>BSBM01000182.1:2400000-3600000 GCA_027924585.1 Larix kaempferi | reverse complement strand
TCTGCATTTTCGATCACTAAATACCAGTACATGCGAATATTTGTAAGAGGGGTATATTGCTTCAAAATGGATGTCATGCTGCATTTCTCTTTTAGGAGGTAATCCTTTAGGCTCATAGAATACTGCATCAAAATTACCAACAACCTTAACCAATTCATCTTTAATATTAGGATCGCAACCTTTAAAATCATCATTCTTATCAACATATTTAGATTTAGAAATCATGAGAACAAAACTCTTACTAGCATTTACTAGTCTCTTCATTTGACTTGCAGAAACCAAATATAAGTTAGTTTTCATATGGTGAGCTCGAACAATGTATTGAACACCATCCTTGGTTAGGTGGTACTTGTTCTCTTCTCTGTAAAATATTGATTTCCTGTCATAAATATAAGGGATACCTAATACAATACCACATATATCCAATGGGACCACATCCAAATCAACTTTATCCATAAATCTAGAAGTGATTGCAAACCTAAGTCGTCACTGTTTAGAAAATTTAAGTTGTGCATTCTCACAAACCCATCCAAGTGGATACGGTTTGGGGTGAGATTTTGTTTCTAAAATGAGATTTTTAACTATCTCTTATGAAATCAAGTTATCTTGTGATCCACTATCAAATAAAGTGTCAATTTTAGATTGCTTAGAAATCACCCTTATGTGAAATAACTCACTCCTTTTCTTTTCATCATGAATAGGTTCAACTTTTGAAATGTAGATAGAAGTATTTTTACCTTGTAATCCCATGGATATAATTTTGGTCTCATCTCCATATTTTGATCCCAAATCATGCTGAGGATTGGTGGTAGTATTTTGATCTTCCTTCTTGTTTCGAAAATTTCCTGGCTTAAGCTCTAGATGAAGCTTCCAACATTTGGATACATCATGACTCGAACCCATTTTTTGATGATGTGTGGATGTGGGCTTATCTCCTCCTTTCTTCAAGGTAGCTGTGTGCATACCTTTTCCTTTACCATTGAAATTGTTTCCACCTGGTTTGAAAGATTTTTTGGAAAATTCATCAGAAAGAATCTTCCCCTTAGATTCAATATGGGTGGCTTGAACACACACTTCATCTAGGTTAGTCAGATTGAACATAAGAATTGTATGTCTTAAGTAACTATGCAATCATCCTATGTATTTAAGAAGTGTATCTTGATTATAAAGAGGTATATCAAGTACTAATTCCCTTATTCTAAATTCTTGTGTGTATTCTTTCACATTCTGATCATTACCTTGTCTGAAACTCTGTCAGTCCATCATAGCCTGCTGCATATAACCCAATGGATAGAATTGCTTTTTCAACGCTACAGTAAACTCATACCATGAGGAAATAATTTTACCTTTTGTAAGGAGATCCTCTTGGGTTTTCCTCTCCCACCAGATGAGAGTCATGCCACCAAGACGAAGTGTGTCCAACTAGATTTGTGCTTCATCCCCTACAAGTTTCTGGATCTTGCAATATACTTCAATTTGTCTTATCCAGTTATCCAATTTTCCAGCATTAAGTTCTCCATTAAACATAGGTAGCTCAAATTTTACATCAATCTTTAACAATGGCATATTAGTAACATCTTTCTGATGACCTTTAGAATGATGTGAATGAAAATAATAAGCAGAACCAGAATTTGAATCTAAACTAGAAGGTGAAGATGGAGGTTCAGGAGGGTCTCCTCCATTTCCCTGATTCAATGAAGCGTTACCTTCCTCTTTTGATTTATTCCTTTCCCTCTTTTCCAATCTCTCTTAATAATATGCAAATAGATTCTCAACCATATCTGACATCCTGTAGAAGACTCTATGAAAAGCCTTATCGTGCTCTGAATGGGCATCATCCTCTATCATTCTTCCCTCAAATTGTATGTTCAATTTATGGATCAAAAGGCACAAGCTCTCCTTCTCCTACTTTAAGCTTGCCTCTAGTAATCATCGACACACTCACAAATATATGGTTAAGAAAGCTTTGATACCAAACATTATTTGTATTTGCAGGATCTTTATTAACCAATATTTTCATGTGATTGTATCAATAGTTAAATTCTTTAAAAAGCTTAAAAATGGAAAAATTAAAGAGTACATAAGCAAAAAGATTGCAAAATAAAAAAGATGCAAACCATAATAGGAGACAACAACTGATAACGGAGTTCGTCCATAAAGGACTATGTCTCTAAGCCCCTTCCAATGAGAACAATTTTATTAATTTTCTTCAAATGTTGCCATATACATGAGTTATGAGGACACTTTGAAATTTGGACTGTATGCTACAGAAAAAGTCTACACCACTGTGAACGTCTCGAAAAATAGTGAAAATGATTATAAACATTGTATACTTTTCCTGGGGCCTCCCCTGGCATGCAGTTCGAGATCCTCCTCCCTTGCATTGTACGGTCACTGTACGGATTCCACCTCAGTTTTTGTGCATGTACCTGTCTCGGTAATCATTCCCATCATTGTCTGTGTACCTTGTCCCCCACCACATCGTAGCCTTTTATAGTTTGAAAATGGTTTTTTTGGCACTTGTGGGTGGCGCACCAATGCTAGCACCAAATCTCGTGTCACTTTAAATTATTTCAGCGCCAATATCCTGCCAAACC
Organism: Larix kaempferi; assembly: GCA_027924585.1. Lineage (NCBI taxonomy): Eukaryota > Viridiplantae > Streptophyta > Pinopsida > Pinales > Pinaceae > Larix > Larix kaempferi. The sequence continues at coordinate 3,597,403 of BSBM01000182.1, read as the reverse complement.
TGAAGGTGTTGGCATAGCGGTAAAGTCGACGGATTAGGGACCAGAGGTCCCAGGATAAAATCCTGTGGGATCCTCTTTTGTGGTGTTTACAATATATAATATATATATCAGGAGGGGTGAATCCCGTGGACCATAGGTTAGTCCCACCACCGGTCACATTGGTGCAAACAACACATGATATGTAATATCCCTAATTTGAAAGTTTACACAATTTGGCCAATTTTCAAACCTTGGATTAGTGAAACCACAAACTATCCCAAATGATCCCAAATGATCCCAAATGGTTTAGAATTCTGTATGGAGGGACTTAGGAGGATATAGGACACTCTAATAAAACCTTTAGAAACCCAAACCTTTGTTATAAACATTCATGGTATGCAATTTTCAAGGAGCGAAGACTTGGGACAAAACTAGTTAATTGGACTAGTGAAAATACCCCCTAGGTATGCCACTAGTTTTCCTTCCAAACACTATACGAAATTCCCTAATATGCAGTGTGAGAATTGGTTATGTTAGAGGACATCAAGGAAAATATGTGTGCAACTCTATATCATGTTTTAGGGTCGGATAAGTCTCCCAAAGTACAACATCTTCTAAGGCATAAAATTTATGTGAAAAGGGTGGACAGGTGAGCATGAATTAATGTTGCAAAATATAGTATGACTTGAGGGGTATGAATAAAATAATTTTCCATTTAACTTCCATAAGAAGCTTAAATCATAGGCAACACCTCCATAAAATTCTGATATCAAATTGATACAAAACATGCTACAATCCCCATGAGAATATAGTGAGAAAACTAGCTCGAATATCAATGTTACTTGGAGAAATAGTACATGAAGTGCTTAGTATTTCAAGTTGTGGCTCTCATGATATATCTATTAAAGATTTATGCATCCATTAACAAGTTCATAATTTCTAAAAAAATCCTTCCATTATCTATATGCAATAAGAGTGCGTTATCTCACTTTACATGAACATTGAGAGAAAGATAGTAGAATGAGAGAAGAGAAGAAATAATGAATATGAACTCGAACTCAAATGGGGGTTGAGCCTACACCAAAACATATCCATGATTATCTATTGAAATTTTTGAATGGCCTCTCCATCAACCAACTTGGATGGGAATCTTGTACCCTCTAAATTGATTCTAAGGCGGGGAGGATGAACATCCACTGTTCAAGGACAAGCTTGAAGCTCTCTCAAATTGAAAAGATGCAAATAAAAAATGACCAAAATATGCTCTATTTCGAATTGGCCTCCTTTTAATAACTTTAGTTGGCTCATTTACCTCATTAGAACTCAAATTATCTCCTAATTACTCATGAAATTTGAATTAGTGGGGGTTATGACCCTTCATTGGCCCCACATGACACTTGGATCATATTTTGTCTCCAACTCCTCCATGAATTCAAATTGGGGAATGTTGTGGATGCTTTGGAGATGTGTAACTCCTCTCATGCGCCCTCTTTTTCTATTTTTAGCTCTAACATTGTCATAGATGTCATAGAATCTGTCATAAGTGTCATAGGTGTCATAGAATCTGTCATAAGTGTCATAATACTTTTCATAGTTGTCATAGAATATGTCATTGCCTATTTTTATCCCTATGACTTCCTCTTCCTTCATGAATGTTACCTCTTCCCTTCCAACTCGAATTTGGGGATGGATCCATGTTTAAAGGAGGAATATTCTCTCATGTTGACCCCACATGTCTACTTATGCGCCCTTAAGTCCAACTAGGACCTAATGCCACTTCATTTTGGAGCATTTAACATTTATTCCATAATTTATTGGCTTATTTTTCCACCATCAATTTAGAATATTTAATTTTCATGAGAAACAATAGACCTTGGGGTTAAATGTCAATATTTTAATTCTTCCACATAACCCTTAGGAATTGGGTAGGATAACTTAATCATTTATCTCAAAATCATTTAATTTGGGACATGATAGTCCTCCCCACCCAATATTGTGTAATTTCCCCATTCAAATAAATCCCAAGTAGGGAAAATTCCACCAACCTACTAGTTTCCTAGGTTGGGGTGGAGACATTAAAATTGGAATAAGGAGACTAATAAACCCAAATGGAATTTGGTTTGGGCATAAATATATTAATAGGGGTAAAATAAATATTTATGGTGAGAAAATAAGATGGCATTTGGTCATGGAGACACATTGGTGGTGTGGGACCCCCAAAAAGCTACATTCCCCATGCCACATGGCATTCCACTCTCACCCATTCGAATCCAAGGTGGAGTCCACTATTATTGGGATAGTTGGAAGGTCATATTACCTGGAATGACTCAATGAGGTCGAATTGTATAGGAAGAGTAACTCCCATGGGAGAGGAAGAGGCATTTTGGAGCTAGTGGGACACTTGGGCTAGATTCCCTAGCTTCTATGACACCAATGATGAAGATGCCTATGACACTTATGAAAACATCATACCTGATGGATGACATATGACATATATGACATGTCAGGGCTAAAAGCATCCTCCAAGAGGGTTCTCAAGGGAGTTAGGGAAGCCAAAGAGACACTTATTCGAATTTGGTGGAGGAGGAGGCTAGAATTGGAGGGACAAGTGGCACACATTGGAAACTCTTCTCAACTTGGGTTGGAATGAAGCTCTTGGAAGGAATTAAACCCATGTAGGACCTTATAATTTTATAAAAGACAATAAAAAATAAGTATGGTGGCTTTTTATCATTTTACATTTTGCATTTTGCATTTGGAGAGAAGAGATAGTAGAGAGCTAGTCTACTCGCCTTAGCACCAATTTTGAGGGTGAAAGATTACCATCCTAATTGGAAATTTTAGAGGCCATTAATACCTTTAATTTGGAGCTACAATGGAGTGTTTAGTTATAGGTTGAAGATACAGGGAAGCTCGTGGCTCATTTAGGTACAACTCATTCTTCCATCTCTTTCACATTTTATTGCATATTTGGGACCCTGGAGGAATTGCGCCCTTGGTGAGATGTTGATATATTTGTGAGAGTCCATGAATATCCATTTATTTTTATTCTGATATATGTACTCTATATTTATTGCTCATAAGACTCTTAGGTCTAAATACCAAGTGAAGTTGTGTACAAATACCAAACAATGCATTAATGATGCCATTTTCCCTAGATCTTGTTGTTGGAGCTTGAAGAGACATTATTTTGAATTGTATCAGTCATTATCTATGATTTTGTTCATTTATGGAGTTTCATTAATGTTCTGAATAAGTTTCATTAACAGTGCACATGTCTTTGGCACCTAAAATTCGAATTTCATAACATATGGTGAAAATTACTAGCTTTTCCCCATATGTGAAGTATATCACATAAACATATGATTTAAGTGAGTTTAAGAAGGCCATAGGAACTAATTAATGATATATTGGGGAGATAATTAATTCCATTTATTATTACTATACCTATGTTCATAAATTTTTAATTTTTTAACAACATTTGGAGAGCTATCTTTGTCCACTACCCTTGGGGGTTTTGAAGCTCGATTTGACTAGAATTATTCCCTACTTTGTCCAGATTGTAAAAGAATGTTGCAGAAGTTTTTTAAGGGTTTTTAAGCATCCATAACCCTCATTTATATGTTTTAATACCTTTCAAATACCTTCAGACCCAATTTGGAATCATTTGGAGTCATTTGGAAGGAGTAGTAACAATACTAGTCTAAGGGTCGAATTGGTCAAAATTGGCAATTTTTCTAATTTGTGCAAATTCCTAAAAAGGAACACTACAAGTGGTATCAGATAATGGTCCTTGCACCTGATTTGGGTGACCATTTATGAAGACAAGAAATCAAAATAATAAGCCCCCACCTTTAGAACCTAAAACTGAAGGTGTTGTTGAAGAGGAAGAAATACGAAAAGAAGTGCATTTTGCTGAAACTATGGCTAAGGATGAGAAGGAGACCTCAGAGGATAAGGAATAATTTACTAAATTCATGAAACCATTCTTTGAAGATATGACCAAACATATCATGAAAGGGTTCGAAGTAATGGCCAGTCAACTTGGGGGCAAAGGAGTAATAGGAGGCAGCAGTAGTTCTCATTATGAGGAAAAGAAGGCAATGGGTGAGCATATTTTCTCAAGCATGGGACCCCATAATAGACCTAATGAATTTCAGAGAACACCAAGGCTTACTACTTCTAAATTTATTGAGGTCAAAGAAGAGCCTAACACCCAATTCGATATGCAAGAAGTGGTGACAGAATGGGAAAAGTTGAGTGAAGATTGTAGAAAAAGTCTACCATTTGACCAATTCTTTAATGTATCAAGCAAACTCAAAATGAGGGAAGGTAATAGGACTCCATTTCAGAATAAGGAATTGAATTATGCCATTGGTAAAATTCCTCTTCCCACATTTGATGGCTCACCCCAAAGCTCTACAAATACTTGGGTACAAAAACTAAATGTTTATTTTCAGCTCAATCCAATGGTGGAAAATGATGATTTAAAAATGGCTATTTTGCATCTAGAAGGAGATGCCAATGATTGGTGGTTCCATGGTATGAAAACCTTGGGACTTGATTAGGTTACAACCTATATAGAATTTTTTGACAGGATACTAGAAATATTTGAGCAAAAATATCCGGAATTGCCTTTCAAAGAACTAGCCCAATTGAAGCAAGTTGGAACCCCTGCTGAGTATATGATGGAATTCCAAAAATTATCAGTCACAGTGGCTGATATATCTATGGTAATATTAGTATTTATGTTCACTGAAGGTTTGGATGAACCCTTAAAAGTTTTATTTAAGGCCCACAAACCCAATTCATTGAAGGATGCTATGAGTTTGACAAGAGATCTACAAAATGTGTTACCTAGGACAAAGTTTCCTCCCAAGCCCAACTTCCCTTCCCAATTCAGATCTGAAAAGAAGCCATGGAAAGAAGATGAACGTGGAAAGGAAAAGAAAGAGGAACTAAGCAGGGAAGAACTCAAAAGAAATAAAATGTGTTACTCGTGCTTCCAACCATGGGTACCAAGACATAAATGTGCTAAGGTAAAGGCCCAATTCATTGAAGTATTTTGTGATGATAAGTATGAAAGGGGCATGGAGGAAGGAGGACATATTTCATCCCAAGAAGAGGGATATGCTAAAACAGAATAAGGAGAGGAAAAACAAGAATATCATCCATTACCTGACAAAGGAAGACTAGCAATGCTTTCAGGAGTGCCTCGTTTCCACACTATTCGATGTCAAGGAGTTGTACAGGGACAAAGGGTTTCGGTATTGGTAGATGGAGGAGACACACATAAATTCATTGATGCAGCCATGGTGGAGAGCATAAATCTACCTACTGAACCATTCGAGGGATTCACAGTCATCATTCCAGGTCACCATACTTTGGAGTGCAAAACATGGATTCCAAATCTACAACTCACCATAGGTAATTACACATTTTTTAATAGCTTTTATGTGGTTGATGTTGCTGATACTAATGTGGTATTGGGAGTGCAATGGATGTAATCTATAGGGGAACATACAGTGAACTATCAAATCCCTGAAATGAGATTCAAAGATTCGGAGGGAAAACAAAGAGTATTGAGAGGAATGCACACCTATCCGAATAAGGTAGTGTCCTCCCACAGTACGAAACACAAGAATGAAAAGGTTTTGGGAGACATTCCTCATGGAAGTCCACCTGATAGAGGATGAAAATTTTTGCAGCATGATAAATTGAGATTGCTTGAGGGAAATCAATCTTGGGTGGGGAGGACTGTAATGTCCCCATTCAAATAAATCTCAAGTAAGGAAAATTCCACCAACCTAATAGTTTCCTAGGTTGGGGCGGAGACATTAAAATTGGAATAAGGAGACTAATAAACAAAAATCGACTTTGGTTTGGGAATAAATATATTAATATGGGAAAAATAAATATTTATGGTGAGAAAATAAGATGGAACTTGGTCATGGAGACACATTAGTTGTGTGGGACCCCTAAAAAGCTATATTCCTAATATCACATGGCATTCCACTCTCACCCATTCGAATCCAAGGTGGAGTCCACTATTATTGGGATAGTTGGAAGGTCATATTACTTGGCATGACCCAATGAGGTCGAATTGTAGAGGAAGAATAACTCACATGGGAGAGAAAGAGGCATTTTGGAGCTAGTGTGACACTTGGGCTAGATTCCCTAGCTTCTATGACACCAATGATGAATATGCCTATGAAACATATGACAAAATCAGACATGATGGCTGACATCTGACATATAAGACATGTCAGGGCTAAAAATAGTCTCCAATAGGGTTCTCAAGGGAGTTAGAGAATCCAAAGAGACACCTATTTGAATTTGGTGGAGGAATTGGAGAGACAAGTGGCACACATTGGAATATCTTCCCAACTTGAGTTGGAATGAAGATATTGGAATGAATTAGACCCATGTAGGACCTTATAAGTTTATAAAAGACAATAAAAAAGAAGGATGGTGGCTTTTTATCATTTTACATTTTGCATTTTGCATTTGGAGAGAAGAGCTAGTAGGGAGCTAGTCTACTTGCCTTAGCACCAATTTCAAGGGTGAAAGATTCCCATCCTAATTGGAAATTGGAGAGGCCATTCAGAAATTTAATTTGGAGCTAAAATGGAGTGTTTAGTTACAGGTTGAATCTACATGGAAGCTCGTGGTTCATTCAGCTACAACTCATTCTTCCATCTCTTTCACATTTTATTGCATATTTGGGCCCCTGGAGGAATTGCGCCCTTGGTGAGATGTTGATATCTTTGTGAGAGTCCATGAATATCCATTTATTTGTATTCTTATATATATACTCTATATTTACTACTCATAATATTCATAGGTAGAAATACCAAGTGAAGTTGTGTAAAAATACCAAACAATGCATTAATGATGCCATTTTCCCTAGATCTTGTTGTTGGAGCTTGAAGAGAAATTATTTCGAATTGTATCAGTCATTCTCTATGATTTTTTTGATGTATTAAGTTTCATTAATGTTATGAAGAAGTTTCATTAACATTTCACAAGTCTTTGGCGCCTAAAATTTGAATTTCATGACATATGGTGAAAATTACTAGCTTTTCCCCTATGTGAAGTATTGCACATAAACATCTGATTTAAGTGAGTTGAAGAAGGCCATAGGAACTAATTAACAATACATTGAGGAGAAAATTAAGTCCATTTATCAGTACCATAACTTTGTTCATAAATTTGGAAGTGTTTAACAACATTTGGAGAGCTATCTTTGTACACTACCCTTGGGGGTTTTGAAGCTCGATTTGACTAGAATTATTCCCTACTTTGTCCAAATTGTAAATGAATGTTGAAGAAGTGTTTTAAGGGTTGTTAAGCATCCATAAGCCTAATTTATATGTTTTAATACCTTTCAAATACCTTCATACCCAATTTGGAAGCATTTGGAGTCATTTGGAATCAGTAGTGACAATACTAGTATAAGGGTCGAATTGGCCAAAATTGGCAAATTTTCCTAATTTGTGAAAATTCCTAAAAAGGGACACTACAGATTGCTTGTCCTCATGCAATTTCAAACATGGATGTTGAATAACCTTCTTTCTTTCCAAAACTTTGAGTATTGGTACTCATGTACTACAATTGTGTGTTTCTAAAAGCAAGGAGATGTGGGTTTTCTTTTTAATATTGATATCCCCTGTGAAATCACCACTACACACCAAAATATTAATTAAATCCATAAAAAAAAATCACAATTACTCTTTACCTCATTCATATTTTTGAAACCCTTTCTAATACCACTGTATAATTCTTTGAAGTTGCCACTAAGTTTCCCAACTTTGAGTCTTTAAGATTCCATGAAAATTTTAGAGAGGAACCACCATGCTTGTTGCTGCACTACTCTAAATACAATCACCTTCTCAAGTGGTGACTCAATCTCCCATACCACTTGTTTCCCCAAAAAATTGAAACTAATGAGACTAAAAATTATCTCAGGGTCCCATTGCTTGTATTGCACTCCAACAATTAGAAGTGCTCTCCAACCCATACCATCAGGCAAGAGAATTCCTAGATCCCATTTCCTTGTATGCATTCTTCCAAAAATCATAAGTACAAAATATAGATCATCAAATTACATAACAACATAATACAAATGGAAATCAAGGAGGTGCCTCATCAAAGAATCATCAAAGTGCCTGTACCTCCAAGTAAGTAGACCACCATTTGCCAAGTGCATACAAGAATCAAGTGACCAATCAAGAATGTTTCATTTCAATGAAAGAATTTACTTCAATCATTTCTTGTGATTGGGAAGCATCCGGATTGGAAAGTAGGAAATGGTGAGCAAACTTAACAATTGATGTTGACTCTATATTAGGTTATGGAAAAAGTATAAGGTTTCCAAAGTATATGATTAGATTATGTAAGATAGATTCATATATACTCTCAATTGAATTGGGGGGTGTACATATAGACATATGGAAACAAGGGTATAAAATTGCTCAGTCAATTGGGTTTGAATGGGAGTGGGAACCTCTATGGAATTCTTATACATAATGTTTGAAAATAGGGCACATCAAGTTGAGGACTGATGTGGACACACTTGCATAAACAAATAATAAGATCATGGGTGAATACATATTGTGTCTTGGATATAAAACTATGTTTGATCCGTAACCTCAAAATCCATTGTTGTGGTGCAATTAAATTTGGAAGTTAAAATATCTAGAAAAAAGATCAAATCTTTTAATGGTTAGCTTTGAGCACTAGGGATTTGACATGGGAAGTCATGAAAAGGAAAAATAGATAGTGTGGATGGATTTGTATGTTATGCAAAATGAAGGAAGAAAATATTTCACACTTGTTGATTAAATGTCCTTATGCACAACAAATATGGAAGGAGTCAAAGCATATCATTTGTATCTAAAATGTATGAAATAAGGATATAGTGGAGGAATTCTTGAAGCAGTGGTATAACAAAAAAGAGCTAAAATATTTTAGATCTCTATTATGTATTATCATTTGGGGAATCAGGTTGGCTATAAACTATCACATGTTTTAGGATAAACACAATCCATCCTTTCAAATTTTCTCTCAAGTCAGATCTATGGTCTCAAATGTTAGAATACTTATCAAGAATATTGTTCCTTCTAAATCAGGAGAGATTGAAATGGACAAGTGTCTTAAGCTTGGGCATTTTTTGATGGAGCTAGGTATGATCCTTGGATTTTAGTAGTGTTGGAGGAATTTTGTTCCTTTATGATTATCATTATATAAAATTTAAGGAAATCCTTAGGGTAGTCTCTAATAACTATGCAAAGTTTATTGTCTTGGGGATATTGGTTAATTGTTCCATAGAAAGGAGTGTCAATTATTTTTATGAACCAAACCCTTAAAATTATCATAAGAGAGAAGAGTACACACCATGTACAACAATGTACAACTCCAATATAGATAAGAAATATAAGTTACATAATTACTCCTTAAATAATAGGAGATCCATCTCCAATTACTCCAATACATTCACATATTTTCAAATGTTCCTCAACAATGACTCAATTGTCTTTATATATAAATATCCACTCATTGCACATGAGTCCCCCTCATTATGTCGACCCTATTACATATACATTTATCCCCATACATTTAACCACATATATAACCCACCTTGGGTCATATAAGAGATGTCACTGAAAAAGGTTATAATTGTTGGAAACTTGATCCGTAGGGATTATGGTTCCATTGTAAATATTATAAATAAGATTCAATATGAAAATGAAGAGTCACATAAGTGTAAGGTACCTTTGGTAGGTGAAGGCCAAAGGTCATAACTCTCCATTTATTGTTGTGAACCAACTCGGTTCACACATGAGCGATCCGTAAGAATAGGAAAAATAATCCATAACGGATAAAAATAAGTATTTAATGAGTAAAATGAATAATATTATTCACAAATATAAAAGGGATCGTGTATATAATCTCTAAAGGGAACATAGTGACTCTTCATAAAGAGTTGCAACCTCTGTTAAGTATTATTATTTTTATTTATTATTGATTTTCAATCTCATTTTATTTATTTTATTGATATATTTTTTTATTCATTACATTGCCTTTCTCTTTAGAAATGCTTTGTCCTCAAATCATATTGATGACAAGGATTACATCTTATTTTTGTTTGTAATGTTGTCACAAGCACTCCCACATATAGTATGCAATGTGACCACTAGCCTTACTTTAGTCGTAGTCAATCCACATGACTAGACAAGGCTAAAGCATTCGAGCCACATACACATAGTCAATCGTAGACTAATAAGGGCTATGATGAGGCCATTATCTACCAACTATTGGTCAATACACATGACCATTTTGAGAGAATGATCTGCATACTGTTTTCCTAGTTCTCGAACCATGGAGAAACATCAACACCACCATCTTATAGGAGTGCCTCAGAGTGCAACATCCATTACATTGATTCTTTGTTCATCCTCACTTATATTATTCATTTATGTGAATAGTTCATTTAGATATGGGACCCAATCATAGATCGGAGGGTACAGAACCTTGAGACCAATCCATCTGATAGATTTAATAGTTGCACAATGTTGAGATGAAGTTTCATGTTCTTATCCTGACATTCATTCAAAGCCTCCTCTGAATCACTGTCAAAAGAGTGAATGCTCCTCCAATGTTTTGAACCATCCATTGTGGGATTAATGTAATCATTCCTTTTTCTCATTATGAGGTTGTAAATTTGATCTAAGACATCTCACTCCATATTATCACTAAAAGGCTCAATGTATCGAGGTCTTTGATAGGGGTTAAAATGATAGGTGACTGTTGATGCCTCGGATGTGCAGGGTAAGTGCAAGGTGCTGGAATGGGTTCCAAGGCACACAACAGGGGATGAAAACCCAGCCAAAGGCTTCGAAAAGACCCTACACAAGGGAAATTCTATCCTCAAGCTATTTGGTGTGGTAATCACCCACGGATATTAGGCCTCCGTTGGCACTCTACGTGTAAGTGGTTTTTTAATCTATAAGATCAGTTTCCCAATTCAGGGAAAACAAAGTATAAAAATGGTAAATCAAAGTTAATCTTAATCTTATTTGAGAAGATAATCTAATCTAAGTTAAATCTATTCTAAAAGGAATATTTTGTTTATGCAGATCAAACTTGATGTGTAATGGATAAGTATGTTTGCCAACTTCAATGGAAATGTAAAAGATGCATTAACTTATTAGCTTAATCATAATCAATTAATGAAAATTAAGTGACAATAATATAAGCATGTAAAACTGTTCAAGACTAACCTGTAATCACTTTGTTAATTGAAAAATTAACAATGATTAAATAGCTGTGAATCAAATTGCAGAAATAGATAAAGAAAATATTTTAATTAAATAAACTTAATAAAATATTTTCATGCATGGATCAGTGATAAAGATAAATCTGTATAAAATACCTGTGCATTATTTTATATATGCAAAGAGATCACACAATATAGATGATAATTTTGAAATAAGAAATCAGACACTGTCAAAGAAATTTGAACAATAAACAAGAAATGATTCAATGAGATTACTTCACTGTATTAATGAGGTCTGCAAACAAAATTACAGGCTCTGATAAGACAGAGTGTCTCCAAATCGTCTCTTGCTGATTCAAGCTCCAAAATTACCAACCATCTGGAAGTGGCGTTTCTCTTTCTTCTTCCCTGTCAACAAGAAATTATTGCAAGAAGAATGCAGATATGAGAAGAATGAAAATTATTCCATTCTTCAGAGAACTCTCTCCCCCCTCTCATAGCCTTGGGAGGTCTAATTTATACAAGTGAAGAGCACTGGTAATGATAGGATCAAATCCCCAGATGTCTGGTATGTTCAGCTATGCAAAAACGTCCAGAACGAATTTCTGAAAGTTCAGCCCTGTTCAGCAACGTTTTTCTCCCAAATGGTTGACAGATTTGCAAACATGTCCACAGATAAGGGTAAATCAGGCCATTTGGGAAGTGGGTTTTCAACCGTTTGAGCTTATTCCTCACGGTTTTCCTGAAATCCTCCATGCAAAAACGTGTCTTTTACAGATTTTGTTTTTTCAAATTTTATCTGCACGACAAATTAGGGTTTAGTGAAATATTATGCATTAAACTTTGTAAATAACATGATATACCAAAGTCAATTATATAAATAAGATTATTAATATTGTTCTTCAAAAAATATATCGAATATAATTTAAACAATAATAATGATCTTACAAATAAGCAAAGTTAATTATCCTTTGTAAAATACAATACTTTGCTTAATGAAAATGTTATTGACTCTTTCCATGGTTTGAGAATATGTTATTTAGGATTTCATTGAATTATAAAAAATTGTCATAAAATTATAGATCTTCCCATAATGACAAATTTTATCAAATATTCAATACTTAGTAAAATTCAATAATCCTTTCAAAATTGATAATCAAAAACATGGTTCCATTATTTGATATAAACCCTTTCAAATTATAAATTAGGATGATTAGAAATAAGTGTTTAATCAAATTAATATAATCCGTCAAGTTGCTCTAAAAACTTATTGATTCAATGGAGTTCAATTGAATTTGCCAAGATCATCAAAACATCATACGAATTTAATTAGGAAAGATTGAAGCATGTAAATGACTCAAGCAAGTTCAAATAAGAATAACCAATCATTACACACAATAGTCAGAATCAAATGACAAGATCTTTGAAATCTCCAAAAACCAATAAAATGAATCAGCTTATGCAAATGAAGACCAAATCTAGATGGAAAATGTGAAAGACAACATGTTAAGCTAACCACTGAGATTATGGAACCAACTCAAACGATAAAACTAGCTCAAACTAGAGATCATTAAGAATGGAAACAATCCAAATAATACCAGAAAAAATGGAAATCCAAAAAATTATTTAAATCAAACAGCATAACCTCAATCGCAGGATCAAAACAAATCGATGGTTGGGATTGAATTTTGTGGCTCCGGGGTTAAGTTGTAGGGTTTTATTTCGTAAATATATACAATCATCCCGCAATCCGTAATCCGCAATTGCAGGTTCTGGAATGTGGGATCGCAACTCATAAAAACAAATAAATCAATCTTTCTGCAATCCGCAACTGCGGGTGTTTATTGGCGAGCTTTATTTATGATTCCCGAAAGCCGCAACCCGAAACTTGCGAGTTTCAGGATTACAAACCAACCAAAACAACGTAAAAATGAGTTTCCGAAAGCCTAAAACTGACCATGCAGGTGGCGGTTTTCGGGGACGTGAGACTATGAGGAGAGATAACCATCCCAAAAGCCGCATCCTGAAATTACGGGTTGCGGGTTTCGGGAGGACATACCAACTAAACGTAAAACCACAGTCCCGAAAGCCGAATGTCGCCATTGCGGGATTCGGGTTTCGGGGTAATTATTTCTCAATCTTATTAAAGAATAATTCCGTAACCCGCACCTTTCGGGTTTCGGCTTGCAGGACCTCAAAATGTCAGGTTTCGGGATTATTCTTTACAATCAATAAAATACCCAAAATTTTGGTTTTTCCCAAACCGAAACACTTTGGAAGAAATAATCAAATGCTTGAAAACAAGCAGACTAAAATCATGGGTGAAGAGATCTTTGAGATGGAAATCAAAATCTGATATTTACAAGACAAATCACCCAAATACCTTTGCGTTTATTCATAAATGGGGCTCTCATGCTTCATCTAAGCATGGGATCTATTGTGGCCACAACAAATGGCGACACGCTGGGACGAAGCAGTTATCTCTGAATTACAATATTGAAATCTATAAAGATTAGGAATAAAATAAAATGTCTTTACATGCTAAATTTCAAATAATCTGAATAGCTTCATCACTAAATGATATAGTATTGGTCAAACTCCAAAGCTTCTAAAACATCCAAGTCATTCCCATCATTATCCAAAAAACCTTTTTAAAGATCAACTCATTTTTCAAAATGAATTATACACGAGATGTAAGAATCAAGAGCTTTACTGGGAATTAACCTCGGGAAATCAAGCTAATCATATAAGACATAGTATTAAGAAATGATTCCAATACCACAGGAAGGACCCTATAGCCAGCTGGCGTCTATAGCTGCGAAAGGGATGCCTTTTAACCAAATAAGTTGCTTTTATACCATCCACTAATTGAATATACAAAGCTTATCAATCCTTGTTAAAGATTTGCATCCTTGGAAAGAAACTGGAAACCACTGTCCTGACTTGGTGATCAGGTTGTGACAGTGTCATTCACACCAACTTATAGATAATGAGCGGGCTGGCTCGTAATGAGACCCCCCGTCTTGCAACCATTTACGTGGCTACAAGCCAATATCCTGGTTTGGTGACCAGATTTTGATAAAGTCATTCCATAAGAAGGCATGACCATGAGCAGGTCGGCTTATGATAAGACCTCCTGTTTCCCAGCTCACTCCCAGAAATGTTAAAGAAAAGGATTGGGATATGTTTAATGTTAACCTCATAAGAGACTATTTAATGGGTGGGGAAGCGACTATACTCTTTAAGAGTAAGGATGGCGTAAGATATCTATAGATTTACTAATACTTATAGATTAAAACTTCTTTCCCGAAACTGATTCCCTTAAAAGTAACTAAATTCAAACTTTTATGTTGAGTTAAAGATAAAGTTCTAAGGATAATGATGGGAAGATTCAAATAGAATTATCAACAAAATCTATTATTGATTTTTCACAATCAGGGATTAACTAATCAAAACACTTGATTTCCAGCGAGCAAAGAACATTTATAAAGATTTCCTTTATAGATAAGATTTCAAGACTGTAAAAGAGTGATAAGCACTTTTTTTAAAAGTGAAAATTATGAAAAACTCAAAACAAACAAGCAAGGAAAGAAAATGAATGATCGATAAAATCAAACATATATACAACTGGAACCAAAAGTAAATCAAAATCTCACAACTATATCACTAACTAAAAGAAAAAAATAGTGATTTAAATTTTGCTTTTTAATAAGTCATGAGATATCATATTCAATTAGGTTTTTTTATTGAAAACAAATAAAGAAGCCTAAAGATTAAACTAAAATAAAATGTGCAGTTATGAAATTAAGAAGACTCTTTTATTCCATTTCATATCAGGAAAGAATGAAAATTTATGCACTTTTATGAAAATGTTGTCTTAAAACATTTCATGATAAAGTCATTATAGTTTAGAAAATGAAGATATAACTTGAACATGAATTTTTTAAAGTAAATCCAATTATAAACAAGAGCATAAAGAATAAAAAGTAAAAGCAGATAAAAATACTTCCCTGAATGCCTTCGATGAAGCCTTGATTTCAGTTATGAAACTGATATATCATCACAACTGCTTTATTAACAAAAAATTAAACCAAATTTAGCTAACTTATCCCTAAATCCTACTTGCTAAATATCACCAAACTAAGTGAAATCATATTTCCAATGTAACCATTTATGTAACTTGAAACCTGCAAAAACAAAGAAATTTTCAATTAGTAAAATGAAATGAAGCTTTTCAAAGTGAAAAATAAACAAGTCATACTTACTTTCTTTATGATCTAAAAAAAATAAAGTAAGCATAACCTTACCGTTCTCTGGAAGCTTTTCAAGAAAAGACCTCTCGAGCCAATCTGCAATCCTATCATGATACATATGATTAATAACATAGGATTGTTCAAAATAATATGCATATGGGAGAGATATCCAATGGAAGTTCTCTGCAAAATTATTGTGCAAAGAATTGTGTGAAAGAGTCATGATATCATGATAAAAATTCAACAATTCTTCTTGTACAATTTCCTCCCTATAAAATCTCCTTGTTTGAATATTTCCTAATTCCCATGCTGATAATCGATAAAAAGTTCACGGGAAGAAAGGTTATTTTCTTCATCTTCTAAATGCATACCATGATTATATTGTACCTCATAAGATTGTAGCAATATAGAATTTAATTCATAAGAATATGAACTATGCATTTCATTTTGGCCAAATATATCGGGGTACAAAGAAAAATAAGTGCAAGCATTAAATTCATTTTGAGGAAAAGAAAAATGATCACAAGCATATTCTTCACCAGATAGTTCTTCTTTGAAAAATAAATCAATAGGCAGTTTTGCAATCTCATCATAAAAATCAGAATGTAAACTATGACTTTGTTGAATTGGATTTGCAAATGATAAGTGCATTGTATGAGGACTCATCTGAAAAGTTAAATAATTGGTTTGAGGCTTCCCATCAATGAAATTAATTGGTTCGATAGATGAAGTAGAATCATAAAAACCCAATATATCTTTCAAACATGGTAAGATGTACTGATGTGAGTCAATAATTGCTTTTTCAAACTAAGTATTAATATCTCTAATCTGCCCTATCAAAATATTAGAACACTTGGAATCATTAGCAATATTAATGTGTTCTTTAGAAGTTTAATTCAAGAATAGATTAGAGCAAAAATTAGAAGAAGATACAAATATATTTTGATCTATAATCAACTTTTCTTCCCCTAGATCTGAAATAGAAGAAGATTGAAACTCTGATTGCTCGGAAGAATGATTAGTTTGCTCATTAATATTAATGGATTTATCTTCAATTTGCACTTCTTCTTCTACTTGTTCAATGGAAACTTTACAATCTGAAATTTCTATACAAGAGGCATCCACCTTACTATGTAAACAAAAATCATCATGCAGATTAATACTTTGATATGTCTCTAAATTTTCATCTGCAATTGGATTATGTTGATCAAGAGGGAAAATAAGATCAGTTACAAGTGGTAAATCATCACGATAAAATTTATAAAGAATGTGACTGATCTTTATTGAACATTGTTCTGAAGATAAATCTTTATCAATGAATAGAGCTCTTAATTCTTCACACAATTTATCAAAATTGTAAATTTCAAATACATCTAAAAATTTATTGACGAATTCAAACCAAGAATCAATTGAGTAAGGTGGGAGAGTTTCAAACCAACATTGAATCCGTCCTCTAAAAGTGGATGCAAACAACCAACAAAGAACATTTAAATCAACGACCTTATGTTTAATGGACTTACACCAAAATTTTGAAAGATGTTCTTTTGCAAATCGCTTACCTTCACCATCAAATTTAAGTCATGAGAAGAGAATAACTGTCTCATTGGGAATGTCAATTGATGGAAAATTAAAAATGCATTCCCATACAGGAGTTTGGGCATGAGCCATTGATGTCAACTCCAACTAGATTAGCTCTTCATCTAATCTACCTTCTAGCACATTAACGACGTTAATAAAGGATGGAGAATAAATGAAAATTATAATCAAGGCAAAGGATAAATGACTAATATAACAAGATTTAAATTTAAAATTTATTAATCATTTATTTTACCTCCCCTCCTTCTATGCCATTTGTTGATGCATCGGATGTGCAGGGTAAGTGCAAGGTGTTGGAATGGCTTCCAAGGCACACAACAGGGGATGAAAACCCAGCCAAAGGCTTCGAAAAGACCCTACGCAAGGGAAATTCAATCCTCGAGCTGTTTGGTGTGGTAATCACCTACGGATATTAGGAATCCGCCGGCACTATATGAGTAAGTGGTTTTTTAATCTATAAGATCAGTTTCCCAATTCAGGGAAAACAAAGTATAAAAATGGTAAATCAAAGTTAATCTTAATCTTATTTGAGAAGAGAATCTAATCTAAGTTAAATCTATTCTAAAAGGAATATTTTGTTTATGCAAATCGAACTTGATGTGTAATGGATAAGTATGTTTGCCAACTTCAACAGAAATGTAAAAGATGCATTAACTTATCAGCTTGATCATAGTCAATTAATGAAAATTAAGTGACAATAATATAAGCATGTAAAACTGTTCAAGACTAACCTATAATCACTTTGTTAATTGAAAAATTAACAATGATTAAATAGTTGTGAATCAAATTGCAGAAATAGATAAAAAAAATATTTTAATTAAATAAACTTAATAAAATATTTTCATGCATGGATCAATGATAAAGAGAAATCTGTATAACAGATTTGTGCATTATTTTATATATGCAAAGAGATCACACAATATAGATGATAATTTTGAAATAAGAAATCAGACACTGTCAAAGAAATTTGAACAATAAACAAGAAATGATTCAATGAGATTACTTCACTGTATTAATGAGGTCTGCAGACAAAATTACAGGCTCTGATAAGATAGAGTGTCTCCAAATCGTCTCTTGCTGATTCAAGCTCCAAAATTACCAACCATCTGAAAGTGGCGTTTCTCTTTCTTCTTCCCTGTCAACAAGAAATTATTGCAAGAAGAATGCAGATATGAGAAGAATGAAAATTCTTTCGTTCTTCAAAGAACTCTCTCCCCCCCTCTCACAGCCTTGGGAGGTCGAATTTATACAAGTGAAGAGCACTGGTAATGATAGGATCAAATCCCCAGATGTCTGGTATGTTCAGCTATGCAAAAACGTCCGAAACGAATTTCCAAAAGTTCAGCCCTGTTCGGAAACGTTTTTCTCCCAAATGGTTGACATATTTGCAAACATGTCTACGATTAAGGGTAAATCAGCCCATTTGGGAAGTGGGTTTTTAACCGTTTGAGCTGATTCCTCACGGTTTGCCCACAATCCTCCATGCAAAAATGTGTCTTTTACAGATTTCGTTTTTTCAAATTTTATCTGCACGACAAATTAAGGTTTAGTGAAATATTATGCATTAAACTTTGTAAATAACATGATATACCAAAGTCAATTATATAAATAAGATTATTAATATTGTTCTTCAAAAAATATATCGAATATAATTTAAACAATAATAATGATCTTACAAATAAGCAAAGTTAATTATCCTTTGTAAAATACAATACTTTGCTTAATGAAAATGTTATTGACTTTTTCCATGGTTTGAGAATATGTTATTTAGGATTTCATTGAATTATAAAAAATCGTCATAAAATTATAGATTTTCCCATAATGACAAATTTTATCAAATATTCAATACTTAGTAAAATTCAATAATCCTTTCAAAATTGATAATCAAAAGCATGGTTCCATTATTTGATATAAACCCTTTCAAGTTATAAATCAGGATGATTAGAAATAAGTGTTTAATCAAATTAATATAATCCGTCAAGTTGCTCTAAAAACTTATTGATTCAATGGAGTTCAATTGAATTTGCCAAGATCATCAAAACATCATACGAATTTAATTAGGAAAGATTGAAGCATGTAAATGACTCAAGCAAGTTCAAATAAGAATAAACAGTCATTACACACAATAGTCAAAATCAAATGACAAGATCTTTGAAATCTCCAAAAACCAATAAAATGAATCAGCTTATGCAAATGAAGACCAAATCTAGATGAAAAATGTGAAAGACAACATGTTAAGCTAACCACCGAGATTATGGAACCAACTGAAATGATAAAACCAACTCAAACTAGAGATCATTAAGAATGGAAACAATCCAAATAATACTAGAAAAAATGGAAATCCAAAAAATTATTCAAATCACGTAGCGTAACCTCAATCGCAGGATCAAAACAAATTGACGGTTGGGATTGAATTTTGCGGCTCTGGGGTTAAGTTGCAGGGTTTTATTTCGTAAATATATACAGCCATCCCGCAATCCGCAATTGCGGGTTGCGGAATGCGGGATCACAACTCATAAAAACAAATAAATCAATCTTTCCGCAATCCGTAATTGCGGGTGTTTATTGGCGAGCTTTATTTATGATTCCCGAAAGCTGCAACCCGAAACTTGTGGGTTGCGGGTTTCAAGATTACAAACCAACCAAAACAAGGTAAAAATGAGTTTCCGAAAGCTGAAAACCGACCATGCGGGTGGCGGGTTTTGGGGACATGAGACTGTGAGGAGAGATAACCATTCCAAAAGCCGCATCTCGAAATTACGGGTTGCGGGTTTTGGGAGGACATACCAACTAAACATAAAACCACAGTCCCAAAAGCTGAATGCCGCCATTGCGGGATTCGGGTTTCGGGGTAATTATTTCTCAATCTTATTAAAGAATAATTCCGCAACCCGCACCTTTCAGGTTTCGTCTTGCGTGACCTCAAAATGTCAGGTTTCGGGATTATTCTTTACAATCAATAAAATACCCAAAATTTTGGCTTTTCCCAAACCGAAACACTTTGGAAGAAATAATCAATTGCTTGCAAACAAGCAGACTAAAAGCATGGGTGAAGAGATCTTTAAGACGGAAATCAAAATCTGATATTTACAAGACAAATAACCCAAATACCTTTGCGTTTATTCAGAAATGGGGCTCTCGTGCTTCATCTAAGCATGGGATCTGTTGTGGCCACAATAGTGACCCTCATCCCATCAACTTCAAAATTTGTGGTTTCATTCTTTAGATTAATGATAGAATATTTATCATAAGCTCAATCTATCCCCAATAATGTTGAATATGGGTCGGTCTTGTCCCATTATCTCAATCACCTCAAAATCAATTGAAGTTTTTACCTCATCCAGATCAACCTCCACATTTCTAGTCTTCCAATAGGAAAGATCCTATATCGATTGCCCATGCGCAACCGAAAAAGAGAATATATCAATGGAGGTCTTCTCATATCCTCCCATGATTTATTATAAAGGATATTGACATCCAACCTAAGATCCAACAGACATCCTTGATATTATATCCATTTTCCTGTGCACCTAACCAGAATTATTTCCATGTTCTTTTCTTTCTTTGCATTATGATATTAGTATTTCTTTTAGGAAGGTTAGTCAAGATGAAATCATCTTCCTCTATCAACCCCCAAGGGTTTGAATATTTTTCCACAATTTATGATTTAGGTCTTCATTACCTATAATATCGGAAAATAAATAAAACTAAAGACTAATAAGTTCTTGAGAGCTAGATGGAGGTTTACAGTCCATTTTCTTTCTGCAACTTGGAATGTGTACCTTTAGTCTTGCATTTTGAAATCTCCCTTCTTCTACACTTGATGTTGAAGGTGGGACAACCATATGGTGGAACATCTCATGAGCACCTATGAAAATTTCTCTATTGAACCAGATCAAATAAAGGTGATTTCGGACCATCTCGCTAGATATTTGGGACTTCAGAAGAATTGTAATCAAAACCCATCTGAGTGCCTCCATGGGTGACAATATTAATCATTGGAGCAGTCATATTATCACTATTATATGGATCTTGAATTAATTGAATTAGTTGGTCATTTTCGCATCCGCTCTTACCATTTCACAATCAAGTCTCGGAATTATTCAATAGCATGCATATTTAATCGGCATTAAGAACACTAGGGGTGTCAAGGAAATAGAATAATTATCTTTGAAAGGCACAACTAGCTTCAACATGACAACATTCTACCCAACCTTAGACATAGTCAAGTGAAATACTTGAACAGGTCAGCCCCGAGCTGAGGCCATGGATACACACAACTGAGAACTATCAAAATCAAATACTAATAGCAATATTTAGGCCATATCCTGAGGAAACCAACACAATCCATTACCATTTACTTTCTCCTCCACCTCACTACGAAGTGCAACGAAAATCCCTTCACTACCCAGGTCCCTCAGGGCATCACCATTCACCATTGGGATTTATGTGTAGGATCGGGATGGAGAAAATTAATGGTCTTGAGGTATTTATATGTTTAATAGAGAATATCACCAATCTCCTCACTAGAATATATCCTTATTCAGTCACGCTTACCGATCTCCAAGTTTTCCTGCAAACAAAAAGGTATGACAACTATGTGCAAAAAGGACAATTCGAATCCATCCATGGGAATTTGAATTTGATGTGCCCCTAAAAAGGAACATTATTTGGCACATCTAATGGAACATGAAAGGATTATGAGGATGAATAAGGAATTAAAATGCACAAAGATAAATTTAGCTTTACGACATTTCTCCTAAAATCCTATGCATGTTTGTTTAATGAATATCTTGACATTTTATTAGCAATGATTGCTTAATTTGCTTATTCCTTTGATTTATTTATTAATACAATGAGCTAATATTTTTCAAAGTATTATCCATTTTTTTATGGATTTTTAGGTATATTTTATCTAAAATCTAAGTGAAAGAGATCAAGTCACCAAAATCAGCTCAATCTCCTTCAATCAGTTCATTAGCTAAAACTAGAGATTGGTGGAGTAATTTAAGGGATTATGTCCCCTTTTGATTCTCATAAACTTCCAGTGCATAAATAAGGACTGGTTCTCATCCAAATATGAAATCATTAATCCCAAGTCAAATTCCTAAGAGGTTGAATCAATCCCACAAAATTAGCATGCACATTTCTAGTTAATTGGCAGAATTTCCTTAAATCAAGGAGTTGATTGAATGGCCAGTTTTCTCAAGTGATTATTATTCTCATGATTTTCCACCACATGGAAGAAGAAATAAACATCATTCCAAGTTGAAATCATTGAGTCCAATTCGAATTCCTAAGAGGGTGAATCAATCCCACAAAATCAACATGCAGATTTATAGTTAACTGGCATAGATTCCTTAAATTGAGGAGCTTATTGCATGGGAAGTTTTGAGTTATTCGTGTATAAATAATAGTAAATTTGATAGAATTAGTGAATCCTCATCTATTATTCTTATCTCAAACATTTTTCCATTCATCCCTCGCTAGTCAAGGCGAATTTGTAAGAGGCAGCTTGTTTCCCCGTTTTTAGTGGAAAATTGTTAATGAAAAAACTAGTTTCAATTTATCTTTGAATTAGTTAGTTTAGCAAGGGTTCCAGGAGATACCTTGGGTTGGGCCCACTCAAGGGAAGTATTGTGGACCCTTTCATACCTTTCCTTTTAGTCATGCATTTCATTTCGTAATTTTTAAATTTGGATTACAGTGACTGTAGAAATTCTGCAGTTTCTACAACAGATTGTAGAAGTTCTACATTCGATATGTAGTTTCTTGTACTACGTTTTATTTCAGCATTTGCTTTCTCACAGTTTTGCTTTCTTTATGATTTTAGGAGTAAATTAGATTTCCTTTCTGTTTTAGAAGGACTCACTAATCTAATCTACCGTGCAAAGAGTGGAATAAAGGAAAGGAAATGTCATTTATTCCATACATATGATCTCAATTTCAACACTTGGTGACTAAATGAATGTATTATGTATGTTGATAGTACGGTAGATTATTAAGTCCTTCAAAAGGTTTGTCTAAATCTAGGTGGATATATCCTTAAAACTTGTCTCTGAGACTACTGATAAAGGAATAGGTGCTTGGTTAAATGATGAGATTCATGTTCCTTGCAACCCTTAGTTAAATATTATTGAATATTTGCTTGATTAGATTAGACTTCATTCCTGATATAGAGTAGATTTTATTTCTTGTTTGTTAGATTATTTTTTTTATGTTGTTAGAATATATTTCACTTTTACTACTAGACAAATTATTCCTTTGCAACAGCATATGTAGTGCATGGTACCTCTTAAGTTTGTACGAACTCTCGGGTTGATAATTTAAGTAATGAGCCAAGGGATTCAATTTTATAGCTACAATCCATTGGCCTATCAAAATTCATCAGAGATAAACTCTCCAAAACCAAGAATTAATGAATGAAATCCAATTTGAATCCCTTCATAGCAATTTGAATTCACTGGTAGAGGCTATCTTAGGTTCACTAGCAAGCAATTCTAATCCACTCAGGAGGTTTTTTGTCAAATCACTAGATGACCATTTTAGTTCTCAAGAGAGCAACTTGAATCCACCTATACTGACTCAAATTCACTGGAAAAACACTTCCCATGTTTTGGAATCTATTTAATACTGAGAGAGGGGGTGAATTAGTATTAGTGCAGTTATTAATAGTTTTTAACTTCTTTAACAGATTAATCTAAACTTAATCTTAATATTCAATTATGCATTCACCATAAATAAATCATCCATTCACATATGCATTGAAACATAGAACACAGAACACGTAGAATTTTTACGTGGAAACCCTAACGAGAGAAAACCATAGAATTCTCTTTTATAGTGAAAATATTACATTTGAGGAAGACTGGAATTCATGTGTTTACCAACACCAATTGGAAGGAGGCACCGACCCCCTAGTTTTATAAGCACAAACCTGAAGGAAGCTACAACTCCCTTTGTTCTCTAGCACCAACTGGAAGGAGGCTATGACCCCTTACTCCTTGCCTCATCCTGCCATCCAGATATATAATAATAGGATGTTACTCTGTTGAACTTATGATACATGCACACTGCTGATCTTCTGAAGTTAGTTTTGTTGTGCGCACATTCTATATACAGTAGAATTGTTGTCACTGTGTTGCGTACAATACTTCACTTCAACACTTCACTTCCAATTCAACACCTCGCTTCAATTTCAACATTTCACTTCAACTGACTATGCACTTCATATATTGTGTGTTGCTTCAACACCCGTAGATTGCACCAAGATTCAATGTTCCATTCTGCAATTGCGCATCTGCACCTTCAACTGATACTGCACATTAACTGATAACTTGTTATTCTGAATTGTGCATTGGTATCAGATGGAACTGTGCACTTTCTGAGATATGTCTATTATGTTTAAGTTCCATAGTATTTCATTCAATCTATGACCTTTTGTGCATCATATGATTCATCCTTTCAGTTTAACGCAATTGTCTGAAATCATCCACATCATGACGCACATACTTGATTCTGTTGCAACTCTGTCTTTGTGCATTTAATGGACTCCTTTACTTCGCACACTTCAGCTTAGTCTTTGTGCGTCTGTGATAGTTATTTACATTGCGCATTACAAGATATACATAAGTTTTGTCTATACATGTATCTATCTTAGAACATCTGTGATTGTCTGCGTGTTGTATGCGATATTGTCATTTGGTTCTCACACACTTGCACATCCTCTGCATTCTTCCTTTCTGTCTTCGTGCAATCGTCACATATCTACAACATCATTCTACATACCATCATTTATTCCATTCCTTTGCTTGTGTGCACTCAGCTCTCTACTAGATCATGTTGTTATGGTTCCACAAGCCCTTGATTCCCTGAATATAAATCTATATCTTCCACTTACAAGCTCTTCATCCTTTCTCTTAAGTTGTCAATATGCCATCTATTCCTGATAATTCAAAATATTGGCAAGTTTTTGAATATGATTTACAAATAAAAATATTTTTAGAAATGTCAGATGAATTTGCCAATACAGTTATTGATGGAGAAAATCAGAACATAGAAGAGGCTGAAAGGGATGAGAATTCTACATTTTAAGATGAAAAACAAGAAAAGCTTAAAAATATAATTGGTGGGAAAGAGATTATTAAACTCAAAAAAAAATTATACCAAAAGGAATTATACCTTTAGAGAAATTATTTGATAGAAATGATGTGGCCAAAAAACCAAAAGTATTACCCCATGAATATGAAATTCAGGATTACAATATTGGAACAAAAGAACAACCTAAAATGTTGAAACTTTCAAAAGATTTGCCATCAGAAGAGAAAAGTAAGTATGTTGAGTTAATGAAAAAAAATTCAGATGTCTTTGCATGTCTTTGCATGGAATTATGAAGATTTCAGAGAATATGACACATCTATTATTTAACATACAATTCATGTTAATCCAATTGAGAAACCTTTCAAGAAAAAAACTTAGAAGAATAAATCCTATGTTACTCCCAGTGATTGAAAAATAAGTTAAAAATTTATTTGATGCTAAACTTATTGGTTCTCTCATATTTTCAAAATGGGTAGAAAACTTAGTTCTTGTTAGGAAAAACAATGGAGAAATAAGATTATATGTTGATTTCAGGAATTTGAATAAAGTATCTCTAAAAGATAATTATCCATTGCCTAAGATGGATCATATATTACAGAAATTTGTTGGAGCAGAAAGAATATCCATGATGGATGGTTTTTTAGGATATTATCAGATAAAAGTACACCCAGAAGATCAAGAAAAAACAACATCCACAACACCTTGGGGAACTTTTATGTATGCAAAAATTCCATTTGGATTGATGAATGCAGGAGAAACATTTCAAAGAGAAATGGATATTGCATTTGCTGAAGAAAACGATAGGTTTGTAGTGGTATATATGGATGATATCACAGTTTATTCAAATTCTGATAGAGATCATTTAAAACACCTTGAAAAAGTATTTTTGAAGTGTAGAAAATTTGGTATATCTTTAAATCCTAAAAAGTCTAATTTTTCCATGCAGGAAGGTAAATTATTAGGCCATATAATATCCAAAGATGGTATCAAAATTGATCCTGACAAGGTGACAGCTATTCAGAAAGTTGAAATACCAAGGAGTAAAAAGGAGATTCAGTCTTTTACTGGGAGGGTAAATTTCTTAAGAAGATTTATTCCAAGTTTTGCATAGATTTGAGAAGTATTACAAATATGTTGAGGAAAGATAATGACATTAAGTGGACTATAGAATCTAAAAATATTTTAATGATATCAAGAAAGCACTGACAGAAGCACATGTTTTGATTAGCCCAGACTTTTCAAAAGATTTTATTATCTTTTATTTTGCTTCAGAGCATACTATAGCTGGGGTATTATTACAGAAGAATCAAGAAAATGTAGAACAACCAATTTCTTTTTTTAGTAAGATTTTAAGAGATACGGAGTCAAAATATGATACCATGGAAAAGAAAGCATATGTGTTAATTAAGTCATTAAAGGATTTCATGGTTTACATTTTACATTCACACATACTTGCTTATGTTCCAAACAATGCTATTAAGGATATTCTCACCCAACCAGATCCTAAAGGAAAAAGAGCTAAGTGGATTGCAGTATTGTTAGAATATGATTTGGATATTAAGTCTACAAAGTTGATTAAAGGATAGGGTTTGGCTAAGTTGATAAAAGAATCAAACTGTGATTCTTTGAAGATAAATTTCATTTCTAATATTTCAAGTGGACCAATTCAATATTTGCAGGTACTCAAATATGTTTCTCTATCTCCTTGGTATAGTGATATTATTTATGTTTTACAGAATCTGCAGGCACCCCTGGAATTAAAAAAAAAACAAAGCAAGATCTGTGAAACTATAGGTAGGAAAATTTTGTATTATGGATTATTATTTATATTGGAAGGATCCAGGAGGTATTCTATTAAATTGTTTACTTGAAAATGAAGCACAACAAACCATGAAAGAGTTTCATTAGGGAGCATGTGGAGGCCATCATTCCTCGAGAGAAATGATTAATAAAATTTTGAGAGCAGTTTTTTATTGGCCTACTTTATTTTCTGATGTTTATAAAGAAGTTGCAGCTTGTCATGAATGCCAAATATTTGATGGAAAAAGAAAACTCTTACCTCTACCCTTAAAATCAATTTCAGTGGAGGCACATTTTCAACAATGGGGATTGGATTTTATTGAAGAAATCAACCCAAATTCTTCTGGTCAACATTAATGGATCCTAAATGCCACATATTATTTCAAAAAGTTGATTGAAGTTATACCCACTAGGAAAGCCACATATATTGTTATTATTAATTTTATGTAAGATAATATTATCTCTAGATTTGGATGTCTTGGAAGAATAGTGACAGATAATTCCCGGGATTTCAAATAAAAAAAGTTGATTAGTTTCTGTCATAAGCATCATATCAATTTAAATCATTCAACTACATATTATCATCAGGGAAATGGGCTAGTTGAATATTCAAACAAAAGCTTGGTAAGGATTATTAAGAAATTGTTGGAATAAAATAAAAGGGCATGGAATACCAAACTTAAATATGCATTATGGGCAGACATGATAAGCACAAAAGGAGCTATTGGCACATCACCATTCAGCTGGTTTATGGAACAGATTCTATTTTTCCAGTTTCCTTAGGTTTTCCAATGATGAAATTGTTGCAGGAAGAGGAAGAGGAACCTAATTACATAC
This sequence comes from Larix kaempferi, assembly GCA_027924585.1. Lineage (NCBI taxonomy): Eukaryota > Viridiplantae > Streptophyta > Pinopsida > Pinales > Pinaceae > Larix > Larix kaempferi. The sequence goes on along the minus strand of BSBM01000182.1, from coordinate 3,569,560 downwards.
AGAGAAGGATCTATCAGTTGATAGAACTCCACCAGATGAGAGAAAGGGCATATGACAAAGTTCAGGTATATCAAGAAAAAATGAAGAGAACATTTGACAGGAAAATCAAAGAAATAAATTTGCAGATAGATGACTTGGTTTTGAAGTGGGATGCTAGAAATGAAGATAAACATGGGAAATTTGATCATTTATGGAAGGTCCCATATATTATTACTGCATAACAGGGAGATAATACTTTCATCTTGCAAGATCAAAATGGGGAATTCATTAGAGGGGGTCCTATGAATGGAAGATTCCTCAAACACTATCTTTCTTGAAAAACAAAAGAAATTTTTTGTACATAAGTTGTATATATTTATTTTATTGCATAAAATTTGCGAGTGTGAATGACATATTGAAATATTTGAAGCCCACAGAAAAGGCCCTAAGATCTGGATATTGTCATTTTTTTTAAAATTTGTATGTACAGAGAAAAAAGAAAAAGAAATAAAAATCGATAAGTGGCACTGGTCTACGAGGTTCATTGCTACCTCACTGGGAGGGTAGCATCCCCAGTTGGAACCAGTTGTTGACACAGTTCGGTTATTGAAATATTTGTTATGATATAAAGAAGGGAGCGAGAGCTTATTTTAAAGTTTTGTTTCACATGAACAAGAGTTAACAAGGGAAGCGCTAAAGAAAATAGGCACCAAGTTCCAGGAGGGAACATTCCATGTGATCGCGATGCTAAGCTAAAGAAGGATAAAAAAATAGTTAATAAAGTGTTCTATGTGATTTCACAAAAATCAACGGTCTATATTAAGGAAGGGGTGAGATCTACGGTGGACAAAAGATCCACCCAACGAAGGTACAAGCTATATAGGATTGATATCCTTTGGAAAAATAATCATTGGAATGTGGTAAAGTTGGGAAACGATCAACGGTGGATGATCGATGGAGGAGAGATGAACGGCTAGTGTTGATTTCGGGATTTGAACTAGCATGGAAGATGGAAGTGGTGAGTGGTAGCGGAATTTTTACCACCCACCACGCGACAAAACGAGAAACATTTTGTTGGATGACAGACAGTAAGGGAAAATCACCATTTGTAATCTTGAAACTGCTTATGTGGAGTATTATAAAAGAGAACAGGCTCGTGAAAGACAAACTACTTGTCATTTCACACTCGACGATAGAGACATCACCTGCATAGCTTGAATCCAAGGAGGAATTATTTCCTATAGTCACGAACTGCTAGGTAGGCCGCGATTTCTCAAAAACGGTCAATTATTTTCTAAAAATGGAGGAAAAAAGTGAATTGCGGTTTCAAAATAGAGAATTTAAGAGGTTAGAAGAAATTTTTGAAGATAGGGACGAAGATGTTTTTGACATAGTTCTGTCAATTGGTTCAGTCAGTGAAATTAAAAAAGTTGACGAATTTAGGAATGTGGGGGATAGATGTACATGCTGTTCACAAGTCATATTTTTATCATTTTTGTCCTGAGCAAACCCTAACCTTCCCGGATTTTGTTTCCTGGTGTTGAATGAATTATTCTCAGCCTGAGAGAGTCATTATGGACTCTGGAAGGTCAAGAATCCTCTATCCAGTCAATTCTTCAGTCATTAGAGAGTCATTAGAGGTCCCACAATTATTTTCTCAAAGTCCCAAAGATTTTATAGAAGAAAACCTAATTAACCTGTATAGACATAACACAATGGAGATGAAAAAAATCTTCTTGTTAAAGAGCCTTAGAGCTGATACCTCAATTGATATGTTACCCTTCCCCTTAGACATTACCTTGTTTAATGAAGATTCCCAGTTTGTCCTTTCATTGCTGAGTTAGTTTTTACGGTTAGATAATGATAAGGTTGTCCTAGAAGTCATGTTGAGTTTGTTATTTAGATTGAGTCTACACCAATTTGAGTTTGAGTCCGGTCAATATTTCTGCCTTAAATTTGATGAATTCCTAGTTGAAAATATCCATACCCAGCTAGTGAATTTCCACACAACCAAACATTTCAGATTTTAGTCCTACATGGTGAAGATGTTTTTATACTCCAGTGAAGAAAATTTACAGTTTCCTGAGGCAGTATTTACATCTAAGATCATAAACAATATTTTTAATTATATGAACCTCATAATGTCAGAAATATATAGATTTATTTTTCAGGAAACACTACACAGAGTTTTGCTAGAAATGAAGGATATGCTACAATTCAGTCCTAAGAATAAATTTGGTGATTGTTTCATTTGGAAAGAACATACTATTATTAGAGTCCATGGTTTTGTGCATGAGCCTTATATATTACATGCTTTCTTAACTCCAATAATTTTTTCTTTGGAATTTATCAGACATAAGCTTATTGTGGAAAATGAGCATTTCTTAAACTTTGGAAAAGATTATGATGTCAAGTTTCCTTTGAAAGTTGGTCCATTCATTGTAAAAAATAAAGCTACTCTTCCAGTTGTAGAAGGAATTTTACAAGAAATGAATTTTATGAAGGCTTCAAAAGATAACTATGATCCACATTATGTAATATATCAAAGAAGACAGCAGATTGAGAACCAAGATTTTGACCATCAGGAAGTGGAAGGATTGGATGGGAAAGCCAATATTTTAGAATATAAATCAGATGCATATATCTCTAAAAATATACAATCAAATCCCTCTGCATTAATAAAATCTATGTTATGTTAGTTCCCACTCCAATTAAAGATGAGATTGCTAGTAAAATGAACCTTTCTCAAACTACAAATATGGAAGTTGAAGAGAAATATACAACAAAAAGACTTAAGCTGGATCAGGGAAAAGAAATGGTTGAGTCAGAAGGTAATAAGGAAAAGAAAAAAAGAAAAAATTCAAGGTCCAACCATTCAAATATAGGAGTACAGTTTCGTTGAAGCACGGAAGGCTAGTTCCAGTGACAAGTACTAGTCTAAAACTGATTTGTATGACAAATATGATCAATACAAAAGGTCTTCTTCTGAAAAAGTTCAAAATCATTTTCCTAGAGTCAGGGATATATCCAATCAGGGATTTTCATTGATAATTGTTAAGGACCGTGCAAAAAATACTCTGAATTTGGCGGTGGCCTTTGATGAGAAGATCTAATAGATGAAAATTGACTTGCAGTAGATCACAGTCCCAAATAAAATGCATCTGCAAAAGCAAGCTGGAGAGGTAATTTACATTGATTTAGTGAAGGCCCATCTGAAGGTTTCAAAATTGCAATCTGCAGTGGGTAGATTAGAAAGCCAAATGAAACAAGAAAAGAACTGAAAATAAGGCCCACCAATAGAAAATAAAGAAATTACAGATTAATCTTGTGGAAATGGATAGTGAGCCTAATAAAGGAAATGCCATTAAGAAAATTTTGGCTGAGAAAGAAAATACAATTCAGTTGCTTAAGAACAAGTTAAAATTTTCAGCTACTTAGTTAATTCAAGCATCTGAATTGACACTTTTAGAATAGGAGAAAGATTCTCTCTCTCAAGAATTGATGATGGTAAGGAAAAGTTGCTTAAATTTACAAAACAACATGTTAAATGGGATAAGGAAAGAACTAATCTCATAGCTCAGATTGACATTTTGAAAGAAAAGTAGACAGGTATAGAGAAATAAAAGGAAGAAAAATAATATGAAATAAAAGAGATAGGCCAGGAAAATATGGAAACAATTACAAAGGATATAGTTCAGGTCATGTCTCAGGTTAGTCTTAAAGAAGAAGAAATCAAGGGACTAAAAATGGAAAATCAAAAGCTAAATGAAGAAATTAAGAAAAAGGAAGAAGAAAAGAAGAAATTTGAAAACAAAAATAAAGAATTGTTGGAGAAGAGTGAAAAATTAATGTCATGGGTGTTAGGGCAGCTACCATTGCAAGATGCTAGGCACTTGATCTAGGATTTGATAATTGTTGAAGCTACAAAATTAAGATCATATCTTAAATTTATTAAAGAAAAGGAGGTTGTGGTGAATAAAACAATGCATAGTTGTACAGTCATGAAAGAAACTTTGGACAAGAGGCCAAGAGAAACAGGTTAGAACACTATTGATTTTCTTAATACTTTATTGGAGAGGAGATGAAGACATTGAAAATTAAGGACAAAATTACAGTTATAACTTGGGCAAGGATGATTATTGGAAAACACCACCACGTTGAGAATGTCGAAGCAAAGGCCAATCAGATGTTGCAGCAGGTTAAGTCTTTCAAAGGATTTTTTACAGAATTGTTTCAGAAAGGACTCCCTTCCTTTTGGGATGGAGAAAATAAATTAATCTCTCAGGCTGATTATCAAATTCCATTGGTCCAAACTTAAATGAATCATAAAAAATTTGAAGACATGATCCAAGATTTAAAAGGTAAAATAATAATTGATAAGCTTGCAGTGGACTTTTAAATATTAAATCAATTTACAATGATAGGAGCTAGATTATCTCCTATATCTTATGTGAATCATGTGGAGTTGAAAGTTTTGGTTAAATAAATTATCAACTATAAAGTCCCTTCCATAGAGCAGTGGAAGACAATCGAGAATTTTGGAAAAGTGAAGTACAAATTGCATCAATAAGGACACCTATCAAAGATGTTCAAGAAAATGTTTATGCCAAAGTTTACTCCAACAAAGAAGCAAAATATGTTCCAGCATTTTTGAAGACTATGAAGATTTAATTTTTTGACAATATAATCTAAAAATGTAATAAGTAGTTATAGATTTCTATTTTTAGAAAACAAGTAGTTAGGTTTAGCTCAATGAGATTTTGATGTATAAATACATGCTTTTGCAATGTAATCAGTGTTGAAAACCATGAGAGTGAGACTCATTTTGTAGTAAGAAATTTCAAGATTAATAGAAATTTTTGCAGAGCCAAGCAAAAACTTTCTAGAGCATATATTCTCATGTTATTGTTTTGCAGTTTGTATTTACTTTTCTCATGTGAATGTTATTCCTGTTATCTTTTTCCATTATGTTATCTTTTCATGCCTGAATGAAATTATATTGAGTCAGAGTTCATACTCCAATGCTCTGATTCATAGGATTCAAGTATTCACAAAATCTTCCTCTAAAGTTGTTATTGGATTCATCTTTATTTGGTGCCCAATGTTAATGGACTGTCCATTTATCTTCTATTATCACCTGAAAGAAAGAACCCGACTGTAAAAGAATAGCTATCCCGCCTGTGTGAAAAACCATATTGCTAAGACTATGTTTATCTTTAAATATTCATGACTTTGACTCCATGCCCAATGATGTCCTCTTGTTTTAGCCATTTGCATCATTAATTTATCTTATTTAAATATTTCTGGCCATTGTATTTATTTATTGAGAAAGCCCTCTCTGGTAGGAAAGAAGCCATCTTCCCTCCTAAAGATTGGTTTGAAAAGGTTACCTTGGAACTATCCTTCCGCAACCAGAGGAGAAATTATGAGTGGTAACATCTTCGCCCCGTTTCTAAGGAACGAAAGTTTAAATCTTCCTTGGGTGGAACGACAGATTAGAGAGCCATCGAAATTCTGTGGGAAAACAAGAATTTTAATATTTAGAGTTGGTTGTATTTTTCCCTGGCGACTTCAGTTTTGAAATTCAAGTAAAAGGTGACTCCAAAGACGAAATTGTGGCTTCCAGAAGAATTTACACAAGAGGTAATCTTGATCCTCAACCATTACAAGTTGTGAAAAGTCCAGAAAAGATTCTCAAGAAGAACAAAAAAAAGTATCAAGAAGGTACATCTCAGTTAGAAAATTATTTTTTCTTTATTTCAAGAAGAACCGTTAAATCTTGAAGAACTTGATTTTGATATAAAGTTTGAACAATCCCTTTTTAGATCAAAATATGAAATTGACTTAAAAGAAATTGTTATAGATCAGAGCAAATTTTAGTCATATCTTTTGGAATCTCTTTGGTAAGATTTACATAAATATGGAAAAACAGAAGTAACGAAAGAGAAAATTCAGAATCCCCACCCACAAGTTCAGAATATTATCCAACACCCCCCTATAATCATGGTTATTAGGTATGCTCCTATAGCCTTGCCACTTTTGTTCGGATATCCACATCATCTTTTTCAGGATCTTGCATGCAATTAGGGTTTGCATGCACTTTGCATGCATCCCAGTCACCAGGTTGATGCCTCCAGCACCTTAGCCACCTTATTCTAGCACCCGGGAGCCACTTACTTCAGAGTTTTAGCCCTCCTAGGCTGAAAGGCGCCCACTTCTCACCTACTGCCAGAGAAGGGCGCACTTGTTCACCTACCACTGCAGTTCCACTTCAGTTACACTCAGTTAGCTCCGATTCTCCCTGATTTGAGGCTAGTTTCACTCCCGACTGACTGTTTCACTTCCGTTGGACCTCCAGATTGACTAGATGCCTTGTTCTGACTTCAGTTAGCCTCCCATGCGCCCCCACTGAGCCTCCCTCTCCTTAATCAGTGCTACACACTTCAGTTACACTTATTACACTCAGTTAGACTCAGATTGACACATGGATGACTGGTTCTTGTGCATTGATGAGCACCACCGATTGATGATGAGGACTCCTAGTTGGAGTCAAGCTACTCCATTCAGTGATTCGAATGGCCTACTTAGTCAATTCGAATTGCTCATTGACTGACATTGTATTCTATTGTAATTCATTCACCCTTTCTGGGATATTGAGCACTGCTGCATGTTTTGCACAGTTTTACACCATATTTTCTATATTCATCTGTTGTGATTGATTTACTTGTTCATTAGATCTGCTGTGACTAATTTTACAACTTTTCCTACATGACCTCCCTCAGAATTATGTTCGGAGAATTACATTATATGATGGAGAGGGGAATTATACATCCCAACATAATATTGATAGGTTTAATGATTTCATTGGTATTTGTAATGTCCCTTGTTAGTAATTTTATTAAAATGGCAATTTTCCACTTTTTTTCCCTAGTTTGACCTTTGACTAGTTTTGATCTCTAGGTCCCAAATTTGCCCCAAATGATCCCAAATCTTCTGAGAAGGTATATTAATGATATTAGAAAATAAATATGTGTTTCAGGGATTCCTTTGGACCTTTAGAATACTTCTTCAAATCCTCTTTCAATTCTGATCAATGTAGGTAACTTTACTAGTGATTTTCCTTTGACTAGTATTGGTCTCTAGGTCTCAAATTGACTCCAAATGCCTTCAAATATTCAAGGAAGGTGTATGAATGATATTATAACTTGAATATGATGTTTATGGATGACATATGTCCACCAAAAGACCTATGCAAACTCTCTTAATATTCTGGACCAATTATGCAATTTTACTAGTAATTTGGGGTTCAAATCCCCCTGGGGTAAGTACTGAAAATGGCTTCCCAAATGCCTCCAAACACACTCAAATTTATGAAAAGAGGTATGTAATGTGTTAATTATTTTATTAAAGTCTCATATGCACCATTAATGGATTATTAAAACTGTTCTCACCCTCTCCCATTCAACTGCAAAAATCCCCAATTCGACCCTTGGGGAAATGACACTATTTCACCTCCCAATACAACTAAACTGAGTAAAAATGCTTCAAATGCTCAAGTACAGTACATGAAACTTGTAGAAGAAATCCATGGCAGTATATTTATCACAAATATATCAGAGAATAATCCATTCATTCGAAATCATCATCGATACATTGGCTCACAACAAGGTAGTGGGGAAATGGCATTGTTCTTCCATTAAAAATGAGATTTATACATTTCTACTTGGAATTTCGACCTGAAACTTTTTGGAGATGAAGAAAATATTATTTAATTCATATTAAAAATGAAATGGGGCATTAAAAGCTTCCCCAAAGAGTACAATATATCACCAAAAATGCCCTCTCTCAAGGATCAAGAATATGCCATCAAAACTGGAAATGGTTGAAGGAGTGAGCTGCAATAGAAGAAACCATGAGCTTCCCTATAGCTTTCACCTACAAATAAAGACTCCATTAAAGCTCCAAATGAAAGGTTTGAATGGCCTTTCCAATTACCAACTTGGATGGGAATCTTTCACCCTCGAAATTGGCTAAGGCACTAAACTAGTCATCCACTAGCTCTCCCTCTACACAAATGCAATTGCAAATTCTACAAATGATCAAAAGCTATTCTCATACTTCATTTCTACATTTTATAACCAACATTATCCTTCTAAGGGTCGAAATCCTCTCAATGGATTCAATAGATTTCCATTTAGGAAATATTCCACATTTGCCACTTGTCTCCTAGTTCCAACCTTCCATCTTCTCCCAAATTCGATTTTGAGTCTCTTTGGCTTCTCCAACTCCCAAATTCGCCTTCTTTGAGCCTATTTTTGGGGCTGACATGTCATAGTGGTCAGATGTCAGAGGTCAGGTCTGCAATTTGTCATAGTTGTCATAGATGCTCCATCATTGGTGTCATAGGGGCTAGGGAATCTAGCCCAAGTGTCCACAAACTTCCACTTTGACTCTTTATCTTACATGGAGGTTACCAATCCTTCCCAATTTGACCTAAGATGCTCAATGAAATTTTTTATGACTTACCAACTCACCCAAGAGTGTTCACATTCCCATTAATTCGAATTTGCAAAAGAGAGATACCATGTATTATGAAAAATCAAGCTAGTGTGGGTCCCACATCCTCCATATGTCTCCAAAACCATTTGTCACCTAGGATTTCTCTTGAATTTATTTATTCACTCTATTTATTAAATACTTGAACCCTTCTAATTTCTAAACATCATTTATTATCCCCCTTATTCCAAATCCCAAAACTTCCACCCCAAACCTAGGAAACTAGTAATTTTCCTCCTTGGCAATTATTTGACCCTTAACATCAATTTTACAAACTCTAATGAATATGGCTAATGTGATTAGGCCATTGTGACCCAATTACAATTTTGGGACATGACAAATCCTCCCTTCCCAATATTGATTGTCCTCAAGCAATTTCAAACATGGGTGTTGAAGAACTTGCTTTCTGTATAATTCTTTGAAGTTGCCATTGAATTGCCAAACCTTGAGTCTTTGAGTTTCCCATGAAGATTTTAGAGAGGAACCACCATGATTGTTTTTGCACTACTCTGATAAAAATCATTTTATTAAGTGGGAAATCCATCTCCCATACTTCTTGTTTCCCCCCAAAAATTGAAACCAATGAGATAAAAATTATTCCAGGGTCCCATTGCTTGTATTGCACCCCAACAATGAAGAGTGCTCTCCAACCCATACCATCAGATAAGATGATTCCTGGATCCCATTTTCTTGTATGCATTCTTTCAAACATCATGAGTACAAAATATATATCATCAAAGTACATAACTACATAATGAAAATGTACATCAAGGAGGTGCTTCATCAAAGAATCATGAAAGTGCTTGTACCTCCAAGCAAGTAGACCACGATTTTCCAAGTGCATACAAGCTTCAAGTGACCAATCAAATCTGCTCCAATGACATAGGTGAGGATCCCATGTCCTATAATGCTGCTCCAAAAGGATGTTATATGCATCAAAATATTCAACCATGTATTCTTTCATCCAAGAAGTGAATGAAGAATCTCCACTAAAATCTGAACCAAATAATGAGCAGAAAAAACAAGGAGACTTCAAATGACTCAAAGAAGTCTCACCCATACATCCATGAATGTGAGAATAATAAATATGTAACAAAGTATGTGGCTGCCAACAAAAATGTTCTCCCATCATAACTCTATTCACCCAAGTGTTGGATGAAGTTCCTCTAACATCAAATGAACCCAGTGTTGAGCAAGAAAAACCATGAGTCTTCAAGTGACTCAAATCCATATCATAGGTGCATCCATGTAGATGTGAATCATCATAAAGTGACAAATTATGATGCTACAAATGTGAATAAGAATGTGCTCCAACCATGTCATCATAAAAGGTAAATCTAGGAGTTCCATACTCCTCATGTGGAACCATAAAAAAGAACCCTTTCACCCATACTTCATTGAGACTAATACTGCAAAACATGGAATTGTAGGATGTAGGAGAACGAACTAACTCACCCAAATGATCAAAAAGTGCAGAAGTTTCATCATAGGAAGAATCCATGTGGGTAGTATCACGCAGCTCCTTCAAAAGTGGGAAACCTTTGTCATAGATTAGTTCCAATGTAGAGGAATCATGCTCTTCTTTAAAAATTGCATAACCTTCATCAAGAGACAATTCAAGTTCCTCTTCCACCACATCAAGTGTTTGGATCTCTTCAAGTTCATCTTCAAACACATTAAGCACATTCAAATTCCCACATTTCTCGTGATCCACCATTTCATGAGAATCCTCCAAACAATCTACCATTTGACAATCTGAAACATAGGAGGAAAAACAAGTATCCTGCAACTTTTCAAGAAGTTGCTCATTTTGAATTGTGAGCTTATGAATATCCTCATTATTCTTCAAGTATGCATCATGTAACAATTCATTAAGCTCAAACAAATGGTTTCTATCAAAAATCAAAGACATGAAATTACCTTTGATGTGGCACATTGCTCTTTGAATCTTCTCCATGTCTTCAATGAAGGACGTTTCCTCCAATGAAGTAGCTCTCCAACAAGAATTTCACACCAATGCTTGAGTGTCATGGAGAATGTTGAGGGACTCTTGGATCTTCTTTTCATTCATCTTTAAGGACCCTTCAAGAAAATGAGGCTCTTGCAAATGAACCTCCTCATCTTCTTCAGTTTTGCTTGGACCAACTTCATGAAGCTCAAGTGGTGATGGGGAAGTTGATCTTGGTTCTTCTTCAACTACTACAAGGTATTCATTATCATGCTTAATGGAACTTGGGCTTGCAGCAACACTTTCAAAAGTGATCTCTATGTCACCAACATAGAGGTGTGAGCACCCATCAGTAGGTACTCCTTCATAGTTTAAGCATCCATCAGTAGATGCTCTTTGGTTCATGTCTAAGCTAGAAGGTGTCTTGAAATGATCTTCCATATTTTCAATAGAATCTTCTTCATGCTCTTGTGATGTCTCTTGATTTTTCTCCTTCAAGCAAGCTGATGCATTTTGCCCCTTGTTTTCCTTAGGATCAGTATATTTGGAATCTCTTCTTGAATAAATCGCAAAATCTCTCCTCAAGGAGGACATCATTTCATGCACACATATATGATACTCGCTCCAAGGGTTTTTACAAGAAGGGCATAAACCTTTCTTCACTAACTCCACATCTTCATTTTTGGGCCTATTTTCAAAAACATGTTCAGCATAGTACTCAAAAGACATGGCCTTTTGTGTATTTTTGCTCGAAGCAAGATATTCTTGATATTTTTGATATTGTTGGGGCAAGGTTTTATATTTTTCTCTCCATCTTTGGAAATCGCTCATAGAATTATCCTTGGTTGGTGTGACACACTCATATTCATCAGATCTAAAGTCATAAGAATAATCTTCATTTCTCTTGAAATTGTATGAAGTGTTGCATGATGGCACCTCTTCCTCGTACCATTCACATTCTGCTTCATATTGCTCATAAGCATATGCATATTCCTCATAAGAATTGTACTCATAGGATTCATCATAATAGTAAGACATGGCTGTTAATCATTTTTGAATGTATGTACCTAATCCAGAGGTGCAAGGACCATGCTCTGATACCACTGTAATGTCCGTTGTCAGTAATTTTATTAAAATGGCAATTTTCCACTTTTTTTCCCTAGTTCGACCTTTGACTAGTTTTGATCTCTAGGTCCCAAATTTGCCCCAAATGATCCCAAATATTCTGAGGAGGTATATTAATGATATTAGAACATAAATATGTGTTTCATGGATGCCTTTGGACCTTTAGAATACTTCTACAAATCCTCTTTCAATTTTGATCAATGTAGGTGTAAAATCTCAATCACAGCTGAACCAGCTACTGTGGATTCCTCACTGGTGAAAGATTGCACAACATTTGCAAGAATTAGCATAAAAATTTAAATGAATGAAGAACAATACACATGAAATGGTGAATAATGTCAATATTATTAACTGTCCAACCTTAACATAGGTTAAGAACACTCATATATACAAATCTGGAAGAATTCGAATCCATCTGGAGTGTTCACACTGATCTAGCTTAGAAAAAAGCTCAAACCCCCCTAGGTTGACCAAAATATCCCAAACCATCCCAAACTGGTTCGAATCAGCTGTGTGAATGCTAGGAATGACTGGACAGGCCCATGTGACCTCACACATGTGAAGAAACTGGTTGGTTAGAGGTTTGGAATCTAAAATTGGCCAAAATGATGACAAAGTTGGCAAGATTGTCCACAAACTGAGCAAATGCGCCCTAGGTAGAAGAGAAGCATGCTGAATGCATTAAATGACCTGAGGAGGGCGCTCTAGGCATGCTGAATGCATTAAATGACCTGAGGAGGGCGCTCTAGGCATGCTGAATGCATTAATTGCCCTGGGGAGCGCTCCAATTAGCTGGTTTGACTCAGCACTTGTTCACATTGCTAACCAGTTCATGATAATTTGACCAATTTACCAACTAATCAACTTAGGGATGTAATCATTAATCACTTGGGCTAATTAATCATCATTAATAAATGATTAATGTACATAGGTGGAAAAATGTTCTAACACCCCCCCTTAAGCTAGACTTAGTGAAATATCAAAAATTAAGGCCTTGGCAACTAGGCTCAAGTCACCTTTTACATCATAAAATTTATTTGTCCATGTAACCAAGGTAAGGAGGAAAACCACATGGGAAATAAAACCTCCCCTCTAAAATGGACATGTGGCATATATCAAAATACACCAATCATCACCATGCATCACTCACCCCAAGCAAAGATCTAAGGTGAGTGAAGGTCTTCTCGGTAAAACACTTGGTGAAGATATCAGCAGTTTGCTCACTGGATGGGCAATACTGCAATGCTATGGTCCGGTCATGCACCAAACCCTGAATGTAATGCATGTGTATCTATATGTGCTTGGTCCTCTGTCTCTGTACTGGATCTGTAGAAATATTGATTGTACTTTGATTATCACACCAAAGAATAGTGGGTGAATCAAAGACAATCCCGAACTCTGCAAGAATACCTTGCAACCAAACACATTGTGTGGCTGCATTGACTGCTCCCCTGTACTCGGCCTCAGCTGAAGATAAGGAAATAGTGCTTTGTTTCTTGCTTGACCAGCATATAGGTCCATGTGCAAGCATAAAGACATAACCGGAAGTTGACTTCCGATCAATACAATCACCGGCCCAATCAGAATCTGTAAATCCTACTAGTTCAAGGGATGAACCAGCAGCATAATGGATACCAAAGGACTTAGTACCCTGAACATAATGAAGGATCCTCTTGACTGCCTTCCAATGGATCTCATGAGGCTCTTGCATGTGCCTTGCAACAGCCCCAACAGCATAAGACAAATCTGGTCGAGAGTGTGTAAGATACAACAAACTCCCAACTAGTTGTCTATACAATGAACTGTCAACTAGTGGTGAAGAACCCCATTCTGTAAGCTTAACTCCTGAAAGAAATGGAAATTTTGCAGACTTACATTCAACCATCTTAAATTTCTGCAGCAAATCTGAAGCATACCTTGACTGACATACAGAAATTCCATTCACAGATTGATCTATCTCCAAACCCAGAAATTGTTTTAGCAATCCTAGATCGGTCATGGAGAATGCACTGTGCAATGCTCTCTTAACTGAGTCAAGTTCTTTGGTGCAACTACCAGTGATCAAAAGATCATCAACATACAGTACAATAATCAATATCAGATCACTAACATGCTGCATATACACATTTGGATCAGACTTACACCTCTCAAACCCCAAAGATAGCAGAAAATTGTCCATTTTTGCATACCATGCTCTAGGAGCTTGCTTGAGTCCATAGAGTGACTTGTTCAACCTGCAAACAAGTGTATGATCAGAAATAAAACCTTCAGGCTGCTGCATATATATCTCCTCATTCAGATCCCCATGAAGAAGGGCACTTTTTACATCCATGTGATGAATCTCCCAGCGCTTGGAAGCCCCAATGGCCAAAACTAGTCTTATGGAGTCCATCTTTGCCACCGGTGCAAATGTCTCTGTATAGTCCACTCCTTGGACCTGAGAGTAACCCTTAGCTACCAACCTGGCCTTATACTTCAGATCAGAGCAATCAGATCCAATTTTGGTTCTATAAATCCACTTGCATTGCACTAGTTTCCTCTTGGGAGGAAGAGGGATCAAATCCCAAGTTTTGTTCTCATGGAGTGAGTTCATCTCCTCTTGCATGGATGATTGCCACCTTGGGTCTGTACATGATTCTGAATATGACATTGGATCAGATCCAACCATCAAATAACATGCCTCACTCAGATCAGAATTATAACATGCAAAGGAATTGTGAAATTGAGATCTAGTTTTCCTAGCATCTTGGGGATCTCCCACTAGCTCTCCGGCACTTTGAATTGTTTTCTCTGCCCACTTGGGCCTTGAGGGAGGGATATGTTCAGAATCCATATCAACATCATCTTCAGCAATATCAGAATCAGAAATATCAGAGAATGAATCACTACTTACTTCATCATCAAGTCGAGGAAATGAGCATTCCCCATCACCTTGTTCACTAGCTTGCAAACATTCTTCCTCTTCGAATTTGACACTTCTTTCAATGAAAGTTTTGTGAGTGGATGGATCAAAGATCTTGTAGCCCTTTGAATCCTCTGCATACCCAACCATGATTGACTCCTTGCTTTGGGGCTGCAAGGCCTTTCTCTTCTCCGGTGGAATTCTGGCCCAAGCCCTTGAGCCAAAAATTCTGAAATGTGAGACATTTGGCTTGTGACCCATCCAAGCTTCAAATGGAGTGATTCCTTGCAATGCTTTGTGTGGTGCTCTGTTCTGAACATATGCTTCACAATTCATAGCTTCAGCCCACAATTTGGGAGACAAATCCCTTGCTTGCAACATGCAAGTTGCCATCTCTTTCAGTGCTCTATTTTTGCGCTCTGCAACACCATTTTGCTGAGGTGTGTAGGGCACTGAGTGTTGCATCTGAATGCCATGTTCTTGACAGAGCTGCTGCAAATTGTTATTGACATACTCTTTGCCATTATCAGTCCTCAAAACCTTCATGGCCTTCCCACTGAAGTTCTCAACCATGCTCTTAAAAATTTTGAAACATTCAAAGACTTCAGATTTTTGCTTAAGGAAAAATAACCAGCAGTACCTTGAGTAGTCATCGATGAAGGTGAGCACATATTTGCTGCAGCCATAGGAGGGTGTGGGGAGTGGCCCTATGAGATCATAATGCACTATCCCAAGTGGTTGATCAGCCCTCCTAGCCTTCCCTTTGTCATACTTCTTTTCAGGATGCTTCCCAATCATGCAACCCTTGCATGTTCCACTCGAAAAACTGATTTGGGGCAGCCCTTCTACCATCTTCTCTTTGCTTAAAACTTGAAGATATCTGTAGTTTAGGTGACCATACCTTTGATGCCATAGCTTGCTGGTCTCATTCCCATGTGACAGAAGCACACTTGGTGAAGAGAATTCGAGGAAGTGGGAGAACTTGTACATCTTCATGTCATGGTCTGCAACACCCTTTGCAACAATTTTCCCGGTGGCAACTTCTGATATCTCCACATCATTCTGAGTGAAGACCACCTTCTTTGCTGCTCCAGTATGTGTCATTTGATATACAGAGAGCAAGTTTGCTGCAAGATTTGGCACATACAGCACATTGGAGAAGAAGCCATTCTCCATAGAGATTTTCCCAATGCCATGAGCAGGGATTTCTGAGTCATCTCCCATTCGAATTGAGAGGCCACTGTAGGGAGCAAGTTCAGAAAACGAGTCTCTTGAGGAAGCCATGTGCCTTGAGGCACCTGAATCAATGATGAACAAAGGTGAATGAGATGAACTAGCCACCAAAGCATGGCAGCTCTCCTTGTCTTCAGAAACGCACTCCTTCTTCTTGGAACTTTCAGGAAGAGGAATATTATTTTTCTGTAGGAGATGGGTCATGGTGTCTATGGTTTTCTTCATACATGAGCTCTCTGGATGAAAACCTCTTTGATAGTAGCTACATTTTGTCTTCTCAGCCTTCTTTCCCTTTTTCTTGACAGGATTCGAAACCCCCTCAGAGGATTTGGGCCTCTCATCCTTCCTCTTCTTCTCTTGAGGTTTCGACCCCTTGGGTTTTTGCTTGCCTCTTCCACATTTCGAATCTCCAGCTGCAAGAACTTGATCTTTTTGCTTGATGGAGCCCATCAAGACCAGCTTGTCTTGCTCTTGAGTTAGCATCTCCATGAAGTCAGCCAAAGATGGCATCTTCCAACCTCTAACTGTGAGCCTTGTGGAGTTGAAGGAAGACACAAAAACTGAGTATTCAGAACCCAATTTGGAGAGAATGGACAACACCAACTATTCTTCTTTCTTCTCTATGCCACATTGTCTGATCTGCAAGACCAAGTTCTTGAACTTGGTGAAGAAGTCCTGGATGGAATCGAAATTCCCTGGGCTCAGTGAGACAAGCTCATTTTCGAGCTGGTGGCCTCTCATCTCATCAGTCTTTCCAAACAGTGTCTCAAGCTTGAGCCACACTTCATTTGGAGTTGCTAGACTTTCTACATGAAACAGGAGGTCTCTTGAAATGCTGAGACAAAGGAGGCCAAATGCCTCATCCATTCTGTTAAAAAACTTGGATTTCTCCACAGCTGAGTTTGGCTCCACCTCAGTGCCCATCGTGATTCTGTAGAGACCCTTAGATCTCAGCAAAATCACCATTTCTGCCTTCCAATCGAAATAGTTGAAGGGTGTGAGCACGTTTGGGTGAGATGGCTCCATTCTTCTCTGCTGCAATTCGCACTTGCTGACAATGCTGATCTTCAATACCTGCAAACAACTCTCAAATCACTCTGGAGGGATCTACACTAACAGATTCGAACCCTGTATGGATAGTGGGTGCATTCGGGAGAGCATCACACCTGAGAGGAGCCACTAGATTTCTCCAGTAAGCTCAAGGCAATGGCCTCAGGAATTATGTGGTTTCTCCACTGCTTCTGGCAATCCACTACAACAGTCTTGCTGGTTCGAATTCTAGCTCCAAGAGCTCTGATACCATGTAAAATCTCAATCATAGCTGAACCTAGCTACTGTGGATTCCTCACTGGTGAAAGATTGCACAACATTTGCAAGAATTAGCATAAAAATTTAAATGAATGAAGAACAATACACATGAAATGGTGAATAATGTCAATATTATTAACTGTCCAACCTTAACATAGGTTAAGAACACTCATATATACAAATCTGGAAGAATTCGAATCCATCTGGAGTGTTCACACTGATCTAGCTTAGAAAAAAGCTCAAACCCCCCTAGGTTGACCAAAATATCCCAAACCATCCCAAACTGGTTCGAATCAACTGTGTGAATGCTAGGAATGACTGGACAGGCCCATGTGACCTCACACATGTGAAGAAACTGGTTGGTTAGAGGTTTGGAAGCTAAAATTGGCCAAAATGATGACAAAGTTGGCAAGATTGTCCACAAACTGAGCAAATGCGCCCTAGGTAGAAGAGAAGCATGATGAATGCATTAAATGACCTGAGGAGGGCGCTCTAGGCATGCTGAATGCATTAAATGACCTGAGGAGGGCGCTCTAGGCATGCTGAATGCATTAATTGCCCTGGGGAGCACTCCAATTAGCTGGTTTGACTCAGCACTTGTTCACATTGCTAACCAGTTCATGATAATTTGACCAATTTACCAACTAATCAACTTAGGGATGTAATCATTAATCACTTGGGATAATTAATCATCATTAATAAATGATTAATGTACATAGGTGGAAAAATGTTCTAACAGTAGGTAACTTTACTAGTGATTTTCCTTTGACTAGTATTGGTCTCTAGGTCTCAAATTGACTCCAAATGCCTTCAAATATTCAAGGAAGGTGAATGAATGATATTATAAATTGAATATGATGTTTATGGATTACATATGTACACCAAAATACCTCTTCAAACTCTCTTAATATTCTGGACCAATTATGCAATTTTACTAGTAATTTGGGGTTCAAATCCCCTTGGGGTAAGTATTGAAAATGGATTCCCAAATGCCTCCAAACCCACTCAAATTTATGAACAGAGGTATGTAATGTGTTAAGTATTTTATGAAAGTCTCATATGCACCATTAATGGATTATTAAAACTGTTCTCACCCTCTCCCATTCAACTGCAAAAATCCCCAATTCGACCCTTGGGGAAATGGCACTATTTCACCTCTCAATACAACTAAACTGAGTAAAAATGCTTCAAATGCTCAAGTACAGTACATGAAACTTGTAGAAGACATACATGGAAGTATATTTATCACAAATATATCAGATAATCATCCATTCATTCGAAATCATCATCAATACATTGGCTCACAACAAGGTAGTGGGGAAATGGCATTGTTCTTCCATTAAAAATGAGATTTATACATTTCTACTTGGAATTTAGACTTGAAATTTTTTGGAGATGAATAACAGAGTATTTAATTCATATTACAAAATAAATGGGTCATTAAAATCTTCCCCAAAGAGTACAATAGCTCACCAAAAGCACCCTCCCTCAAGGATCAAGAATATGCCATCAAAACTGGAAATGGTTGAAGGAGTGAGCTGCAATAGAAGAAACCATGAGCTTCCCTATATCTTACACCTACAAATAAAGACTCCATTAAAGCTCCAAATGAAAGGTCTGAATGGCCTTTCCAATTACCAACTTGGATGGGAATCTTTCACCCTCGAAATTGGCTAAGGCAAGAAACTAGTCATCCACTAGCTCTCCCTCTACACAAATGCAATTGCAAATTCTACAAATGATCAAAATATATTCTCATACTTCATTTATACATTTTATAACCAACATTATCCTTCTAAGGGTCGAAATCCTCTCAATAGATTCAATAGATTTCCATTTAGGAAATATTCCACATTTGCCACTTGTCTCCTAGTTCCAACCTTCCATCTTCTCCCAAATTCGATTTTGAGTCTCTTTGGCTTCTCCAACTCCCAAATTCGCCTTCTTTGAGCCTATTTTTGGGGCTGACATTTCATAGTGGTTAGATGTCAGAGGTCAGGTCTGCAATTTGTCATAGTTGTCATAGATGCTCCATCATTGGTGTCATAGGGGCTAGGGAATCTAGCCCAAGTGTCCACAAACTTCCACTTTGACTCTTTATCTTCCATGGAGGTTACCAATCCTTCACAATTCGACCTAATATGCTCAATGACATTTTTTATGACTTACCAACTCACCCAAGAGTGTTCACATTCCCATTAATTCGAATTTGCAAAAGAGAGATACCATGTATTATGAAAAATCAAGCTAGTGTGGGTCCCACATCCTCCATATGTCTCCAAAACCATTTGTCACCTAAGATTTCTTTTGAATTTCTTTATTCACTCTATTTATTAAATACTTGATCCCTTCTAATGTCTAAACATCATTTATTATCCCCCTTATTCCAAATCCCAAAGCTTCCACCCCAAACCTAGGAAACTAGTAATTTTCCTCCTTGGCAATTATTTGACCCTTAACATCAATTTTACAAACTCTAATGAATATGGCTAATGTGATTAGGCCATTGTGACCCAATTCCAATTTTGGGACATGACAGTATTGAATAAGTAGACCATGATGATGCCAAAATGAGATTTTTATCCCAAAATTAAGAAGCAGTTTAGAGTTATTCCTACAAGATCCATTCCTTCTTATAATGAATTTGAAAATATTTTTCTTGGGAGATGGGAGGATAAAATGAATTCATTGCAAATTTTGTCATAGTATAATAACTTTAAAAAATTAAATTTTGAGTCTGTTCAAGAGTTTTCTACCATATTTATGAGGGTTTACAATCCAATTCCTGTTGATATTAAACCCCTTGTAGGAGCTACCAAACTACATTATGTTGATGCATTTGAGAGTGATTTTGCTTTACTATTAAGAGAGAGGAAATTAGATTCCTTACCTGATATGTTGAAATATGCAGTAGAAGTAGAAGCAACCTTAATGGCATCAGGAAAAATAAAACAAAAAACAGAAACGGATAAAAGAAGAGTAAGAGATGAAAACCAAGCTTCAACTTCATATTCTACTGATGCAAAATTTGATGTTATGATGAGGTCTATGGAAAGAATTATGGATATATTGGCCTTAGATAATAGAACTTGGAACAGGGATCAACAAGAACCACAAATTAGAAATCAAAATTTTAGGAGACCTTCTCCTCCACAGATAAGATAGAGAGATCAGAGGGATCCAAGAGATCAAAGAAATCAGAGAAATGCAGAAGGTCAGCAGGTGAGGCCTCCTTTCCCTGAAAATTTTGTTAATGAAGTAGAAGAAATGGAGCCATTAGAAAATGAAATACATTATTTTGATATTTTTCAATCTGAATTTTATCTAACAAAAGAAGAACATGACATGTTTTCCCAAGAAGGAGACTGTAATAATTTTGAACTAGAAACATAACAATATCATATGGGATATCAAAATGCTGCAAATGACCTTCCAAGAAAGCTTAACCTTAGAAATAGAGATGTAGTTGTAAATAAAGGAAAAAATCTTGTTGATCAACCTTCAAGTAGTCAACAAAGAAAAGAAAAACAAAAATAATATATTGTGAAGAAGATTCCAGAAAATAAGAAAGATACAGTCAAAGAAAATGATAAAACACTCACTTCTTTCAATTTACAGAGTGATATTTCCAAAATCAAAATTTCCATCCCTTTCAATGAATTATTGAAGAACAATGAATACAAAGAAAAAATTGTTAAGATGATCAGAAATGAAGAACAGTACCAACCTGATACATTAGAATTGAATGATGATGCTCCAACCATTTTTCTTGGTCCTAGAGCAAAAGATAGTAATGCAGAAGATGTTTCCCATTTTTATGTCAGTTTAAATGTCCATGATATGATTCTTCACAATTCCATGCTTGAATCAGGATCTTCACACAATTTTATGCCAAAGGTTGTGGTAGACAGTTTGGGTTTGGAGATTACAAGACCACATAAAGATTTGTTTTCCTTTGATTCTAGGAAAGTCAAATGTTTGGGGTTAATTAAAGATTTGGTGATTACCCTTACTCAGATTACATATAAGAGTGTCATTATGGATGTAGTTATTGCAAATATTGCTCTGAAATTTGGTATGTTATTGTCTAGATCTTGGGGTTCAAAATTAAAGGGAACTTTACATATGGATATGTCTTTTGCTACAATCCCACTTTTTGGAGAATAGAGAAAACTATATAGAGAAAAGAGACTTGTGTATGTGGTAAGAAGTCAAGAAAAACCTGATAATCATCCTATTTATGCAATAGACATTGATCTAGGTTCTTCTATTTTCTATAATGATTTTCATTTCGAAGAAGAACAACTAGTTCTTGAGAAACAAAAAGAAAATGGTGATTTTTCCAAAAGACAAGAAGCCCTTAAACAAAAACAATGGGCTGAAGGAGTGTGGACAATGCATTTTGATGGATCGATAAGTAAAGAAGGGGATGGTGCAAGTGTGTGGATAATATCTTCAGATCAAGAATTTATGGTATATTCTTTCAAGTTGACTTTTGAATGTACAAATAATGTGTCTGAATATGAGGCTTTGATTTTAGGACTAAATGTGTTGAAGGATTTAAAAGAAAACAAAATTGATGTGTATGGAGACTCTGAGTTAGTAATTAATCAAGTGAATGGAAGTTATCAAACAAAGCATCCAAGGATGAGAGCAAACAGAAATGAAGTTTGGGATATGCTTGGAAACTTTTTTAATGAACACAGAGTTATGGTGGTTCCCAGAATACAGAATACAGTGGCAGATTCTTTGGATTCTGTTGCTAGTACTTTTAAAACTTCTAATTATTCAAATAAGAAGTATGAAATTGAAGTTGTCAATAGGCCCTCTATTCCTGATAATTCAAAATATTGGTAGGTTTTTTAAGATGATTTACAAATCAAAAGATTTTTAGAAATGTCAAATGAATTTGCCAATACAGCTATTGATGGAGAAAATCAGAACATGGAAGAGGCTGGAAGGGATGAGAATTCTACATTTTAAGATGAAAAACAAGAAAAGATTAAAATTATAATTGGTGGGAAAGATATTAATCAACTCAAAAACAAGTTTATACCAAAAGGACTTATACCTTTAGAGAAATTATTTGATATAAATGGTGTGGACAAAAACCCAAAAGTATTACCCCATGAAGATGAAACTCAGGATTACAATATTGGAACAAAAGAACGACCTAAAATGGTGAAACTTTCAAAATATCTGCCATCATAAGAGAAAAGTAAGTATGTTGAGTTAATGAAAAAAAAATCAGATGTCTTTGCATGGAATTATGAAGATTTGAAAGAATATGACACATCTATTATTTAGCATACAATTCCTGTTAAGCCAAATGAGAAACCTTTCAAGCAAAAACTCAGAAGAATAAATACTATGTTAATCCTAGTGATTGAAAAAGAAGTTAAAAAGTTATTTGATGCTAAAATTATTGTTTCTCTCATATTTTCAAAATGGGTAGCAAACTTAGTTCCTGTCAGGAAAAAGAATGAAGAAATAAGATCATGTGTTGATTTCAAGAATTTGAATAAAGTATCTCTAAGAGATAATTATCCTTTGCCTAAGATGGATCACATATTACAAAAAATTATTGGAGCAAAAAGAATATCCATGATGGATGGATTTTCAAGATAAAATCAGATAAAAGTACACCCTGAAGATCAGGAAAAAACAACATTCACAACACCTAGGGGAACTTTTGATGTATGCAAAAATGCCATTTGGATTGACTAATGCAGGAGCAACATTTCAAAGAGAAATGGATATTGAATTTGCTGAAGAAAAATTCATGTTTTGTAATGTCCTTTGTTAGGAATTTTATTAAAATTGCAATTTTCCACTTTTTTCCTTGGTTCGACCTTTGACTAGTTTCGATCTCTAGGTCCCAAATTTGCCCCAAATGATCCCAAATCTTCTGAGAAGGTATATGAATGATATTAGGACATAAATATGTGTTTCAGGGATGCCTTTGGACCTTTAAAATACTTCTGCAAATCCTCTTTCAATTCTGATCAATGTAGGTAACTTTACTAATGATTTTCCTTTGACTAGTATTGGCATCTAGGTCTCAAATTGACTCCAAATGCCTTCAAATATTCAAGGAAGGTGTATGAATGATATTAGAACTTGAATATGATGTTTATGGATGACATATGTCCACCAAAAGACCTCTGAAAACTCTCTTAATATTCTGGACCAATTATGCAATTTTACTAGTGATTTGGGGTTCAAATCCCCCTGGGGTAAGTACTGAAAATGGCTTCCCAAATGCCTCCAAACCCACTCAAATTTATGAACAGAGGTATGTAATGTGTTAATTATTTTATTAAAGTCTCATATGCACCATTAATGGATTACTACAACTGTTCTCACCCTCTCCCATTCAACTGCAAAAATCCCCAATTCGACCCTTGGGGGAATGGCACTATTTCACCTCTCAATACAACTAAACTGAGTAAAAATGCTTCAAATGCTCAAGTACAGTACATGAAACTTGTAGAAGACATCCATGGCAGTATATTGATCACAAATATATAAGAGAATCATCCATTCATTCGAAATCATCATCAATACATTGGTTCACAACAAGGTAGTGGGGAAATGGCATTGTTCTTCCATTAAAAATGAGATTTATACATTTCTACTTGGAATTTCGACCTGAAACTTTTTGGATATGAATAAAAGAGTATTTACTTCATATTACAAAATAAATGGGGCATTAAAAGCTTCCCCAAAGAGTACAATAGCTCACCAAAAACGCCCTCCCTCAAGGATCAAGAATATGCCATCAAATCTGGAAATGGTTGAAGGAGTGAGCTGCAATAGAAGAAACCATGAGCTGCCCTGTAGCTTACACCTACAAATAAAGACTCCATTAAAGCTCCAAATGAAGGGTCTGAATGGCCTTTCCAATTACCAACTTGGATGGGAATCTTTCACCCTCGAAATTGGCTAAGGCAAGAAACTAGTCATCCACTAGCTCTCCCTCTTCACAAATGCAATTGCAAATTCTACAAATGATCAAAATCTATTCTCATACTTCATTTCTACATTTTATAACCAACATTAGCCTTCTAAGGGTCGAAATCCTCTCAATAGATTCAATAGATTTCCATTTAGGAAATATTCCACATTTGCCACTTGTCTCCTAGTTCCAACCTTCCATCTTCTCCCAAATTCGATTTTGGGTCTCTTTGGCTTCTCCAAATCCCAAATTCGACTTCCTTGAGCCTATTTTTGGGGCTGACATGTCATAGTGGTCAGATGTCAGAGGTCAGGTCTGCAATTTGTCATAGTTGTCATAGATGCTCCATCATTGGTGTCATAGGGGCTAGGGAATCTAGCCCAAGTGTCCACAAACTTCCAAATTGACTCTTTATCTTCCATGGAGGTTACCAATCCTTCCCAATTCGACCTAAGATGCTCAATGACATGTGTTATGACTTACCAACTCACCCAAGAGTGTTCACATTCCCATTAATTCGAATTTGCAAAAGAGATATACCATGTATTATGAAAAATCAAGCTAGTGTGGGTCCCACATCCTCCATATGTCTCCAAAACCATTTGTCACCTAGGATTTCTCTTGAATTTCTTTATTCACTCTTTTTATTAAATAATTGAACCCTTCCAATGTCTAAACATCATTTATTATCCCCCTTATTCCAAATCCCAAAGCTTCCACCCCAAACCTAGGAAACTAGTAATTTTCCTCCTTGGCAATTATTTGACCCTTAACATCAATTTTACAAACTCTAATGAATATGGATAATGTGATTAGGCCATTGTGATCCAATTACAAATTTGGGACATGACAAATCCTCCCTTCCCAATATTGCTTGTCCTCAAGCAATTTCAAACATGGGTGTTGAAGAACCTGCTTTCTGTATAATTCTTTGAAGTTGCCATTGAATTGCCAAACCTTGAGTCTTTGAGTTTCCATGAATATTTTAGAGAGGAACCACCATGCTTGATGCTGCACTACTTTGATTAAAATCACTTTATTAAGTGAAGAATCCATCTCCCATACTGCTTGCTTCCCCCCAAAAAATGAAACCAATGAGACAAAAATTATTCCAGGGTCCCATTGCTTGTATTGCACCCCAACAATTAAGAGTGCTCTCCAACCTACACCATTAGATAAGAGGATTCCTGGATCCCATTTTCTTGTATGCATTCTTCCAAACATCATGAGTACCAAATATATATCATCAAAGTACATAACAACATAATGAAAATGTACATCTAGGATATGCTTCATCAAAGAGTCATGAAAGTGCTTATACCTCCAAGCAAGTAGACCACCATTTTCCAAGTGCATACAAGCTTCAAGTGACCAATCAAATCTGCTCCAATGACATAGGTGAGGATCCCATGTCCTATAATGCTGCTCCAAAAGGATGTGATATGCATCAAAATATTTAGCCATGTATTCTTTCATCCAAGAAGTGAATGAAGAATCTCCACTAGAATCTGAACCAAATAATGAGCAGAAAAAACAAGGAGACTTCAAATGACTCAAAGAAGTCTCACCCATACATCCATGAATGTGGGAATCATAAATATGTAACAAAGTATGTTGCTGCCAACAAAAATGTTCTCCCATCATAAATCTATTCATCCAAGTGTTGGATGAAGTTCCTCTAACATCAAATGAACCCAGTGTTGAGCAAGAAAAACCATGAGTATTCAAGTGACTCAAATCCATATCATAGGTGCATCCATGTAGATGTGAATCATCATAAAGTGAAAAATTATGCTGCTGCAAATGTGAATAAGAATGTGCTCCAACCATGTCATCATAAAGGTTAAATCTGAGAGTTCCATACTCCTCATGTGGCACCATAAAAAAGAACCCTTTCACCCATACTTCATTGAGACTAATACTGCAAAACATGGAATTGTAGGATGTAGGAGAATGTACTAAATCACCCAAATGATCAAAAAGTTCAGGAGTTTCATCATGGGAAGGATCCATGTGGGTAGTATCATGCAGCTCCTTCAAAAGTGTGAACTCTTTGTCATAGTTTGGTTCCAATGTAGAGGAATCATGCTCTTCTTTAAAAATTGCATAACCTTCATCAAGAGGCAATTCAAATTCCTCTTCCACCACATCAAGTGTTTGGATCTCTTCAAGTTCATCTTCAAACACATCAAGAACATTCAAATTTTCACATTTCTCATGATCCACCATGTCATGAGAATCCTCCAAACAATCTACCATTTGACAATCTGAAACATAGGAGTAAAAACAAGTATCTTGCAACTTTTCAAGAAGTTGCTCATTTTGAATTGTGAGCTTATGAATATCCTCATTATTCTTCAAGTATGCATCATGTAACAATTCATTAAGCTCAAACAAATGGTTTCTATCAAAAAGCAAAGACATGAAATTACCTTTGATGTGGCATATTGCTCTTTGAATCTTCTCCATGTCTTCAAGGAAGGATGTTTCCTCCAATGAAGTAGCTCTCCAACAAGAATTTGACACCAATGCTTGAGTGTCATGGAGAATGATGAGGGACTCTTGGATATTATTTTCATTCATATTTAAGGACCCTTCAAGAAAATGAGGCTCTTGCAAATGAACCTCCTCATCTTCTTCAATTTTTCTTGGACCAACTTCATGAAGCTCAAGTGGTGATGGGGAAGTTGATCTTGGTTCTTCTTCAACCGCTACAAGGTCTTCATTATCATGCTTGATGAAACTTGTACTTGTAGAAACACTTTCAAAAGTGATCTCTATGTCACCAACATAGAGGTGTGAGCACCCATCAGTAGGTACTCCTTCATAGTTTAAGCATCCATCAGTAGATGCTCTTTGGTTCATGTCTAAGCTAGAAGGTGTCTCGAAATGATCTTCCATATTTTCACTAGAATCTTCTTCATGCTCTTGTGATGTCTCTTCCTTTTGCTCATTAAAGCAAGCTGATGCATTTTGCCCCTTGTTTTCCTTAGGATCAATATATTTGGAATCTCTTCTTGAATAAATCTCAAAAGCTCTCCTCAAGGAGGACATCATTTCATGCACACATATATGATACTCGCTCCAAGGGTTTTTACAAGAAGGGCATAAACCTTTCTTCACTACCTCCACATCTTCATTTTTTGTCCTATTTTCAAAAACATGTTCAGCATAGTACTCAAAAGACATGGCATTTTGTGTATTTTTGCTCGAAGCAAGATATTCTTGATATTTTTGATATTGTTGGGGCAAGGTTTTATATTTTTCTCTCCATCTTTGGAACTCGCTCATAGAATTATCCTTGGTTGGTGTGACACACTCATATTCATCAGATCTAAAGTCATAAGAATAATCTTCATTTCTCTTGAAATTGTAAGAAGTGTTGCATGATGGCACCTCTTCCTCATACCATTCACATTCTGCTTCATATTGCTCATAAGCATCTGCATATTCCTCATAAGAATTGTACTCATAGGATTCATCATAATAGTAAGACATGGCTGCCAATTATTCTTGAATGTATGTACCTAATACAAAGGTGCAAGGACCATGCTCTGATACCACTGTAATGTCCTTTGTTAGGAATTTTATTAAAATTGCAATTTTCCACTTTTTTCCTTGGTTCGACCTTTGACTAGTTTCGATCTCTAGGTCCCAAATTTGCCCCAAATGATCCCAAATCTTCTGAGAAGGTATATGAATGATATTAGGACATAAATATGTGTTTCAGGGATGCCTTTGGACCTTTAAAATACTTCTGCAAATCCTCTTTCAATTCTGATCAATGTAGGTAACTTTACTAGTGATTTTCCTTTGACTAGTATTGGCATCTAGGTCTCAAATTGACTCCAAATGCCTTCAAATCTTCAAGGAAGGTGTATGAATGATATTAGAACTTGAATATAATGTTTATGGATGACATATGTCCACCAAAAGACCTCTGCAAACTCTCTTAATATTCTGGACCAATTATGCAATTTTACTAGTGATTTGGGGTTCAAATCCCCCTGGGGTAAGTACTGAAAATGGCATCCCAAATGCCTCCAAACCCACTCAAATTTATGAACAGAGGTATGTAATGTGTTAATTATTTTATTAAAGTCTCATATGCACCATTAATGGATTACTACAACTGTTCTCACCCTCTCCCATTAAACTGCAAAAATCCCCAATTCGACCCTTGGGGGAATGGCACTATTTCACCTCTCAATACAACTAAATTGAGTAAAAATGCTTCAAATGCTCAAGTACAGTACTTGAAACTTGTAGAAGACATCCATGGAAGTATATTGATCACAAATATATCAGAGAATCATCCATTCATTCGAAATCATCATCAATACATTGGTTCACAACAAGGTAGTGGGGAAATGGCATTGTTCTTCCATTAAAAATGAGATTTATACATTTCTAATTGGAATTTCGACATGAAAATTTTTGGAGATGAAGAACAGAGTATTTAATTCATATTACAAAAGAAATGGGGCATTAAAAGCTTCCCCAAAGAGTGCAATAGCTCACCAAAAACGCCCTCCCTCAAGGATCAAGAATATGCCATCAAATCTGGAAATGGTTGAAGGAGTGAGCTGCAATAGAAGAAACCATGAGCTGCCCTGTAGCTTACACCTGCAAATAAAGACTCCATTAAAGCTCCAAATGAAAGTTCTAAATGGCCTTTCCAATTACCAACTTGGATGGGAATCTTTCACCCTCGAAATTGGCTAAGGCAAGAAACTAGTCATCCACTAGCTCTCCCTCTTCACAGATGCAATTGCAAATTCTACAAATGATCAAAAGCTATTCTCATACTTCATTTATACATTTTATAACCAACATTAGCCTTCTAAGGGTCGAAATCCTCTCAATAGATTCAATAGATTTCCATTTAGGAAATATTCCACATTTGCCACTTGTCTCCTAGTTCCAACCTTCCATCTTCTCCCAAATTCGATTTTGGGTCTCTTTGGCTTCTCCAACTCCCAAATTCGACTTCCTTGAGCCTATTTTTGGGGCTGACATGTCATAGTGGTCAGATGTCAGAGGTCAGGTCTGCAATTTGTCATAGTTGTCATAGATGCTCCATCATTGGTGTCATAGGGGCTAGGGAATCTAGCCCAAGTGTCCACAAACTTCCACTTTGACTCTTTATCTTCCATGGAGGTTACCAATCCTTCCCAATTCGACCTAAGATGCTCAATGACATGTGTTATGACTTACCAACTCACCCAAGAGTGTTCACATTCCCATTAATTCGAATTTGCAAAAGAGATATACCATGTATTATGAAAAATCAAGCTAGTGTGGGTCCCACATCCTCCATATGTCTCCAAAACCATTTGTCACCTAGGATTTCTCTTGAATTTCTTTATTCACTCTATTTATTAAATAATTGAACCCTTCCAATTTCTAAACATCATTTATTATCCCCCTTATTCCAAATCCCAAAGCTTCCACCCCAAACCTAGGAAACTAGTAATTTTCCTCCTTGGCAATTATTTGACCCTTAACATCAATTTTACAAACTCTAATGAATATGGCTAATGTGATTAGGCCATTGTGATCCAATTACAAATTTGGGACATGACAAATCCTCCCTTCCCAATATTGCTTGTCCTTAAGCAATTTCAAACATGGGTGTTGAAGAACCTGCTTTCTGTATAATTCTTTGAAGTTGCCATTGAATTGCCAAACCTTGAGTCTTTGAGTTTCCATGAATATTTTAGAGAGGAACCACCATGCTTGCTGCTGCACTACTTTGATTAAAATCACTTTATTAAGTGAAGAATCCATCTCCCATACTGCTTGCTTCCCCCAAAAAAATGAAACCAATGAGACAAAAATTATTCCAGGGTCCCATTGCTTGTATTGCACCCCAACAATTAAGAGTGCTCTCCAACCTACACCATTAGATAAGAGGATTCCTGGATCCCATTTTCTTGTATGCATTCTTCCAAACATCATGAGTACCAAATATATATCATCAAAGTACATAACAACATAATGAAAATGTACATCTAGGATATGCTTCATCAAAGAGTCATGAAAGTGCTTATACCTCCAAGCAAGTAGACCACCATTTTCCAAGTGCATACAAGCTTCAAGTGACCAATCAAATATGCTCCAATGACATAGGTGAGGATCCCATGTCCTATAATGCTGCTCCAAAAGGATGTGATATGCATCAAAATATTTAGCCATGTATTCTTTCATCCAAGAAGTGAATGAAGAATCTCCACTAGAATCTGAACCAAATAATGAGCAGAAAAAACAAGGAGACTTCAAATGACTCAAAGAAGTCTCACCCATACATCCATGAATGTGGGAATCATAAAGATGTAACAAAGTATGTGGCTGCCAACAAAACTGTTCTCCCATCATAAATCTATTCATCCAAGTGTTGGATGAAGTTCCTCTAACATCAAATGAACTCAGTGTTGAGCAAGAAAAACCATGAGTATTCAAGTGACTCAAATCCATATCATAGGTGCATCCATGTAGATGTGAATCATCATAAAGTGAAAAATTATGCTGCTGCAAATGTGAATAAGAATGTGCTCCAACCATGTCATCATAAAGGTTAAATCTAGGAGTTCCATACTCCTCATGTGGCACCATAAAAAAGAACCCTTTCACCCATACTTCATTGAGACTAATACTGCAAAACATGGAATTGTAGGATGTAGGAGAATGTACTAACTCACCCAAATGATCAAAAAGTTCAGGAGTTTCATCATGGGAAGGATCCATGTGGGTAGTATCATGCAGCTCCTTCAAAAGTGTGAACTCTTTGTCATAGTTTGGTTCCAATGTAGAGGAATCATGCTCTTCTTTAAAAATTGCATAACCTTCATCAAGAGGCAATTCAAATTCCTCTTCCACCACATCAAGTGTTTGGATCTCTTCAAGTTCATCTTCAAACACATCAAGAACATTCAAATTTTCACATTTCTCATGATCCACCATGTCATGAGAATCCTCCAAACAATCTACCATTTGACAATCTGAAACATAGGATGAAAAACAAGTATTTTGCAACTTTTCAAGAAGTTGCTCATTTTGAATTGTGAGCTTATGAATATCCTCATTATTCTTCAAGTATGCATCATGTAACAATTCATTAAGCTCAAACAAATGGTTTCTATCAAAAAGCAAAGACATGAAATTACCTTTGATGTGGCACATTGCTCTTTGAATCTTCTCCATGTCTTCAAGGAAGGATGTTTCCTCCAATGAAGTAGCTCTCCAACAAGAATTTGACACCAATTCTTGAGTGTCATGGAGAATGCTGAGGGACTCTTGGATATTATTTTCATTCATCTTTAAGGACCCTTCAAGAAAATGAGGCTCTTGCAAATGAACCTCCTCATCTTCTTCAATTTTTCTTGGACCAACTTCATGAAGCTCAAGTGGTGATGGGGAAGTTGATCTTGGTTCTTCTTCAACCGCTACAAGGTCTTCATTATCATGCTTGATGAAACTTGTACTTGTAGAAACACTTTCAAAAGTGATCTCTATGTCACCAACATAGAGGTGTGAGCACCCATCAGTAGGTACTCCTTCATAGTTTAAGCATCCATCAGTAGATGCTCTTTGGTTCATGTCTAAGCTAGAAGGTGTCTCGAAATGATCTTCCATATTTTCACTAGAATCTTCTTCATGCTCTTGTGATGTCTCTTCCTTTTGCTCATTAAAGCAAGCTTATGCATTTTGCCCCTTGTTTTCCTTAGGATCAATATATTTGGAATCTCTTCTTGAATAAATCTCAAAAGCTCTCCTCAAGGAGGACATCATTTCATGCACACATATATGATACTCGCTCCAAGGGTTTTTACAAGAAGGGCATAAACCTTTCTTCAATACCTCCACATCTTCATTTTTGGTCCTATTTTCAAAAACATGTTCAGCATAGTACTCAAAAGACATGGCATTTTGTGTATTTTTGCTCGAAGCAAGATATTCTTGATATTTTTGATATTGTTGGGGCAAGGTTTTATATTTTTCTCTCCATCTTTGGAACTCGCTCATAGAATTATCCTTGGTTGGTGTGACACACTCATATTCATCAGATCTAAAGTCATAAGAATAATCTTCATTTCTCTTGAAATTGTAAGAAGTGTTGCATGATGGCACCTCTTCCTCATACCATTCACATTCTGCTTCATATTGCTCATAAGCATCTGCATATTCCTCATAAGAATTGTACTCATAGGATTCATCATAATAGTAAGACATGGCTGCCAATTATTCTTGAATGTATGTACCTAATACACAGGTGCAAGGACCATGCTCTGATACCACTGTAATGTCCTTTGTTAGGAATTTTATTAAAATTGCAATTTTCCACTTTTTTCCTTGGTTCGACCTTTGACTAGTTTCGATCTCTAGGTCCCAAATTTGCCCCAAATGATCCCAAATCTTCTGAGAAGGTATATGAATGATATTAGGACATAAATATGTGTTTCAGGGATGCCTTTGGACCTTTAAAATACTTCTGCAAATCCTCTTTCAATTCTGATCAATGTAGGTAACTTTACTAGTGATTTTCCTTTGACTAGTATTGGCATCTAGGTCTCAAATTGACTCCAAATGCCTTCAAATCTTCAAGGAAGGTGTATGAATGATATTAGAACTTGAATATGATGTTTATGGATGACATATGTCCACCAAAATACCTATGCAAACTCTCTTAATATTCTGGACCAATTATGCAATTTTACTAGTGATTTGGGGTTCAAATCCCCCTGGGGTAAGTACTGAAAATGGCTTCCCAAATGCCTCCAAACCCACTCAAATTTATGAACAGAGGTATGTAATGTGTTAATTATTTTATTAAAGTCTCATATGCACCATTAATGGATTACTACAACTGTTCTCACCCTCTCCCATTCAACTGCAAAAATCCCCAATTCGACCCTTGGGGGAATGGCACTATTTCACCTCTCAATACAACTAAACTGAGTAAAAATGATTCAAATGCTCAAGTACAGTACATGAAACTTGTAGAAGAAATCCATGGCAGTATATTGATCACAAATATATCAGAGAATCATCCATTCATTCGAAATCATCATCAATACATTGGTTCACAACAAGGTAGTGGGGAAATGGCATTGTTCTTCCATTAAAAATGAGATTTATACATTTCTACTTGGAATTTCGACCTGAAACTTTTTGGAGATGAAGAACAGAGTATTTACTTCATATTACAAAAGAAATGGGGCATTAAAAGCTTCCCCAAAGAGTACAATAGCTCACCAAAAACGCCCTCCCTCAAGGATCAAGAATATGCCATCAAATCTGGAAATGGTTGAAGGAGTGAGCTGCAATAGAAGAAACCATGAGCTTCCCTGTAGCTTACACCTGCAAATAAAGACTCCATTAAAGCTCCAAATGAAAGGTCTGAATGGCCTTTCCAATTACCAACTTGGATGGGAATCTTTCACCCTCGAAATTGGCTAAGGCAAGAAACTAGTCATCCACTAGCTCTCCCTCTTCACAAATGCAATTGCAAATTCTACAAATGATCAAAAGCTATTCTCATACTTCATTTCTACATTTTATAACCAACATTAGCCTTCTAAGGGTCGAAATCCTCTCAATAGATTCAATAGATTTCCATTTAGGAAATATTCCACATTTGCCACTTGTCTCCTAGTTCCAACCTTCCATCTTCTCCCAAATTCGATTTTGGGTCTCTTTGGCTTCTCCAACTCCCAAATTTGACTTCCTTGAGCCTATTTTTGGGGTTGACATGTCATAGTGGTCAGATGTCAGAGGTCAGGTCTGCAATTTGTCATAGTTGTCATAGATGCTCCATCATTGGTGTCATAGGGGCTAGGGAATCTAGCCCAAGTGTCCACAAACTTCCACTTTGACTCTTTATCTTCCATGGAGGTTACCAATCCTTCCCAATTCGACCTAAGATGCTCAATGACATGTGTTATGACTTACCAACTCACCCAAGAGTGTTCACATTCCCATTAATTCGAATTTGCAAAAGAGATATACCATGTATTATGAAAAATCAAGCTAGTGTGGGTCCCACATCCTCCATATGTCTCCAAAACCATTTGTCACCTAGGATTTCTCTTGAATTTCTTTATTCACTCTATTTATTAAATAATTGAACCCTTCCAATTTCTAAACATCATTTATTATCCCCCTTATTCCAAATCCCAAAGCTTCCACCCCAAACCTAGGAAACTAGTAATTTTCCTCCTTGGCAATTATTTGACCCTTAACATCAATTTTACAAACTCTAATGAATATGGCTAATGTGATTAGGCCATTGTGATCCAATTACAAATTTGGGACATGACAAATCCTCCCTTCCCAATATTGCTTGTCCTCAAGCAATTTCAAACATGGGTGTTGAAGAACCTGCTTTCTGTATAATTCTTTGAAGTTGCCATTGAATTGCCAAACCTTGAGTCTTTGAGTTTCCATGAATATTTTAGAGAGGAACCACCATGCTTGATGCTGCACTACTTTGATTAAAATCACTTTATTAAGTGAAGAATCCATCTCCCATACTGCTTGCTTCCCCCCAAAAAATGAAACCAATGAGACAAAAATTATTCCAGGGTCCCATTGCTTGTATTGCACCCCAACAATTAAGAGTGCTCTCCAACCTACACCATTAGATAAGAGGATTCCTGGATCCCATTTTCTTGTATGCATTCTTCCAAACATCATGAGTACCAAATATATATCATCAAAGTACATAACAACATAATGAAAATGTACATCTAGGATATGCTTCATCAAAGAGTCATGAAAGTGCTTATACCTCCAAGCAAGTAGACCACCATTTTCCAAGTGCATACAAGCTTCAAGTGACCAATCAAATATGCTCCAATGACATAGGTGAGGATCCCATGTCCTATAATGCTGCTCCAAAAGGATGTGATATGCATCAAAATATTTAGCCATGTATTCTTTCATCCAAGAAGTGAATGAAGAATCTCCACTAGAATCTGAACCAAATAATGAGCAGAAAAAACAAGGAGACTTCAAATGACTCAAAGAAGTCTCACCCATACATCCATGAATGTGGGAATCATAAAGATGTAACAAAGTATGTGGCTGCCAACAAAAATGTTCTCCCATCATAAATCTATTCATCCAAGTGTTGGATGAAGTTCCTCTAACATCAAATGAACCCAGTGTTGAGCAAGAAAAACCATGAGTATTCAAGTGACTCAAATCCATATCATAGGTGCATCCATGTAGATGTGAATCATCATAAAGTGAAAAATTATGCTGCTGCAAATGTGAATAAGAATGTGCTCCAACCATGTCATCATAAAGGTTAAATCTGGGAGTTCCATACTCCTCATGTTGCACCATAAAAAAGAACCCTTTCACCCATACTTCATTGAGACTAATACTGCAAAACATGGAATTGTAGGATGTAGGAGAATGTACTAACTCACCCAAATGATCAAAAAGTTCAGGAGTTTCATCATGGTAAGGATCCATGTGGGTAGTATCATGCAGCTCCTTCAAAAGTGTGAAATCTTTGTCATAGTTTGGTTCCAATGTAGAGGAATCATGCTCTTCTTTAAAAATTGCATAACCTTCATCAAGAGGCAATTCAAATTCCTCTTCCACCACATCAAGTGTTTGGATCTCTTCAAGTTCATCTTCAAACACATCAAGAACATTCAAATTTTCACATTTCTCATGATCCACCATGTCATGAGAATCCTCCAAACAATCTACCATTTGACAATCTGAAACATAGGAGGAAAAACAAGTATCTTGCAAATTTTCAAGAAGTTGCTCATTTTGAATTGTGAGCTTATGAATATCCTCATTATTCTTCAAGTATGCATCATGTAACAATTCATTAAGCTCAAACAAATGGTTTCTATCAAAAAGCAAAGACATGAAATTACCTTTGATGTGGCACATTGTTCTTTGAATCTTCTCCATGTCTTCAAGGAAGGATGTTTCCTCCAATGAAGTAGCTCTCCAACAAGAATTTGACACCAATGCTTGAGTGTCATGGAGAATGCTGAGGGACTCTTGGATATTATTTTCATTAATCTTTAAGGACCCTTCAAGAAAATGAGGCTCTTGCAAATGAACCTCCTCATCTTCTTCAATTTTTCTTGGACCAACTTCATGAAGCTCAAGTGGTGATGGGGAAGTTGATCTTGGTTCTTCTTCAACCGCAACAAGGTCTTCATTATCATGCTTGATGAAACTTGTACTTGTAGAAACACTTTCAAAAGTGATCTCTATGTCACCAACATAGAGGTGTGAGCACCCATCAGTAGGTACTCCTTCATAGTTTAAGCATCCATCAGTAGATGCTCTTTGGTTCATGTCTAAGCTAGAAGGTGTCTCGAAATGATCTTCCATATTTTCACTAGAATCTTCTTCATGCTCTTGTGATGTCTCTTCCTTTTGCTCATTAAAGCAAGCTGATGCACTTTTCCCCTTGTTTTCCTTAGGATCAATATATTTGGAATCTCTTCTTGAATAAATCTCAAAAGCTCTCCTCAAGGAGGACATCATTTCATGCACACATATATGATACTCGCTCCAAGGGTTTTTACAAGAAGGGCATAAACCTTTCTTCACTACCTCCACATCTTCATTTTTGGTCCTATTTTCAAAAACATGTTCAGCATAGTACTCAAAAGACATGGCATTTTGTGTATTTTTGCTCGAAGCAAGATATTCTTGATATTTTTGATATTGTTGGGGCAAGGTTTTATATTTTTCTCTCCATCTTTGGAACTCGCTCATAGAATTATCCTTGGTTGGTGTGACACACTCATATTCATCAGATCTAAAGTCATAAGAATAATCTTCATTTCTCTTGAAATTGTAAGAAGTGTTGCATGATGGCACCTCTTCCTCATACCATTCACATTCTGCTTCATATTGCTCATAAGCATCTGCATATTCCTCATAAGAATTGTACTCATAGGATTCATCATAATAGTAAGACATGGCTGCCAATTATTCTTGAATGTATGTACCTAATACACAGGTGCAAGGACCATGCTCTGATACCACT
Organism: Larix kaempferi; assembly: GCA_027924585.1. NCBI lineage: Eukaryota > Viridiplantae > Streptophyta > Pinopsida > Pinales > Pinaceae > Larix > Larix kaempferi. The sequence goes on along the minus strand of BSBM01000182.1, from coordinate 3,532,518 downwards.
GTAATGTCCTTTGTTAGGAATTTTATTAAAATTGCAATTTTCCACTTTTTTCCTTGGTTCGACCTTTGACTAGTTTCGATCTCTAGGTCCCAAATTTGCCCCAAATGATCCCAAATCTTCTGAGAAGGTATATGAATGATATTAGGACATAAATATGTGTTTCAGGGATGCCTTTGGACCTTTAAAATACTTCTGCAAATCCTCTTTCAATTCTGATCAATGTAGGTAACTTTACTAGTGATTTTCCTTTGACTAGTATTGGCATCTAGGTCTCAAATTGACTCCAAATGCCTTCAAATCTTCAAGGAAGGTGTATGAATGATATTAGAACTTGAATATGATGTTTATGGATGAAATATGTCCACCAAAAGACCTATGCAAACTCTCTTAATATTCTGGACCAATTATGCAATTTTACTAGTGATTTGGGGTTCAAATCCCCCTGGGGTAAGTACTGAAAATGGCTTCCCAAATGCCTCCAAACCCACTCAAATTTATGAACAGAGGTATGTAATGTGTTAATTATTTTATTAAAGTCTCATATGCACCATTAATGGATTACTACAACTATTCTCACCCTCTCCCATTCAACTGCAAAAATCCCCAATTCGACCCTTGGGGGAATGGCACTATTTCACCTCTCAATACAACTAAACTGAGTAAAAATGCTTCAAATGCTCAAGTACAGTACATGAAACTTGTAGAAGACATCCATGGCAGTATATTGATCACAAATATATCAGAGAATCATCCATTCATTCGAAATCATCATCAATACATTGGTTCACAACAAGGTAGTGGGGAAATGGCATTGTTCTTCCATTAAAAATGAGATTTATACATTTCTACTTGAAATTTCGACCTGGAAATTTTTGGAGATGAAGAACAGAGTATTTACTTCATATTACAAAAGAAATGGGGCATTAAAATCTTCCCCAAAGAGTACAATAGCTCACCAAAAATGCCCTCCCTCAAGGATCAAGAATATGCCATCAAATCTGGAAATGGTTGAAGGAGTGAGCTGCAATAGAAGAAACCATGAGCTGACCTGTAGCTTACACCTGCAAATAAAGACTCCATTAAAGCTCCAAATGAAAGGTCTGAATGTCCTTTCCAATTACCAATTTGGATGGGAATCTTTCACCCTCGAAATTGGCTAAGGCAAGAAACTAGTCATCCACTAGCTCTCCCTCTTCACAAATGCAATTGCAAATTCTACAAATGATCAAAAGCTATTCTCATACTTCATTTATACATTTTATAACCAACATTAGCCTTCTAAGGGTCGAAATCCTCTCAATAGATTCAATAGATTTCCATTTAGGAAATATTCCACATTTGCCACTTGTCTCCTAGTTCCAACCTTCCATCTTCTCCCAAATTCGATTTTGGGTCTCTTTGGCTTCTCCAACTCCCAAATTCGACTTCCTTGAGCCTATTTTTGGGGCTGACATGTCATAGTGGTCAGATGTCAGAGGTCAGGTCTGCAATTTTTCATAGTTGTCATAGATGCTCCATCATTGGTGTCATAGGGGCTAGGGAATCTAGCCCAAGTGTCCACAAACTTCCACTTTGACTCTTTATCTTCCATGGAGGTTACCAATCCTTCCCAATTCGACCTAATATGCTCAATGAAATGTGTTATGACTTACCAACTCACCCAAGAGTGTTCACATTCCCATTAATTCGAATTTGCAAAAGAGATATACCATGTATTATGAAAAATCAAGCTAGTGTGGGTCCCACATCCTCCATATGTCTCCAAAACAATTTGTCACCTAGGATTTCTCTTGAATTTCTTTATTCACTCTATTTATTAAATAATTGAACCCTTCCAATTTCTAAACATCATTTATTATCCCCCTTATTCCAAATCCCAAAGCTTCCACCCCAAACCTAGGAAACTAGTAATTTTCCTCCTTGGCAATTATTTGACCCTTAACATCAATTTTACAAACTCTAATGAATATGGCTAATGTGATTAGGCCATTGTGATCCAATTACAAATTTGGGACATGACAAATCCTCCCTTCCCAATATTGCTTGTCCTCAAGCAATTTCAAACATGGGTGTTGAAGAACCTGCTTTCTGTATAATTCTTTGAAGTTGCCATTGAATTGCCAAACCTTGAGTCTTTGAGTTTCCATGAATATTTTAGAGAGGAACCACCATGCTTGCTGCTGCACTACTTTGATTAAAATCACTTTATTAAGTGAAGAATCCATCTCCCATACTGCTTGCTTCCCCCAAAAAAATGAAACCAATGAGACAAAAATTATTCCAGGGTCCCATTGCTTGTATTGCACCCCAACAATTAAGAGTGCTCTCCAACCTACACCATTAGATAAGAGGATTCCTGGATCCCATTTTCTTGTATGCATTCTTCCAAACATCATGAGTACCAAATATATATCATCAAAGTACATAACAACATAATGAAAATGTACATCTAGGATATGCTTCATCAAAGAGTCATGAAAGTGCTTATACCTCCAAGCAAGTAGACCACCATTTTCCAAGTGCATACAAGCTTCAAGTGACCAATCAAATATGCTACAATGACATAGGTGAGGATCCCATGTCCTATAATGCTGCTCCAAAAGGATGTGATATGCATCAAAATATTTAGCCATGTATTCTTTCATCCAAGAAGTGAATGAAGAATCTCCACTAGAATCTGAACCAAATAATGAGCAGAAAAAACAAGGAGACTTCAAATGACTCAAAGAAGTCTCACCCATACATCCATGAATGTGGGAATCATAAAGATGTAACAAAGTATGTGGCTGCCAACAAAAATGTTCTCCCATCATAAATCTATTCATCCAAGTGTTGGATGAAGTTCCTCTAACATCAAATGAACCCAGTGTTGAGCAAGAAAAACCATGAGTATTCAAGTGACTCAAATCCATATCATAGGTGCATCCATGTAGATGTGAATCATCATAAAGTGAAAAATTATGCTGCTGCAAATGTGAATAAGAATGTGCTCCAACCATGTCATCATAAAGGTTAAATCTAGGAGTTCCATACTCCTCATGTGGCACCATAAAAAAGAACCCTTTCACCCATACTTCATTGAGACTAATACTGCAAAACATGGAATTGTAGGATGTAGGAGAATGTACTAACTCACCCAAATGATCAAAAAGTTCAGGAGTTTCATCATGGGAAGGATCCATGTGGGTAGTATCATGCAGCTCCTTCAAAAGTGTGAACTCTTTGTCATAGTTTGGTTCCAATGTAGAGGAATCATGCTCTTCTTTAAAAATTGCATAACCTTCATCAAGAGGCAATTCAAATTCCTCTTCCACCACATCAAGTGTTTGGATCTCTTCAAGTTCATCTTCAAACACATCAAGAACATTCAAATTTTCACATTTCTCATGATCCACCATGTCATGAGAATCCTCCAAACAATCTACCATTTGACAATCTGAAACATAGGAGGAAAAACAAGTATCTTGCAACTTTTCAAGAAGTTGCTCATTTTGAATTGCGAGCTTATGAATATCATCATTATTCTTCAAGTATGCATCATGTAACAATTCATTAAGCTCAAACAAATGGTTTCTATCAAAAAGCAAAGACATGAAATTACCTTTGATGTGGCACATTGCTCTTTGAATCTTCTCCATGTCTTCAAGGAAGGATGTTTCCTCCAATGAAGTAGCTCTCCAACAAGAATTTGACACCAATGCTTGAGTGTCATGGAGAATGCTGAGGGACTCTTGGATATTATTTTCATTCATCTTTAAGGACCCTTCAAGAAAATGAGGCTCTTGCAAATGAACCTTCTCATCTTCTTCAATTTTTCTTGGACCAACTTCATGAAGCTCAAGTGGTGATGGGGAAGTTGATCTTGGTTCTTCTTCAACCGCTACAAGGTCTTCATTATCATGCTTGATGAAACTTGTACTTGTAGAAACACTTTCAAAAGTGATCTCTATGTCACCAACATAGAGGTGTGAGCACCCATCAGTAGGTACTCCTTCATAGTTTAAGCATCCATCAGTAGATGCTCTTTGGTTCATGTCTAAGCTAGAAGGTGTCTCGAAATGATCTTCCATATTTTCACTAGAATCTTCTTCATGCTCTTGTGATGTCTCTTCCTTTTTCTCATTAAAGCAAGCTGATGCATTTTGCCCCTTGTTTTCCTTAGGATCAATATATTTGGAATCTCTTCTTGAATAAATCTCAAAAGCTCTCCTCAAGGAGGACATCATTTCATGCACACATATATGATACTCGCTCCAAGGGTTTTTACAAGAAGGGCATAAACCTTTCTTCACTACCTCCACATATTCATTTTTGGTCCTATTTTCAAAAACATGTTCAGCATAGTACTCAAAAGACATGGCATTTTGTGTATTTTTGCTCGAAGCAAGATATTCTTGATATTTTTGATATTGTTGGGGCAAGGTTTTATATTTTTCTCTCCATCTTTGGAACTCGCTCATAGAATTATCCTTGGTTGGTGTGACACACTCATATTCATCAGATCTAAAGTCATAAGAATAATCTTCATTTCTCTTGAAATTGTAAGAAGTGTTGCATGATGGCACCTCTTCCTCATACCATTCACATTCTGCTTCATATTGCTCATAAGCATCTGCATATTCCTCATAAGAATTGTACTCATAGGATTCATCATAATAGTAAGACATGGCTGCCAATTATTCTTGAATGTATGTACCTAATACACAGGTGCAAGGACCATGCTCTGATACCACTGTAATGTCCTTTGTTAGGAATTTTATTAAAATTGCAATTTTCCACTTTTTTCCTTGGTTCGACCTTTGACTAGTTTCGATCTCTAGGTCCCAAATTTGCCCCAAATGATCCCAAATCTTCTGAGAAGGTATATGAATGATATTAGGACATAAATATGTGTTTCAGGGATGCCTTTGGACCTTTAAAATACTTCTGCAAATCCTCTTTCAATTCTGATCAATGTAGGTAACTTTACTAATGATTTTCCTTTGACTAGTATTGGCATCTAGGTCTCAAATTGACTCCAAATGCCTTCAAATCTTCAAGGAAGGTGTATGAATGATATTAGAACTTGAATATGATGTTTATGGATGACATATGTCCACCAAAAGACCTCTGCAAACTCTCTTAATATTCTGGACCAATTATGCAATTTTACTAGTGATTTGGGGTTCAAATCCCCCTGGGGTAAGTACTGAAAATGGCTTCCCAAATGCCTCCAAACCCACTCAAATTTATGAACAGAGGTATGTAATGTGTTAATTATTTTATTAAAGTCTCATATGCACCATTAATGGATTACTACAACTGTTCTCACCCTCTCCCATTCAACTGCAAAAATCCCCAATTCGACCCTTGGGGGAATGGCACTATTTCACCTCTCAATACAACTAAACTGAGTAAAAATGCTTCAAATGCTCAAGTACAGTACATGAAACTTGTAGAAGACATACATGGCAGTATATTGATCACAAATATATCAGAGAAGCATCCATTCATTTGAAATCATCATCAATACATTGGTTCACAACAAGGTAGTGGGGAAATGGCATTGTTCTTCCATTAAAAATGAGATTTATACATTTCTACTTGGAATTTAGACCTGAAACTTTTTGGAGATGAATAACAGAGTATTTACTTCATATTACAAAAGAAATGGGGCATTAAAAGCTTCCCCAAAAAGTACAATAGCTCACCAAAAACGCCCTCCCTCAAGGATCAAGAATATGCCATCAAATCTGGAAATGGTTGAAGGAGTGAGCTGCAATAGAAGAAACCATGAGATGCCCTGTAGCTTACACATGAAAATAAAGACTCCATTAAAGCTCCAAATGAAAGGTCTGAATGGCCTTTCCAATTACCAACTTGGATGGGAATCTTTCACCCTCGAAATTGGCTAAGGCAAGAAACTAGTCATCCACTAGCTCTCCCTCTTCACAAATGCAATTGCAAATTCTACAAATGATCAAAAGCTATTCTCATACTTCATTTCTAAATTTTATAACCAAAATTAGCCTTCTAAGGGTTGAAATCCTCTCAATAGATTCAATAGATTTCCATTTAGGAAATATTCCACATTTGCCACTTGTCTCCTAGTTCCAACCTTCCATCTTCTCCCAAATTCGATTTTGGGTCTCTTTGGCTTCTCCAACTCCCAAATTCGACTTCCTTGAGCCTATTTTTGGGGCTGACATGTCATAGTGGTCAGATGTCAGAGGTCAGGTCTGCAATTTGTCATAGTTGTCATAGATGCTCCATCATTGGTGTCATAGGGGCTAGGGAATCTAGCCCAAGTGTCCACAAACTTCCACTTTGACTCTTTATCTTCCATGGAGGTTACCAATCCTTCCCAATTAGACCTAAGATGCTCAATGACATGTGTTATGACTTACCAACTCACCCAAGAGTGTTCACATTCCCATTAATTCGAATTTGCAAAAGAGATATACCATGTATTATGAAAAATCAAGCTAGTGTGGGTCCCACATCCTCCATATGTCTCCAAAACCATTTGTCACCTAGGATTTCTCTTGAATTTATTTATTCACTCTATTTATTAAATAATTGAACCCTTCCAATGTCTAAACATCATTTATTATCCCCCTTATTCCAAATCCCAAAGCTTCCACCCCAAACCTAGGAAACTAGTAATTTTCCTCCTTGGCAATTATTTGACCCTTAACATCAATTTTACAAACTCTAATGAATATGGCTAATGTGATTAGGCCATTGTGACCCAATTACAAATTTGGGACATGACATGTTTTTAGTGCTATATATGGATGATATCACAGTTTATTCAAAGTCTGCTAGAGATTATTTAAAACACCTTGAAAAAGTATTTTTGAAGTGTATAAAATTTGGTATATATTTAAATCCTAAAAAGTGTAATTTTTCCATGCAAGAAGGTTAATTATTAGGCCATATAATATCCAAAGATGGTATCAAAATTGATCCTGACAGGGTGACAACTATTCAGAAAGTTGGAATACCGAGTAAAAAGGAGATTCAGTCTTTTATTGGGAGGGTAAATTTTTTAAGAAGATTTATTCCAAGTTTTGCAAAGATTTTGAGAAGTATTACAAATATGTTGAGGAAAGATAATAACACTAAGTGGACTATAGAAGCTAAAAAATCTTTTAATGATATCAAGAAAGCACTAATAGAAGCACCTGTTTTGATTAGTCTAGACTTTTCAAAAGATTTTATTATCTTTTTTTTTTTCAAAGCATACTATAGCTAGGGTATTATTACAGAAGAATCAAGAAAATGTAGAAAATCGAATTGCTTTTTTCAGTAATATTTTAAGAGATGCGGAGTTAAAATATGATATCATGGAGAAGCAATTATATGCGTTAATTAAGTCATTAAAAGATTTCATGGTTTACATTTTACATTCACATGTACTTTCTTATGTTCCAAACAATGCTATTAAGGATATTCTCACCCAACCAAATCCTGAAGGAAAAAGAGATAAGTGGATTGCAGTATTGTTAGAATACGATTTGGAGATTAAGTCTACATGTAGTGCTCTGGTTTTTACGGCAGAGCACTATGTAAAATTTCAGGTTTAATTTTCTACGTTTTAAACTTTATCAGTTTATGGAAGTAAATTTCTAAGAATTACTATGTGCCTAAATAATATTTAGTGTACTGTCGTGTTTTCACTAACCTTACATTCGTAATTTAAAATAAACAAACATATCGTTATTTTCTTTTCGTTCAAACATATTCCAGCATAAGAATAGGTTTCACAACTTAGTAAATCAGTAAATAGCAAGTTATGCATGTTTACAGTAAGATTTTAGCATAATAATCAAATAACGTAAATGACAAGGAAATTACCTGATGCTGATGTTAACCGTAGGTTGTAGTAGGTTGTATAACCTCTTAGACAGCCAAACTGAAGTGTCCACCCTACCGACCAGCTATTATCTTGCTGGCCCTTGGAAATCAAAGGATTTCCAAGCCCCCGAGCCCACAATCTGATAATCCCGAGAGCAGTGTTTCCTTCTGTTCTCCAAAATATTTCTGTTCTCCAAACTTTCTGTTCTCCCAACTTCTGTTCTCCAAACTTCTTTTCTTCCCCAATCAAAAAACCCCCCTTTTCTCCAAGCTCTCCCCCTCTATATAATTTCCCTTCCTCGAGAATATCTTGGGCTTACTCCACCGCCCCAAAATCCCCCTCTCGAGCCCCTCAACATTTACTCCTATCACCAGTTCACTCATACACGGTTCTTTATAAAAATGTATAATTAATTACTCTCATGGAAAAATTAGTTGGTTTTGGATTGACGGTCGTAAGTATTTATTACGGTGGGGATTATCACCCAAAGGTTATCCATTCGGGATAAGCTTCATTAAATACAAGTCTATTCGCTATCCTTGGTATTAAATGTTATTAATGTAATTAATAAAATATTATATAATTAGTTGCCCCTTTCCAACTTGGACATGATGTGTCTTAATGGTCCACCTTATCCGTCGAGACTACTTAGCTTGAGGTTTAAATTCCAAGATTAACATTGAATAATTAAATAACCATTTTCCATCACATCACGTTCATTCCAAAAATGATTATCCTATTATGGCTAACTTTTGAAATGGAATTAATCACACAATATTAATTTATAAATCAATATTTTAAATCTTACTTATATTGCAATTGTTACGATAGGGATATATAAATGTTGCTGGAATATTATTAATTAAGTAATAATAATAATTAGATCACCATTTACTAATTAATAATAATAATTAAATCACCATTTAACAATAATAAAAGGTGAATTATTCATAGTATTCTTAATTATTTGTTTATCACATGAGTACCCTATCATAGCATCCTTGTTCTTATAAACAAAGCACTTGCGAGGGCTTAAACAATTTTACTAATTAATTAGACACTATCATTACCCTATTCACCACAGTTCTCCTATGACAATGTTAACTGACGACACATGTCTTAGTTTATTATTACAATGTTTTCATATAATTACTAATTCACTTATTTACACATTGACAACCTAACCATTCATTACCTAAGTTGATTGATGTATCCTTAACTAAGTTATCTATGACATTTATACTACTATTCAAGCATGACAAGTATGTTATACACCAGTAATATTGTACACGTACAAGGTGTGCATGCATGGCCAGTGTATGCACATGTCGGATATGTACTATAAACAGACCCCATTCCGCCTATGCATACTTGCTAACTAATAATAGTATCTACCCCCATGCAGAAGAGCAAGCATAATATATAGTATAATTACTTTAACATCCTCGGTTATTTAACAGTTAACCCTTTACGATTTAACATCGTTCTCTTTATCTTTACATTAGTTTAATCAATCATGTAGAAGGAAGGGTGCCTACTTCCACTAACTCAAAATCAAGGAATACTAAACCCCCAACAGTACTAACTAACACATCCTCCCATCATAACCTACGTCCAGCATCCTCCCTATCCTTCCTCTGCTAGTACAACAGTGGATGTCGGACTCACCGATCTGACCACATAGAACTTGAGAGCGATAGCGTCGGCTGAACAGCGGACCTATCCTCCCCTAGCAGGCATCCGACCATCGTCATCACAACAACATGGGGAGCGTGTCTCAGCACGGCCCTCCCACGACCTCGGGTCTCATGGAAACATAGGGTGGGAAACACATCCATCCCTCTCAACATACTGGGCCTACGCCCTTATCAACTCATACTTGCTGCTATCGGTATTATCAGTTTGTGTTATCGTATCCTCATTTTGGCTGCTAAGGTTTGCTGTATGAACATGTTTTTCCTTTCCAATATATATCAGATCAAGTAACTGGCTATCCCATAGCCCTTGTGTCCTGTAGGTTAGTGTTTTGCAAAATATAATTTATAGAAAGCATTTTCCATTGATCGCCAATTGATCCATGTTATCATTTCATTTCATGTAACCTTTTAGCTCATCATAGATACATATAACATTTCAATAATTCATATAAGAAGATGGTATCCACGTACCGAATCATATATTTCACATTTCATTAATGAAAACATATAAACATATACTGCAATCGTAAAATAAGGAAATCATATGATAATCATGACATCATAATCGCATAACATAGTAACATCATAATCATGGTGAAATCATAAAACAGAGTAACATCATATAACGAGGTCCAATATAGTTTACTCAGTCGAGCTGAGTTCAACAGAATATATAAGAAATAAAGTATGGTGTGTCTAACTAATAAATATGCCGAATCAAAATATGGGCATTACATACACCCACCCTTCGGGAAACTTCGTCCCGAAGTTATGGTCAAAATAGTGAGGGAAAATCTCGACGCATGGTCTCTGCGTCCTCCCAGGTAGCAGACCCGGGGCTATACTTGTCCCATTGGACCTTAACCTGGTCCACATGGCGACTACGGAGCTGTCGAACCCTACGATCACGTATACGTAATGGTTCGACCCTGAAGGTTCCCTCGTCCGAGACCTGCAATTCCTTCCAATGAATTTTGTGAGTCTCATCAGCTATGTAATGTCGCAATACAGAAACATGAAATACATTATGAGTTTTATGCAAGTGGGGTGGCAGCGCAAGACGATAAGCAACTGGTCCGATTTTCTCAAGAATCTCAAATGGACCTATAAAGCGAGGTGACAGCTTGGTACCCTTCCCAAACCGAATGGTACTTTTATTTGGTCTGATGCGAATAAATACACGATCCCCTACTTCATAAGTTCTATCTGATCTGTGTGCATCAGCGTAACTCTTTTGCCTATCCTGTGCTTCCTTCAACCGCTGCCTAATTTGTATCACTTGCTCCTCCATTTCCTGAATCAATTCAGGCCCAATTAAAACTCGATCCTCTAACCTGTCCCAACTGAGTGGTGTCCTACACGGCCTCCCATACAATGCCTGATATGGCGGCATACCAATGGAGCTGTGATGACTATTATTGTATGCAAACTCCACTAAAGGAAGATATTTCTCCCACTGTGTCTGTTGATCCATAACATACATCCTAAGCATGTCCTCCATCACTTGATTCACCCTCTCAGTCTGTCCATCTGTCTCGGGGTGATAAGCTGAGCTTAAGTTCAATTGTGTCCCTAATGCTGACTGCATGCTTGTCCAAAATCTGGAGGTGAACTTAGGGTCTCTGTCCGAGATTATCTTTTTAGGAACTCCATGAAGATGTACAATCTCATTTATGAATACCCTTGCCACATCTGTCACATCATAGGTGTCCTTGACTGGAATGAAGTGAGCACTTTTGGTCAGTTCGTCGACTACCACCAAAATAGCATTATGTCTCAGAGATGTGAGTGGTAATCCTACAACGAAGTCCATGGAAATGACTTCCCATTTAGTCATAGGAATATCATGCGGTTGTAGGAGACCGGCCGGGTGATGGTGATCTGCCTTCACTTGTTGACACTCAAGGCACTTCGAAACAAAATCCACTACATCCATCTTCATACCTGGCCAAAAGAAGAGTTGCTTCATGTCAGCATACATCTTCTTCACTCCTGGGTGTGCACAGTAATGTGATCTATGGGCCTCTCTAAGGATTGTTTTCCTGATATCACCTTCCTTAGGAACATACATCCTTCCCTGATACCGCAACAACCCATCTTCCTCAAGATGGTACCCATCATACTTCAATTCCTGTTTCTTTCCATTCTGAATAGCTGAGGTTACTTTTAGATACCAACTATCGCCCAATAGTTGTCCTAGTATCCTTTCCCTCAAGTCAACCTTCAAGGGAATTAAGGAGAAAAGTCTCGGCCTTCGGCTTAGAGCGTCTGCCACCACATTCTCCTTTCCTTTGATGTAAGAGATACCAAAGTCATACTCACTCATGAACTCACTCCATCTCCTTTGCCTAGCATTCAAATCCCTTTGGGTAAAGATGTACTGCAAGCTCTGATGGTCTGTTTTAAGGGTGAAGCTTCTACCAACTAGGTAGTGCCTCCATAATTTTAGTGCCAACATTACTGCTGCCAATTCTAGATCATGCGTGGCATACTTCTCCTCATAAGGTTTCAACTTTAGAGATGCATAAGCTATTACCCCACCTTCCTGCATCAACACCGCTCCTAATCCTTGCTTCGAGGCATCGGTGCATACCATGAAATCTTTATCCATGTCTGGTACCCGCAAGATCGGTGCACTTGTCAACAATCTTTTTAACTCTGTAAAAGCGGCATCGCATTCATCGGTCCATTCATACCGGATTCCCTTGCGTTGCAAGGTGGTAATAGGTTTTGCAATTTTAGAAAATCCTTCCACAAACCTCCGGTAATAGCCTGCTAACCCCATGAAGCTGCGCACCTCATGAGCATTCCTTGGAATTGGCCAATCTTCAATGGCCTTTACCTTTTCTGGGTCTACAGAGATCCCTTCACCTGAGATGATGTGCCCCAAGTAGTGAATCTCTTTTTGGAAGAAGGAACACTTTGACAATTTACCGTAAAGTTTATGTTCCCTTAAGCATGTCAAGACTAACCGCAAGTGTTCCTCGTGCTCCTTCTCATTCTTAGAATAGATAAGAATATCATCTAAGAAGACCTGAACAAAGCGGTCCAAGTATTTTCGGAAGACCCCATTCATGAGGCTCATGAATACAGCTGGAGCATTGGTCAAACCAAATGGTACCACTACAAACTCGTAATGCCCAAATCGAGTTCGAAAGGCAGTCTTAGGAATGTCGCCTTCCTTGATCCTCAACTGGTGATATCCTGATCGTAAATCAATCTTTGAGAAGACTGACGCACCTTTCATTTGATCAAAGAGGTCATCAATTCTTGGTATGGGATACCTGTTCTTCACGGTGGCCTTGTTCAAATCTCTGTAATCTATGCATAGTCGCAGAGATCCATCCTTCTTCTTAACGAAGATCACTGGTGCTCCCCACGGTGAGATACTGGGCCTAATCAGTCCCAAATCTAGCAATTCTTTTAACTGGATCTGTAACTCATGGAGCTCTGGAGTTGTCATTCTATACGGAGTTTTTGAGATAGGTTCTGCACCAGGTTTTAGTTCGATTGTGAAATCGAGCTCTCTTTCTGGAGGTAGTCCTGGTAATTCCTTCGGAAAGACATCCTTGAACTCAGAAAGTACTGGGTAAGAATTCAAGGAAGGTCCTTTACTATCGCTCACGGCCTCCACTACGAACAACTGGCATCCTTGTCTTAGGCACCGCTTAGCTTTCACCATAGAGATGAAACGGAGGGATACCTTCCTCTTCAAGCCTTGGATTTGAATTGTCGTTCCCTCGTCATCGAGGCACAACACCTTCTTTGCATAGCAGTCTATGAAAGCTCTATGGTATTCTAACCAATCCATGCCATTAATGAGGTCATAAGTCCCCAAATTGGTGACATAAGCATCCAACTTAGTGGTGCAAACTCCTAAGTCAACCCCACAACCTCTCACTTTAAGACCTACTGGTTGCTTAGTTCCTGAAGCCATTTCAACCAGTTTGAAATCATCGTGCTCGTAGGCTGCCAACCCACATTTATCTAATGCAAATGGTGAAATAAAACTATCAGTTGCTCCTGGATCAAACAAAATTTTAAGTTTGACATTGTTTACATTACCATTGGATTCTACTACGGTAGACTGATGTTCTGCCTGGTGGTTATGCACCGCTGCATGAATCCGATGACTGTTACCCGAACTATCCATGGGTGCCTTTCCTTCCCTGTGCCTGCTGCTTGACTGACCCTTGGGGCAGTCTCGCTGGAAATGAGGACCTCCGCATCCCCAACAAGAGAGATTGGGAGGGGCTTGCCTGTTGCTTGAAGGAATCCTCTGAGATGAGTTCCTTCCCCTGGTTCCTCTAAAACCCCTTGCTCCTCTATAGGAACTTCCCTGCGTACGTCCCTGGCTTTGGTGGGTTGCGGACAATGCCTGCGAGATTGAGTTAACTGAAGTATTACCCCTCGGTGTGAATCGGTTACCATAAGGAGGAGGTCTAGATTGTCCTCCCCTGAAGTAAGGACGTGATGCCTTCCCTGAAACATACTGATTGGTTCCTGTCAACTTACTGCCCCTTTTCCATCTGACATATCAGCTGCACAACGAGCATACTCAACTACCATGGCAACTGAAGTTGGCTTCCACATCCGCACAGCAGCTCTAATCTTGTAGTTAAGTCCATACACAAAACGCTCTACCTGACAATCATCTGCATCTAGGTAAGGAACATATTTTACCAGTTCCATAAACCAAGATTCATACTCCTCCACCGTCTTGTCTCCTTGTACTAAGGCATGGAGTGCACCTGCCTGTTCTTCCTTGTAATAATTTGGCAAATACTTCATGTGGAACCTCTCCTCGAACAGTTCCCAAGAAGTTGTAAGAGGAGTAAGGTGCAACTGCTTCTCGAGATCTGACCACCAATTCAAAGCATCACCTTTAAGCTGAAAGACGGCCATCCTAGCCTTGGAACTAGATGTGTACTCATTCAATGCGAAGCATCTCTTCATGCCTTCCAGCCATGCTTCGGCATGCTTACCGGGTCATCCTCCTGAAAACTCTGGAACTTTTATCTTTTGTAACTCCCTCGATATGTCCTGAAGCGGTTCCAGTCTTGGTCCATGTGCCCTTTCAGAGTTCTCTCGACTCACTTGAGTGGTTTCCACCTCGGCGGCCCTTTCCGACTGCCTGTTCATCGTGGTCATAATAGCCTCCAATGACCTCATTATGATCTGCATTTCTGGTGTTGAGGTGGGTTGTGGCAGTGTTGGCGGTGGCGGAGGTGGTGGTGACGGTGGTCGACCTTGACCCCGACCTCGACCTCTGCGTGTTGTCACCATGATAGTTCCTGAGTTATTAAAATAAAATCATATCCTTAGTTGTTCAATCAAACATACGCGGAACTAAAATGTAGGTATTCAATAACTTGCATCATGAGATAACAAATTGTCAAGATTAGCGCAGTAAAATCTCTAGTCGTTTTTATTTAAACAATCTTGTCATGGTGTTCAGCTCGTCGTGCTGGTCTTAATGGTGTCTTGTTTTTGAGATTTCGGGTCTCTTTCATCCCTTCGACTAGGAGTTGAAATCTCGGCAAAATTTTTAACATCTCTATTTTAGTTAACTTTAAATGTTACCCTTTAGTCTAAACAATTTAATTAACATTAATTGTTTAAACCTCAACCAATCATAGTTAAGTTTAATACTAAAAATTAAAATTTCTATAAAACATATTTTAACACCA
The DNA here is from genome assembly GCA_027924585.1 of Larix kaempferi. NCBI lineage: Eukaryota > Viridiplantae > Streptophyta > Pinopsida > Pinales > Pinaceae > Larix > Larix kaempferi. Next base: position 3,517,291 of record BSBM01000182.1, on the reverse strand, counting down.
TATATTATAACAGAAAAGAAAAATTAATTTTTATAATATATATATTCTAACAAAATATGAATAAATTAAATTTTTATAAAACATATATTCTATGAGGGTATATAACAATAAATTTAAACTTTAATACCACATATATTATAACATAAAAAGTAAAATAAATTTTTTTTTTTATGATACATATATTCTTAACAAAATACGAATAAATTAATTTTATAAAACATACATTTTATCAGATTATATAATAATAATTTGAAACTTTAATACAAATAGGACATAGATTTATAAACCGTATACAAAATAGAACATAGATTTATAACCGTATATTTTTACCACGCGGCCTTTCACCGCCATGCAAAGAGGGAGTATGCATGAAGGACACGCGGTCTCTCCAAGCAACCCACCGCCCTCGGAAAGTGGGGGAAACCCTAAATAGAGTCAATCCCCAAGGCGCGGCCATTTTCACCCTCTCTCCTGGAGTTTTAGCTCTGCAACTCAAATGCAAGCTGGCTTAGGGTTTCGGAAAGGGAGGAGCTTTCCATTTTTCTACTGCAGAATACTACTGTCAGACCTGCTATTGTAAAGAATGAACGGGATTTACCCTTTCATTTCTGGTGTTTTATGGCTATTGTAGGGTGTTTATCTGATTACTGTTGAGTTTTTTGTATTCTCAATGGCTTTTATTCTTTTCGTTTCTGGCTATGCTGAATTATTGATTAGTCTCAAAAATTTGTTTAAATTGTTGATTTGGTGTCGACTGTTCGAATCTCGTCGCGGGCTTTACTTCAATTTTTGTTTTTTTGACTCTGTAAAGGGCTCTGCAACGGTTAATTATTTTGGCTTTTTCTTTTTTTCCTTCATCCCTAAACAACGAAGTCACGTGTCATGTGAATATATTATTAGGTAATTGCAATGGGGCGCGGGAGATCTTCGTGTGTGTGTTTGAGATAGAATGACAAAAATGCCGATCACTGATTTTTTTTTTATTTACCAAAGTGCTCTACCATCTGGCGTTGGGGAGGTCTCAAAGCACTACAGCGCTTTGCTTTGAAAATTCCAATAGGTTCTGATCACCGAGGGAATTCAGGGCTATTCCTATGGTGTAGGATAATGTGGCAATCTTAAGAAAGTTGCTTGCGACCCTTGGTTTCCACGCACAGAGTTGTGACTTTCTATTTAGTATTAACAGAGATTTTGGATGTGAAGAAAGCCAAGCTATTTGAATCTTGTTCAGATATCCAAAAATTAAGTGCATGGTTATTAATTTAATGAGATAATGCTGCATATGAAATCTGTTAAACTTGGTTAACATAGAATTCAGGACTCTATGCTTGCCGTGGTTTGAAATCACGAAACCACAGCCTGACAGACAAATGAAATGCATCGTTATTGCCTTTGTGATTTTCAGGTATGCAGTGGCGAACAGGCGTAGCCATGGCGTGGGGATAGCGGCCAGGGCTGTGAATGGCACACTCCTTCTGGGATTGTTTTGTTTTGTTAACCTGATGGTGTTGTTGACACAGAGAATATTATACTGTGTTTGTAAATCGTACCACCATGAGTTAGTGGAATTTTCTGGAAGGATTGACGGGTTGCAGTGGTGGAAGCAAGGGTAGAATGTACGTAGTTTGAGATCGAGCCAAAGCCGGGGACCTTTATGGAGAGAAAGGGTTCTCAACAATGACTCAATGCAAGCCGTGCAGGCCATGAAAAGGGCCAAAGGTGACCCGGATAAGATTGACGCGATTATTGAGACGAGAGTTTCTCGACTGGTGAAGGTGGATATCTTGGCCGTGCTTAAAGAGCTTCAAAGACCAGGTGAATGCCATTTGGCCCTCAGGGTATTTGATGTTTATTTCTGTCAAACAGAAGGACTGGTCTTAAGCTTTGGGCGCTTGGGTGTAGGTTGATGCGTGGCTGTAGGTCAATGAACTTGGACTTTCTGGCCGGCCAATATTTTGTGAGCTTGGGGCTTGCTATAGAATGTTGTGTCGCTGCAGGCCGTGGAACCTGGCCTTCGGGCTCTCCAGTATTTTGTAAGAATCAAGAGAGAGAAAGCTCTTGGGATAGCTCGGCGTTTGGAATTCGATGGTGGGCGTGGTCGTGGTGGATATCTGGAGGATGATCCCAGGGTCCCAAAAAAAATTTTGTTAACCGCAGAGAAGTCTCAGGCATGGAGGAACTGCTCCAAAGGACCTATAATCATTCCTGTTGGGTTCTGCATACCTTGTGTGCGTGGAGCACCAAACCTTTGCATAAGCCGAAATCCAAAAGACCAAAAATTATTTTGTTTGGGTTCGTTTGGAGTGGATTAATGGCCTTAGCAGGCATCCTCAAGCGATCTCAGACCAAACAATATGCACTCGGCTTTGCACAGGCTGCTGTACAGAGGTATGAAGTCTCGTGCGGAGCTTTGCCAATTGCTCGCAGATGGACTGCCGTAGCAAGGGCTTTCAGGTTTTTTTTTTTATTTTGCTTTTTTATTTTATATATATATATATATATATTTTTTCCTTAACCGAGAAGTTAGACTTCCTAAACTTGGCTTTCTCGGTGGAAGGATATCCAATTTCTTTCATTATTTTTTTTGAACAGAGAAGTTAGACTTCCTAAACTTGGCTACTGGCTGAAGTTCTCAAGAACTCATGGTTTAAAGTGACTTTTGGCAAAATGTTGGGGAGTATTGGCACCTTTATTTTAAATTCAAGAAGAACAATTACTGTGTTTTATGAATGAAGAACAATTCTGGGCATTATATTTTTTTTACACTTTCTGGGCATTATATTTATTTATTTTTTTCTTTTTAGATTCTTGATCCTCCTACAAAATAAGACAGTGATAAAACAATTATATATTTCTAATGTACAGCAAGCAAATTTCAGTTCTTTCTATGAAATCTAAGACCCAATATTTTTATATGAAAACAAAATTAGACAGTAATATTTAAACAATAAGATCCTATAGGAAATTTGCTATAACGCTCTTTTGTTTTTGTTGTAATTTCAATTTAATTTTCTTCTCTTATTTTTGTTCATGGATTCCCATCACTCGCCAAGATTTTTGGCAACAGTAGTAGGAAATAGAACGGAAGGGGGTAAATTGTTGGAAGCCCTAAATAATTTGCATTTGTTTAGTGGTAGATTAACTATATAAGGAATGAAAATATATATATATATATATATTTTTAATGTAATTTTCGTTATCGTTGTGCAGGTACCTCGAAAGATGGCTATGGCTGGAGGTCAAGTAGGTAAATTATCAAGTAAATTTTCTAGGTGAAGCATGAATAGGCCTCTAGGTTCAAGAGTCTGAACAAAGGCTCTGATACCATCTGTAGTGCTCTGGTTTTTACGACAGAGCACTATGTAAAATTTCAGGTTTAATTTTCTACGTTTTAAACTTTATCAGTTTATGGAAGTAAATTTCTAAGAATTACTATGTGCCTAAATAATATTTAGTGTACTGTCGTGTTTTCACTAACCTTACATTCGTAATTTAAAATAAACAAACATATCGTTATTTTCTTTTCGTTCAAACATATTCCAGCATAAGAATAGGTTTCACAACTTAGTAAATCAGTAAATAGCAAGTTATGCATGTTTACAGTAAGATTTTAGCATAATAATCAAATAACGTAAATGACAAGGAAATTACCTGATGCTGATGCTAACCGTAGGTTGTAGTAGGTTGTATAACCTCTTAGACAGCCAAACTGAAGTGTCCACCCTACCGACCAGCTATTATCTTGATGGCCCTTGGAAATCAAAGGATTTCCAAGCCCCCGAGCCCACAATCTGATAATCCCGAGAGCAGTGTTTCCTTTTGTTCTCCAAAATCTTTCTGTTCTCCAAACTTTCTGTTCTCCCAACTTCTGTTCTCCAAACTTCTTTTCTTCCCCAATCAAAAAACCCCCCTTTTCTCCAAGCTCTCCCCCTCTATATAATTTCCCTTCCTCGAGAATATCTTGGGCTTACTCCACCGCCCCAAAATCCCCCTCTCAAGCCCCTCAACATTTACTCCTATCACCAGTTCACTCATACACGGTTCTTTATAAAAATGTATAATTAATTACTCTCATGGAAAAATTAGTTGGTTTTGGATTGACGGTCATAAGTATTTATTACGGTGGGGATTATCACCCAAAGGTTATCCATTCGGGATAAGCTTCATTAAATACAAGTCTATTCGCTATCCTTGGTATTAAATGTTATTAATGTAATTAATAAAATATTATATAATTAGTTGCCCCTTTCCAACTTGGACATGATGTGTCTTAATGGTCCACCTTATCCGTCGAGACTACTTAGCTTGAGGTTTAAATTCCAAGATTAACATTGAATAATTAAATAACCATTTTCCATCACATCACGTTCATTCCAAAAATGATTATCCTATTATGGCTAACTTTTGAAATGGAATTAATCACACAATATTAATTTATAAATCAATATTTTAAATCTTACTTATATTGCAATTGTTACGATAGGGATATATAAATGTTGCTGGAATATTATTAATTAAGTAATAATAATAATTAGATCACCATTTACTAATTAATAATAATAATTAAATCACCATTTAACAATAATAAAAGGTGAATTATTCATAGTATTCTTAATTATTTGTTTATCACATGAGTACCCTATCATAGCATCCTTGTTCTTATAAACAAAGCACTTGCGAGGGCTTAAACAATTTTACTAATTAATTAGACACTATCATTACCCTATTCACCACAGTTCTCCTATGACAATGTTAACTGACGACACTTGTCTTAGTTTATTATTACAATGTTTTCATATAATTACTAATTCACTTATTTACACATTGACAACCTAACCATTCATTACCTAAGTTGATTGATGTATCCTTAACTGAGTTATCTATGACATTTATACTACTATTCAAGCATGACAAGTATGTTATACACTAGTAATATTGTACACGTACAAGGTGTGCATGCATGGCCAGTGTATGCACATGTCGGATATGTACTATAAACAGACCCCATTCCGCCTATGCATACTTGCTAACTAATAATAGTATCTACCCCCATGCAGAAGAGCAAGCATAATATATAGTATAATTACTTTAACATCCTCGGTTATTTAACAGTTAACCCTTTACGATTTAACATCATTCTCTTTATCTTTACATTAGTTTAATCAATCATGTACAAGGAAGGGTGCCTACTTCCACTAAATCAAAATCAAGGAATACTAAACCCCCAACAGTACTAACTAACACATCCTCCCATCATAACCTACGTCCAGCATCCTCCCTATCCTTCCTCTGCTAGTACAACAGTGGATGTCGGACTCACCGATCTGACCACATAGAACTTGAGAGCGATAGCGTCGGCTGAACAGCGGACCTATCCTCCCCTAGCAGGCATCCGACCATCGTCATCACAACAACATGGGGAGCGTGTCTCAGCACGGCCCTCCCACGACCTCGGGTCTCATGGAAACATAGGGTGGGAAACACATCCATCCCTCTCAACATACTGGGCCTACGCCCTTATCAACTCATACTTGCTGCTATCGGGATTATCAGTTTGTGTTATCGTATCCTCATTTTGGCTGCTAAGGTTTGCTGTATGAACATGTTTTTCCTTTCCAATATATATCAGATCAAGTAACTGGCTATCCCATAGCCCTTGTGTCCTGTAGGTTAGTGTTTTGCAAAATATAATTTATAGAAAGCATTTTCCATTGATCGCCAATTGATCCATGTTATCATTTCATTTCATGTAACCTTTTAGCTCATCATAGATACATATAACATTTCAATAATTCATATAAGAAGATGGTATCCACGTACCGAATCATATATTTCACATTTCATTAATGAAAACATATAAACATATACTGCAATCGTAAAATAAGGAAATCATATGATAATCATGACATCATAATCGCATAACATAGTAACATCATAATCATGGTGAAATCATAAAACAGAGTAACATCATATAACGAGGTCCAATATAGTTTACTCAGTCGAGCTGAGTTCAACAGAATATATAAGAAATAAAGTATGGTGTGTCTAACTAATAAATATGCCGAATCAAAATATGGGCATTACACTACAAACGTTGATTAAAGGACAGGGTTTGGCTAAGTTGATGACAGAATCAAACAATGACTATTTGAAGATAAATTTCATTTCTAATATTTCAAGTGGACCAATTCCAGATTTGTAGGTACTCAAATATTTTTCTCTATCTCCTTGGTATAGTGATATTGTTTATGTTTTACAGAATCTCTAGGAACCACCAGAATTAAGCAAAACCAAAGCAAGATATGTGAAACTAAAGGCAGCAAAATATTGTATTTTGAATGATTATTTATATTGTAAGGATCCAGGAGGTATTCTTGTTACACTTGAAAACTACTCATCATTAGATTCAGTGTATACATCCCTGAAGTCATCTGGACTAAGTACTTTCATTTGGGAGGATTTGCACTCAATCCTGCAAGGTTTTGAGAGTTCCTCGCAGGTTGCACACTAGCAACATGCAACGTCGCAGCTTGCTCCACTGCAGGGTGCAACGAGGTCTGTTAATGGGAAAAAATAGCCTATTCGAGATCCTTCTCGAAACTTACCCATTTAGGGGCTTATCCCTGACCTCTAGGAGAGCTGGTACTCGACCCCTAACTCTTTGGGAAGATCCCCTATCTCTCTCCTACCATCTCTCAACCTATCCTATCCATACCCTATCCACTTAGTCCTATATAAGTGAGGCTCACTCCCATCCCAAAGGAGGGAAGACTATGGTATCTACATGCTGGTGAAATCTCTCTTAAGGCACCTCTATTCACCTATTGGAGAGCTCATACTTCCTTGGAAGAACATGGCAATTGGCTTTGTCGGAGAAGGGCTACTACGTTAAGTCTTTGGTTGTAGTTCTATATCTCTATCATGTACTCCTCTATTTACAGTAATGCAAATGCTTTCCACCAATATTGTTCTCATGTGTAATGATATTGTGTAGTTTACCTGCTTAACTGTTTACTTAGATCGCTTATTGTATAGATGCTCTTTACTTGTATCTCTTGTTTATGTGTCTTTATAGGTCTTGTAGCTTGGATTTGACGATCGTGGGACATGGAGCAATGTTCAGGAGAAAGGATTGCGTAGTAAAAGGTAAGACATCTAGTACTTGGTTCTTAAGTAGATCTAGGAAATGCACTTGTAGTCTGTTTTATTTGTTCTAGACTCACATTGAGCTAGGGAGATCCTGCTCGCGTCTGCTCGAGTGGATTGTCCGATAACAAATCTGGTGACCATACTGGGGAGTAGTGATGTTTGTCTTGTTTAGTGGTCATAAATCTGAGATCCATTTTCAGTTGATTACTTGACACAAGCCTCTGTTATCATTTTTTCCATTTACTTCTTAGGATTGATTCCATTGTCAGATATTCACATTGAAGACTTTGATCTACTTCCCCTGAGTTTGTACAACTCATTATCAAGCCTGTTTATGGTTCATTATTGAGAGATCTGATTCATTTTTTAATCTAGACCTTGCCTGTCACACCTGGGTAGTGAAAACAGAGCGACACTATGTCATTCTGAGCTTATGTTCTTCACCTGTTAGTCACCCATCGCATCCTTTGCATTGGTATACTGTGACATCGTTGCACCTCCCGTGAAGGTAAAATGCGACGTCGCACTGTGTGTGAAGACAGAGTGCGTCGATCTGTCAAAAGTTGGCATACTGGCATCCCTTCCCTCATCTAACAGTTTGAACCTTGGTCTGATGTATGAACTCCCTCTGTGCTGCAAAATCCAACCAGAGACCCTATTTTTTATTTGTGTATTGAGAGTTTGGTTTCATTTGGATTGACTTTGGGTTTTGTCTTGGACAAGCTTGAAATTGGTAGTGGTGGATACTCTTGTCTCCTCCACCTTCATCCATTCACTCTTGCATTCCCTTCCTTCTATCCCCGATCCGATCATTGCATTGGATCAACTTCCAGACCTCATTTACATTTGTTTTGAACTTTGCTTGCTTAGTTTGCTTGCTGCTGCTTGATTTTGAGTTAAGTGTGTCTTTCAGCTTGGTTGAGTGCTTGTCTTTTCTTGAGTCTTCTGAATGTATGAGTGCTGCAAGTAGTGTTTTCTTTTCAGTCTTTTAGATCTGAGAACAAAGTTGTTGTCAAGTTTATTCTTTGATGCATCCATTGAAAGATTAAAAATGCTTCTTTCCCATTGTTTCTCAAAAACTTATTGAAGAAAGATTGTTGTGCATTGGAAAATTCCCATTTATGTTTTGGAAAAGTTGAATGAATGTATGATCTCTTTTATTTTTCTCGAATTATGAATCATTCATATTCTTGAAAGGCTCAAAGCACGCTTTGATTTTTTACAAAACTAGTTCCATGCGAAGGAAAGATAGATGCATTTTTAATTCTTGTTGCTCTTAGATCATTGAAAAGCTTGCATATTTCATTTCAGAATCCTCTCTTTTTATCACTTAGTGCCATTTTACTTTGAAAAGAAGAAGAAAAGAAGAAAGTTGTTTTGATTTGGTTTAGTAGTGTTGTGTACTTTTGAGTTTCGTTGAAAAGGAAAAGAATACTTTCATTCTCAAATTTGTTTGCATTGGGAATTGTGTTTCATTGAGTTTGTTTTGGCATTACCATTGGAAAAAAGATTTCTCCTTACCGTAGCTAGAATTCATCGAAAGAAAAGAATATTTTATGCATGTAGTCAGGGCTTGCATTATGCTTCCGATTATGTACTCACCTCATGCATTCACCTAACCATCCAAGATAAAATTAACGGTAGAACTAGGTAAAAATTTTAGCAACTTGTGTGTAAGTTAGAGACGTGTTCCGACGTCATTAAGTGTGGCAGCTGTCGTTACTTTCCAGCACTATAGTCCAGGGGTATTGTAGTCTTACACATACATCAGTATATCGAAGGGTGTATCACATACTCAACAAGTATATCAGAAGGTCTCGTGCCAACGGTTGTGCATTAGACAGCACCACTACGGATTTGAGCTCCCACGTACCTTGCGTATATCGGGAGACACCATTAGGATTCCTGAAACCAACCGAGTTAACCATTTGGCCATCTTGGAAAATAAATACACCGAGAACAGCACTTGGGGATATTATCACGCACGTACTATCCAGGTAATCGGGTATGCAGGAAAGGGTACAGTCCCAATCCTCCTTGTCGCGTCATATTATTGGACCCTGCAGTATATCACAGTTTGCGATGCCTTGATAATCCCGTGAGGTTCCAGAATTTTGAATCCACTCTGTCACATAAGTTTGCTTGTTGCCTTAGTTTGAGTAGTTTTTTTGGACTGCTTTTCTGTTAGCGTAACCTTAGGAGAAAAGTTGTTTCGGCCTTTTCTAGATGATTTTCCTGATACTCTGGCGGATTTTCCCTGGAGAGGGTCCTATAGGATCTTGAACTTGCCACCTGAATATCCCCTTAATCTGGAGGTTATTTTGAGGGTAAGAATGGATCAGCGTAACGCAGTCGTAGTTACTGAAGTAGGGAACCCCACTTTGAATGTTGGTGGACTTTTGTTTCCACCAGATTCACCTGCTTCTCATCCCTCGCAGGATGAAGAAGCACACACCCCCACTTCTCAAAATATTTCTCCTGTCATCCTGGGAGAGCCTGGATCATTGCAATGGATAAACCGATCCTAGGACGACCCTACAGCAGTTGTTGGTCTTTCAACAGCTTATTGGACATCTTCTACAAACCACCCAGTGGCTCATTTTTCCATCTCATCCCCACCTAACTGGACTACTCCAGATTTCTGTAGGCCTTACTATAGGCCTGACCTTGCCGAGAATTTTGGCCCCATCCATGAACGTTTGGAACAATTATGTCTTAAAGGATATGAGCTTCGAAGACAAAGTCTTGGGCAACACTCTGAAGAGTTCCATAATTGTCATTTCCAAATAATATTTGACGACGGAAACATGCCAGTTCATTCGATATATTTCGGATCACCTGAAGCACCCCACCACGTGACCACTAATGAGACTGGTCAACCCTCGCAAGAGTCTAGTCCTATACCTCAAGTGAACCAATCGATGGAAGGACGACAGTCCAACACACCTGTCACTACCACGGTTACTTTACCAATTCATCCCCCACCTCATAATTTGAGGGGAGGGTATTCCATTCCTACAGATTATCTTATCGGTAATGTTATTACCACGATAGCTAGTCAGCAACCTATATTGATTCAACCTCTGAATAGTGGTCAACCTTTCGTGGCTGGGGGGAAACCCCCATTTCCTAACCAGAACGTAGGGAGTGGAGTCCCCGTTGGACCTTCCCAACCTGCTAGACCGTCCACCATAGGATTATCTCATGTTGGAGGCCTGTCAAATGTAACTCAACCCTCATGGAGTCCAACCCTGTGACAGGCCAACCTAATCCTGGAAACGCGCCATACGGGATACCTTACTCTGGGAATCCATACACTCTATGGGGGAAACAACCTGTGTTTCATCACAAACCCCAATCGACTATCCCTCAAGTACCACCACCCCCAATCGGTCCTCCTCCACCTCCTGCTAGAGGCAGTGGACCCCCACCTAATGTTGGTGGAGGCCCACCTCATTTTACCTACAACACTCCTCACCCCTCCGGCGATGGCGGGAATGGTCCACCACCTCCTCCAGGCGGAGGCAGCGGTGGACCACCCTATCATGGTGGAGGAGGACACTTCCCTTCGGGTGGTGGTGGTGGTCCACCACCCCCTCTAGGCGGAGGCGGTGGAGGACCTAATTACTATGGTGGTGGCGATGGTGGTGGAAACCCTCATCCTTCCGGTAATGGAGGTGGTGGGGGCCCCCATCCATTTGGAAGTGGAAGTGGTCCACCACCCCCTCTAGGCGGAGATAGTGGTGGGCCACCTTATTATGGTTATGGACCCCCACCTCCTCCCGGTGGTGGCGGCGGACCTCCACCCCCTCCCAAAGGTGGAGGTGGACCCCCACCTTATTGGAATGGACCACCTTATGGTGGCGGACCTCCTTACGGTCCGGGAGGCACACCCCCCTATGGTCAGTTTTATCTTGGTACACCTTACGGTCAGTTTAGTCCTTACATGCCTTATCTGTATTATCAATACGAGCAGCCTAATCCACAACTGCCCTTTTTGGCTACTTTGGACCTGCCTGATCTCTCTCGTTTAAACAACGATCCTATTTACCACGGATCTAACTAGCCACCGATTTTGATGAAACTTCTGTCTGATATCCCCAAGTTTGACGACAAGCCGAGTGAAGACCCCGATGAAACTTTCGTCTGATATACCCAAGTTTGACGACAAGCCGGGTGATGACATACCACTTATGGTGTTCATCTAATTCCTTAATGGACGATTAAATTTGTCTTAGATTGTTTCAAAGGACTCTCACTGGTTCAGCTGCCAAGTGGTACATTGAGTTGCCACCGCACTCTTTTCCTGATTTTGGCTCTCTTGCTATGAAATTTTTGATGCATTTCCAACTGCCTATACAATATGAGACTGGTACTGAGCTTTTAACCTCACTCCGTCAAAATACCACCACTCACATTTTGGATCATATCCATGAGTGGCGAAGGAGACGATGTCTCATTAAAGCTCCAATTCCATATCAGCTCCTAGCAGACTGGTTTACTAAATCGCTCATTCCCACCATAGAAATAGATGTCACCATGAGAGGTGTTGTCACCGAAGAACAAGCCATCGCGAGTGCCCATTTGGTAGAACTGGTCTACACTCAACCTGATGCACCCCGTGATGTTAATGACCCCACGAAACCACATAAGGGACCCCAAGCTGATGGAATCATTGGTTCCCTTAACACCCAACCTGCTGTTAGCATGGTTGGATCATCCAACCCGGCTCAGGCTGGACACATCACCACCACGTCAACCACTCCTGCTGTAACTGAAGAGGTGAATTCTTTTCAATCAGCTTCATTTCATAATTTTAATGGAAAAAATAAGAATAAGGGGAAACCCAAAAATTCTTCTTCCCAGCAGGAAACGAAGAGCACTCCTGACGATACTAAGTAGAAAAGGAAACTGAAGTATCCTTGTCTACTGTGTGGAGAAGACCATTTCTCCAAAGAGTGTCCTTATAGAGACGAAGTGCAAAAGTTTCTTATGGGTAAACCGACTCTCATAGTCCTCAACGATCTGTTTCTTGCTCAAAACTAGCAGATGATTGCTCAAACCCCCCAACCCAGGTGGAACCATCCAATACCGCACATGTTCTCATGTTGCGTAACGAGGCGATCAATTTGACTACTCACTCGTGATCTTACAAACTGGCCCCTTCGAAGGAATCCACTAGAAGTAATGCTGAAAAAGCTTCTGACTCCTTAACTGATGTCACTGTACCATCGACTTCTCTCACCATTGAGAAGCCCTCCTTAGATTTGATATTGCGTCCGCCCAAGAGTACGATTCGAAAAGTTGTTTTCAATCCTAATGCTCGAGCGGCACATAATTACAATATCATAGAGGACTTGGCACAAGCTCCTTGCACCATGTATACCCTGGAAGTTTTGCATCATTGTCCCAATCAATGCAAAACTCTCCTTGCAGCTATTGGTGCAGTTGACCCGGATTCCTCGAACACCATCATGTTTCGACTTGATAGATTTAAGTCGAGGCTCTCACACCAGCTCGCATTCCAATTTTCTGCGAACATTACAGGGAAGATTATCCATCGTACCCTTTTGGACGAAGGAGCCTCCACTTCTGTAATGTCCATTGCTTGTTAGAGAGCCATTGGCTCCTTTGAAGTGAATCATTCTCCTACCACATTGAAAGCATTCGACAGGCGTGGCTTTCAACCTCATGGGCTCTTACAAGATCTCGCAGTGGAGTTGGGCGGAAAGACCATAACCATTAACATAGAAGTGGTCTAGGCTCCGTTAGATTATAATCTCCTGCTTGGTCGCAATTGATTTTATACCATGCAGGCGGTAGCCTCTTCAATCTTCCACATAGTACAATTCCCCCACCAAGGACGAATTGTTACTATCGACTAGTTAGATTTTTCTACACCGGAGTCCACTACTCATCCTGGTGACCATGTTCCTTCCATTTGGACAGATGTCAAAACAATATGAGAGTGTAGGGGTTGGCCTTTTGAAAGATCCATCTCTCATGGGCATTTTTTCAGCTGTGGACCCCCCTAATCATGTTGCTACGGTGAACATGATCTCCACAGAGATTTTATCTCACTCAAACGATGCTTGGCTTGTATCGGATGAAGACACAACACACCTACTTGGAGACATGATGCCTCTTTCACCCGCTGAAAGTATTTATGAGGCTATCCAATCAGCGTCAGAGGACCATCTAACCATGGCCTCCCCATCCTGTTCTCTATGATGGACGTCCTCTTTTCCTGATCTCTTACTTCAAACTTTTCATTCAAATGAGTCCATCATGGAAGTAATGAATGTTGACTACAGTCCGTGGGATGATCTCCATCATAGGTCATCTTTTATTCCTCCTTTGGAATACATAGAGAATAACATCCATACCCTCTTTTCACCAGATATCTACCCATCCCCTCAGTCCCCCATCCTTACATGTCTTATGGACACAGAGGGAAACTTGGCCAACATTGAGCCAACCACCACGGTAGATATCTTGGTGAAACCTGGTATAGTGGAACACATTCGCATAGGACAGAAGTGTTCCCCTGAAGAAATCATTGTTAGCACGGCCTTGTTCAAGAAATTTCGAGATGTATTTGCTTGGTCCTATGAGGAGATGCCTGGGATAGACCCCACAATTGTTTCTCATGAAATAAAAACCTATCCTGACATCAAACCTGTCCACCAAAAGTTGCGACCGGTACACCCCCAGAAGACTGCGGCAATAAAGGCAGAAATTGAAAAGCTCTTAAAGGTTGGCTTTATTTATCCTGCCCCATTGATGGATTAGGTCTCAAACGTCGTTCCCGTGAACAAAAAGTAGGGAACCATTCGCGTCTATGTTGATTATCGGGACCTTCATCGACAACTATGTCAGAAGCATCATCTTCTCATTCACGGATGGATTTTCTGGTTACAACCAAATTGAGATCAACCCAGCCGACCAACATAAGACGGCTTTCATCTGCCTGTGGGGAACGTTTTCATACCACAAACTCCCGTTTGGCCTTAACAATGCTGGCACCACATTCTAGTGGGCTATGTCGTATGCCTTCCACGATATTAAGGACTTTGTGGAACCTTACTTGGATAATCTCCCTACTCATTCAAAGCAGTGCGAGTTCCACATTGATCATCTGACGTCCATTTTCCTCAAATGCAGACGATACAATATCCGTCTAAATCCTCATAAGTGTATCTTTTGCATTGAGTCCGGATGCCTCTTAGGATTTATCATTTCAAAGGATGGGATCTGCATTGATCCCTTAAAGGTGGAGGCCATCATCAACCTACCACCTCTGACTGATGTGAAAGAACTCCAAAGTCTCCAAGGGAAGGTGACTTACTTACGACGTTTTGTTTGTAATTTCACGGAGAAGACTCAGGGCTATATGAGACTGCTCAAGAAGGACGTCCTGTTCATTTGGGACGATCAAGCTAAAAAATCCTTCGACAGTATTAAACATGCCATCACGCATGCCCCTGTGCTCCAACCGCCCAATTATTATCGAAATTACATCTTATATTTCACCACTTCTTCTACCACTATCGCAATGGTTTTGGTACAGGAGGGTCAAAACGCTCAGGAACATGTGATATACTATGCAAGTAAGGGTCTAGCTGACGCTGAAACCAGATATTCACATGTCGAAAAACTCGCTTTCGCGGTGATCATCGCCATCCAAAAGTTCCGTCACTACATCTTGCTCCGCACCACCACTATCATTGCTGACTCAAACCCCATGTACCATGTACTTACACGTTAGGTGCTTAGGGGCAAGTATTCATGCTGGATTGTGATACTGCAAGAATTTGATCTTCTTTTCGAGAAAGCTAAGTCTAAGAAGTCTTTGGTGTTTGCCGAGCTCATTTGCGACCTTCCTCGTCCTGATGCAGAAGTTGAGCATAATGACTCATTTCTAGATGAATCATTATTTCTCATCAGTAAAACTGATCCATGGTATGGAGATATCTTGTTGTATCTTCAAACCCAATGCTTCAACCCTCAACTCTCTCGCGACGACCATCGTAAGATTCATCACCATGCAAAGTATTATTTAATCATCAATGATACTTTGTATCGTCGTGGCGTCGATTTAATTCTTCGACGTTGTCTCACTCATGATGAGGCTGAACGCGTTCTGAATGACTGTCACGCTGGGGCATGTGGTGGTCACCTCTCTAGGATGGCTACAGCCCAGAATATTTTGCACGCAGGATATTTCTGGCCTACTATCTTCAAAGATTGTATTGAGGCCGTAAAAAAATGTCCTCCTTGCCAACACTTCCATACGAAGAAGCGCACTCATCCTGCCCCATTACATCCGGTTATTGCCGTTGGCCCATTCGCAAAATGGGGCATTGTTTTATGCATTGTAAGCCTACCTCAGCCAGGGGGCATAGTTACATCATCGTAGCTATGGATTACTTCACAAAGTGGGCCGAAGCTATGCCTACATACCAAATCGACGACAAAACCGCCGCACTCTTCATGTTCAATCATGTAATAGCATGGTTCGGATTTCCTCAGGCAATTGTGACCGATCATGGTTCTCATTTTCAGAACCATATGGTTGATGAGAGCAATAGGTTGGGTTTTCGCCATGAAAATTCAACACCCTACTACCCGTAATCTAATGGATAGGTCGAGGCCATTAAGAAGGTCTTGAAAAATATGGTCCAAAGGATGGTAGGGACACATAAGTCCAATTGGCACAACATGCTCTTTTTCAGTGTTATGGGTCTACCAAAAGTTCGTCAAAACAGCCACAGGCTTCACTCCCTTCCAATTGGTATATGGATTGGAGGCTGTTTTTCCGATAGAGTGTGAAATTCTGTCGCTACAACTCGCTGTCGAACTTCTTCCTAACACTACTGCTGAGGAAGAACGTCTCTTGTACCTAGAAAAACTTGACGAGTCTCGCTGAGATGCTGCTCTTGCTAATGAAGTGCACAAGAAACGCATCAAGGCCCAATACGATAAGTCAGTTGAACCTCGTGTCTTTAACGAGGGTGACTTGGTCCTCACTTATGACCAAAAAAATGACAAACTAGGAGCAGGGAAGTTCGATTCCATGTGGCATGGACCTTACGTCATAAAACGTGTTTTGGAAAAAGGTGCTTACGAGCTTGAAGATTATGACGGAATCTCTTTGGGTGAACCCCGCAATGGGCTCTACTTGAAGAGATACTATGCTTGATCTCTTATGCATAGACTTGCTTTTTTATACTGTACATGGCGTGTTTTTGTGTGGTGTGACGCATTTCTTTTTTAGTGTATTTTGATCTTGTTTCCGCTTCTTATACCATGTTTTGTCTGTGTGTGTAGATGGAAACGTGCTATGGATTTGTGGGCGGCGCCAGTCGGCATACCCGCAACCTTGCTTCGAAAGCCTGGGTACTATATTCCCCAATAGGTGAGCTCATTAGCTCAGGAGGAAGTTGCCTAGAGTTTGTGACCAACAATGCCGCATAATATGAGGCAGTAATCAGAACCCTAGCTAACACCACTTCCTTGGGTATGAACCACATTGTCATCCACATGGATTGTCAATTAGTGGTTTCCCATTTGAACTGGGTGTACGCCATCCATGATCCCATCTTACTTCGTCTCTTCAGACGAGTACGTCTCTTGGAAAGGTCATTTGAATCCGTTCAATACCTGCACATTCCACGGGAGTTAAACACAGTTGCTGACTCAATGGCCAATTTCATTTTGGATTGGTACATCACACACACATAATACTCATAATATGTAAAATCATTCAAAACATGTAAATACAATGTATAAAAGCAAAACATGTAAACAAGATCACATCACTAATCATTTTAAAAACACATAATGTATAAATCGCCGGTAATGTCTGTATATATATCGCTAAAAAAGTAGTGCCAGTACAAAATCAGAAGCGCAATGGCTTTCAGTAAGTCTCTACAAAATCTGAAGCATCGTATCTTTCAGTAGTACAAAATCTGAGGCCTCTAAGCTCTCAATACAAGTATAGTAGTGACATTAGGCCTGATGCCTGACCCGTACACCCCTAGCTCGAATGGCACGTTGTTGCTGGGTGAGAAAGTAGTCCAGAGTCCGAGCCACCTTGCGGAGTAAGGCATTGAAGCACACAGACGCTCCAACCCCAAATATCTGCATGGGTCTCGGTAAGTCCTAGATAGCCGGCTTTGGTACATCCATAGTCAGCTCGGATAGGTTCCTGTACACCTCCTCCATATCCTCAATGGTGGCATGAGCACCTGTAGGAACGACTTCTTCCCCGCCTCTGTCTCTCCTCGCTAGAAGGGAGAGACCTATTGTTCGCACGGGACCCACATCTGCACACACATATTACATACTTGTCAGCACTACATCAAAAAAATTATATAATATATAAAACTAAAAAATACAAGGGTATTGTTCTCACTATATCACCCCATGCTACACCCTCTGGCAGCGCCAAGTCAGGATCCTCTCGGAAGTCCATGCTGCCGTATGGAAAGTCCTCAACCATAAGTAACTGGCCTTCTAGCCAGCTGAAAAAATCAGGACCGAAGCTAATGATGGGCCCACCACCATGACGGGTCATGACCTCATCCCATTTGAGCATATGGGGATCCCTGGGCTCCCTATCATCAAGTACTAGCTGTGGACGTAGGAGAGGAACCCACTCCAAGAGGAATGATACTATGATCGATCCGTACCCAAACTGCTTGAGCTCCCCACGTTGACACTTGGTCAACTGAGCTCGGATGTTGGCAAGGAGACCCTTGCACCAGTTGAAAACCATGGGGGACATACAGTCCTCAGCATATAGCATCTGGGTCCGAGTAGCCATGTGTGGGGCTTGGCTACCCGCCACCCTAGTAATGGTAAGCAATATTGTCTATAGTGGATGACTCACCACATCTCTGATGAGTATCTTCCCGTTGGAAGGGAAAGAAGTAGCAATGCAGTGTTGCGACACCATGTCCTCAACTGTACGGTCACTAGCTCGTGTCCCAGTGAGTTGTACAACATCCCCTCTCTGGGACAAACCGGTCAGAAATTAGATATTCTCAATGTCAATCGTGAGGATATGCTCACCTATCACAAAGTATTGTTGGGCCGCATCCCAACTCTGGAGCATGTGTGTCAGGAATAGGATCTGGGCTCTCATCCCCTGTATCTCAAAGAATTTGAGCAACCCATAGTTTCTCAAAGCTTCCACGCATTGTGGATCGTTTGCAGCTTGTTCATCTTCTACTTCATGTTCTCTCTCTCACCAATCCAATACAATTTTTGCTTGCTAGTAACCTGCCAAAAGGGACATTTAAACTTTGTTAGGTCCTTCCTCAACTTTCACAAACTCCTTTTTTGAATTATTTTTGATGTTGGATTTTGGGTTTCCGCCGTTGCATCGTACTTTTAGGTACAGCGCGACATCGTCGCAGGTATCGTTTTCGAGGCTTGCGATGACTCAGTCTCATCGTAAGTCCCGAAAGAGCCACTTGCGATGAGCCGAGGGCGCAATGTCCCTTCCCCAAATCACCAAAAAGCTCAAAAAATGGACAAGAAATAAAAAACTAAACCACTGCAAAGTTGCTGGATAAGATTTAGGCCTACCTGGTCCGGACGGCTGGTGAAATGGTGGATCGTAGCTCCCAAAATCAGCAATGGAAGTTTTGGCTCCAAATTGGTACTTCTCCACCCAAATTGGCAATTTGAACAATGTTTCTATTTTTGGCCCATATTTCTATTTATAAATAGAATGGAATATTCCTTTTCAAATATTTTGATGCTTTTGGGCCATTTACTATAGTTTTGACCATTTGTCATTATATTTGGGACCATTTGACACTTTCTCTAGTGTACAGGAGTAGTAAAGTGGTCTTTTGTGCCGTTTCTCGCATTACCAATGGTAACTCTAGGTATGAACACCCCTTTGAATGTTTTGTCATTATTATTTTTGGTTAGTCGTAATTATTGCATGAGGATGAGTTTACTATTCATTTGTTCTCGTACTCACATAACTATGAGAATAAGTACCGAGTTATGATTTATCATTTTTTCGGGCTCCTTAAACTTCCACGAAAAAGGACACCCCTCGGAGTCCATAGTTAAGCTCTTTTCAGACTCCCTAAATATGAAAATATTGCCAAGCGAACTTGTCGCATCCACGCTTGTTAAAGTATTTGAATGGTCATCTTATTGGTGATAGTTTACCACTTTTTGGACCAGGGGGCACTAATAACGAAAAAGGAATACTCCAGTCAATCATGACTGGAAGAGTCCTCGCCCGCATTGTTTTACCCTTTTTTTGGGCGATGAGGCTAACTTTACGAAAAAGGATCGTTGGAGTCTTCTTTAGTTCTTTTCAGACTCTCTAAACATTAAATGACGACCGAGTCTACCTTCTATGGGCTCATTAAATTTTCACATTGAAGGACCCGTCATGGGACGAACCCCTCTATTACACCTAAAATATACTCATCATCAGATTCAGTGTATACATCCCTGAAGTCACCTGGACCAAGTATTCATCTGGGAGGATTTGCACTCAATCCTGCAAACTTCTGAGAGGTCATCGCAGGTTGCACACTAGCAACATGTGACGTCGCAGTCTGCTCCACTGCAGGGTGCGATGAGGTCTGTTAATGGGAAAAAATAGCCTATTCGAGATCCTTCTCGAAACTTACTCATTTGGGGCGTTATCCCTGACCTCTAGGAGAGATGGTACTTGACCCCTAACCTTTTGGGAAGATCCCCTATCTCTCTCCTATCATCTCTCAACCTACCCTACCCACTTAGTCCTATATAAGTGAGGCTCACTCCCATACCAAAGGGAGGAAGACTATGGTATCTACATGCTGGTGAAATCTATCTTAGGAGGAAGCCTATCATCCTTACATGCTGGGAAATCTCTCTTAAGACACCTTCACTCACCTCTTGGAGAATTCATGCTTCCTTGGAAGGGCATGGCAATTGGCTTGGTCGGAGAAGGGTTGCTACGTTAAGTCTCTGGTTGTAGTCCTATATCTCTATCATGTAATCCTATATTTATAGTAATACAAATGCTTTCCACCAATATCGTGCTTATGTGTAATGATGTTGTGTTGTTTTCCTGCTTAACTGTTTACATAGATCTCTTATTGTATAGATGCTCTTTACTCGTTTCTCTTTTCTATGTCTTGACAGGTCTTGAAGCTTGGATTTGACGACCGTGGGACGTGGATCAACATTCAGGAGAAAGGATAGCAGACCAAAGAGGTAAGAAATCTAGCACTTGATCCTTAAGTAGATATAGGAAGCGTGTTTGTAGTCTATTCTATTTGTTCTAGACTCGCATTGAGCTAGGGAGATCCTGCTCGCGCTCGCTCGAGTGGATTGTTCGGTAACAAATATGGCGACCATACTGGGGAGTAGTGTTTGTTTTGTTTAGTAGTCATTAAATCTGAGAGTCATTTTCAGTTGATCACTTCACACAAGCCTTGTTATCATTCTTTGCCATTTCACTTCTTAGGAGTGACTCCATTGTCAGATATTCACATTAAAGATCCTGATCTTCTTCCTCTGAGTTTATACAACTCAGTTTCAAGACTATTTATGGTTCATTAATGAGAGATCTGATTCATTTTTGAATCTAGAACTCACTTGTCGCACCTGGGCAGTGGGAACAGAGTGACACTGTGTGTTTCTAAGTCTCTGTCCTTTGTTTGTTACTTACTCGTCGCAACCTGTGCACTGGTAAACTGCGATAGCGTCGCACCTCTCTTATAGGTAACCTGCGACATTGCACTGTCTGCAAAGACAGAGTGCGCCGATTTGTCGAGACTTTGCATATAGGCATCCATTCCCTCATTTGACAGTCTGAGCCTTGGTTTGATGTATGAACTCTCTTTGTGCTACAAGATCCAGCCAGAGATCCCACTTATGATTTGTGTGTTGAGAGTTTGGTTTCATTTGGATTGACTTTGGGTTCCGCCTTGGACAAGTTTGAAATCGGTAGTGTTGGATACTTTTGTATCCCCCGCCTTCATCCATTCACTCTTGCATTCCCTTCCTTCCATCCCTGATCTGATCATTGCATTGGATCACCTTCCAGACCTCATCTACATTTGTTTTTAGCTTTGCTTGCTTAGTTTGCTTGCTGTTGCTTGATTTTGAGTTTAGTGTGTCTTTCAGCTTGGTTGAGTGCTTGTCTTTTCTTGAGTCTTATGAGTCTATGAGTTCCGCAAGTATCATTTTCTTTTCAGTCATTTAGATCTGAAAGCAGAGTTGTTATCAGATTACTGTTTTGATGCATCCATTGAAAGATTAAAAGTGCTTCTTTCCCATTGTTTCTCAAAAATTATTGAAGAAAGATTGTTTGCATTGGAAAAGTCTCATTGATGTTTTGGAAAAGTTGAATGAATGTATGATCCCTTGTGTTTTTCTCGAATTATGAATCATTCATTTTCTTGAAAGGCTCAAAGCACACTTCAATTTTTGCAAAACTAGTTCCATGCTAAGGAAAGATAGATGCATTTTTTTTTATTTTTGTGGCCTTTAGATCATCGAAAGAAAAGTGAAAAGCTTGCGTATCCTATTTCAGAATCCTCTCATTTCATTACTTAGTGTCGTTTTGATTTGAAAAGAAAAAGAAAAGAAAAGAAAAAATGCTTCGATTTGGATAGTAGTGTTGTGTACTTTTGAGTTTCGTTGAAAAAGAAAAGAGTACTTTCATTGTCAAATTTGTTTGAATTGGAATTGTGTTTTGAGTTTGTTTTGGCAATACCATTGGAAAAAGCTTTCTCCTTCCCATAGGTAGAATTCATTGAAAGAAAAGAATATTTCGTGCATGTAGCTAGGGCTTGCATTATGTTTCCGATTACATACTCACCTCATGCATTCACCTAACCGTCCAAGATAAAATTAACGGTAGAGCTAGGTAAAAATTTTAGCAACTTGTGTGTAAGTTAGAGACGTGTTCCGGCGTCGTTAAGTGTGGCAGTTGTCGTTACTTGCCAGCACTATAGTCCAGGGGTATTGTAGTCTTCCACATACATCGGTATATCGAGCTCCTTCACGTACCCACCAAGTACCATAATCCATACTTGGCATATATCGACGGGTGTATCACGTATTTGACACGTATATCGGAAGGTCTCGTGCCAATGGCTGTGCATTAGACAACACCACTACGGATTTGAGCTCCCACGTACCTTGCGTATATAGGGAGATACCATTAGGATTTATGAAACCAACTGAGTTAACCATTTGGCCGTCTTGGAAAAGCAATACACCGAAAACAACACTCGAGGAGATTAGCATGCACGTACTATCCAGGTAATCGGGTATGCAGGCAAGGGTACAATCCCAATCCTCCTTGTTGCATCATATTGTTGGACCTTGCAGTATATTGCGGTTTGTTATGCCTTGACAATCCCATGAGGTTCCAGACTTTTGAATCCACTCTGTCACATAAGTTTGCTTGTTGCCTTAGTTTGAGTAGGTTTTTTTGGACTGCTTTCCTTTTAGCATACCCTTAGGAGAAACATTGTTTCGGCCTTTTTTTGGCTGATTTTCTTGATACTCTGACGGATTTTCCCTAGAGAAGGTCCCGTAGGATCTTGAAATTGCCACCTGAATATCCCCTTAATCTGGAGGTTATTTCAAGGGTAAGAATGGATCAGCGTAACGCGATCACAGTTACTGAAGTAGGGAACTCCACTTTGAATGTTGGAGGACTTTTGTTTCCATAAAATCCTCCATATTCACCTACCTCTCATCCCACTTAGGATGAAGGAGCACAAAACCCCACTTCACATGACCTTCCCCCCGTCATCCCGAGAGAACTTGGATTGTTGGAATGGATAAACTGACCCCAGGACGACCCTACAACAGTTGTTGGTCCTTCAGCAGCTTATTGGATATCTTCTATAGACCACCCAGTGGCTCATTTTTCCATCTCATCCCCACCTAATTGGACTACTCCAGAGTTCACTAGGCCTTACTATAGGGCTGACCCTGTCGATATTTTTGGCCGCATCCATGAACGTTTGGAACAGTTACGTGTTAAAGGTGATGAGCTTCGAAGACAAAGTCTCAAGCGACACTCTGAAGAGTTCCATAATCGTCATTTACAAATAAGACTTGACGATGGGACCATCCCAGTTCATTCAATATCTTTCGGATCACCTGAAGCACCCCACCACGTGACCACTAATGAGACTGGTCAACCCTCGCAGGAATCTAGTCCTGCACCTCAAGTGAACCAACCGGTGGAAAGACAACAGTCCCACACACCCCTCACTACCACAGTTACTTTGCCAGTTCCTCCCCCACCTCAAAATTCGAGGGGAGGGTACTCCATTCCCCCGGGTTACCTTATTGGTAATGTTATTACTACGGTATCTAGTCAACAACCTACGTTGGTTCACCCTTTGAATAGTGGTCAGCTTGTTTTGACTAGGGGGAAACCCCCATTTCCTAACAAGAACGTAGGCGGAGGAAACCCTAATGGGCCTTCCGTTGGACCGTCCCAACCTGCTATACCATCCACCACGAGATTATCTCATGTTGGAGGGTCGTCAAATGCAACTCAACCTTCATGGAGTCAAGCGTATCCAGGTTCCGTTAACCCTATTCCGGGCCAACCTAATCCGGGAAACGCGCCATACATGATACCTTATCCCAGTAATCCATACACTCTATGGGGGAAACAATCTGTGTTACAACACGGACCCCAACCAATTATCCCTCAAGTACCACCACCCCCGATCGGTCCTCCCCCACCTCCTGCTGGAGGCGACGGGCCCCCACCTAACATTGGTGGAGGTCCACCTAATTTTACCTACAACATCCCCCACCCCCCGGGCGGTGGTAGGAATGGTCCACCACCCCCTCCAGGTGGAGGCAATGGGGGACCACCTTATCATGGTGGAGGAGGACATTTCCCTTCGGGTGGCGGAGGCAGTCCACCACCCCCTCCAGGCCAAGGTAGTGGAGGACCTTTCCCATTTAACCAACAATCCTATTTACCATGGATCTAACTAGCCACCGATTCCGGTGAAACTTCCGTCTGATATCCCCAAGTTTGACGACAAGCTGGGTGAAGACCCCAAGAAACACGTGATGACATACCACTTATGGTGTTCATCTAATTCCTTAATGGATGATTCAATTCGTCTTAGATTGTTTCAAAGGAATCTCACTGGTTCGGCTGCCAAGTGGTACATCAAGTTGCCACCACACTCTTTTCCTGATTTTGGCTCTCTTGCTATGAACTTTTTGATGCATTTCCAGCTGCCTATATGGTATGAGACTGGTATTGAGATTTTAACCTCACTCCGTCAGAATACCGCCACTCACATTTCATATCATATCCATGAGTGGCGAAGGAGACGACATCTCATTAAAGCTCCCATTCCAGATCAGCTCCTAGCAGACTGGTTTACTAAATCACTCATTCCCACCATAGCAAAAGATGTTGCCATGCGAGGTGTTGTCATTGAAGAACAAGCCATCGTGAGTGCCCATCTGCTAGACTTGGTCTATACTCAGTCCGACACTCTGTTCAATATTTTTCCTGACGCACTCTGGGACATTAATGATCCCACAAAACCACATAAGGGACCCCAAGCTGATGGGATCATTGGTTCCCTTAACACCCAGCCTGCTGCTAGCACTGTTGGATCATCCAACCCGACTCCGACTGGCCATAGCATTGCCAAGTCCACTACTCCTACTGTAGCTGAAGAGGTGAGTTATGTTCAATAAGCTTCATCTCATAATTTTAACGGTAAGAAGAAGAAAAAGGGGAAACCCAAAAATTCTTCTACCCAACAGGAACCTAAGAGCACTCCCGACGATACTAAGCAGAAACGAAAATTGAAATATCCTTGTTTACTATGTGGAGAAGACCATTTCTCCAAAGAGTGTCCCCATAGAGATGAAGTGCAAAATTTTCTTAGGGGTAAACCGACTCCCGCAGTCCTCAATGGTCCGTTTCCTGCTCAAAACTAGCAGATGATTGCTCAAACCCCCCCAGCCCAGGGGGAACCATCCAGTACCGTGCATGTTCTCATGTTGTGTAACGAGGCGATCAATTTGACTACTCGCTCACGATCTTATGAACCGGTCCCTTTGAAGGAACCTGCCGGAAGTAATACTGAAAAAAATTCCGACTCTCTAACTGACGTCACTGTACCATATACCTCTCTCGCCATAGAGAGACCATCTTTAGATTCGATATTGCATCCACCCAAGAGTACGATTCAAAAATCAGTTTTCAATCCTAATGCTCGAACGACACAGAATTACAATATCGTAGAGGACTTGGCACAAGCTCCTTGCACCATGTCTACCCTGGAAGTTTTGCAGAATTGTCCCAATCAACGCAAAACTCTCCTTACAGCTATTGGTGCAGTTGACCCGGATTCCTCGAACACCATCATGTTTCGACTTGACAACCTTAAGTCGAGGCTCTCACACCAGCTCGCATTCCAAGTTTCTACGAACATTGTTGGGAAGATTGTCCATCGTACCCTTTTGGACGAAGGAGCCTCCACTTCTGTCATGTCCATCGCTTGTTGGACAGCCATTGGCTCCCTTGAATTGAATCGTTCTCCTACCACGTTGAAAGCATTCAACGGGTGTGGCTTTCAACCTCATGGGCTCTTACAAGCTCTTGCAGTTGAGTTGGGTAGAAAGACCATAACCATTAACGTGGAAGTTATCTCAGCCCATTAGATTATAATCTCCTTCTCAGTCGCAATTGGTTTTATACCATGCAGGTGTTAGCCTCTTCAGTCTTCCACATAGTACAGTTCCCCCACCAAGGACGAATTGTTACTATCGACCAGTTAGATTTTTGTACACCGGACACCACTACTCATCCTGGTGACCATGTTCCTTCCATTGGATAGATGTCAAAATAGTATGAGACTGTAGGGGTTGGCCTTTTGAAATATTCATCTCTCATGGGCATTTTTCCAGCCACGGACCCCCCTAATCATGTTTCTACGGTGAACATGATCTCCACTGAGATTTTATCTCACTCGAACGATGCTTGGCTTGTACCGGATGAAACCACAACACACCTATTTGGAGATATGATGCCTCTTTCACCCGCTGAACGTATTTATGAGGCTATCCAATTAGCGTCAGAGGACATTTAACCATGGCCTCCCCCTCTTGTTCTCTACGATGGATGTCCTCTCTACCTGATCTCTTACTTCGGACTTTTTCAGACGAGTCCATCATGGAAGTAATGAATGTTTACGACAGTCCGTGGGATGATCTCCATCACAGGTCATCTTTTCTTCCTCCTTTGGAGTACATGGAGAACAACATCCATACCCTCTTTTCACCGGATATCTATCCATCCCCTCAGTCCCCCATCCTTACATGTCTTATGGACATGGAGGGAAACTTGGCCAACATTAAGCCAACCACCCCAGTAGACATCTTGGTGAAACCTGGCATAGTGGAACACATTCGCATAGGCCAGAAGTGTTCCCCTAAAGAAATCGTTGTTAGCACGGCCTTGTTCAATCAATTTCAAGATGTATTTGCTTGGTCCTATGAGGAGATGCCTCGGATAGACCCTGCAATTGTTTCTCATGAAATAAAAACCTATCCCGACATCAAACCTATATGTCAAAAGTTGCGACCGGTACACCCCCGGAAGACTGCAGCAATAAAGGCAGAAATTGAAAATCTCTTAAAGGCTAGCTTTATTTATCCTGTCCCATTGACAGATTGGGTCTCAAACATCATTCCTGTGAACAAAAAGCAGGGCACCATTCGTGTCTGTGTTGATTATTGGGACCTTAATCAAGCCTGTCCAAAAGACAACTACCCGACCCCCTTCATTGACCAGATTATCGACAGCTGTGCCAGAAGCGTCATCTTCTCATTCATGGATGGCTTTTCTGGTTACAACCAAATTGAGATCAACCTAGCCGACCAACATAAGATGGATTTCATCTGCCCATGTGGTACATTTGCTTATCGCAAGCTCCCATTTGGCCTTAAAAATGCTAGTACCACATTTCAGCGGGCTATGTCGTACGCCTTCCACGATATTAAGTACTTTGTGGAACCCTACTTGGACGACCTCCCTGCTCATTCAAAGCAGCGCGAGTTCCACATTGATCATCTGACAACCATTTTCCTCAGATGCAGATGGTACAATATCTGTATGAATCCTCATAAGTGTATCTTTTGTGTTGAGTCCGGATGCCTCTTAGGATTTATCGTCTCAAAGGATGGGATCCACATTGATCCCTGAAAGGTGGAGGCCATCATCAACCTACCACCTCCGAATGATGTGACAGAACTTCAAATAATCCAAGGGAAGGCGACTTATTTATGATGTTTTGTTTGTAATTTCGCAAAGAAGACTCAGGGCTATATGAGACTGCTTAAGAAGGACGTCCCGTTCATTTGGGACGATCAAGCTAAAAAATCCTTCGACAATATCAAACATGCTATCACGCATGCTCCCGTGCTCCAACTGCCTAATTATTATCGAGATTACATCTTATATCTCGCCGCTTCTGCTACCACTATCGCCATGGTTTTGGTACAGGAGGATCAAAATGCTCAGGAACATGTGATATACTATGCAAGTAAGGGTCTAGCTGAAGCCGAAACTAGATACTCACATGTCGAAAAAATTGCTTTCACAACATTCATTGCCATCCAGAAGTTCCGTCATTACATCTTGCTCTGCAACACAACCATCATTGCCGAATCGAACCCCATGTACCACGTACTGACACGTCAGGTGCTTGGGGGAAAGTATTCATGCTGGATTGTGATACTGCAAGAATTCGATCTTCTTTTCGAAAAATCCAAGTCTAAAAAATATTTGGTGTTCGTCGAGCTCATTTGCAACCTTCCCCGTCCTGATGCAGAAGTTGAGCACAATGACTCCTTTCCAGATGAATCATTGTTTCTCATTAGTACAACTGATCCGTGGTATGGAGATATCCTGTTATATTTTCAAACCCAACGCTTCAATCCTCAACTTTCTCGCGACGACCGTCATAAGATTCGTCACCATGCAAAGTATTATTTAATCATCAATGATACTTTGTATCGTCGTGGCGTCGATTCAATTCTTCTACGTTGTCTCACTCATGATGAGGCTGAACGTGTTCTAAATGACTGTCACACTGGGGCATGTGGCAGTCATCTCTCTAGGATGGCTACAACCCAGAATATTTCGCGTGCAGGATATTACTGGCCTACTATCTTCAAATATTTTATTGAGGCCGTAAAAAAATGTCCTCCTTGCCAAGACTTCCATACGAAGAAGCGCACTCATCCTCCCCACTACATCCAGTTATTGTCGTTAGCCCATTTGCAAAATGGGGCATCGATTTTATGCACTGTAATCCTACCTCGGCTGGGGGGCATAGTTGCATCATCGTAGCTGTGGATTACTTCACAAAGTGGGCCGAGGCTATGCCTACATACCAAAATAATGGCAAAACCACTGCACTCTTCATGTTTAATCATGTGATAGCACGGTTTGGAGTTCCGCAGACCATAGTTACCGATCATGGTCCTCACTTTCAGAACCATATGGTTGATGAATTGAGCGATAGGTTGGGTTTTCGCCTCGAAAACTCGACACCCTACTACCCGCAATCCAATGGACAGGTCGAGGCAATTAACAAGGTCTTGAAAACTATGGTCCAAAGGATGGTAGGGACACATAAGTCCAACTGGCATAACATGCTCTTTTCAGCATTATGGGCCTACCGAACCACCGTTAAAACCGCCACAGGCTTCACTCCTTTCCAATTTGTATATGGATTGGAGGCTGTCTTATCGATAGAGTGCAAAATCCCGTCTTTACAGCTCACGATCGAATTTCTTCCTAACACTACTGCTGAGGAAGAACATCTCTTGTACCTAGCAAAACTTGACGAGTCTCACCGAGATGCCGCTCTTGCTAATGAAGAACATAAGAGACGCATCAAATCCGAGTACGATTAGTCAGTCGAACCTCGTATCTTCGATGAGGGTGACCTGGTCCTCACTTATGACCAGAAGCACGATAAGCTAGGAGTTGGGAAGTTCGAGTCCATGTGGCATGGACCCTACATTATAAAATGTCTGTTGGAAAAATGTGCCTACGAGCTTGAAGATTATGACAGAATCTCTGTGGGTGAATCCTGCAATGGGATTTACCTGAAGAGATACTATGCTTGATCTCTCATGCATAGACTTGCTTGTATATATTGTACATGGCGTGTTTTTGTGTGGTGTGACGCATTTCTTTTCGAGTGTATTTTGATCTTGTTTCCACTTCTCATACCATGTTCTATCTGCGTGTGCAGATGGCAACATGCTATGGATTCACGGATGACGCCAGCCGGCATACCCGTCACCTTGCTTCGGTAGCCTGAGTACTGTATTCCCCAACAGGTGAGCTCATTAGCTCAGGAGGAATTTGCCTAGGGTTTGTGACCAACAGTGCCGCAGAATATCAGGCAGTAATTGGAACCCTAGCTAATGCCATTTCCTTGGGTATGAACCACATTGTCATCCACATGGATTCTCAATTAGTGGTTTCCCATATTAACCGGGTCTATGCCATCCGTGATCCCATCTTACTCTGTCTCTTCAGGCGAGTACGTCTCCTGGAAAGGTCATTTGAATCCATTCAATACCTGCACATTCCATGAGAGTTAAACACAGTTGCTGACTCGATGGCCAATTTCATTTTATTTGGTACATTGCACACACATAACATCCATAATATGTAAAATCATTCACGACATGTAAATATAATGTACAGAAGAAAACATATAAACAAGATCACATCACTAATCATTTTAAAGACACATAATGTATAAATCGTCGGTAATGTCTGTATATATATATAAATCGCTCACAAGTAGTGCTAGTACAAAATCTAAAGCACGATGGCTTTCAGTGAGTCTCTACAAAAATATGAAGCATCATAGCTTTCAGTAAGTACAAAATATGAGGCCTCTAAGCTCTCGATACAAGTATAAAAGTGCAATCAGGATGGATTCCTGACTCGTACACCACCCCTGCCTCTAACAGCTCTCTGACGCTGGGTGAGAAAGCAGTCCACAGTACAAGCCACCTTGCGGAGTAAGGAGTTGAAGCACATAGACGCTCCAACCCCAAATCTCTGCATGGGCCTCGGTAGGTCATCGATGGCTGGCTCGAGTACCTCCACAGTCAGCCCAGATAGGTTCCTGTACACCTCCTCCATCTCCTCGATGGCAAGATGAACACCTGTAGGAACGACTGCCTCCCCATGTCTGTCTCTCCTCGCCAGAAGGGAGAGACCTAATAGTTGCACGGGACCCACATCTGCACACACATATTACATACTTGTCATCACTACATCAA
The DNA here is from genome assembly GCA_027924585.1 of Larix kaempferi. NCBI lineage: Eukaryota > Viridiplantae > Streptophyta > Pinopsida > Pinales > Pinaceae > Larix > Larix kaempferi. The sequence goes on along the minus strand of BSBM01000182.1, from coordinate 3,486,784 downwards.
AAAAAAATATAATATAAAAAACTAAAAATACAAGGGTTTTGTTCTTACTGATATCACCCCATGTTGCACCCTCTGGCAGCACCAAGTCGAGATCCTCTCAACAGTCCGTGCCACCGTATGGAAATTCCTCGACCATAAGTAATTGGCCTTCCATCCAGATAAAGAACTTGGGACCAAAGCTAATGATGGGCCCACCACCATGACAGGTCATGACCTTAGCCCATCTAATCATATGGGGATCCCTGGGCTCCCTATCATCAAGTACTAACTGCAGACGTAGGAGAGGAACCCACTCCAAGAGGAACGATACTGTGATTGATCTGTACCCAAACTGCTTGAGCTCCCCATGCCGACACTTGGTCAACTGAGCTCGGATGTTGGTGAGGAGACCCTTGCACCAGTTGAAGACAATGGGGGACATACACTCCTCCGCATACAACATCTGAGTCCGAGTAGCCGTATGTGGAGCTTGGCTATCCACCACCCTAGTAATAGTGAGCAGTATGGTCTACAATGGATGACTCACCACATATATAATGAGTATCTTCCCGCTGGAAGGATGAGAAGTAGCTATGCAGTGTTGCGACACCATGTCCTCAACTGTACGATCACTGGCCTGTGTCCCAATGAGTTGTACAGCGTCCCCTCTTCGGGACAAACCATTCAGAAAGTAGATATCCTCAATGTCAATTGTGAGGATATGCTCACTTATCACAAAGTATTGTTGGGCCGCATCCCAACTCTGGAGCATGTGTGTCAGGAACGAGATCTGGGCTCTCATCCCCTGTATCTTGAAGAATTTGAGCAAACCGCAGTTTCTCAAAGCAGCCACACATTGTCGATCATTTGCAGTTTGCTCATCTTCCACTCGCCACTCGAATACCATTTTTGCTTGCTAGTAACCTGGCAAAAGGGGCAATTAAACCCTGTTCGGACCTTCCTCAACATTCATAAGCTCATTTTTTGAATTAGTTTTTGTGTTTGGGATTTGGGTTTCCGTCATCACACCGTACCTTCATGTATAGTGTGGCGTTGTCGCAGGTCTCGTTTTCGAGGCTTGCGACGACCTAGAATCGTCGCAAGTCCCAAAAGGGCCACTTGCAACGAGCTGAGGGCGCAATGGCCCATCCACAAACCACCCAAAAACTCAAAAAATGAACAAGAAATAAAAAAGTAAACACCTACAAAGTTGTTGGCTGAGATTTAGGCCTACCTGGTCCATACAGCTAGTGAAATGGTGGATCGTAGCTCCCGAAATCGGCAAAGGAAGTTTTGGCTCCAAATTGGTACTTCTCCACCCAAATTGGCAATTTGAACAATGTTTCTATTTTTGGCCCATATTTCTATTTATAAATAGAATGGAATATTCCTTTTCAAATATTTTGATGCTTTTGGGCCATTTACTATAGTTTCAACCATTTGTCATTATATTTGGAGCTATTTGACACTTTTTCTAGTGTACAGGAGTCGTAAAGTGGTCTTTTGTGCTGTTTCTCGCATGACCAACGGTAACTATAGGTATGAACACCCCTTTCAATGTTTTTTCATTATTATTTTTGGTTAGTCATAATCATTGCATGAGGATGAGTTCACTCTTCGTTTGTTCTCGTACTCACCCAACCATGAGAACAAGTACCGAGTTATGATTTATCACTTTTCTGGGCTCGTTAAACTTCCACGGAAAAGGACACCCCCCGGAGTCCATAGTTAATCTCTTTTCATACTCCCTAAAATTTAAAAGATCGCCAAGCGAACTTGTCGCATTCACGCTTGTTAAAGTATTTGAACAGTCGTCTTTCTGGTGATAGTTTACCCCTTTTTGGGACCAGGAGGCACTAATTATGAAAAAGGAATACTCCAGCCAATCATGACTGGAAGAGTCCTCTCCCGCGTCGTTTTACCCTTTTTCAGGCGATGAGGCTAACTTTACGAAAAAGGACCATTAGAGTCTTCTTTAGTTCTTTTCAGACTCTCTAAACATGAAATGACGACCGAGTTTACCTTCTGTGGACTCGTTAAATTTTCACATTGAAGGGCCTGTCATGGGACGAACTCCTCCTATCCCAGGTTCGAAAAATATTTGGGATTGGACTCATCTATGAGATGAGCTATACCGAGCATCTGGTTACCCTCATCAAGCTCATAAAAAAACACATGAGGCACTCATCATTCATGATGGGGAAAAAGGAAAGTGTTTGTGTTACATACCTTAGTGGCAGTATACAGTCATTCTTGAACATGGCACTCATCTACATTTTCATACAGTACTTGGGTCATCTGTTTGTCTATGATTCCACGCTTACTTTCTGAGTCTTGTTACTCCTATGAGTCATTCAGAGAAAGCTTCCACCATCAGTTGCATTAGAAGTCTGCGTCATTCTCATGTCAATACTGCCAAGTCATGCCATGCCCATGTTCAAGAACACGTCCACTATTTATCATCTCTAGTCAGTACACATGTCATCATGCCATTGTTACTTTGAGTCAATCTCACATGTTAATATACCATCCGATCCACTCTACACATCTTTTATCATGTTTCGTGTCGATTGATGGGGGATTCATCATGGCCCTCCTTCGACGGATTCATCCTTGTCGACTTCAACTCATCATCCAAGGATTGAATCTAGAAACCAGTCAAGTACCTTGGCCCTGCATGCCTCAATGGCAGGTTACCTTGCTTTCATCATGAGTTTACATCATTGACTCTTGGTTGAAAGATTTCATCTTGCGTTCGACTTCAAATCATTTATTCGCGCTCGACGATATGTACTGTGATACCTTGGGAATCATTGACATTAATGGTGATCTCCCTCGCACTTGTTAACAGTTTACACCAATGACCGGTAATCAAGTGGTTTCTACCATGTTCGATGTCAAGACATTTGTAATCACATGGATAGATTTGTATCGTTGCGGGTTCAGCTTGAAGACCCTGGGGAGTCATGTTTTACCCAAGTTGCGATGGAGTTTGTATTGAGTCATATTACATGGATCCACTTTTGTATTGGTCGTGGCTGTGTTATCATCTCATCATGGATCTACGCCTATGTCTAGTAGCCATGATTGTGTTCATTCGGTCATTACTACCATGGATCTGCAATGTATTGGTCGGCAGCCATGTTGTACTTCATATGATATTGTCTGTTCAAAGTTAGTTGTACTGTAGCAGTGTCCTTCATCCGATGAGTCTTTTGCCATTATTTCTATCAAAGCACTTCACCTGTACATCCATAACAACTTCATGCTTTTGGGGGAATTCTGTTACACCTAAAATCTACTCATCATCAGATTTAGTGTATACATCCCCGAAGTCACCTGGACCAAGTATTCATCTGGGAGGATTTGCACTCAATCCTACAAACTTCTGAGAGGTCGTCGCAGGTTGCACACTAGCAACATGCAACATCGTAGTCTGCTCCACTGCAGGGTGCGACGAGGTCTGTTAATGAGCAAAAATATCCTATTCGAGATCCTTCTCAAAACTTGCTCATTTGGGGCGTTATCCTTGACCTCTAGGAGAGCTGGTACTCGAACCCTAACCTTTTGGGAAGATCCCCTATCTCTCTCCTATCATCTCTCAACCTACCCTATCCACTTAGTCCTATATAAGTGAGGCTCACTCCCATACCAAAGGGAGGAAGACTATGGTATCTACATGCTGGTGAAATCTATCTTAGGAGGAAGCCTATCATCCTTACATGCTGGGGAAATCTCTCTTAAGACAACTTCACTCACCTCTCGGAGAAGGGCTGCTATGTTAAGTCTCTGGTTGTAGTCCTATATCTCTATCATGTACTCCTCTATTTGAAGTAATACAAATGCTTTCCACCAATATCATGCTTATGTGTAATGATGTTGTGTTGTTTAATTGCTTAACCGTTTACATAGATCTCTTATTGTATAGATTCTCTTTACTTGTTTCTCTTTTCTGTGTCTTGACAGGTCTTGCAGCTTGGATCTAACGACCGTGGGACGTGGATCAACATTCGGGGGAAAGGATAGCGGACCAAAGAGGTAAGACATCTAGCACTTGATCCTTAAGTAGATCTAGAAAACGTGTTTGTAGTCTGTTCTATTTGTTCTAGACTCGCATTGAGCTAGGGATATCCTACTCACGCCCGCTAGAGTGGATTGTCTGGTAACATCCTCCTATCCCAGGTTCGGAAAATATTTGGGATTGGTCTCATCTATGAGATGGGCTATACTGAGCATTTGGTTACCCTCATCAAGCTCGTAAAAAACACATGAGGCACTCATCATTCATGATGGGGAAAAAGGAAAGTGTTTGTGTTACATACCTTAGTGGCAGTATATAGTCGTTCTTGAACATGGCACTCATCTGCATTTGCATACAGTACTTGGGTCATCTGTTTGTCTATGAGTTCTTGCTTACTTTCTGAGTCCTGTTACTCCTTTGATTCATTCAGATAAAGCTTCCATCATCCGTTGCATTAGAAGTTTGCGTCATTCTCATTGTGTCAATACTTCCAAGTCATGCCATGCCCATGTTCAAGAACACGTCCACTATCTATCATTTATGGTCAGTACACACTTCACCATGCCATTGTTACTTTGAGTCAATCTCACATGTTACTATACCATCCGATCCACTCTACACATCTTTTGTCGTGTTTCTTGTCGATTGATGAGGGATTCATCATGGCCCTCCTTCGACGGATTCATCCTTGATGACTTCATCTCATCATCCAAGGATTGAATCTAGAAACCAACCAAGTACCTTGGCCCTGCATGCCTCAATGGCAGGTTACCTTGCTTTCATCATGAGTTTACATCATTGACTCTTGATTGAAATATTTCATCTTACGTTTGACTTCAAACCATTTATTCACGCTTGATGATATGTACTGTGATACCTTGGGAATCATTGCCATCAATGGTGATCTCCCTCACACTTGTTAATGGTTTACATCAATGACCGGTAATCAAGTGGTTTCTACCATGTTCGACGTCAATACATTTGTAATCACATGGATAGATTCGTGTCATTGCGGGTTCAGCTTGAAGAGCCTGGGGAGACATGTTTTACCCAGGTTGTGATGGAGTTTGTATTGATTCATATTACACGGATCCACTATTGTATTGGTCATGGCTGTGTTATCATCTCATCATGAATCTATGCTTGTGTCTAGTAGCCATGATTGTGTTCAGTCGGTCATTACTACCATGGATCTGCAATGTATTGGTCGGTATCCATGTTGTACTTCATATGAGATTGTCCGTTCAGAGTCAGTTGTACTACATCAGCGTCCTTCGTCCGTCAAGCCTATTGCCATTATTTCTTTCAAATCACTTCACCTGTACATCCTTAACAACTTCATGCTTTGGAGTGCATTCTATTACACCTAAAATCTACTCATCATTAGATTCAGTGTATACATCCCTGAAGTCATCTCGACTAAGTACTTTCATTTGGGAGGATTTGCACTCAATCCTGCAAGCTTTTGAGAGGTCGTCGCATGTTGCACAATATCAACATGCGACGTCGCAGCTTGTTCTACTGCAGGGTGCGACAAGGCCTGTTAATGGGAAAAAATAGCCTATTCGAGATCCTTCTCAGAACTTACCCATTTAGGGGCTTATCCCTAACGTCTAGGAGAGCTGGTACTTGACCCCTAACTCTTTGGGAAGATCCCCTATCTCTCTCCTACAATCTCTCAAACTATCCTATCCACACCCTATCCACTTAGTCCTATATAAGTGAGGATCACTCCCATCGCAAAGGAGGGAAGACTATGGTATCTACATGCTGGTGAAATCTCTCTTAAGGCACCTCTATTTACTTATTGGAGAGCTCATACTTCCTTGGAAGAACATGGCAATTGGCTTGGTCGAAGAAGGGCTACTATGTTAAGTCTTTGGTTGTAGTTCTATATCTCTATCATGTACTCCTCTATTTACAGTAATGCAAATGCTTTCCACCAATATTGTTCTCATGTGTAATGATATTGTGTAGTTTGCCTGCTTAACTGTTTACTTAGATCGCTTATTGTATAGATGCTCTTTACTCGTATCTCTGTTTCTGTGTCTTTACAGGTCTTGCAGCTTGGATTTGACGATCGTGGGATGTGGAGCAACGTTCAAGAGAAAGGATTGCATAGTAAAAGGTAAGACATCTAGTACTTGGTGCTTAAGTAGATCTAGGAAATGCACTTGTAGTCTGTTTTATTTGTTCTAGACTCACATTGAGCTAGGGAGATCCTGCTCGCGTCCGCTCGAGTGGATTGTCCGGTAACAATTCTATTAAATTTTTTACTTGAAAATGAAGCACAACAAACCATGAAAGAGATTCATCAGCGAGTATGTGGAGGCCATCATTCCTGGAAAGCAACAATCAATAAAATTTTGAGTGCAGGTTTTTATTGGCCTACTACATTTTATGATGTTTATAAAGATGTTGCAGCTTGTCATGAATGCTGAATATTTGATGGAAAAATAAAACTCTTACCTCTACCCTTAAAACCAATTTCAGTGGAGGCACCTTTTAACCACTGGGGATTGGATTTTATTGGAGAAATCAACCCAAATTATTCTAGTCAACATAAATGGATCCTGACTACCACAGATTGATTCACAAAGTGGATTGAATCTATACCCACCATGAAAGCCACATATACAGTTATTATTAATTTTCTGAAAGATAATATTCTCTCTAGATTTGGATGTCCTAGAAGAATAGTGATAGATAATGCACAGGCTTTCAAATCCAAAAAATTGATTAGTTTCTGTCATAAGTATCATATCAATTTAAATCATTCAATTGCATATTATCCTCAGGGAAATGGAACAGTTGAATCTTCAAACTTAAATATGCATTGTGGGTCAATTGAATCATACCAAAATTAAATATGCATTATGGGAAGACAGGATAAGCACAAAAAGAGCTATTGGCACATCACCATTCCAGCTGGTTTATGGAACATAGGTTATTTTTCCAGTTTCCTTAGGTTTTATAGTGATGAAATTGTTGCAGGAAGACAAAGAGGAGTTGAATCACATACAGAGAAGAATCAATCAATTGATAGAACTCCACCAGATGAGAGAAAGGGAATATGACAAATTTTAGGTACATCAAGAAAAAATGAAGAGGACATTTGACAGGAAAATCAAAGAAATAAATTTTCAGATAGATGACTTGGTTTTGAAGTGGGATGCTAGAAATGAAGATAAACATGGGAAATTTGATCATTTATGGAAGGACCCATATATTATTAATGCATATCAGGGAGAAAATACTTTCATCTTACAAGATGAAAATGGGGACTTCATCAGAGGGGGTCCTGTGAATGGAAGATTCCTCAGACACTATCTTTCTTGAAAAACAAAAGAAATTTTGTGTACATAAGTTGTATATATTTATTTTATTGCATAAAATTTGCGAGTGTGAATGACATATTGAAATATTTGAAGCTCGCGGAGAAGGCCCTAAGATCCGTATATTGTCATTTTTTCTGAAATTTGTATGTACAGAGAAAAAAGAAAAAGAAATAAAAAGCGACAGGTGGCACTAGTCTACAAGGTTCTTTCCTACCTCACTAGGAGGGTACTATGAAAATCCTCACAGCAGATCTAAGAGGTGATGTATACCTCACAAGAAAGAATTTAGGAATAATATTAAGAGTGGTCAATGTAGTATAAATGAGCAACAGAATAATAATACAGTAGAACTCGAATAGAAGCAAAATAACTTCACACACACTAATTCATTAATCACAATATGGACAAATAAATAGTACAATGCATGAGGATTCAAATTCCAAGGTGGCAATTCGAATTAGCCTTCATGGAGTGATCAAAAGATCACTGGAGTGTCATCGAAGCACAACTAGAAGTATTCATCATCATCAGTGGAGTCATCAATTCTCAAGTAACTGTCAACCATCAGTCAAACTGAGTCTAACTAAGTGTGGTAGGTGTAATTGAGTGTAATTGGCACTAACTGAATGAAGGAGGCTTAGTGGAGGGCGCATGAGGAGCTAATTGGAGTCAGAATGGGCAGTCTAGTCTCACTGGAGGTCCATCGGAGTGATATAGTCAGTTGAGAGTTAGTCTTTCCTTAAATCAAGGAAAGAACTAAAGATAACTAAAGTGCAACTGAGTGGTAGGTAAGAGAGGACGAGTGGCTTCCTAAAATCAAGGAAGAAGGGCACACTAAGCTCTAGGAGGGCTGAAACTGATCAGTGAGAAGATCCCAGGGCTAGCTAACTGAGGGCTAGATGATGGGACTGATGACTGGGATGCATGTTGCATGCAAGACTGAAAATTCAAATAATGAAAATGTTGGTAGGACTAGGATGGAGTATAGGAATATCCTAACAGGTAGCATCCCCAGTTGGATCTAGTTGTTGTCACAATTATTTTTATTTGGGTTATTGAAAGATTTTTGATGATATAAAGAAGGGAGCGAGAGCTTATTTTAAAGTTTTGTTTCACATGACCAAGAGTTAACAAGGGAAGTGCTAAAGAAAATAGGCACCAAGTTCTAGGAGGGAACATTCCATGTGATCGCAATGCTAAGCTAAAGAGGGATAAAAAAATAGTTAATAAAGTGTTCTATGTGATTTCACAAAAATCAACAGTCTATATTTAGGAAGGGATAAGATCTACGGTGGACAGGAGATCCTCCCAGTGAAGGTACAAGCTATATAGCATTGAGATCCTTTGGCGAAATATCTGTTGGCATTTGGTAAAGTTGGGAAACAATCAACGGTGGATGATTGGTGGAGGAGAGATCAATAGCTAGTGTTGATTTCAGGCTTTGAACTAGCGCAAAAGATGGAAGTAGTGAGCGGTAGCAGAATTTTTACCGTCAGTCATGCATCAAAACGATAAACATTCCGTTGGATGACAGACGGTAAGGGAAAACCACCATTTGCAATCTCGAAACTGCTTATGTGGAGTATTATAAAATATAAAAGGCACGTGAAAGACATACTACTTGTCATTTCACACCTGACGATAGAGACGTTGCCTACATAGTTGGAAGCCGAGGCGGAAGTCGTTTCTCCAGTCACAAATTGACTGGTAGGCCATGATTTCCCAGAAAAGTTCAATTATTTTCTAAAAATGGAGGAAGAAAGTGAATTGGGGTTTCAAAATAGAGAATTTAACAATTTAGAAGAAATTTTTGAAGATAGGGACGAAGATGTTTTCGACACAGTTCTGTCCATTGTTTCATTCATTGAAATTAAAAACAATTTAAATAATTTAGAAATGCAGGGGATAGATGTATATGGTGTTCACACGTCTTATTTTTATCATTTATGTCCTGAGAAAACCCTAACCTTCTTTTATTTTGTTTCCTGGTGTGCAATGATTTTTTCTCAACTTGAGAGATTCATTATGGACTCTAGAAGGTCAAGAATCCTATGTCCAGCCAATTATTCAGTCATTAGATATTCATTAGAGGTCCCACAATTATTTTCTCAAAATATTGAATATTTTATAGAAGAAAACCTATTTAAACTGTACAGACATTCCACAATGGAGATTAAACAAACCTTCTTGTTAAAGATCCTTAAACCTGATACCTCAGTTAATAATTTACCCTTCCCCTTGGACATTACCATGTTTAATGAAGATTCCCAGTTTGTCCTTTCATTGCCGAGTCAGTTTTTAGGGTTGGATAATGACAAGGTTGTCCCAGACGTCATGTTGAGTTTGTTAATTAGATTGAGTCTGTACCAATTTGAGTCCAAGTCTAGTAAAAAATTCTACCTTAAATTTGATGAATTCCTAGCTGAAAAATATCCATGCTCAGCTAGTGAATTTCTACACAACCCAACATTTCAGATTTCAGTCCTACCTGGTGAAGATGTTTGTATACTTAAATGAACTAAATTTAAAGTTTCATGAGGCAGTCTTTACATCTGATATCAGAAACAATATTTTTATTTATATGAACCTCATAATGTTTGAAATATTCAGAGTTATTTTTCACGAAAGACTACCCAGAGTTTTACCAGAAATGAAGGATATGCTACAATTCAGCCCTGAGAAGAAAGTTGGTGATTGGTTCCTTTTGAAAGAACATACTATTACCATAGTCTATGGTTTTTTGCATGAGCCTTATGTCTTACCTTCTTTCTTAACTCCAAGAATTTTTGCTTTGGAATTTATCAGACAAAAGCTTATTGTGGAAAATGAGCATTTCTTAAACTTTAGAAAAGCTTCTAATGTCAAGTTTCCTTTGAAAGTTGGTCCATTCATTGTAAAAAATAAAGTTTCTCTTCCAGTTATAAAAGGACTTTTGCAGGAAATGAATTTTATGAAGGCTTCAAAATTTAACTATGATCCACATCATGTAATATCTCAGAAAAGACAGCAGAATAAGAACAAAGATTTTGACCATCAAGAAGTGAAGGATTGGATGGGAAATGTTAGATTTTCAGAATTTACTTCAATATGATCTAGGATCTTTACTGAGAGAACAACATGTACAACAAATCTACAACATATCAACCATCGACACAATAATGCAAGCATACAAGAGACACAGAGTTTACTTGGGAAAAACCATAAAGGTGAAAAACCCCAATAACTTCCTCAGAGATAGATAGAGAAATGATATAACCAGAATACAAGAGATAGTCTTCTCCTAGCAGCAGAGCCTCCTCCTCCACAAGTGCACCACTCTCCAAAGTGTGAGTGAGAGAATAGAATGTGTAAAATGAGAGAGACACACTCTTTATTTATACACTAACTTGACTTGACCTTTACTCAACTAGGTCGGCCTCAACTTAAGCACTTAAAATAATGCTGACTGGGCCGACCCCACTAGGGTGGTCTAATAACCCTTTGACCCACATGGCTGACCCCCAATAGGGTGGTCTAATAACCCTTTGACCCACATGACTTATATAGGGCCGACCCCAACAAGGTGGTCTAATAACCCATCAAGTATAAGTTACGACACTTTCGTATAGAGGAATAATAACATCTCTATAGGAATACAACCACTTCCGTATAGAGGAATAATAACATCTCTATAGGAATACAATATACATATATGTGAAATACATTCCAAAGTTACATATACATCAACACTCCCTCTTAACTAGGAAGGTATTTCTCGACACAGGTTTTCTAGCACAAGTCATCTTCTCTGGATCATCATCACTGGATAATCGTCATTGAGTCATCATCATTGTCACTGCTGCTACTATTTCAATCAATATCTGAATCTACTCGTCATAGGAAGTTCTACAGAGCCAATCCTTTTTCATATTGGATGTAGGCCCACCACCTATAGGTCTTCATCATCACTAGCCATACTGTGGAATCCTCAGGACTTATTACGTGCATCACAAACCCTGGCCGCAGCATCCCAGGCTATTACGAGCACACAGCTCTACCTGTCGGATCTCCCAGGAGCACATTACATGTGACCCATCACAAAACCTGGCTGAAGCATCCCAGGCTGTTACGAGCACACATCTCTACTTGTCAGATCTCCCAGGAGTGTAAGTTTTAAACCTTAACAGTGAAGTACAAACTTATATTGATTCTTAAGCATTAACAGAAAATACACAATGGCACACACATTACACATAGATTTTCACCTGGAAACCCTTAACCGGGAAAAAACCAGCAAAACTTAGAGCCGCACTGCTCCTTTTCATTATATGTTTATTTAACCATGTACAATACAATAAATGGTATTCTGCAGCATCTAAAACCCTAATTCGTTTACCCGAAATTAGGTTACAACCCTAATCCCTTTTACCGGGATTAGATAGAGTACAATGGGTTGAAATCGCAAAAAGCAAAAAGCAACGACCCTGTGAAGGGATCGTGTTGTACACGCAGCGACCCTGTGAAAAGATATAACATACCCAACAAGGAGCACATTACATGTGATTTCACCACAAAACCTGGCTGAAGCATCCCAAGCTATTACGAGCACACAACTTTACTTGTCGGATCTCCTAGGAGAAAATTACATGTTATCATGGAAAAACCTGGCTGAAGCATTTGAGGCCTTTTTCATCCTGTCCAGATCTCCCAAGAGAAAATTACATGCCATAGGACAAAACCTCACAAGAGCATCTTAGGATGTTACGGGTACACAACTCTGACCTGAAGATCTCCCAGGGCACAAATTACATGTCCTCCCAGAGCAATGTCTCAAAAGATCATCCCAGGCTGTTATGGCTACACAACTCCGACCTATAGGATCTCCAGACATGCTCATCTGCAAAACCTGATCCACGGCCACAAAGTATCATCCTGATCATCATCACTGCAACATCCTGCTGCATGTCATCTGGAGCAACATCTTGAAGCTCGTCATCTATGATCATCCTGATCATGCACTGCATCCACCTGATGCATACCAAGTATCTACCTAATACATATCATCATACATGATCTACCTGATCATACAATGTATCCACCTAATACATACACAGATACATGATCCACACAATGTATCCACCTAATACATAACAACATACATGATCTTAGTATCCACCTGATACATATATAGATACATGGTCCAAGCATCCAACATGATGCATATACAAAATACATACAAATGATCCAACGGATCATATCCAGCATCCAACATGATGCATACATACATAAATGATCCAACTGATCATAAAAAGCATCCAACATGATGCAATGATCCAAATGATCATAACAAGCATCCAACATGATGCATATACATATACAGAGTAGTAACTGGAGCATCGTCTTGATGCTCATCATCCATGATTCTCCTGATCATCATAGCATCGTCCTCTTCAGATCATCTCATCATCCATGAAGCACAACCCAAATGCATATCATCCAGCACTTACACCACCGACATGGGAGAACACATCTACCACCATTCAGGGAAGGCTCCAGCCCTTACTTTTTCACCATGGGAGAACACATCTACCACCATGTGAAAAATGGCTCAGCAATTACATCACGACCAAGGGAGAACACATCAACCATGTCAAAAATGCTCATGTGCATCTGCATCTTCCGGACTCATCACTTCCTTTTGGAAGGAACCTCGATCTGAAGTGCACCAAGCCTCTCTTAGAAGTACTCAAACTGCACTCTGGCCAATGGCTTGGTCAATACATCTGCAACCTGCTCATCCATCGCAACATACTCAGCTTCGACTGTACTTAGTGCTACGCAGGATTGCTTCCTACTAAACCAAGAGATCACACCTGATCCTATCTATAGCATTGCCTACCCAATCTAAATCAACATAACCCTGCAGGTTAAACTTTTGATTTGAATCATACTTGAGCCCATAGTCAACTGTACCCTTCAGGTACCTCAGAATATGCTTTACAGCAACCAGGTGAACACCTCTGGGATCCGTCAGGAACTGACTCAATGTGTTCACTGCAAAGAAAATATCTAGTCTCGTGTTCGTCAGGTAAATAAAGGACCCAATCATCTGACGATACATAGTGACATCAACTGGCTTAGATGAAGCATCACACAGAAGCTTCAAGTTCAATGCCATAGGTGTGGCCATGACCTTGCAGTCCATCATCCCGAACCTCTTTAGAATCTCTACTACATACTTCCCTTGTCCAAGGAAGATTCCATCTGCACTCTGCCACACCTCCATGCCTAGAAAGTAGTGCATCATCCACAAGTTCTTCATCTCGAAGTTGGCAGCAAGCTTCCGCTGCATGTCGGCAATCAATCTATCTTCACCTGTAACAAACAGGTTATCCGCATACAAAAGTAGTATCACTAGATTGCCTTCCTCAACCTTGTAGTAAAGGTTGGAATCCGCTTTACTCTTGGTAAAGCCCAAACTGGATAGAAAGCTATCTATCCTATCATACCAAGTTTTGCACATATATGACTCCCTGTCATGTGTCTCAGAACCAAGTGGCTGCTCCACATACACTTCTTCTTCAACTACACCATTCAAGAAAGCTGTCTTGAAATCCATATGGTGTATCTTCCCTATCATCACTGCAACCGGAGCAAGTACTGATCTAATGGAAGTGTATTTGGCTACAGGAGCAAAAGTCTCTATGCTACCACCTATAGCATGCTTGATATTGTAGCTTCTCTTGGAAGTCACTAGAGACTCCCCTTCAATTCTTGGGACTGCATTCCAAACATCTTTGTGATCGACTGGTACTCCTCTATCATGGCATTCTTCCCAGATCCTGGGAACTTCAATATCTTCAATATTTTCAATAGATAACTTTGTTGCTGAACAAATGCTGTAGTCCTTATTTTGTAGGTGATGGTATACGATCTTTCCTACACAACAAGTTGAATTGCATGATTAGAAAACATCTCATAGTTTTCAGAACAAATTCTTACACATAAAGAAATATGTCATACAGTCATGCAATTATCTTATCCAATTCTTCAATACAACATTTATCCATATTCCGTAACTTTCTAGATGCCTTCCAATCTCTACGAGAAAATTGTTAAGAGTGTGCACAACTCCTAACATATCAGCAAAGAGGTTTCATTCTAGATAAGTAGCAATGGAATGTTGTGCAGTGCCATACGCCACTTACCCATGTATATTAGTAGTATATTGTTCATCAATGCAACTATTCTAATATGCATAATACACAACCTAATTCTAGGAACATAATCATATACATCATTAAATAACATTATGTAAGAAATGACAATTCAAATACTTATCTTTGTTTGGTTGCTGGGTGGACTCCCTCTGAATCTTCGCAACTCCATTCTGATGTGGATTGTGAGAAGTGGTCAACTCCCTCTGAATATCTGCATCTTTGCAGAAACTACTAGAGTGTGCTCCCTCTTGATCTTTGCTTCCTGGATTACGTGTCCTTGAACTTATATTCATCCTCGATCCCTATGCATGCTTGTTAGTATCATCATTGTGTTATCCTCTAGGTCTCATACATAATCAAAAATTCATTAGTATAATCTTAATATTATCAAAACACAATAATCTAAAGCATGTATAGTCAGGATCATTTCAAACAAAGATAATAAACATTAGTATTCAATGTTTCAGGGAAGTCTTCTTTTACGCATGCATATTCTTATTTGATCATAGGACTCTTCTGGTTAGTTAAATCATTAATCAAGATAAGAGATATAATATGCATAAAACCTGTGATTACTCAAACCTATACCTTCATGATTCTTCTGGTTAGTCATATCATCAATTATGGTAAGAAACATAATATGCATATAACCATGACTATTCAAACCTATGACTTCATGAATAATCATTATCAACAACACAACAGTATAAGATCCTAACACAAGGTAGGATTCTAGCTTGATATAGGAAAAACATACATGGATTAGCATGCTAGCTAGTTATGTCTAACATACCCACATAATGTCTTATGGTTCTCTTCAATGACTTGTGCTAGTAACCTACATGTCTCATAAGTTATCCATTGTAGAACCAAGTTATACATACCTCGTAAGTAGATTTTATAAGTGATCCATGACAATGGAAGAATCTTTGTCTTCATGTCATTATGATCATATGTTCTTGAACTAGAACATTATTTGTCTTTCTTGGTGTACCTTTCATGTTAGCAAACAACATAAACCTCATACAACATCACAATGCATTAGTACAATCATAAGTGTCAAAACCTTAATCAATGAATATCTTCTATTAAGGTAATATGAAAAGTCTAGTAATTAATCAAGATTGTATTGTAATGATATGAAGACAAACATATCATAAACTTAAATATGAATAGAATTCGAAACATACCTGTAAGCCATACCTGTCAAGATTGCTTGTAATCTTCTTATGGAAGGCCTTAGCCTCATCTCCCTCTGAAACAGGAACTTCTTCACTTATGCAAGTGACCAATCCATCCTCTTCTAGGATTAACCCAATCCACTTGATTTGCAGGAACTGGATTTGGAGCTGTAATAGGGTTTGTCAAAGAAACCCCAAAAATTCAAACTTTGAATTTCAAACTTCCGAAAGGATAGAAATATGCGCCTTGATGAGCTAATCAAGCTGGTATATTCAGAATTTGAAAACTGCAAAGTTTCACTCCTCAATGTTTCCTTTGAAACTTCCAGATTCACTGGATGTGACCCCGAACTAGGGTTTAATGAATCCCACTCTTCTTCCCAATCAAAATTTTTGATCCAAATCTCTAAGCTTCTATTTTTATGAGGAGCTTCCAGCCGTGGTCACAGATTTCAAAAATTCCCATTTTTGCAGAAGCCCTAATTTTCCACTTTTCTAATCAAAGTCCCGAACTAGGGTCTGATCAAGCCCGACCTTCTGCCCAACCAAAAATTATGATCTTGGTCTCTAAATTTCAATTTTGATGAGTAGCATTAATCCATGGTCTCCGATTAAAAAATTCCAACTTTATCCAAAACCCTAAATTTCGGAAGCCATGAATGAAGGTGCTCAAAAATAATTTTGTTTTGACAGAAATATGTACCTGATTGTTTCTGGTGTAACTCTGAACTTTTTGATCCACAGGGTCTGAAACATTTTCTTGAGATAGCCCTACTTTTCATCTTTCCATCCCCATAGGTATGACTATTCGTGTACACAGGGTACTACCAAAGGACCGAACACCAAGAGCAACCACTTCACACAAACAGATCACAAATCAACACACCGATGTTTTGACGTGGTTTAAATCCTCTTGAGGGAAACACTCCACGGCCTCGGCCAAATAGCTTCTATGGGACAATTTATTATGCAAAGAAAGAAATTTACAAATGAGCTTCTCATAATCGATCAACTAAACAATGACCCTCCATGCTCTTTAAATAGAGATCATGGACCAATCAGGTGTTAAGCCACGAATCAAGGTTAGGTTTGATCTAAGAGAAGTTGAGCCGTCGGATCACTCTATGTCGGAAACATATCGTGACCATCGGATTAAGTATTTACAAATGCATACTAATGCATACTAAAGAAACACACTATCCCTAACAGATATATTACACAAGTTGATCTTAACTAACTCCTAAGTGTCTAAATATCCTAACATCCCCCCTTAAGAACAACTTGGGATAGGATTGAAGGATTTACAAAAGTGACACTATTAGGAGAAGGAAGGAGGCATTAGAGCCTATCCCCCCTTAATGACAAGTTCCTGAACTCCTAACATAGATCGAAGTTTAGAAAACTTTGCTTCTGTAAGAGACTTGGTGAAGATGTCTGCAACTTGATCATCTGTAGGGAAAAAGAGCACTTCAAGAACCCGATCATGAACAAGATTTCTGATGAAGTGCATATGTAGCTCAATGTGTTTGTTGCGTTGATGTAGAACTGGATCTTTGGAAAGCTTGATGGCACTTTGATTGTCGCACCAAAGTGGAGTAGGCTGCTGCTGCTCGAATCCAAACTCTGAAAGGATCTGTCGAATCCATAAAGCTTCCTGACCGGCATTGACAACTGCTCGATATTCTGCCTCTGTTGAAGAAAGAGCAAGAGCTTTTTGTTTCTTACAAGCCCAAGTAATAGGTCCAGATCCCAGACTAAAAACATAACCTGCAGTAGACTTTCGATCATCAAGATCGCCGGCCCAATCTGAATCAATGAAACCAACCAACAAAGGTTTCCCCCCTGTACTGTAATGAATCCCAAAATGAACTGTACCTCGAATATATCGAAGTATTCTTTTAGCTGCTTTCTAGTGACTTTCATGAGGTGTCTGCATATAACGGGCAACTCGACCAACGAAAAAGGAAAGGTCAGGACGGGAATGAGTCAAGTATAAGAGACTACCAACAAGCTGACGATACAAGGTGGCATCGACTTCAGGTGAAGTACAAGTGGCAGAAAGTTTGACTCCAGACTGGAAGGGAGAAGGGGCTGGTGTACAATATTCCATGTGAAAGCGACGAAGAAGGTCACAAGCATACTTAGACTGAGAAAGAAAGATTCCTTCTTTGGTTTGCAGGACTTGGAGACCAAGAAAATAATGCAAATGTCCTAATTCTGACATTTCAAAATTTTGTTTAAGACTGGATTTCACATGGGTTATAAGCTTAGGGTCACTACCAGTAAGAATAAGGTCATCAACATATAGAAAAAGTATGATGAGATGGTTTCCTACTTTCTTGGTATAGACGTTGGGGTCAGAATGGCATCTAGAAAAACCAGTGTCAAGGAGAAAGTTATCCATTTTGGCATACCAAGCTCTAGGAGCTTGCTTAAGGCCATATAAGGATTTCTTAAGGCGGCAGACAAGGCTAGAGTTATTTTGAAAATAGCCAGGAGGTTGTTCCATGTAAATTTCCTCCTGTAAATCACCATGTAAGAAGGCAGACTTGACATCCATTTGATGGACTTCCCAATTGTGTAAGGCTGCAAGGGAAAGAACAAGGCGGATGGAGTTCATTTTTGCAATGGGAGCAAAGGTTTCATTGTAGTCAATCCCTTCAACTTGGGAAAAACCTTTGGCAACTAACCTTTCCTTATGTCTTTCAACACTTCCATTTGATGCATACTTAGTTTTGTAGACCCATTTACATCTGACAATTTTTCTTCCTTTTGGAAGAGGTACAAGATCCCAAGTATCGTTCGCCATTAAGGAGTTCGATATTCTTCATCCATGGCTGCATCCCAATCTGGATTCCCTGAAGCTTCTGCAAAAGTTTCTGGATCATGATTCTCGGAAACTTGAGCCAAAAGAGAAGAGGCTCGCTGAAACTGAGAACGTGTTCGATGTTGATCTCTAGGATCACCAGCAAGATCACCAACTGCTTCACATGTTGAATGGACCCATCGAGGAAGCACTTGTGCTAGTGCAACTGGAGGAACATGAGCAGGCGGAGGTGGATTTTCATCCTCACTGTCATCATCAGAAACTAGATTTGGAAACCTGTCAAGGAAGTTGGAAGAATAAGAAGGAGGCACAAATGCCGAATCAAGCTCGCAGGCCAAGGATATCACAATCACCGAGTTAGGCTCACAGGCCAAGAGATTTTCATCAAATTTAACATCTCTTCTAATGATTATAGCATGAGAATGTGGTTGAAGAAGTCTATAACCTTTTACATCTTCAGAATATCCAACAAATATGCACTTTTCCGTTACACCAAAACCTGTAGGTGATTGGTAAACTCACCACCGCCAGATTTCAAGGATCCACGAGAGGCGATTAGTCCCTTGTCACGATACACCAGGGAGCAATGACTACTTGCAATTTCGTGCAACAATCTCCCCCTCAGCGCGATCCGAGTGTGTATCGAACTCGTGACCTCTAACTCTGATACCATGTTCGGGTACACATGGTACTACTAAAGGACCGAACACCAAGAGCAACCACTTCACACAAATAGATCACAGATCAACACACCGATGTTTTGACGTGGTTTAAACCCTCTTGAGGGAAACACTCCACGGCCCCGGCCAAATAGCTTCTACGGGACAATTTATTATGCAAAGAAAGAAAGTTACAAATGAGCTTCTCATAATCGATCAACTAAACAATGACCCTCCATGCTCTTTAAATAGAGATCATGGACCAATCGGGTGTTAAGCCACGGATCAAGGTTAGGTTTGATCTAAGAGAAGTTGAGCCATCGGATCACTCTATGTCAGAAACATATCGTGACCGTCGGATTAAGTATTTACAAATGCATACTAAAGAAACACACTATCCCTAACGGATATATTACACAAGTTGATCTTAACTAACTCCTAAGTGTCTAAATATCCTAACAATGACCTCAATTGGATTCTCTGAGAAAGAGTTATGCCAAGTGTCGTAATGTGACGTATTTATAGGATAAAACAGGAGAGAGAACTTGTACGGCATGCCACATGTCATTGGTTCAACTTCAGCCTCTGAAAATTTTTCTTGAGATAGTACAGTCTGTTTACTACCTATCACTTTTTACACAATTTCATTTGGAGATTCCTATCCCACGTTATGACCTTTTTTCCAAGGTCACCTTTGTTTGACTCAGATCTGGAAGAGGCAAAAACCCTATATTGTACAGATCATAAATCACAAAGTACAATGAATTAGAGGTTGTCCTTTGGACACAAGGTACATGGGGATCTGATCTTCGGCCTGTAAATATTTTAGACCCAAAAAATTCACCAAAATGGATTTATAGTTAAAATTCTACGATGACTGGTTTTTGCTATATGAAGCCCTAGCATCGTAAGTGCAACAAGTGTCATACATACCATATCATGCCTTCTTTCAGGCTAGCTCTGATACCATGTTAGATTTTTAGAATTTACTTCAATTTGATCTAGGATCTTAACTAAGAGAACAACATGTATAGCAAATCTACAGCATATCAACCATGGACACAATAATGCAAGCACACAAGAGACACCGAGTTTACTTGGGGGAAACCATAAAGGTGAAAAACCCCAATAACTTCCTCAGAGATAGATAGATAAATGATATAACCAGAATATAAGAGATAGTCTTCTCCTAGCAACAGAGCCTCCCCCTCCATAAGTGCACCACTCTCCAAAGTGTGAGTGAGAGAATAGAATGTGTAAAATTAGAGAGACACACTCTCTATTTATACACTAACTTGACTTGACCTTTACTCAACTAGGTCGGCCTCAACTTAACCACTTAACATAATGCTGATTGGGCCGACCCCCACTAGGGTGTTCTAATAACCCTTTGACCCACATGGTCGACCCCCAATAGGGTGGTCTAATAACCCTTTGACCCACATGACTTATACAGGGTCGACCCCAACAAGGTGGTCTAATAACCCATCAAGTATAAGTTACGACACTTCCGTATAGAGGAATAATAACATCTCTATAGGAATACAACCACTTCCGTATAGATGAATAATAACATATATATAGGAATACAATATACATATATGTGAAATACATTCCGAAGTTACATATACATCAACAGGAAATACAATATTTTATAATATAAATCAGATGCAAAGATCTCTAAAAATGTACAATCAAATCTCTTTTCATTAATAAAATATTTTGTTATGTTAGTGCTCGCTCCCAGTAAAGCTAAGATTGTTGTTAAAAGGAGCCTTTCTAAAACTACATATATGGAAGTTGAAGAGTAGGATACAGCAAAAAGACTTAATCTGGATGAGGGAAAAGAAATGGTTGATTCAGAAGTTAAGAATGAAAAGAAAAAAGAAAAAATTCAAGGTCCAACCGTTCAGATACAGGAGTACAGTTTTGTTGAAGCACGGAAGGTTGGTTCCAATGACAAGTACTAGTCTAAAACTGATTTGTATGCCAAATATGGTCAAGACAAAAGGACTTCTTCTGAAAAATTTCAGAATCTTTTTCCTAGAGTCGGGGATATATCCAATAAGGTATTTTCATTGATAAATGTTAAGGACCATGCAAAAAATACTCTGAATTTGGTAGTGGCCTCTGATGAGAAGATATCAGAGATGAAAATTGACTTGCAACAGATCACAGTCCTAGATAAAATCCATCTGCATAAGCAAGCTGGAGAGGTAATTTACACTGATTTATTGAAGGCCACTCTGAAGGTTTCAAAATTTCAATCTACAGTGGGTAGATTATAAATCCAATTGAAACAAGAAAAAACTGAAAATAAGTCCCACCAACAGCAAATAAAGAAATTACATATTGATCTTGTGGCAACATATAGTGATCCTGATAAAGGATATGTCATTAAGAAACTTTTGGTTGAGAAAGAAAATACAATTCAGTTGCTTAAGAAGAAGTTAAAAATTCCAACTACTCAGTTAATTCAAGCATACGGATTGATAGTTTTAGAACAAGAGAAAACTCTCTCTCAAGAATTGGATGATTGTAATGCAAAGTTGCTTAAATTTACAGAACAACAAGTTAAATGGGAGAAGGAAAGAGCTAATCACATATCTCATATTGACATTTTGAAAGAAAAACAAACATGTATAGAGAAAGAAAAGGAAGAAAAACAATCTAAAATAAAAGAAACAGGCCAAGAAAATACAGAAACAAGCACAGAGGATATAGTTCAGCCATGTCTCAGGTTAGTCTTAAAGAAGAAGAAATCAAGGGACTAAAAATGGAAAATCAAAAGCTAAATGAAGAAATTAAGAAAAAGGAAGAATAAAAGAAGAAATTTGAAAACAAAAATAAAGAATTGTTGGACAAGAGTGAAAACTTAATGTCACGGGTGTTAGGGAAGATACCATTGCAAGATGTTAGGCACTTGATCTGGGATTTGATAATTACTTAAGCTACAAAATTTAGATCAATCTGAATTTTATTAAAGATGAGGAGACAGTGGTGAATACAACAATGCATAGTTGTACAATCATGAAAGAAACTTTGGACAATAGGCCAGGAGAAATAGCTCAAAACACTATTGATTTTCTTAATACCTTATGAGGAGAGGATATGAAGACATTGGAAATTAAGGACGAAATTACAGTGATAAATTAGGCAAGGATGATTATTGGAAAACACCACCACATTGAGAATGTCCAAGCAAAGGCCAATCAGATGTTGCAGCAAGTTAAGTCTTTCAAAGGCTTATTTACAAAATTGTTTCAGAAAGGACTCCCTTCCTTTTTGGATGGAGAAAATAAATTAATCTCTCAGGCTGAGTATCAAATTCTATTGGTCCAAACTCAAATGAATCATCAAAAATTTGAAGACATGATCCAAGCTTTAACATGTAAAATAATAATTGATAAGCTTGCAGTGGACTTTCAAATATTAAATCAATTTACAATGATAGGAGCTAGATTATTTCCTATATATTATGTGGATCATGTGGAGATGAAATGTTTGGTTAAATAAATGATAAACTATTAATTTCCTTCCATAGAGCAGTGGAAGACAATTGAGAAGTTTGGGAAAATGAAGTACAAATTGCATCAATAAGGACACCTATCAAAGATATTCAAGCAAATATTTATGCCAAAGTTTACTCCAACAAAGAAGCAAAATATGTTCTAGCATTTTTTAAGACTACGAAGATTTAATTTTTTGACAATATAATCTAAAGATGTAATAAGTAGTTATAGATTTCTATTTTTAGAAAATAAGCAGTTAGGTTTAGCTTAATGAGATTTTTATGTATAAATACATTCTTTTGCAATGTAATAGGGTTGAAATCCATGAGAGTGAGACTCATTTTGTACTAGGCAATTTCAAGATTAATAGAAATTTTTGTAGAGCCAAGCAGAAACTTTTCGAAGCAGAGATTCTCGTGTTATTATTTTGTAGTTTGTATTTCCTTTTCTCATGTGAATGTTATTCATGTTATCTATTTCCATTATGTTATGTTTTCATGCTTGAATGAAATTATATTGATCCAAAATTCATACTCCTATGCTCTAATTCATAGGATTCAAGTATTCACAAAATCTTCCTCTAAAGTTGATATTGGATTCATCTTTATTTGGTGCCCAATGTTAATGGGTTGTCCATTTCTCTTCTATTATCACCTAAAAGCAAGAACCCGACTGTAAAAGAATAGATATCTTGCCTCTGTGAAAAAACATATTGCTAAGAATCTGTTTATATTTAAAGATTCATGACTTTGACTCCATGCCCAATGATATCCTCATGTTTCATCCATTTGCATCATTAATTTATCTTAGATAAATATTTATGGCCATTGTATTTATTTATTGAGAGATCCCTCTCGGTAGGAAAGAAGCCAGCTTCCCTCCTAAAGATTGGTTTGAAAAGGTTACCTTGTAACTATCCTTCTGCAACCAGAGTATAAATTTTGAGTGATAACACTCGACATAGTGGGACTTTAACACTTGCGGTGTAGTCTTGCGCTCTTTATGTACCATTGCTTTGTGGAACTTGCGCATACATGGTCCTTGACATAGTGGGACTTTAACCCTTGCGGTGTGGTCTTAAACCTTTGATCTACCATTACCTATGGAATTTACACATAAGATAACTTCAACCACCACACCTTTCTTGGTACTTGTGTGTGCTTCCTTAACTGAAATATTCCTCCGATTGGTGAGACTTGCGTGCTTTCAAAACTTGCATAACTGCTCCACTATTTCTTGTCCCATGCTACTTGTGCACTCTCGAGCCCTGTCCAATCAATGCTTGTGCTTTCTTGCGCACTCTTGAAATTTTTTCAATCAATTCTTGACTTGCTTTTGCATAGATCAAGATTCTGTCCAACCAACACTTTAGCTTCTACTTTGAAGGGATATGACTATATGGACTTGAGACCTGCTTCATGTACCACATGTACTATATGTACATTATGTACTTCTTCAAATTGTATATGCATTCATTATGTACTTATTCAAAGTGGATATGCATGATATACCTCTTGATATACTAGATGCACTTCTGGATATACTTCTTGATATTGGCATCCATATACTCTCTTCATCTTTGTTACGCATATACTTCTTCAAATTTTCTTTGGTATACTTCTTCAAACTGTCATAGGAGTATTGAATCATATTTGATATCAGTTGACATCCTCTTTGACATTAGTTGACATAAATAAAAACCAAAGTTCAACAATCTCCCCCTTTGGCATTGATGTCAACACCTTATGAATTTGTACATAATCATCTCCTGAAGATTGTATGCTTCATATGTTCTTTTCGCAGTAATCCCCCTATGTTCTTTTCCAGTTTAATCCTTTGACATCTATGCATTATGTTTTCAATGCTTCTTCTAATTTTTCATTACTTCTACGCATACCACATGCTTCATGATCATTCTTACTGTGTTGTTGCATGCTCTATAATCATCTCCATACACCTTTAATGATTGGATTCATGTTCTTTCTTTACTATTGCAAGATTCATGATGTTATTCAATGATCAACTTCACTATTACATGCTTCAGCTTCATGTTCTTTCTCCCCTGATCAGATTCATGCTCTTTCTTATCAACTTCAGTGTTATTTCCCCTAATCAGCTTCATGCTCTTTCTCCTCATGATTATGTGTCAAGTTCTTCAGCTTCATGATTTTTCTCCCTCTTTGACATCAATCGAAAATAGGTGCCATCACTTGCACCATTATTGTTTCTTCTTTCTTCAGTTTTCGGTGGCCTTCAATTATCTTCCTACTAGAATAACTCCCCTTGTATTCATGCTCCATTTATTTTGCTGAATTTTCTACTTATGTTTCTGAATGCAAAACAATCTTGATCTTTTGCAGATTTGTCTTTGCAACTACAAATTTTCTCTTCGGTTCCTCTTCTTTGGCCATAATAGTTTCTTCTATATTTTCACGAGAGACTGATTCTATAGATTCTAAGCAGTCATCAATGGTTTCTTTGATTTCCCCTTGTAACTGCAGAAAAATTATGTGATGCTGAAAGTTTCTTCCTGTAGAGGTCCAATATTTTCAATCAAATTATGTTGTTCCTCTCAAATTATGTTTATTTCTTGTTGTTTATTTTTGTATTCTCCCATTTTTCTCATTTTCTCACTGACATGTAAGGATACAAAACTATCACAGATCTTTTTCTCTAGTTCTTGTGCAGTCTTAAGCCTCTAGTTTACTTCTTTAGCTGCTTGTTTTCAACCAATTTTTTCCACAATTGAACACTTTCTTCATGCATATTTGTACACTTCATCTCCAAGTTCTTAATGTTCTCAATTTCAATGTTTATCTTTTCTAGCCTACTTTCATGTTCTACTCTGACCTCTGGAGGTGTTCCTGGAAGTTGTTTCGGTGATACTTCTTCAATTCGGATTTGCATCCCTTGAATAACCTCTCTTATCTTTACCACTTTTCCTTCTAAAGAAGTTTCTTTATTGTCTTGAACCTATGGAATATTTTTGAACACTTCTTCTCCTACCTTTTGTAAATTCAAGGAATTTTTTTGTACTTTCTTCACTTCCTACTCCGGATGATTACTTCTTGTAACTGCTTCTCTTGCTTCCTCTTCCAATTTCGATGTCTTTTGTGCAAGTGTTTCTCTTTATGTTTTCACCTTGGAATATTCTTCTTGTAGGGCTTCTTTCTCACTTTGGATTGTGTTCCTTTCAGCTATTATAGCCTCATGTCTCCATTGTATCTCATGTGTAATAGATGCATGCAGTGCATGTAGCTCATTCAAAGGTAATTGTGACAGAGTTAGTTCTATATGACTTACTGTATTATGCATCTCTTGAGTGGGAAGTGTTAAGGCTACAAACGAGATATCTAGTCTTTGGTGTGTCTTAGTTTTCTTCATCTGCAAAATGAGGTGTTATTTTGAACTGCTTGAGGTTTCTTGAACACCTTTCAGTTCTCCCCTGTTCATCTGCATCAAATTCTTCATTGCCACAAAATTTTCATCAATTATTATCAATATTATTTCTTGTTGTGAAGTGAGTTATTCAATCTCACCTTTCGTAATAACATTCTCATTGGATTCTTCAGTAGCATTCTTGACTTCTATGCCAATTTTCTCAAAGTCATATGTCATCAATGCTTGTGCAGAGCCAGGTTTAGTTGCTTTACTTTTCTTATTTAAATGCCTTTCATGTTGCACCCCTTCTTTTCTCTTCTCATATTGAACAGATTCTTGTGTTGGTTTAGGATGAGTTTTTGTGTTGACAATTTCCTCCACTATGGGAATTGACTTATTCAAGGGTTCCCTCTACGATGCCTCTTCTACTTTTTTCAATGGAACCCTCCACCAAGCATCCCATGCTTGAACAATTTTTTCAATATCTTCTTCAGAACAAATAAACATACTAGGAAATCATTGTTTGTTAGGGTCTATTTTTGCCTATATGTAAGTGTGATGCATTCCAAGTTTGAAGCTCATGATCCCCTTGTATTCTTCAACTATGTGAGGTTGTACGCATGGATTTTCTCGTAAGATGAATCTGATTTCCTCACAATATAAGAACAAATTAATATTGTTTTCCTCCTGTATTCTAGCAATGTTTGAAAACCACATGTTTGTATACCTTGCATCCTAAAAACACCTCCTATTTCTATCAAAAAATTGACTCCCCTCGGGTTCCTTCCATCTTGTGAGTGCAATACAAATCAATAACCAAGTATAATGAAAGGGGTTACCTTTTTCTTGTGCTTCCAGGAAGTCGTCAAGAAATTCATTTACCAAGAATGTTGCCCAATTCATTTGTACTCCTTTTACACACTTCTCTTCTGCTGCAATGATTATTGTTGAGACTTGATCCTAACAACTCTTCCGAAATAGATTGCATGTTAATAACTGGGAAGTGAATCTCACAGCATTTTCCTTTATTTGGGCAACTGAAAATCCTTTGCTTGCTCACTGAGTACCGTATTTTTCAGCCATATTCTTTCCAAGGGATTTCTCTTGACTTTTTCTCATAAGGAGACTTACATCTTCTTCTACAACTAGAAGCCCTATGATTGCTTAGTTATTTTGGCATCAATGGATATTGGTATTTTCAACCATAGATACCCACCATGTACTTGTGACAATAGCAGTTTTGCACACATTTTTACTTGTGGGGATCTTCTAAAACAAGGAATTTCCAATAGGTTCAATATCCCACATTTTCCATTTGCCAATCCTTGAGCTCCATTACTGTTGGTATCTTAGGATATGGACTCTCCTTCTTATCCATATACTTGTCTATAACCAATTCAAGGAATTTCTTAGAATCAATGACATCATAGTCTGAAAATGCGAACTTGTACAGTTGTCCATGCATATTTCCTTCAACGATTACACCTTCAGAGCCCTTCCGATCTTGGAGCTACATATCCTCTACCTTAGGTAGGGTAACATGCGGAGTGTAAGGTCTTTGATATGGAATGTAGTCATGATGAACCTGTGCAGGCTTTACACCTTCATGTTTTTTGAAACCTTCCTCCACTTTTACTGATGGGTTCTTTGATATGCATTGTCTCATGGGTGCCATGGCTTCCAAACTTCAAATATCCACACACATTGTTCACTCTGTAGAAACTGTTCTCAATAGACGTAGAAGTTAATACTGAGAATTCCCATGGTTTATAAGAGCATGTTTTTCATTCTCTGTCATTAATGATTTCCATCTTCTATGAATTCACTTAGATTTGGTCAATTTTTTAGAATCGAAAAGTTTCAAATTCTCCCAATATTTTGATTGATATCGTCCAAATTCACTTCACCACTTTCCCTCATTAATTTTGTTTCTGATCAAGCATTTATTACCATTTGTTCCATTTCTCCACTAATCATTAAGGCTCACCTTTTGTCACGGTTCATGTTGGAGCACAAATATTTTATTGTGACAAGTCCAACAGTTTGTTTGTCAACTTTGTGTTGGAGTGGAGAAGGATTGGTTTCCCAATATCTCCACATTTTCATTCAAATATCTAGTAGAGTCTAATCCACTGCTCACATTATTCCTTCTCCAGATCATCTTGTATTATTCTTTCCTTTGATTTTCAAAAGTACTGCATATGTTAATAGGTTGGGATTCCTCACATGTTTCCTTCTTCTAGTAGTTGGCATATATCCCTAACTTTCCACAGTCCTGAGCTTTGTGACCAGTTTTGTTACACTTGTAACAAATAATATTGTTACAGTACTTTCCAATGTGTCTAGTCATTGTGCATTTCCAACATGGAACATATCTGCGCATGGTCATCTTATTCATTTGCACAACCTCCCTTTTTCCTTGATCAACCTTATTGCAATCTTCCTCATACACTACACCAGTTTTGTTCAATGGTGATCTTTGCTTGCTAAGAATATCATTCAATACTTATGTGCTTTTGACAAATTTTTCATTTTTCCTAAATTGATCTTGCATCATTTCCACTTATTTTTCATTTTCTTGTGATTGGATCCTCTATTCATCAAGCGTCTTTTCATACTCTCATTTGTTTTCTTTGAGAGAAATGGCCTCCAGTTTTCTTTCTTGAAGTTGCATTTGATCATCACATTGTATTTGAATTTGTTCCTTCAGTGACAGGACTTATTTGATTTTTCCTTCCTTTTCTTTTGTGGCATCTCCTAATTTTTTCTTCATAAGAGTAATCTCATTTTCTAGTTTCTGATTTTCTACAACTGATTTCTTCAGTTTGCTTTCCAAAGTATCATTCCTCAGTCTTACAGTTTGACGGGTCTCATCCATTTCCTATAACTAGTTGGTAAACGATGCTGCCAATTCCTTTGATTCTTCTTCTTTCCTTTTTAGGATTTTCATAGTTTTGATTGCTATCCTTTTGACCTATTCAATCGTTTTTCTTGTGTGTGAATGATATATGTTGCTTCTGTGATAGGGAGATTTTCTAGGTCGCAATTTTCTTGTAACCATGGTGCTTCTCCTTGGTTGGTAATCTCCTTATTACCCATATCGGCACACAGATCTATCTTCCAGATGTTAAGTTGCTACTGAAGACACCCACTCTAATACCATTTTTTTGAATCTATTTAATAATGAGAGGGGGGTGAATCAATATTAGTGTAGTTATGAACTTTTTTTAAACTTATTTAATAGATTAATCTAAAATTAATCTTGATCTTCAATTATGCATTCACCATAAATAAATCATCCATTCGCATATGCACCAAAACATAGAACACATAACACAGCAAATTTTTATGTGGAAACCCAAATGGGAGAAAACCACAGAATGCTCTTTTATGGTGAAAATATTACATTTGAGGAAGCACCAACTTCCTATGTTTACTAGCACCAACTGGAAGGAGGCACTGACCCCCTAGTTTTATAAGCATGGACCTGAAGGAAGCTACAACTCCATGTGTTCTCCAGCACCAACTAGAACGAGGCTATGACCCCCTACTCCTTGCCCCGTATTGACACCCAGATATATAAGAATAGGATGTCACTCTGTTGAACTTATGATACACGCACACTATTGATCTTCTAATGTTAGTTCTGTTGTGCGTACCTTCTGTATGCAGTAGAATTGTTGTCACTATGTTGCATACAATACTTCACTTCAACTTCAACACCTCACTTCAATTTAAACACTTCACTTCAACTGACGTTGCACTTCATATATTGTGCACTGCTTCAACTGCTGCAGACTGCACCAAGAGTCAATGTTCCATTCTGTAACTGCACATCTGCACCTTCAACTAATACTACGCATCAACTAGTAACTTGTTGTTCTAACTTTGCACACTGGTATTAAATGGAACTGCACACTTTCTGATATATATCTGTTATGTTTAATTTCCACGGTATTTTAAACAATTTGCAACCTTTTGTGCATAATATGATTCATCCTTTCAATTTAATGCACTTGTCTCAAATCATCCACATCATGACACACATACTTGATTCTGCTGCAACTTTTTCTTTGCACATATGATGGACTTCTTTACATCGCACATTTCATATTATTTTTTGTACATTAGTGAAACTTCTTTGCATCGCACATTACAAGATATACTTTAATTCTATCTATGCGTGGATCTATCTTAGAACATATGTCACTGTCTGTGTGATGTTCGTGATACTGTGATTTGGTCCTCACACACTTTCGCATCCTCTTCATTTTGCATTTATGTCTTCATGCAATCGTCACAGATCTACAACATCATTATGTGCACCATCAGCTATTCCATTCCTTTGTTTGTGCGCACTTTGCTCTCTACTAGATCATGTTGTTCTGGTTCCATGAGCGCTTGATTCCCCAAATATAAATATGTATCTTCCACTTACAAGATATTTATCCTTTCTATTAAGCTTACTTCAAATCTCCAACTTGGTTTCTTATTTATACACGTCTTGCATGGATTGTATGTCCCTGGGTTAGTTGTGGATTTCCTTCTTCCTTGCTTCATGGTTTATGCTTCTTCCACATGTCATGTTGTGCATTGTTGATGTGTACTTTCTTGTGGATCTTGTGCATATATGGTCCTCAACATAGTGAGACTTTAACCCTTGCGGTGTAGTATTGCGCTCTTGATGTACAATTGCTTTGTGTAACTTGTGCATACAAGGTCCTTGACATAGTGAGACTTTAACCCTTGTGGTGTGGTCTTACGCCTTGGATGTACCATTTCCTGTGGAATTTGTGCATGTGATAACTTCAACCACCACACATTTCTTGGTACTTGTGTGTGCTTCCTTAACTGAAATATTCATCCAATTGGTGAGACTTTCGTGCTTTCAAGACTTGCATAACTGCTCAACTATTTCTTGTTCCATGTTGCTTGTGCACTCTCGATCCTTGTCCAATCAACACTTATGCTTTCTTATGCACTCTTGAACTTTGTTCAATCAATTATTGACTTGCTTGCACACATTTCAAGCCTTTTTCCAACCAACACTTTAGCTTGTACCTTGAATGACTATGACTGGATGGACTTGAGACCTGCTTCATGTACCACATGTACTAGATGTACCTTATGTACTTATTCAAAATGGATATGCATTCCTTATGTACTTATTCAAACTGGATATGCATTCCATATGTACTTCAAACTGGATATGCATGATATACCTATGGATATACTGGATGCACTTTTGGATATACTTCTTTATACTGGTATCTATATACTCTCTTCATATTGCTTGTGCATATACTTCTTCAAAGTGGCTTTCATATACTTTTTCAAACTTTCATAGGAGTATTGAATCATCTTTGAAATCAGTTGGCATCCTCTTTCACATTATTTGGCATCAATGACAACCAAAGTTCAACACCATGCACTAGAGACAACTCGAATTCACCCAGAATGATTCAATTCCCTTAAATCACTCTCATGCACTGAAGACAACTCTAATTTACCAAGGCTGGCTCAAATTTACCTAAAACCATTCCCATGCACTAAAGACAATTCGAATTGATCCAAAATTACTCTAATTAACTGAAGACGACTCAAATTCACCTAATTAACTCAACACAACTAACATTGACTCAGAATTATTGTAACTAAATGAAGATAACTCAAATTTTGAGAGAGGTAACTTGAATTCACCAAACTAACTCTAACTAACTGATGGTCACTTCAGTTCACTGGACTTATTAGGGAATAACTTGAATTAACTAGGAAAATCACTCCAATTTGAGTGTAAGTTACAAAATCAAGTGCATGGTTGACAAAAATAGTCAAGTAGGGTGCATGAGACATAAGTGATGAGAGAGTGGGTCCCACTAACACCAAGATAGGAATATTTTCTCAAGTGAAGGTGTGTTACTTCATGCAAATCATTAATTAGGTGTAATAGGACTTCCATAGTCCAATAAAATATAAAATAGGAAACATCGAGTATTGTTAGGGAGAGAAACAACTCCCAACCACAACCTCTCGCATGTGGAATCCATGGTCCCCCATCCACGTTAGTTGTCCATGTTGATCTATTTATTTAATTAAAGAAAATAATAATAATGTCCAAGCACATAGTGCCACCATAATAGCAAATAAAATCAACACACGTGTTCGGACCTTACCATCAGGACATTACATCCCCTCCCCCTTAAAGAAATGCATCATCCTCGATTCACACTTACATACATGCCTTTACAAAATTTCTCAAAAGGATAATATCTTTCAGTTCTCTAGTATTCCTTCTCGGAACTCCTCTTCCGAGAAACCACACTACTTCCCACTACCACCTACTTTTGTGTCTGTATCCACTACCTATGGGATGTGACTCCTATCACCATCCCAATTCTCGGCTTCATGTGAGAGAACTGGAACTAGAAGAGTGGACTCAAGGAAGAAAGGGTCAATCTTCAATCCCCATCACAGGGTCTTCAAACCTCTTTACAAGGCCTTCAAACCTTCAACAAAGATACATCCACCTGAAAATCATATTTCAATCACTCATATTACTAACATCAAGTGTAAAATATATGATACATGATATAAGGATATCTTTCAACAAAGATACCTTCTCAAAAGAGATACTTTCAACAAGATCATAAAGACATTCAAATCACAAAGATACTTTTCTAACGAAGATCATGAAGATAAAGATCACAAGGATTATTTTTTAACAAAGATCAGAAAGATACTCATATCACAAGATACTTTGTTGGACCCAAAGTGATACTGAGAGGCGGGGGTGAATTAGTATCACATACGTTTTATCCTTTCAAACATTTGTTATACCATGTAATCATTCATTAACACATATACCATGTATCAAAAGCAATTTTGAATACAAAGAACATTGAGCAAAGAATATGTAGAGAAATATTATATATAAGGAATCTTCTTATTACAAATAATGTTAGCACACACCAATATCCAATACAAGTGTGAGAACCCACTAACTGATTTTGTTGACACCAATCACATGGGAACACCAATTCCTTGCAAGCACCAATTTGTTTTATAGGCACCAACCTGTGAGGACACCAATCCTCTTATGAGAACCAAATCATGGTAATAAAGAACCAACTTGCATGGTCAGGAACCCACCTAAGCTATAATATCCCAAATTAAAAATTAGGAATATTAACTCTAACGTTTCTATAATATCCCTAAATTATATGAAAATTTGTTCAATTTTGGCCAAATTTGAACCTTGGACTAGTGAAACCCCAAACTGTCCCAAATGATCCCAAAGGCTCTCTAATTATGTATGGAATGGATTGAGGGGTCTGAGTACATCGTAATTCATCTACTAGACACTCAAACACTTAATAAATACATTCATGCCTTGCATTTATCAAGAAGGAATGAAAGGAGAAAATACTAGGGAATTCGATGTTAAAATCCCCCACTAGTCTTTGACCTTTTTGGATTCCCAAACACTGTATGAACCTCCCTAATTTATGAAAAAATACTTGGCATGGATAGAGGGATTCATTGATAACCAAAATGAAACATTATTAAAGGTCTACAACTTATTATTGCACCCCTCAATCAGAACGTTGCAACACATATACATTGTTTGGAAGATGAAAACATTGGACATGAAAATTACTGCATAAGATTTAATAAAATTCCCAAGGGGCATGCATAAATTAATTTTCTCATTAAAATTACAGCATAGGATGCTCGAACAGCTGCAAAAACTCACTGAAATTCTGATACAAAATAGATATAAAACTACTCCAAAAATCCATATGAAAGTTGAGGGGAAACTAGGTCGAATTAGTGGTTTGCTTGGAATGTTTACATGAAAGACATAGGATTTCGAGATATGGCTCGAATTTGTAGCTCAATACAGTGTCATACATTATATCTCATAGTAATGGATTCATAGAATCATCCTCCACAAGTTTCATACAACTATGAGTGAGCCATCAACACTAGAACATGGGCATTGAGAAGAGAATGTAAGAAGAGAAAGTGGAGAAAGACATAAGAGATGAACTCGAAATGTAGAGGGATTTGAACCTACAACAAAACACCTTCATTGAGATATGATAAGATGTCTAAATGGCCTCTCCTCTAACCAAATTGGATAGGAATATTTCACCTTCAAAATTGGTTCAATAACAGGGAAGGTAAACATCCATTGTGCATGGACAAGCTAAGCTCTCCAAGAGTGCAAAACAAAATGATCCAAAATCTGGTCTACTTTTTCATACTCCCTTTTTATTAACTTCATGTGGACTCATGAGGTATAATTTCCCTCCAATACACTCACCCAACTCGATTTAGTGATTGATTCCTTCATGAGACACTTGTCCTCCTCATTCTTGCACTCCTCTTTCCCCAATTTGAATTGGGAATCTTGGCTGAGCATAATCCCTCTATGCACCTCTTGGGGGATATTTTTAGCCATGATATGTCATATTTGTCATAATTCTTCCATCAGGTCTGAATTTTTCATATTTTTCATAGATTCCTTCATCATTGTTGTCATAGATTCCCTGGAATCTTGTCACAAGTGTCACAATTTGTTTATTGTGCCTCTTCCTCTTCATTGAGAGTTACTCTTCCACTCCAATTCGATCCTCCATGATTCTTGCAATGAATAATGCCTCTTCATCTATCTCAAGTACGTTATCCTTCAAATTGAACTCGAATTTGTGTGAGAATTATGCCAAGTGTAGTGGGGAACCTTGCCACATGTGGGTCCCATGACCTCTTATGTGCCCTCATGATCCAATGCCACTTCATTTTATTCTTTATTATTGTTTATTTGGACCCATTTGATGTGAATTTGTAAGTCTAAGGTCATTTTGGGTCTTGTAGCTCCCTTATTCCAAATTTTGACGCTTCCAGCCCAAACTAGAGAACTAGTAGGTTAGTGGAATTTTTCCTCCATGATAATTTATTTGGATGTGAACATTACAAACTTTGAATTGGAAATTTTCTCTTCATGTGACCCACCTTGTCCATTTGGCTCTAATTTTTCATTATTACTAACTTGGACATCATGCTTGGAAAATATTTGACCGTTAGCACCTATTATCACTCATATTTTCCTTGGGTTGTATCAAGGAAACCCTGACGTAACCTCAAACCATTCTTTAGACAAAAACTTGGCCTCCTTCAGCCAGAGAGGGTTCTCTCAGCAAATCTACTATCCAATGTCACCATGACAGCAGTTTGACAACAAACTCAATGGCCAAATTGTAAAAATACAAAAAAAAACTTTGTAGGCTTTAAATAATGTGGTTAGATCGACAGGAAAAAGATACCATTGGGAAATCGAGTCGAGAAACATAAAAATACAGATCAACAGCCAAACAAACTTTTGTACAAAGGAAAGATAGTCATTTTATTATAGTCAAAGCTTTTTGCAGGTGAAAGGAAAGAATTAATGACAATCCATCAACAATGGGCATCAAACTAGGATGAATCCTTTGTTAACTTTGGAGAAGCAAGTGGATACTCGAATGTGATAAACTGAGGCATAGCAGGTATGAATCCCAATTTATTTCAGACTTTCATTCAAGCATAGAAGAAAATGACATAATGGCAAGAATGACAAAGAAAATTTGACATGCACATGTAAAGAAAAAGAGAAATATGGACTGTAATTTTGAAACAACTCATGAATATTTGATAAAATCTACTTAGTTCTGAGATCTTTTATTAATTTATGGAGACAACTTCGAAAACCCAGAACGGGTCCCTTCTTACTGGAAATCCCCCTTTACATTGCAAAATGCACATTTTATACAAAAATTGCTCCATGAGCAAACCCTAACTATATTTTTTCTAAAGATAACTTTCTTTTAAACCTGGAACTAATCTTTAAACAAAGTTTTACAATAATAATAAACAAGAAAAACCCGACTGCAAGGATTCTCCAACTGCTGAAAAAGCTTCGAAATTTCTTTAATTCTATCTTTTAACTACCAAGTGTTTTCCCACTTCATCTTTGACCCATTGGGTTGTTCTCCAAGTTTTTCGGCCAATTTCATTTTATCATTTTTAAACTGAAATAATATAAACAAACCCTTTTGAAAATATTGAATCTTGTTTTCCTCACAATACTTCGCAGCTTCATTGGGAGGCCTATCAGCAAATTCTTGTTTTAGAGATCCATTGAAGGGAATAATGGGTTCACCTCTAAATATCCAACAGGGGACATAACATTCTTTATGTGAACAACATCTGAATCATCCAATGCTCTACGAACATACAAAATTCTATCTATAGCTCGAACATGAGAAAAAGAAAAAAAAATTATTCGCAATCCCTTGTCCTCGATGTGCTCCTCATACTAATCCTACAATATCATGCACTTTCAAAAAATGCAGAAAACTCACTTTTGGGCTTATATAGATTACGCTCCTCTGAAACATTCACTCGAGCTTCATTGGTCTCAATTGTGTAAAAGGGTAAATCTTCAACGAGTATGGGGAGCTTATTTAAAGTATTGAGGAGTGTCGACTTCCCTACATTCGGCAGTCCAACAATGCCAAATAAAACCTCATTTTCTTCCATAAATAGAGAATAGTTTTGATGCCACGTAAGTTAGTTTCCGCATTGCCCTTTGAGTGGTTTGCCATACCATTTTTTTATATGCGGATGTATCAAAAATAGACATGTGTGATGGTGGTTTATATTTCGCAACCACCCACCGTCTTTACCTTTATTGCGTGTAGACAATGCGAGATGAATCGAGAACTGTCGATCTTCCTCTCCGACTTTTGAAAACATCCCATACGATACATCTCGACAGACTTGTCACCCTTTCCATGTCTCCACCTGTCGTATCAATTTCCTTAGCAACATTACTTCTGTCACAAACATTTGAATGTAGAATTTAGAAACTCCCAACTTGATATTTTCCACCTTAATTGTAAAAAGTACATAGCCGAATGGAGGATGGCGCATTTGTTGTAAGTCAACGACCCCCTGGAGTGAACTCATGGTGGAAAAATCAAGTATGTCAGACTGTATTGTAGGTGGTAGATGATCTGTGGCTAACCATACTTAGCCGATACTCGACAGCTGAAGGCGTTTTGTTTTTGGAAAACATCTTAAACCTACATCTGGATTTATGTGAACAAGAAACTCGTGACCTCCTCAAATCCAATTGCATCAAGAAGCTAATGATCAGTTCTACCTGCTCCACATTGCAACACATCTTTATGAAAATTTCTCTTACATTGGGTGGCTCCCATATCACACCTTCGACAAGCTGCATCAAGTGTTGCAAAATCGCCTTTTATTGGGATGTAGAAAACTCGTATTGACCGAGTGTTTTACCATTCATTCCCAGTTTCTTTAGAACCTTCTCTTCTGATCTAGGCACTGTAGTTTGCACCATATATAAGAACATGTAGATAGAGTAAATAGAATCGAGAAAAATTGACTGGAACGATGACTGCTGAAATTTTCCTTATCTATGTTTTTTTTTTTTTAAATAAACTTTGCTTTTTGCTTTTGAAAGCATAATTTAAAAAATATATAAACTAAGATTTGTTTTGAGAAATCAAATCTTATCCCATGAAAAATCCTCATTTTTTAAAAAACTTTTTCACTTGCCAAACCTAGAAAATCTTTTGGTCTAAGGGACCATCATTTTGATTTTTTGGCAAAACCGTCCCTCACTAATGAAAACTTGAGAATTTATCAGGTGATAACAACTGTCTCCTACTAGGGATGATGTCCTCCCAGCGAGGCAGTGAAGAACACCGTAGACCATGTGCCTGACCAGTGGGTGGCTCCTAACCTTGACAACTGCAACCTGTAACCTGTTCCTTATAACTGATCTTTCATCCAATAACCGAATCTGAAAACTGCTAACTGAAAAAGATGCAAACTGTATTTAAAACAACACTGTACATATTGAAAAATGTTTTCCGAACAAACTTATTCCTCCTACCTATCTACTCTTGATATGCTCAAATATTTGTCTAATCAAGTAATTCGGAAATGCCAATGAAGCCAATCCATTAAATGTTCAAAGAATCCGATTCTTTCATTGTGTTTGAGAAAAGTCACTGACAGAAAATATAACAGCACAAGCAACCAGCAATCTTCTTTATTCTTATAGTAAAAATTTTGCTGCAAATCTAAACTGAGAAAATCTTCCATATACTCAACTATAGGATCAAAAAAGATAAATTGTGTTTGATGTCCTTTGAAATTTCCTACAATCTGATGGGAGAATCGAAATGTTTTGTCTTCTTCAACATACTCTTCCAACAATGAACGATTAACCTCATATTCAATATTAAAACATTCCTCTTCTTTGACAACTAAAGGCCGTCGAGAATGATCCTCAAAAGATAAATTTTGATAACGAACATCCTGGGAT
Source organism: Larix kaempferi (assembly GCA_027924585.1). Classification (NCBI taxonomy): domain Eukaryota; kingdom Viridiplantae; phylum Streptophyta; class Pinopsida; order Pinales; family Pinaceae; genus Larix; species Larix kaempferi. The sequence goes on along the minus strand of BSBM01000182.1, from coordinate 3,448,284 downwards.
TGAATTTGACCCTTTAAGACTTCAAGATCATTAGACATGACAGCTCTATGTTCTTGATGAAAGAAACTAGTGCCTAATAACTGATTTTCTTGTGGAGAATTATTATCACAAATAGGTTCCTTCAAAAGATCATCATGATTGTCATCATTTAAATTCATATTTACATGTCCAAAAATAGAAGAAGTTTCACTTACATATCCCGGACTATGTGAACACTGCAAATCTGTATAAACAGGGGTTGTAGCATGACTCTGCAGGAGCTGATCTATTTCTTCTTCAGTTAAAAGAGGAGGTGGTCTGTGTTTTTTATGAATCAAACAACTATTGCTTCCTTTCTCTTCTACAGATTGATCACGATGCTGAATGTATTCTTCATTTGTATACAAAGGAGCAGATGAATCATCATTTGTTTCTGAATAGAGCTCATGGGAATCTACTATCATTCTTCACTGATTTGATCTACAGCTAGCTTCTCTTGATCATCATGGCCATGGACTTGCGAAGAAAAATGATAAAATGTTTCAGACATGTCTTCATCATTCATACCTTCTAGATCTTCATCAATACTTTCAAGGTACTGTATGAAACCCTCAAACTGATCACAGCAATATTCCATTAAAGACAAAGATGGGACATACACTTTATAATGTTCATAAAATGTTATGTGAAAATCCTTTAAAGAAAACAAGCTGTCGGGTTTCAAACCTTCATACCATTCCCTCGCTTTGCCTTTTAAAGAAGCCATGAACATCTTCATAAGGAAATCCTCATGAAACCTAATCTTCATCTTGTGAACATGTATGTGAAATCTCATCAAATGAAGTGTAGCACCATCGTTTTCCTCATCTCTGAACTTAGGCAAGTAAGATTGCCAATCTACTTTAGGAATTTTATTCGGAAAACCAGGAATATGAGACCTGCTTAAAGGAGCATACCTTCTTGACAATGAAGTCATCTTGAAATACTGGAGCTGCAAATTCTGATTTGAAAATTGAGGAGACTAGCCTCTGAACCAATGCAACACTAGATTTCTTTAATGTGGAGTCACCATGAAATTTCTAAAAACTGGATTCTTTGAAGATGGAATCACCAGGTGAAAGATGCACAACCTACTTGATATCTGACCATTGTTCACCATCAACCATCAGAGATGGAAACTTTGTCGTTCATACCCAAGGAATATTTCACCTTCGGTCCCTGGCAACGGTGCCAAAATGTTATCACTCATATTTTCCTTGGGCTGTATCAAGGAAACCCTAAGGTAACCTCAAACCATTCTTTAGACTGAAAGTTGGCCTCCTTCATCCAGAGAGGGCTCTCTCAGCAAATCTACTATCCAATGTCACCACGACAGCAGTTTGACAATAAACTCAATGGCCAAATTGTAAAATAACAATAAAAAACTTTGTAGGCTTTAAATATTTTGGTTAGATCGACAGGAAAAAGATACCATTGGGAAATGGTGTCGAGAAATAGAAAAATATAGATCAGCAGCAAAACAAACTTTTGTACAAAGGCAAGATAGTCATTTTATTACAGTCAAAGCTTTTTGCAGGTGAAAGGAAAGAATTAATGACAATCCATCAACAATGGGCATCAAACTAGGATGAATCCTTTGTTAACTTTGGAGAAGCAAGTGGATACTCGAATGTGATAAACTGAGGCAAAGCAGGTATGAATCCCAATTTATTTCAAACTTTCATTGAAGCATAGAAGAAAATGACATAATGGCAAGAATGACAAAGAAAATTTGACATGCACATGTAAAGAAAAAGAGAAATACAAATTGTAATTTTGAAACAACTCATGAATCTTTGATAAAATCTGCTCAGTTCTGAGATCTTTTATTAATTTCTAGAGACAACTTCGAAAACCCAGAACGGGTCCCTTCTTACTGGAAATCCCCCTTTACATTGAAAAATGCACATTTTATACAAAAATTGCTCCATGAGCAAACCCTAACTATATTTTTTATAAAGATAAATTTCTTTTAAACCTGGAACTAATCTTTAAACAAAGTTTTACAATAATAATAAGCAAGAAAAACCCGACTGCAAGGATTCTCCAACTACTGAAAAAGCTTCAAAATTTCTTTAATTCTATCTTTTAATTGTCAGGTGTTTTCCCACCTCATCTTTGATCCGTTGGGTTGTTCTCCAAGTTTTTCGTCCAATTTCATTTTATCATTTTTAAACTGAAATAATATAACCAAACCCTTTTGACAATATTGAATCTTATTTTCCTCACAATACTTTGCAGCTTCATCGGGAGGCCTATCAGCAAATTCTTGTTTTAGAGATCCACTGAAGGGAATAATGGGTTCACCTCTAAATCTCCAACAGGGGACATAACATTTTTTATGTGAAATAAACATCTAAATCATCCAATTCTCTATGAACATACAAAATTCTATCTATAGCTCAAACATGAGAAAAAAAAAATTTATTCCCAAGCCCTTGTCCTCGATGTGCTCCTTGTACTAATCCTGCAATATCATGCACTTTCAAAAAATGAAGAAAACTCACTTTTGGGCTTATATAGATTACCCTCCTCTGAAACATTCACTCGAGCTTCGTTGGGCTCAATTGTGTAGAAGGGTAAATCTTCAGCAAGTATGGGGAGCTTATTTAAAGTATTGAGGAGTGTCGACTTCCCTACATTCGGAAGTCCAACAATGCCAAATAAAACCTCATTTTCTTCCATAAATAGGGAATAGTTTTGATGCCACGTAAGGCAGTTTCCGCATTGCCCTTTGAGTGGTTTGCCATACCATTTTTTTTATATGCGAATGTATCAAAAATAGACACATGTGATGGTGGTTTATATTTCGCAACCACCCACCGTCTTTACCTTTATTGCATGTTGACAACACGAAATGAATCGAGAACCGTTGATCTTCCTCTCCAACTTTTGCAACCAGTCTTCTGTCTGGAGGCTAGAGCTTCTATTTTCTTGTTCAGCGAACTCTGTAGCCTTTAAATCAAACCAGTCTTCAATTTCTTTAGCTGTAGGATTCCGGTAACACATTTGTTAGCTGAGCAAGTCTCAAGGCAACAGAACCATTTTTTGGCTTCAGCAACAATCTCAGACATCGCGGAAATAGCAAGTCTCACAATAATAAGTCACGAGGTAATGGAACCATTTGTTGGCTCCTTCTTTCTCTGGGTTTCGCCTCAATCTTGTGCGTCGTTGAAATAACAAGACTCACAGTAACAAGTCACGCGGCAACGGAACCATTTGTTGGCTATTTTTTGGGGCAGACCCGGGTTTTAATGAAGCGCAGCAACAAAACCCCTTGGCGCACTGGCCCTCTCGGCAACGAGCTGCGTAGCAGCTCGAGGTCTCACCCGAAGTGGCTATGGGGGGGCTAAGGAATCAGATTTCCTTAACCTAGGTGACGCGGAGATTGCTCTCCTTTTCCTGGCGATTCCTCAAAGCGGATGGTCGGACTTCCCCGCGGACCCTTCAGCGTAACTGCGTGGCGCTCTCACTTAACAGCCTAGCTGCACGGCGTCTCCAGTCCGGCGCACGAGGCGACTATCCCCTGCGTCGACGCTCTATGTATCTATTCTTCCCGCGCGCCTAGCGCAGTAATGCATTCCTCTATCGCTGTGGCGATAGCGTTTACAAGTCCTTCGACACTTAACGTTTATAGCTTATCAAGGAAGCTCCGAGAATGTACTCAACATATTCATAAATATAATGCAACACTCATAGAAACGCAGATAACAACTCAAACATGCATTCATACGATCATTACCATAACAACAAGACGTAAAGAATTCACCTCCATGGGAACCCACGTCCACGGGAAGTGTTTCATATATTAACTCAAAGGAAACTTATACAATAATGCTGCGCACACAGCTGCAGCCTTAGATCTTTCCAGGAAAATCCACGCACACAGCTGGGAGCCCTTCTCTCGATCTAGTCTCTTCCTCTACAGAGATTACAATAGTTCAGACGTCGACTCAGACTGTCTGCAACCAGGGATTAACTCCACGGCTATCCCGACTCTAACTCTTCTTCTAACAACACAATAGAAGACTGAATGGCTAGCTTACTAGCTGACTGACTGAAAAACCAACTAACCAGCTAACCTTCTCCCTTATCAATTATACATATATATAGGTGGCCATGACGGTCACACCTTTACAAAACTGTGGGCCTTTCCCAATAGTAATCCCCAAAAACCCTAACCACGCACATGGCTAGGTGTACTGTAGGCGCCGCTTGCAGTCACATCGCCGCTTCCTGCAGGTTCCGTGACTTCCGACGCAGATTGCGGGTATGGGCGCCTTGTCCTTCGCCTTCAATGCTTTGGTCCGTTGCTCCTCCTTGATCCAAGCAACCATAACTTCTGTACTTAGCCTTAAATGAGGGTAGCTAATCCCTCTACTCCGTCGCTTCATTTATTATGGTAGCTGAGCTTTCTATTTAGCCACATTCATTCTCCTTTGATGTGTGCGCGTGAGCTCCATGATTTCTGGTCCGTAATCTGCGCTAAGCTCGTCCATCTGGCACCGTACTGCGCACCGTCTGCTTCTACCCAAAACTTGGTGTTTACTCAAAATTAGCACTTTCCCTTCAACACTTGTGCTTTTTCCTCAAAATCCGCAGCTTTTACCATAGCTACGTCCTAGGCTCCAACAATGGTTTTCAAGACCTTGTTGATTGTGATAATCTGCAGGGATCTAGAAACTGTAACAATCTCACAATCAAAATCTCAAGATTATTTACAAAGAAGAATAGAAGCATGCACTCAATAATCACTCATAAACACAAAATAATGAACAATGAAAGTATCATACAATGAATAATGAATGTAAAGAATGTATTACAATAATCAATGATGAGGCATCATATAGGATTCGAATTAGCTAAGTAGGGCATTCAAATCTGAGCTCAAAGTCTAGAATGAATATATATGGAGACATCATCCAGTTGGTAGTGTCAGTCATAAATGGTAAGAGTCATGCAAGTGTGTCCAACTGAGTCTAATAGAACCATATAGCCATAAATCGGGGAATGGAGACTCCAAGGGGAATGCATGAGGTTGTCTAACTAAAAGTATACCTTGGATAACAATGGAGACATCATCCAGTCAATAGTATTTGTCATGAATGGTAATAGTAAGTCAAGTGTGTCTAATTGAGTCTAACAGAACCATCTGGGCATAAATCAAGGAATGGAGACTCCAAGGGGGGCGCATGAGGCTGTCAAATAGTCAAGTGGAACTCTAGAACTATCTAACTAGAAGCTACAAGCAGTAAGCATGAGCAATCAGTGTGCTAGGAACCCATGTCCTTACTTTGTTAGTATATTGTTGTTGGACGCATATGCTTTGTAAGTCGTCCTGTAGTATTTGTTGATCAATAGTTTATGTTATTGTTGTTGGCTGTTAGGAACCCATGTCTTTACTTTGTTCGTATATTGTTGTTGGACACATATGCTTTGTAAGTCGTCCCGTAGTATTTGTTGATCCATAGTTTATATTAGCCCATAGTATTGACCCATGGTATTGGACGCATATGCTTTGTAGGTCATCCCATGGTTTGGACTCATAGTATTGGCGCCTAGACTTAGCCCATGGTTTGTATTGACACATAGTATTGACCCATGGTATTGGCGCCTAGACTTAGTATATAAGTGTGTGTTGAGGCCTATGAAGGCACCGTGAAGTTAATTGTATTGAGCTTGCTCAAAGGAGGTTGCCCCCTCGAAGTGGCCCGTGATCAATATAAAAGTGATTATGTTCGATTATTTCTGATATCTCATGTATTTGCATTAATTAATTATTGCAGGTTCATCACATCTGGTATCAGAGCACTTTCTTGGGCTCGTTGGGTGGAATTTCTGCCAAAAATTTTTTTCGCATCTGTTGCAGCTTCGGATTTGGGAATAATCCCTATCCGCTTAACTGTGGGAAGTACTTGGGAATAAGCCCTAAAACACATTGTGAGGAGTACCACAGGAACCCCAAAGTAGCTGGCCCATTGAGAGGACCTGCCAGCGAAAAGGGCAACGACCCCTACCTGATTGACTAGTTCCCACCCGTGAGGTAAACCAAGAGCTGTCGTTTGTGGAAAAGCAGTTATTAGTTTTACCTGAGCCGTGGAGTGAGTGGTACTGCCCCAATACGCAAGCTGTCAGACAGCATTGGTGGCCAAGTGAAACACCTGAACTGTTAGGAAGCCATACATACCTGGGGTCCATATCTATTTTCAGTTGAATTGTTGTCGATCACTTCCGCTCCAGATCTAGCCGTTTCAGATCTATTCTGAAAGTCGTTCCATATCCAGTCGACGTTTCAGATCCAGCTGTTTTCGATCCCTTCCGCATCGTTGCAGATCCATCTGTTGTGGATCCCTTCCGCACCGCTGTTGCCGATCCATTTCCGGAAGAAAAAAAATCAGTTTTTTCTCCATATCTCCCTTGTTTTCACTCTGTTTCCATTGAAATTTTTGGGGAACCCCTGTCATTGCATTGTGCATCTTTCATTCTTGAGGACCCTATCCCCAATTCCCCTTCCCAAATCCCGAAATCCCATTCTAAATCAAGTACGAGGCATGAATTCAATGAAGACAAACATTCAAGCTAACATTTGAAAACTCCCTTAAAAATAATATATATAAAAAAAGAATAATAATAATTCATTAATATATAATTCATGAACCTATACTATAATCTAATACATCCAAAATTAATATTTACAAAACTCTTTTAAAGAAGTCAAATGAATGATTATACAACCCAACACATTCACTATTATATATATACATAAGTATGACACAAAATATAGCTTCCATAATATTAAAAAGTGCAAATGTTTTCACTAGTTGTCATTCTTCCTATCATATGAGTTACATAGAAGACACTTTTAAGCCACAACGTAATTACCTATTTTTATACATGGTTCCAAACTACATAACATTTAATTTGACAATTCCCTTCAATAAAGGGTCACAAATATGACACTTTTAAACCATCACATGGCATCTTATTTTAACAATTCTTTTAAATAATCGTGCAGCTACCATGGGATGACTTATATGTATTTTAGGCTATCTTTTATGGACATAATATATAAATTCTTTATAAACTTATGCAATCTATTTTTTTCTTTAATGAATATATAAAAAAAATAATACAATTCATTATATTATCTGCACCACATCATTCCATCCCTCATCACAATTCGATATCTATATCTATATCTATATATATTTTTTAAATACATTTAAATTAATTACATACCAAGATACACGTGCAGCTTGATTAGCCTATGCCGAACCATTTATCCATGTAGGTTTGTCTTAGGATATATATCCATATATGATAGCGTATCACCTAATTACTGTTAATACAATCATCAATTCAATATGAATTCAAGAGTCAGTTAAAATGCCAATTAAACAATAACTTGGACATACACACAATGGTCATGAGTTTTCAATGGAGAATTTACCGTGCATATATACAGTGTCAAATTGATTGATCTTATGTGCAGGAAATTGAATCATTAAATATCAATTCTATTGTCAGATCTCTCAAGAGAGATTCACGCACAAGGTTGACTCATAGGGGAATGTTAACTTAGTCTTGCTTACACCGAGGATATCTGCATAGGTTAGTTCTCCTAGATTTTCCAGAATCGAAATGTCAACAAAGATTAAAACCAGATGCCAAGATCTAAGTTCGAAATCAAATGTCAAGATTGGATTTTTGAATGCTATGAGTTGATAAAAAAAAAACCCCAAGTCTGAAATTCGAATGCTATGGATTATTAAAATCAAAACACTAAGATTCTAGCTCAGGAAGTTATGAGAAGAGTCGAATCAGTTAATGCAAATCCGTTGTAATACAGAGTCGAATCAAATTGGGGAAATTCGATCTAAAAGGGAAGAGCAGAATCGAAATTCGAATAAGGATGAATCATTATATCACGGGGTCAATCGATTTGGGGAAATCGATCTAAAATTTAATAGAGCAGAATCAAAATGCAATTAAGAATAAATAATTATAAATAGAAAAATATAATGGATTCAATGCGGAGTAGCTTCAACCTTTAGAATACAAAATCCCTCGACTGAGAATGAAATTTCTCATGGTAATGCAGGGTCACTCGATTTGGGAAAAGTCCAAACCTGAAGCTTATTCTTCATAAGAGGAGAGCAGAGGATTCATAGATTCGTGATTGTATTCCAGGAGAGTAGACAGATTTAATTCATAGTTTTACTTTCTATACTTTTCAAGATTGAACAGAGGATTTAACATAATTGTATAGAAGTTCGATTTGCTTTTCCAATCGTAGACAGAGTTAAGGCAAAGATTTTAGCTTACATCTATCTCATAAGAAATGGACTCACGGTTATGTTCTGGAATGGAATCAGAATTTGATACATAAATGTGTATACTAAAACGCTTAGGATTGAACAGAGGATTTAAGCTTTCTCTTCCAGGTCACAGGGATCCGAAGAATTCATTGATACACAGAGATTTATACTTCATCTCCCAGGTATTTAAAATAAAAGGTTAAACTGGTATAGTATAGAGTTCACAATCTCATGAAGAACAGAGATCTAAGCAAGGTACATCCCTCGCCTCACTTAAGGCAGGTCGAAAATCAGTCGAACTAACACTCTGTCCTCCTGGATGTAAACATAGGTAATTCTTAGGAGATCTTGCGTAGCAGGAATTCATTATAACAGAAATATTTATCCGAACTTTCTCGATAGAGATATACAAAATAGATTCGAGCATATTTGACAGAGATCAGAAGAATGAATAACTAAATATATCTCATTATAAACTTTAAATTAACTCTACACAGATCTTATACTTCCGAATGTTCTAGCAGAGGTAAAATAACAATTTCCAGAAAATGTTACATAGCACACAGATCTAATAATTTATACGGAAACAAACTAAATCTCTGTTATTTTCTACAGAAAATTTATAATTTTGATCTATAAAATTTCGACTGAATATTACAGATCTACCAGCTAAATAAATCAAGTTCATGATACAAACCAGATCTCTAATATTTCGACAGAGAATTAATAGTTCAGATCTATAAAATTTCAACTGAATAATACAGATCTACATGCTAAATAAATCAAATTCATAATACAAACCAGATCTCTAATATTTTTGACAAAGAATTAATAATTTAGATCTATAACATTTCGACTGAATAATACAGATCTACATGCTAAATAAATCAAATTCATCATACAGACCAGATCTCTAATATTTTTGACAGAGAATTAATAATTCAGATCTAATTTAAATAAAACATAATCAAGTTTTACAGAAATCTTAACTCTACGATCTTAAATTAACAAAATTTTAAATACACTAATCATATGAACCATAAGAACCTGTAATGGTCGCAGCTCCAATCAGAAGGTGAACCGCCTCGTTTGCCGCAGCTCCAAACTCGTCGCCAATCACCAAGGTCACAGACGGACACCTCGGTTAACCACCCAACCACTCTGGAAGTACTCTTCTTCCTTCCAGACCCTCGAGCTAATCGGGTTGTAGAGTTCACACAAGTATTTCAGAAATTCAGCTTGGGCTTCCCTTCCCACCAGGATTTCTAAGCCAAACCCTTAGATAGCAGCAAGTCTTTGAGGCATTCGAAAATTACGACAATCGTCCAAATTATGGGCCCCTTACCCATTCCCCAAGTCTTCCTTATAAAGGAAAATCTCATGCGACACATGTCGCTCCATGCATAATTAAATATTTTTAATTAATTATTTAATTAAAACACTCACCCATCCAAGTGTCAGTTTCTCTGGGAAGTGCACCAACACCCCTAATTTTTCTCCAGTTTGTCCCCCAGATATTTTAATTAACTCCTAGCTTTTAGTTGACTAGGTGTCTAATGTTAGGATTCTATTTTGCTCCTAAATAATGATTTCTATTATTTTAAATGATCAACAAAAATAACTATTCATGTGCAAATGCCTAAATTATTTTTATGCATTTGCTAAGTAATAATCTAGAGTTATTCTCATAAGTTTTTATGCAGTTTAATTTAACAATCAAACTCACTAGGATCACGGTGCCGCGTCGTTGGGCTCTTGTTTCCTTAATTTTTAATTCCCTGACATGGCACCACTCCGTCGGGTCCAATCATCCATGGTTTCCATTCCTTGGCATGGTACCGCATCATTGGGTCCTTGCGTCCATTCTTTCTGTTCTCGACAGGGTACCACATTGTTGGGCCCTTCTGCCGCCATCTTTCTGTTTTGACTTGCGGGAACTCTTGTAGGGATTTTAGGAATCGTTACCATCCATCCTCTGTCTACATGCTATCTAGGGACTAATGGCGTTGAGGAGTGAGTTCATTCTCACTACGCGCCCCTCAACTCGTACGTGACCAGCTCCGTCGTGGCCCACCTCGTACGCCCTCACACATTCCTCTTGAGCAAGCGGATCAGTGCTTATCTGCTCATGCGTGGTATTCTTGTCAAAAGTCGACATCGTCATCGCTCCCCCTGTGTGTGATTTACCCATACTCTACGACCCTTCATGTTCCTTTGTGTGTCCGTTAGTGAACCGTCTCACTTGTTTTTACACACACTTCTCACAACAATTTATTAGTAGCGCTGTCCTCAATAATCATCATCTGATTTCTAAATCTAGTATTGTTAAACATTTATGATTTATTCAAACTTCTAATCAAATATACATTTCGTCGACAAATACATAATCACCGTACAGCTAGTCGTTAAGCATTATCCATCAACATAATTTTCCACAGTCATAGCTAATCGTTTAACATATGCAATTATTCATTTACATTAACAGTTCAGATACACATACTCAAAAATAAGGCCAAGAGGTTTATTAATTAATGTTTCAATCGGCCGGGTCACTCAGCAGGTGCCCTCAATGTCTACAAAAGTCTAGGGGCACTACATACACCCCTACTTATTTAGAACTTCATCCTGAAGTTCAGAATAAAAATGGAAAACTACTACACATCTCAGTTGCATCCTCCCAAGTCGCAGAGCTTGGACTATAGCTGTCCCACTGTACTTTGACTTGATCAATCACACGGTGCCTAAGTTGCCGCGTTCGCTGGTCTAAACTCCGGATCGGTTTGGCCATCACGGCCCCATCGTCCGTTATCTGCACATTGCTCAAGTCAATGATATGTGAAGTATCGGGAACATAGTGGCGCAATATAGAAACTTGAAAAACATTATGAATTCTACTTAATGATGACGGCAAGTCAAGACGATATGCAACCGATCCTATCCGTTCTGAAATTCTAAAGGGTCCTACAAACCTAGGTGGCAACTTTCCTCCCTTTCCAAACTTTATAGAACTCTTCTGTCGTTTTACCCATAGAAATACCCTATCCCCAATTTCGTAGTTACGATCAGTCCTGTGTGCATCCGCATAGCACTTCTGGCGATCCTGTGCTTCCTTTAGTCGAGCACGAACCGTGCCCATCTGGTCTTCCATCTATTGTATTACCTCAGGACCAAGTAATGTCCTATCCTCTAGTATATCCCAACTTATGGGAGTCCTACAAGGTCTCCCATAGAGAAATTCAAAAGGAGCCATTTGAATAGAACTCTGATAACTGTTGTTGTATGCAAATTCTACCAAGGGTAGATATTCTTCCCACTTCTTCTGTTGATCCATTACATACATTCTTAGCATGTACTCCAATACTTGGTTCACTCTTTCCGTTTGTCCGTCCGTTTCAGGGTGGTAGGCGGTGCTAAAGTTAAGTTGAGTACCAAGAGCTTCTTGAAATCTTGTCCAAAACCTTCCAGTAAATACTGATCCTCTATCAGAAATAATTTTCTTCGGAATTCCATGTGGTATTACTATTTTATTAATGAAGACTTGGGCTATCTCCGGAGCTTGATACGTGTTCTTAATCGGTAGGAAATGCGCACTCTTGGTAAGGGTGTCAACGACCCCAAAAATTGTGTCGTGTCTCCTGTTGGTTAAGGGAAAACCAACTATAAAATCCATAGAAATAACCTCCCATTTTGATTATGGGATTGCATGTGGTTGCAGTAATCCAGCTGGGTGTCGATGTTCCGCCTTTACCATCTGGCACTCCATACACTTTGCCACAAAAATTACCACATCCCTCTTCATACCATGCCAAAAGAACAAAGGTTTCAAATCTGCGTACATCTTTTTTATTCCAGGATGTGCTCTATAGACGGCTCGGTGAGCCTCAGACAGTATTAAACCTTGAATTTCTTCATTATCAGGAACATACATGCGACGGTTATACCGTAATAAACCATCCATGTCCAAAGAGTACCCTTCAAACTTGGGTATCCTCATCTGTTCATTCTCCAACTCAGCTTTTACTTCATTATACCATGTGTCCTTCTGTTGTAGTGTCAAGATCTTTTCTCTTAAGTTGGTCTTTAATGGTATGACAGAGAATATCCTAGGTCTACGACTAAGTGCATATGCCACTTTGTTTAAGGTCCCTTTCACATAAGTTATGTCGAAGTCGTACTCACTGAGTACTTCCGACCATCTTCTCTGTCTTGCATTAAGGTCGCTTTGAGTGAAGATGTGTTGTAAGCCACAATGGTCAGTCTTTAACTCAAACTTTCTCCCTACCAGATAGTGTCTCCATAACCTCAAAGCATGCATCACTGCAGTCATCTCCATATCATGGGTTGCATAGTTCTCTTCATGCGACCTAAGTCTTCTGGACGTGTACGCAATTACTCTTCCATCTTGCATTAATACACAACCAACACCATCCTTTGAAGCATCCGTGCACACCAGGAAATATTTATCCATATCGGGAACTCTTAAGATTGGTATCGTAGTCAGTAATTCTTTTAATTTAACAAAGGCCTCTTCACATTTCTCCGTCCAAATGAAAGGACGGTTCTTCTTTTGCAATTCAGTAATAGGTCCTGCTACTCTAGAGAAGCCTTCCACAAAACGTCTATAATACCCAGCAATCCCCATAAAGCTTCGTACCTCATGTACGTTTGTGGGTGCCGGCCAGTCCCAAATGGATTCAATCTTGGCTAGATCTACAGCTATCCCTTCGCTGGATATGATGTGTCCAAGATAATGAATCTCCTTCTGGAAGAACGAACACTTTGATAGTTTTCCATAAAGGTGATTATCTCTTAAACATTTTAGGACTATCCTCAGGTGTTCCTCATGTTCTTCTGGTGTTCTTGAATAAATCACAATGTCGTCTAAGAACACCTGTACAAACTTGTCAAGGTGTTGCCGAAACACACCATTCATCAGGTTCATAAATACACTGGGTGCATTTGTTAAGCCAAAAGGTACTACGACAAATTCGTAGTGTCCAAATCTAGTTTTAAACGCTGTCTTGGGAATATCTTCATCCTTGATCCTCAACTGGTGGTATCCCAACCTTAGGTCGATTTTTTAGAATACCATGGCACCCTTCATTTGGTCAAAGAGGTCATCTATTCTGGGTAGGGGATACTGATTTCTTACGGTCGCCTTGTTCAATTGACGGTAGTCAATGCACAAGCGCCAAGACCCATCCTTCTTCTTCACAAAAATAATAGGTGCTCCCCAAGGAGACACACTAGGTTTGATCAGTCCTAAATCTAACAACTCTTGTAGTTGAATTTGCAATTCCTTCAATTCTGTTACTGACATTCGGTAAGGAGTTCTAGCTATGGGCTCGGTTCCAAGTTTTAGTTCTATGGTGAAATCTAGTTCACGCTGTGGCGGTAATCCGGGTAATGCATCAGGAAACATGTCCATGAATTCTGAGAACAAGGGGTGATTAATTACTTCTACCTTATCTCCTTCCTTGTTCAATGCAATCACCGCATACAATTGACACCCTTTTCTCATGCTCTTCTTCAGCTGCATAGCCAATATCATTCTCAAGGAAACTTTCTTTTTCTTCCCAATTAACATCCTCTTGTAACCTTCATCATCGATGAAAGTCAGTTCCTTACTTCGGCAATCCATCACCGCCGAGTGTGCTTCCAGCCAATCCATCCCCAGGATTAGATCGTACATACCCAATTCCGTAACATAAAAGGATATTCTAGAAGAACATACTCCTAGGCCAACTTCATAGTTTTCTACCTTAAGACCCACATTCTGGACACTATCGGATGCCATCTCGACAGTGTCGAAATCATCTTGACTTATTGCCATCATTTTATTATTTTCAACAACTTTTAAGGAAATAAAACTTTCAGTAGCTCCAGGGTCTATAAGAAAGGAAAATACATTACCATGTATCTTACCAGTAGTCTTGAGGACGGTGGAATGATGTTCAGCTTGGCGGTTGTTGACGGCAGCGTGTATACGATGCGCTCGTCCTAAATCGGTTGCGGTAGTTTGTCACGGTGCTTGGGCTCTTTGGTTTCCCCGGTCCTGCTGAGGACATTCACTTTGGAAGTGTGGTCCTCCACACCTCCAAAATCCTGCTTTGGGCCCTCTTGTTTTGCTTCTGGCAGGTGAATCATTTCTTCTTGGTCCAAACTGCGTCGGTTTTGCAAAAGGATTTGCATGATCATTCCGTGGTGGCAGTCGGTATGGTGTTCTGTCATCTCTATTAGACCCTCCACTGAAAGGTCTCTTTCCAAAATTCTTATTCCCATACTGATGTTTGGGTGCATGCGAAGGTTGACTTCCTCGGTCTGTACTCGTAAAGCTCTTATTCTATAGTATCTTGCTGGGAAGCTCTTCTTCCGCTATGAGGGCCTTCTGGACCGCATCGTGCAAAGTAGAAGGTGTCAAAATACGAACCTTGTCCCGTATGACTGGGTTTAATCCATTTTTGAACTTATTGACCTGTAATTTCTCTGTGGAAACATGGGGTGCATACCTTAGTAACTCCATGAAACAGATTTTGTACTCTTGTATTGTCCGTAGTCCTTGTTTTAGTGCATGGAAATCATTCAGCTGTCGCTCAATGAATTCGTCTGATAGGTAATGCTGACGGAAATGTTCATCGAACAATTCCCAAGATATCTCCTCAAGCTCTAGACCTAGCTGAGGTCGCAAGGTCTTCCACCAAAGAAGTGCTTCCCCCTTCAGTTGTAGTATCGCCATCCGTACCTTCATGTTAGACGTGTAGTCTCTCAAAGAAAAACACATGGCCATGTTTTCTAGCCATGCCTCCGCGGCGGTCCCCTCAGTGGAACCCCAAAATTCAGGAAACTTTACCTTTTCTAACTCTCGATGAATGTTGACTGGAGGTGGCGTCCACGGTACTGCAGTGACTTGAGAACCCACGTTCTCGCGGTCAAGTCGTGTCATCAACGCTTCTGTCATTATGTGGTAGTTTCTCATCATTGTCATGACCTCATCCGCAGGTAAGTTAATGGTTTCCTCAGCTCTCGGAGGATTATCCACAGGGGCTGTTGGGGTTGATAGGCCTGTAGCTCGTCCTCGTCCCCTTCCGGCTCTACCCTGGCGATTTCTTCGATCCATGACGAAGTCTGTTCAAATGTAAAATAAAATTTATTAGTCAACTAAACATCATAAACTGTTTCGCGCGGAATTGTCTAGATCCGAACTAAGTTCGACCTTGCTCTGATACCAAATGTAGGGTATCTTGTCCAAAGTAAGTGATTTTTTTTTATTTTTTATTTTAAAGGGCATTCCAAAAGTGGAATTAAAGACATTTATTTAATTTTGCATAATATCTATATTTCCAAGATATAATCTTTATATATACATGTAACAATATAATTCTTATTAAAGATGCATGAGATCCCATTCTAAATCAAGTACGAGGCATGAATTCAATGAAGACAAACATTCAAGCTAATATTTGAAAACTCCCTTAAAAATATTATATATAAAAAAAAGAATAATAATAATTCATGAACCTATACTATAATCTAATACATCCAAAATTAATATTTACAAAATTTTTTTAAAGAAGTCAAATGAATGATTATACAACCCAACACATTCACTATTATATATATACATAAGTATGACACAAAATATTGTTGATGTATATGTAACTTCGGAATGTATTTCACATATATGTATATTGTATTCCTATAGAGATGGTATTATTCCTCTATAAGGAAGTGTCGTCATTTATATTGTAAGTGTCGTAACTTATACTTGATGGGTTATTAGACCACCTTGTTTGGGGTCGGCCCTGTATAAGTCATGTGGGTCAAAGGGTTATTAGACCACCCTATTGGGGGTCGGCCATGTGGGTCAAAGGGTTATTAGACCACCTTATTGGGGGTCGGCCCACTCAGCATTATGTTATGTGGTTAAGTTCGAGCCTAAATGAGTTAGGTAAAAAGGCAAGTCAAGTCAAGTATAAATAGAGTGCGGGAGGCACTCTATTTGCTCACTCTCACTTCTAAATCATGCACTCAAGGAGGAGTGGCACACTTATGGAGGAGGAGGATCTGCTGCTAGGTTATGTCTATCTCTCTTGGTTGGTTGTATCATTGCTCTATCTATCTCTGAGGAAGTTATTGGGGTTTTTCACCTTTATGGTTTTCCCCAAGTAAATCTTTGTGTCTCTTGTGTGATTGCATTATTGTCTCCATGATTGATATGCTGTAGATATGCTGTACATGTTATTCTCTCAGTTAAGATCCTAGATCAGATTGAAGTAAATTCTGAAAATTTAACATGGTATCAGAGCTAGCCTGAAAGAAGGCATGATATGGCATGTATGACACTTGTTGCACTTACGATGCTAGGGCTTGATATAGCAAAACCAGTCATCGTAGCACTTTCACTATAAATCCGTTTTGGAAAATGTTTCGGATCTGAAATTGTTGCATGCCGAAGCTAAGATCCCCATGTACCTTGTGTCCAAAGGACAACCTCTAATTCGTTGTACTTTGTGATTTATGATCTGTACAATATAGGGTTTCTGCCTCTTCCAGATCTGAGTCAAAATCCGGTGACCTTGGGAAAAAGATAATAACTTGGGCTAGGAAGCTCCAAATGAAATTTCGTGAAAAGTGACAGGTAGTACACAGACTGTAATATCTCAAAAAAAAATTTCAGAGGCCGAAGTTAAACCAGTGACACGTGGCACTTCGTACAAGTGCGCTCTCCTGTATTATCCCATAAATAGGTCACGTTGCGACATTTGGTATAACTCTCTCTCAGAGAGTCCCATTTATGTCAGACCTATCAGGATGGAAAGGTAACAGGCTGAGCTATCTCAGGAAACGTATTCAGAGGCCGAAGTCAAAACAGTGACATGTGGCACGCCGTACAAGTTCGCTCTCCTGTTTTATTCCAAAACAGGTCACGTTGCGACATTTGGCATAACTCTCTCTCAGAGAATCCAATTGAGGTCAGACCTGTCAGGATGGAAGGATAACAGGTCAGGCTATCTCAAGAAACTTTTTCAGACCCTGTGGATCAAAAAATTCAGAGGTACACCAGAAACAATCAGGCACATATTTCTGTCAAAACAGAATTATTTTTGAGTACCTTCATTCATGGCTTCCGGAATTTAGGGCTTCGTAGAAAGTTGGAATTTTTGTAATACGAGACCACGGCTGGATGATACTCATAAAAATAGAAATTTAGAGACCAAGATCAGTATTTTTGGTTGGGAAGAAGGCCGGGCTTGATCAAACCCTAGTTCGGGACTTTGATCAGAAAAGTGGAAAATTAGGGCTTCTGTAAAAATGGGAATTTTTGAAATCTGTGACCACGGCTGGAAGCTCCTCAGAAAAATAGAAGCTTAGAGCTTTGGATCAAACCTTTTGATGGGGAAAAAGAGTGGGCTTCATCAAACCCCAGTTCAGGGTCACGTCTAGTGAATCCGGAAGTTTCAAAGGCAAAATTGAGGAGTGAAACTTTGCAGTTTTCAAATTCTGAATATACCAGTTTGATCAGCTCATCAAGGCGCATATTTCTATCCTTTCGAAAGTTTGAAATTCAAAGTTTGAATTTTTGGGGTTTCTCTGACAAACCCATATCCAGCTCCAGGTCCAGTTCTTGCAAATCAAGTGGATTGGGTTAATCCTAGAAGAAGATGGATTGATCATCTGCATGAGTGAAGAAGTTCCTGTTTCAGAGGGAGATGAGGCTAAGGCCTTACATAAGAAGATTACAAGCGATCTCGACAGGTATGACTCATCGAGGTATGTTTCGATATTTGTCCATGATTAAGTTTATGGTATGTTTGTCTTCATGTTATTACGGTTAGTACAATTTTGATTTTAGATTTGTCGTATCACCTTAACAAAATTATGAATGCATGATAGAAGCTATTCATTGGTTAGGGTGTTGACACTTATGATTGTACTAATGCATTATGGTGTTGTATGAGGTTTATATTGTCTACTAACATGAAAGGTACACCAAGAAAGACAAATCATGTTCTGGTCCAAGAACATATGATCATGATAATATGAGGACAAAGATTCATCCATTGTCATGGATCTCATAGAAGATCCATTTACGAGGTATGTATAACTTGATTTTGTAATAGTTAACCTATGAGATATATAGGTTACTAGCACAAGTCATTGAAGAAGAACAAGAAGACATCATGTGAGTATGTTAGACATAAATAGCTAGCATGCTAATCCAGGTATGTTTTTCCTATATCAAGATAGAATCCTACCTTGTGTTAGGATCTTATACTGTTGTGTTGTTTGATAATGATTATTCATGAATTCGTAGGTTTGAATAAGTCATGGCTGTATGCATATTATATTTCTTACCATAATTGATGATATGACTAACCAGAAGAATCATGAAGGTATAGGTTTGAATAATCACAGGTTTTATGCATATTATATCTCTTATCTTGATTGATGATTCAACTAACCCGAAGAGTCATAGGTTTGAGTAATTATAGGTTTAGATATGTTATGTTTCTTATGATTCGACTAACCATAAGAATCCTACATAAACCTTGAATAATAACGCTTACTATTTCTGTTTGAAATGATCATGACTATACATGCTTGAGATTATTGTGTTTTAATAGTATACTAATGAATGTATGATTTTATATTAGACCTAGAGTATAACACAATGATGATACTAACAAGCATGCATAGGGATCGAGAATGTATATAAGTTCAAGGACAGGTAAACCAGGGAGCAAAGATCAAGAGGGAGTACACTCCAGTGGTTTATGAAAGGATGCAGATATTCAGAGGGAGTTGACCATCTCTCTACATTCCACATCAAAAGGTGTAGAAGAAGCTACTTCAGATTAGGACTCCAGTAGCTCCTGCAAGGAAGCGAAGACTCAGAGGGAGTCCACCCAACGAACAAACAAAGATAAGTATTTTAATTATCATTTCTTGCATATGTGTTTGTTTAAATAAAATTGTTCAATGATGTATATGCTCATGTTCCTAGACTTAGGATATGTATTGTGCATATTAGAATAGTTGCATTGATGAACAGTATACTACTCTAATATACATGGGTAAGTGGCCTATGGCACTGTACAACATTCCATTGCTACTTATCTAGAATGAAACCTCTTTGCTGACATGTTGGGAGTTGTGCACACTCTTAACAATGTTCTGGTAGAGATTGGAAGGCATCTAGAAAGTTACGGGATATGGATAAATGTTGTATTGAAGCATTGGCTAAGATAATTGCATGACTGTATGACATATTTCTTTATGTGTAAGAATTTGTTCTGAAAACTATGAGATGTTTCTAATCATGCAATGTAACCTGTTTTGTAGGAAAGACTGCATATCTTCACCTACAAAAGGACTACAACATTTGTTCCAGCAACAAAGATATTTATTGAAGATATTGAAGTTCCCAGGATCTGGGATGAAGAAATAGAATGCCATGATCCGTCGATCATGAAGAATGATGTTTGGGATGTAGTCCCAAGACCTGAAGGGAAGTTTGTTATGACTTCCATATGGAACTATCAGATCAAGCATGTTGCAGATGGCATCATTGAGAAATATAAAAGTGATGAAATAGAAGATGCACAAGATGAATTTCAAGACAGCATGGTGTAGTCATATATATGTGCAGAACTTGGGGATGATGCACTATTTGTTTTTTTGGCATGGAGGTGTGGCAGAGTGCAGATGGAATCTTCCTTGGACAAGGGAAGTATGTAGTAGAGATACTGAAGAGGTTCGGGATGATGGATTGCAAGGCCATGGCCACACCTATGGCATCGAATCTGAAGCTTCTATGTGATGCTTCATATGAGTTGGTTGATGTCTCTATGTATCGTCAGATGATTGGGTCATTGATGTACCTGACGAACACGAGACCAGACATTTGCTTTGCTATGAACACATTGAGCCAGTTCTTGATGGATCCGAGGAGTGTTCACCCGGTTGCTGTAAAGCATGTTCTGAGGTACCTGAAGGGTACAGTAGATTATGGGCTCAAGTATGAGGTGAATCAAAAGTTTAACCTGCAGGGTTATGTTGATTCAGATTGGGCTGGAAGTGTTGCAGACAGGAAGAGCACATCTGAGTGTTGCTTCAGTATGGGATCAGGTGTGATCTCATGGTTTAGCAGGAAGCAGTCCTGCGTGGCACTGAGTATAGTTGAGGCAGAGTATGTTGTAGCATGTTCAGCTGGTTGTGAGGCAGTATGGCTACAGAAGCTACTGTCTGAGTTATTTGATCTCCCATTGGAGGCTACTGGTATCTTCTGTGATAACCAGAGTTGTGTGAAGCTGTCCGAGAACCCAGTGTTTCATGACAGGTCGAAACACATAGAGATCAAATATCACTATATCAGGGATATGGTGTAGAGAGGAGCTGTGAGGCTCCTGTATGTTGCGACAGACGAGCAGATTGCATATGTGCTGATGAAGCCACTAGCCAGGGTGAAGTTCGAGTACTTCAGAGAGAGGCTTGGCGTTCTTCAGATCGAGGACACTTCGAGGAAGAAGTGATGGACACATTTGCTGAAGCCATTCCAAGCATGTTGGAAGGAGGATCCTTCACATGGCTATGGATGTAAGTGCTAGATGATGAGCATCAGGATGATGTTCTGGTCTCTGCTTAGATATGATCAGTTGGATCATTTTTATGTATGTATGTACGCATCATGTTGGATGCTGGATATGATCAGTTGGATCATTTTTATGTATGTATGTATGCATCATGTTGATGCTGGATATGATCAGTTGGATCATGTGTATGTATTTTGTATATGCATCATGTTGGATGTTGGATATGATCAGTTAGATCATGTATGCTGATGGATACATTGTGTAGATCATGTATCTTTGTATGATCAGGTAGATCATGTATGCTGATGGATACATTGTGTGGATCATGTATCTTTGTATGATCAGGTAGATCATGTATGATTGATGGATACATTGTGTGGATCATGTATCTATGTATGTATCAGGTGGATACTTGGTGTGCATCAGATGGATGCATTGTATGATCAGGATGATCGTGGATGACGAGCTTCTCCAGATGACATGCAGCAGGATGTTGCAGTGATGATGATTAGGATGATCATGTGTACATCAGGATGATGTTTGATGAGTATCAGATGATACTTTGTGGCCGTGGATCAGGTTGTGCAGGTAAGCATGTAATTTGTGCCCTGGGAGATTTGCAGATGGTCTTTCGAGGTTTTGCCTATGGCATGTAATTCGGTGCCCTGGGACATTTGGCAAATGCTCTTGCGAGGTTTTGCTTGGAAGGACATGTAATTTGTGCCCTGGGAGATCTGCAGATAGTCTTTCGAGGTTTTTCCTATGGCATGTAATTCGGTTCCCTGGGATATCTGGCAGATGCTCTTGCGAGGTTTTGTCCCATGGCATGTAATTTGCTCCTGGGAGATCTGGACAGGATGAAAAAGGCCTCAGATGCTTCAGCCAGGTTTTGCCATGACCACATGTAATTTGCTCCTGGGAGATCTGGACAGGATGAAAAAGGCCTCAGATGCTTCAGCCAGGTTTTGTGGTGGACCACATGTAATGTGCTCCTAGGAGATCCGACAGGTAGAGCTGTGTGCTCGTAATAGCCTGGGATGCTTCAGCCAGGTGTTGTGGTGAGATCACATGTAATGTGCTCCTGGGAGATCCGACAGGTAGAGTCGTGTGCTCGTAACAGCCTAGGATGCTTCAGCCAGGTTTTGTGATGGGTCACATGTAATGTGCTCCTGGGAGATCCTACAAGTAGAGCTGTGTGCTCGTAATAGCCTGGGATGTTGCAGCCAGGTTTTGTGACGCACGTAATAAGTCCTGAGGATTCCACAGTATGGCCAGTGATGACGAAGACCTGCAGGTGGTGGGCCTACATCCAGTATGAAAAAGTACTGGCTCTGTAGAACTTCCTATGACAAGTAGATTCAGAGATTGATTGAGATAGCAACAGCAGTGACGATGATGATGACTCAATGATGATTATCCAGTGACGATGATCTAGAGAAGATGACTTGTGCTAGAAGAACTGTGCTGAGAAATACTTTCCTAGTTAAGAGGGAGTGTTGATGTATATGTAACTTCGTAATGTATTTCACATATATGTATATTGTATTCCTATAGAGATGGTATTATTCCTCTATAAGGAAGTGTCGTCATTTATATTGTAAGTGTCGTAACTTATACTTGATGGGTTATTAGACCACCTTGTTTGGGGTCGGCCCTGTATAAGTCATGTGGGTCAAAGGGTTACTAGACCACCCTATTGGGCGTCGGCCATGTGGGTCAAAGGGTTATTAGACCACCCTATTGGGGGTCGGCCCACTCAGCATTATGTTATGTGGTTAAGTTCGAGCCTAAATGAGTTAGGTAAAAAGGCAAGTCAAGTCAAGTATAAATAGAGTGCGGGAGGCACTCTATTTGCTCACTCTCACTTCTCACTCTTGAACTCAAGGAGGAGTGGCACACTTATGGAGGAGGAGGATCTGCTGCTAGGTTATGTCTATCTCTCTTGGTTGGTTGTATCATTGCTCTATCTATCTCTGAGGAAGTTATTGGGGTTTTTCACCTTTATGGTTTTCCCCAAGTAAATCTTTGTGTCTCTTGTGTGCTTGCATTATTGTCTCCATGATTGATATGCTGTAGATATGATGTACATGTTATTCTCTCAGTTAAGATCCTAGATCAGATTGAAGTAAATTATGAAAATTTAACAAATATAGCTTCCATAATATTAAAAAGTGCAAATCTTTTCACTAGCTGTCATTCTTCCTATCATATGAGTTACATAGAAGACACTTTTAAGCCACAACGTAATTACCTATTTTTCTACATGGTTCCAAACTACATAACATTTAATTTGACAATTCCCTTCAATAAAGGGTCACAAATATGACACTTTTAAACCATCACATGGCATCTTATTTTAACAATTCTTTTAAATAATCGTGCAGCTACCATGGGATGACTTATATGTATTGTAGGCTATCTTTTATGGACATAATATATAAATTCTTTATAAACTTATGCAATCTATTTTTTTCTTTAATGAATATATAAAAATAATAATACAATTCATTATATTATCTGCACCACATCATTCCATCCCTCACCACAATTCGATATCTATATATATATATTTTTTTTAAAGACATTTAAATTAATTACATACCAAGATACACGTGCAGCTTGATTAGCCTATGCCGAATCATTTATCCATGTAGGTTTGTCTTAGGATATATATCCATATATGATAGCGTATCACCTAATTACTATTAATACAATCATCAATTCAATGTGAATTCAAGAGTCGGTTAAAATGACAATTAAACAATAACTCGGACATACACACAATGGTCATGAGTTTTCAATGGAGAATTTACCGTGCATATATACAGTGTCAGATTGATTGATCTTATGTGCAGGAAATTGAATCATTAAATATCAATTCTATTGTCAGATCTCTCAAGAGAGATTCACGCACAAGGTTGGCTCATAGGGGAATGTTAACTTAGTCTTGCTTACACCGAGGATATCTGCATAGGTTAGTTCTCCTAGATTTTCCAGAATCGAAATGTCAACAAAGATTAAAACCAGACGCCAAGATCTAAGTTCGAAATCAAATGTCAAGATTGGATTTTTGAATGCTATGAGTTGATAAAAAAAACAACCCCCAAGTCTGAAATTCGAATGCTATGGATTATTAAAATCAAAACGCTAAGATTCTAGCTCAGGAAGTTATGAGAAGAGTCGAATCAATTAATGCAGATCCGTTGTAATACAGAGTCGAATCAAATTGGGGAAAGTCGATCTAAAAGGGAAGAGCAGAATCGAAATTCGAATAAGGATGAATCATTATATCACGGGGTCAATCGATTTGGGGAAATCGATCTAAAATTTAATAGAGCAGAATCAAAATGCAATTAAGAATAAATAATTATAAATAGAAAAATATAATGGATTCAATGCGGAGTAGCTTCAACCTTTAGAATACAAAATCCCTCGACTGAGAATGAAATTTCTCATGGTAATGCAGGGTCAATCGATTTGGGAAAAGTCCAAACCTGAAGCTTATTCTTCATAAGAGCAGAGCAGAGGATCCATAGATTCGCGATTGTATTCCAGGAGAGTAGACAGATTTAATACATAGTTTTACTTTCTATACTTTTAAAGATTGAACAGAGGATTTAACATAATTGTATAGAAGTTCAATTTGCTTTTCCAATCGTAGACAGAGTTAAGGCAAA
Organism: Larix kaempferi; assembly: GCA_027924585.1. Classification (NCBI taxonomy): domain Eukaryota; kingdom Viridiplantae; phylum Streptophyta; class Pinopsida; order Pinales; family Pinaceae; genus Larix; species Larix kaempferi. The sequence goes on along the minus strand of BSBM01000182.1, from coordinate 3,423,678 downwards.
GATTTGAGCTTACATCTATCTCATAAGAAATGGACTCACGGTTATGTTCTGGAATGGAATCAGAATTTGATACATAAATGTGTATACTAAAACGCTTAGGATTGAACAGAGGATTTAAGCTTTCTCTTCCAGGTCACACGGATTCGAAGAATTCATTGATACACAGAGACGTATACTTCATCTCCCAGGTATTTAAAATAAAAGGTTAAACTGGTATAGTACAGAGTTCGCAATCGCATGAAGAACAGAGATCTAAGCAAGGTATAGCCCTCATCTCACTTAAGACAGGTCGAAAATCAGTTGAACTAACACTCTGTCCTTCTGGATGTAAACAGAGGTAATTCTTAGGAGATCTTGCATAGCAGGAATTCATTATAACAGAAATATTTATCCGAACTTTCTCGATAGAGATATACAAAATAGATTCGAGCATATTTGACAGAGATCAGAAGAATAAATAACTAAATAGATCTCATTATAAACTTTAAATTAACTCTACACAGATCTTATACTTCTGAATGTTCTAGCAGAGGTAAAATAACAATTTCCAGAAAATGTTACATAGCACACAGATCTAATAATTTATACAGAAACAAACTAGATCTCTGTTATTTCTACAGAAGATTTATAATTTTGATCTATAAAATTTTGACTGAATATTACAAATCTACCTGCTAAATAAATCAAGTTCATGATACAAACCAGATCTCTAATATTTCGACAGAGAATTAATAGTTGAGATCTATAAAATTTCGACTGAATAATATAGATCTACATGCTAAATAAATCAAATTCATAATACAAACTAGATCTCTAATATTTTTTACAGAGAATTAATAATTCAAATCTATAACATTTCGACTGAATAATACAGATCTACATGCTAAATAAATCAAATTCATCATACAGACCAGATCCCTAATATTTTGACAGAGAATTAATAATTCAGATCTAATTTAAATAAAACATAATCAAGTTTTACAGAAATCTTAAGTCTACGATCTTAAATTAACAAAATTTTAAATACACTAATCATATGAACCATAAGAACCTATAATGGTCGCAGCTCCAATCGGAAGGTGAACCTCCTCGTTTGCCGCAGCTCCAAACTCGTCGCCAATCACCACGGTCACAGACGGACACCTCGGTTAACCACCCAACCACTCTGGAAGTACTCTTCTTCCTTCCAGACCCCCGAGCTAATCGAGCCGTAGAGTTCACACAAGTATTTCAGAAATTCAGCTTGGGCTTCCCTTCCCACCAGGATTTCTAAGCCAAACCCTTAGATAGAAGCAAGCCTTTGAGTCATTCGAAAATTATGACAATCGTCCAAATTATGGGCCCCTTACCCATTCCCCAAGCCTTCCTTATAAAGGAAAATCTCATGCGACACATGTCGCTTCATGCATAATTAATTATTTAATTAAAACACTCACCCATCCAAGTGTCAGTTTCTCTGGGAAGTGCACCAACACCCCTAATTTTGCTCCAGTTTGTCCCCCAGATATTTTAATTAACTCCTAGATTTTAGTTGACTAGGTGTCTAATCTTAGGATTCTATTTTGCTCCTAAATAATGATTTCTATTATTTTAAATGCTCAACAAAAATAACTATTCATGTGCAAATGCCTAAATTATTTTTATGCATTTGCTAAGTAATAATCTAGAGTTATTCTCATAAGTTTTTATGCAGTTTAATTTAACAATCAAACTCACTAGGATCACGGTGCCCCGCCGTTGGGCTCCTGGTTCCTTAATTTTTAATTCCCTGACATGGAACCACTCCGTCGGGTCCAATCATCCATGGTTTCCATTCCTTGGCATGGTACCGCATCGTTGGGTCCTTGCGTCCATTCTTTCCGTTCTCGATAGGGTACCGCATCGTTGGGCCCTTCTTCCGCCATCTTTTCGTTTTGACTTGCGGGAACTCTTGTAGGGATTTTAGGAATCGTTACCATCCATCCTCCGTCTACATGCTATCTAGGGACTAATGGCGCTGAGGAGTGAGTTCGTTCTCACTGCGCACCCCTCAACCCGTATGTGACCAGCTCCATTGTGGCCCACCTCGTACGCCCTCACGCATTTCTCTTGAGCAAGCGGATCAGTGCTTATCTGCTCATGCATGGTATTCTTGTCGGAAGTCGAGATCGTCGTCGCTCCCCCTATGTGTTATTTACCCGTACTCTACGACCCTTCATGTTCCTTTGTGTGTCCGTTGGTGAACCGTCTCACTTGTTTCTACACACACTTCTCACAACAATTTATTAGTAGCACTGTCCTCAATAATCATCATCTGATTTCTAAATCTAGTATTGTTAAACATTTATGATTTATTCAAACTTCTAATCAAATATACATTTCGTCGACAAATACATAATCACCTTACAGCTAGTTGTTAAGCATTATCCATCAACATAATTTTCCACAGTCATAGCTAATCGTTTAACATATGCAATTATTCATTTACATTAACAGTTCAGATACACATACTCAAAAATAAGGCCAAGAGGTTTATTAATTAATGTTTCAATCGGCCGGGTCACTCAGCAGGTGCCCTCAATGTCTACAAAAGTCTAGGGTCACTACAGTGTCTTTGTTTCACTAGTGGGATTTCCGCCTTCACAAGACCTTTTCGGTAAGAATTTAGACGCATCTACATCTCAGCAGGACATGATGGCTATTTTGCATGCAGTACAAAAGTGGAAGCCATCCCTATTGGGGAATTATTTCTGCATCAAGACTGATCTCCAGAGTCTGGAAACTTTCCTGGAACAACGGGTCTCCTCCCCAACACACCTGAAATGGGTTATCCAACTCATGGGTTTGCTTTCTTGTCCTTTCGACAGTGTCCAAAACCTAGTCAAACCCCAATTACCCTTCAGATTTTTTCCCAAGTTCAGATTTTCCTTTACTGAAGTAGTTTCTGTTTTTGTTTTCCTACCCAACCAACCAAAATAATAATAATAATAATAATAATAATAAATAAATAAAAAACCACTCCTGGTTATGGTTGCCACCCATGCAGGAGAAAAAACCATGGAGGACGCACTTGCAGCCATCCAAGCCAAACTCCGGGACCTGGATGAAAAATTTCTCGGCCTCCATCTTGAACATTCAGCTATGAACAACAGACGGCAGTCCGAGTCTTCATCAGACAATGGGTTCTCTTCTTCCAGCAATTTCCGTGGTCCGAAGCTTGATTTTCCTCGCTTCAATGGTACCGATCCAATTGGATGGATCTATCGTGCAAAACAGTATTTCAGTTTGCATAATACTTTTGATGTCAACAAAGTTCCGCTGGCATCCTTTCATTTGGAACAGGAAGCTCTTCAATGGAAACGTTGGTACATCAAGGCTCATGCCGAACCAAAATGGCCAGACTTTTGCCAGCTCCTTTTGCAACGATTTGGTCTTAGTGATTTTGATGACTTCACAGGAGCCCTCACTAAACTTCTCCAAATTGGCACTGTGAGAGAGTATCAAACCAAATTTGAGAATCTAGCCAACCACACCGAAGGATTGTCTGATGACTTTTACCGGAGTTGTTTTATCAGTGGTCTAAAGGATGCCATCCGCTCTGAGGTCAAAATGTTCTGTCCCAACATAATGATGGAAGCCCTAGGGTTGGCTAAGTTGGTAGAATACAAGATTGCAGCCCAACAACGCTCCAAGCCCACTTTTGTTCCCTTCCGAAATATGGGTTCTCAACGAACACCTATATCGCAGGTTCCTCGACCAACTCCTATCAAGCGTTTGTCTGAAACAGAGATGCAAGCACGCAGAGAAAAGGGGGTTTTCTATAATTGTGATGATAAATTCACTCGGGGACATAGGTGTGTTCAGCAAAAGCTCTATCTCTTGGATGTGGATTCTCCGCCTGCATCTGAAATTGGTGACGAAGATCCAGAAACACTGGATGCTCCGGTCGACATTCAGGAACCGCCTATTGACCCTCCGTCTCAGGATGACCAGCCAGAGATATCTCTCCATGCTTTAGCTGGAATCACCACCCCCCAAACAATGTGGTTCAGGGGTTACTTCAAGAAGCTTCCTCTTACAATACTCATTGATTCTGGTAGCACTCATAATTTCATTGACCCTCGGATCGCCAAACAAGATGATTGTTTTATCCATCCTTGCTCCAACTTTGAAGTCATGGTTTCCAATGGGGGAACCTTACCTTGCAAAGGGAAGTGTCGAAATGTGTGTATCTCTATGGGATATTATACCTTGCGCTCTGACATGTTTGCCTTGAACTTAGGTGGATGTGATGTGGTTTTGGGCGCTCAATGGCTACGCACACTTGGCCCTATCTTATGGGATTTTGCAGAACTTTGGATGCAGTTTTCCCTCAATGGCCAAAAACACACATTGACAGGATTACAACCAGGTTCTCTCAGCATCATCATTTCACATCGCATGGAAAAACTCCTCAAGAAGAATTCACATGGTGTCATCGCTCAGCTCCATTCCATTCAGATGCAACCTTCAGCGGTCTCCACTACTCCTTTGGATCTACAACAAATTCTGGATCGATATATAGGTGTTTTTGTTGAACCAATGGGATTGCCACCTTCCAGGCCAGAAGACCATCGTATTCAGCTCCTTCCTGGTAGTGTTCCTCCAAACATCAGGCCATATCGCTACCCATTTCACCAAAAAACGGAGATTGAAATGCTCGTTCGGGACTTATTGAAGCAAGGTATTATTCGCCCAAGCACTAGTTCATTTTCTTCTCCAGATATTCTTGTCCGCAAAAAAGATGGGTCATGGCGCCTCGGCATTGAATTCCGAGCACTTAATCACCTCACCATCAAGGATAAGTTTCCAATTCTTGTTGTTGATGAGCTTCTTGATGACCTTCATGGGGCTCACTTTTTCTCCAAGTTAGATCTTCGTTCTGGGTATCATCAAATTCGGGTTCATGAGGATGATATCCCTAAAACAGCTTTCCGCACACATGATGGCCATTATGAGTTTTTGGTCATGCCCTTTGGCCTCACTAATGCTCCTTCCACATTCCAGGCCTTAATGAATAAAATATTTCGAACCTACTTGCAGAAATTCATTCTAGTATTCTTTGATGATATCCTCATCTACAGTAAAACATGGGATGAACATCTCCAGCATCTAGATCTTGTCATGCAACTTTTCTCTGACCATCATCTCCATGCCAAGCAGTCTAAATGTGTTTTTGGACAGAAGGAAGTTGAGTATCTCGGGCACATTATCTCAGCACAAGGGGTTCGCGTGGATCCTTCCAAAATCGATGCCATGAACAATTGGCCGCATCCTCAGACACTCAAGAGCCTTCGTGGTTTTTTGGGGTTGACTGGCTACTACCACAAGTTTGTCAAGGATTATGGAAATATTGAAGCTCCATTAACTGCTCTATTGAAAAAGGATGCTTTTACATGGACACATGCTGCTCAGTGTGCATTTGATAAACTAAAACAAGCTATGTGTACTACACTTGTTCTAGCTATGCCCGATTTTTCCAAGCCCTTCACTATTGAGAGTGATGCTTGCGGCAATGGACTTGGTGCTGTTCTCCTTCAAGATGAACACCCCATTGCGTTCACCAGCAAAACCCTTTCAGGTAAGAATTTATCTGCCTCTACCTATGAGAAGGAGATGATGGCTATTTTGCATGCAGTACAGAAGTGGCGCCCATACCTATTAGGGAATCATTTCTGCATCAAGATTGATCACCAGAGTCTGAAATATTTCTTGGAACAGCGTGTCTCCTCCCTGGCACAACAGAAATGGGTTAGCAAACTCATGGGTTATGACTATGATATCACTTACAAGAAGGGTAAAGACAATATTGTGGCAGATGCTCTTTCTCGCACATTTGATGCCCAAGGTTCTCTTTCAGCTATTTCTATGCCCATTCCAAATTGGTTGCAATCTGTTCAACAGGGTTATGTCAATGACTCTTCCTTATCGCAAATCATCCAACGCTTGACCAACAACACTTCTGTTGTACCACATTACTCTTGGGATGGTGCTTCTCTGAGATACAAGGGTCTTCTGGTGCTTCCCCAGAGCACAGATCTTCAATAAGTTGTCTTCTATGAACTCCATGCTTCTCCATCGGCAGGGCACTCTAGGTTCCTCAAAACGTATGAACAGGCACGGCGTAACTTCTTTTGGTAGGGCATGAAAAGGACAATTCAACAGATGGTGGCCGAATGTGATACCTGCCAGCGCAATAAGGGTGAAACAACACTCCTTCCAGGATTGCTCAAACCCTTTCCCATACCTACATGGATTTGGACACATATTTCTATGGATTTCATTGAAGGGCTCCCTAAATCTGGCAGGAAGACAGTGATTCTTGTTGTGGTTGATCGCCTCTCCAAATATAGTCATTTTTGTGCTCTCATCCATCCCTATACAGCCTCTTCAGTCGCTCAAATTTTCCTGGACCAGATCTTTCGTCTTCATGGCATCCCTTCTTCCATTGTCTCAGATCGTGATGCGACTTTCACCAGTCATTTTTGGACAAAACTATTTCGCCACACTGGCACCAAACTGAAGATGAGTTCAGGGTATCACCCACAAACAGATGGCCAGACTGAAATTATCAATAAATGCTTGGAAACTTATCTTCGTTGCTTCACCTCTGAACAACAACATCAATGGGAAAAGTGGCTCCCTTGCGCTGAATGGTGGTACAATACCTCTTACCACACTGCCTTTAAAATGACCCCATATGAAGTAGTCTATGGTCAGGCACCTCCAGTTCTTCTTCCATACACCCCCACCAAGTCACCAGTTCAGGAAGTTGACACAGTCCTTCGAAACCGCGATCAGATTCTTCGCATTTTGGGGGACAATATTCACATGGCAAGAAATCGCATGAAGCAACAAGCTGATCAGCACCATTCTGAGCACACTTTTCAAGTCGGCGATATGGTTTTTCTTCATCTCCAGCCGTACAAGCAGTCCTCCTTGAAACTCAAAGGGCGTCATAAGCTCGCTCCAAATTTCTATGGGCCATATCGGATTCTTCAAAAGATTGGGTCCGTTGCTTATAAATTGGAACTTCCTCCTTCTTCTCGCATTCATCCAGTCTTTCATGTCTCTTGTCTGAAGAAATTTCTTGGCACCAACATCAGTGGAAAAACGATTTTACCTGAACTGGATAATGAAGGATCCATCCTTTTGGAGCCGGAGGCCATCCTCAATCGGAGCACTCGTCAGCTTCGCTCTCGCTCTATCACAGAGGTCTTAATTCAGTGGCACGGCATGCAACCAGAGGATGCTACATGGGAACCACTCCTTCAAATTCAACAACAATTTCCACATCTAAAGCTTTGAGGACAAATATTTTTTTAAGGGGGAGGCGATGTTAGGAACCCATGTCTTTACTTTGTTAGTATATTGTTGTTGGACGCATATGCTTTGTAAGTCGTCCCATAGTATTTTTTGATAAATAGTTTATGTTATTGTTGTTGGCGCATATGCTTTGTAAGTCGCCCTTAGTATTGTTGATCCATAGTTTGTAGTGGCCCATAGTTTTGACCCATAGTATTGGTGCCTAGACTTAGTATATAAGTGTGTGTTGAGACCTATGAAGGCACCGTGAAGTTATTTGTATTGAGCTTGCTCATAGGAGGTTTCCCCCTCGAAGTGGCATGTGATCAATATAAAAGTGATTCTGAGTTCTGTCATTTCTGCTATTTTGCATATCTTTATTAATTAATTGTTGCAGGTGCATCACACAGTGGAAGAAATACTCAATCAATGCACTAAATGAATGATAACTCCCGGTATGTGAGATAAGGATCCCTAACTAAGTTACAACTTAAGGTAGATGAGTAAAGGCACTCTAACTGACAGTGGTAGGTGAGAAAGGCGCACTTTCCATGCACAATAGTCAAGAAGGGTGCATCAGGTAGTTAGGAGGCCAAATGGGGGTTGTAGACAGGATCTGGAGAGATAGAAACAAGCTCTAGGAACTGGGAGACCACCATGATGATGAATGGATGCATGCAATGGCATGCAAAGCATGCAAATTTGCATGCAGCATGAAAAATATAAAAAATGATAATGTAAATATTCCAACAGCCCCCCGCAAGCTATACTATGAGATAATAACCCAAAACGAAAAAATAGGGCCCTGCTGACTAAGACCAAAGGTCACCTCGTACAATCAATCTAAATAAAATAAGTGAGGAAAGAGAGAAAACCCAGTGGGAAGAAAGACCTCCCTCAAAATAAACTGAAGGATGCTAATGAATCATATCATATCTCACCCCCGAAGGAGGTAAGTGTCCTTCTTTCTCAAAGAAGGATCTATAGATCCGAAATGGATCAGAAATTTCACAAGGATGAATCCTCACATGTGAAAACTCTAATCTGGAAGATCGGGGAGAAGTGGTTTCCCATCGAAGAAGACAATCAGTAAAGTAAGAAGGATGAAACCTCTCATGCTGAAAATCTAATCTAGCTTATCGGGGAGCAGTGGTTGTCCATCGAGGAAGAGGAAAAATAGGTGAGAGATCTTCAGGTTCTTGTGGATCTAGATCTCCCATTCTCTCATCTTCATCATTATTTTCTAGACCTTCTGGGTCCATCATTTCCTCATCATCATCTTCATCTTTTGAATCTGAAATATCATGTGAAGAAGCAAGTAAAACTGGATCATCATCACATACAAACTCTGAATCTGAAATATCATGAGGAGAAGCAAGTAAAACTGGCTCATCATCACATGCAAACTCTAAATCTAAAATCTCATCAGGAGAAGCAAGTAAAATTGGCTCATCATCACTCGAAGGAGGAACATATCCAAAAATGTTTATGTTATGAAACCACTCAAGACTATGCATGTAGTCCTCTTTTGGACCATCATGACTGTAATCAATATGAGAAGAAATATGACTAGATGATGATGAATCTTCATTAAGATCGAAGGAGGATGCAGTAGTGGAGGCCCATTTTGAAATAGGAGTTGGACAAATAGGTGCTATATCTTCAAGTTCTTGTCGATCTGGATCAAGCATTCACACTTCTTCAAGAGTCCTCTTTTTCTCAATCTCTTTTGATGCATATTTTCCCTTTAGGAAACCTTCAAAGGTGGCATGAGCAAACTTGCCATTTAGAAGACCATCAACCACATTCCAAGCTATCTTTTGGTCGAGATGAGATAGTCTACTCTCTTCATGAGTATGAGATCCAAGAGAAGACTCCTTTGAGAGAGGTAAGAAGTGTGAAAACTGATAGAGTTTTGTCTCATGATTTGTAGCTCCTTTTGCAATTATTTTCCCTGAAACCATGTGTTGTACCTAGACTTCATATGGAGTAAAGATCACTCTTTTGAGCTCTCCAATATGAGCCATTTGATATACTGAAAGGACATTAGCTGCAAGAGAAGGAACATAAATCACATCAGAAAAATAAACATGATCAAGATCGATTCTTCCAATCCCCTGAGAGGAGACTTCTGAATCATTGCCCAAACTGATGGAAGGGTCAATAGAGCTTTCAAAACTAGAGAAGAGATCTTTGGAGGAAGCCATATGCCATGATGCTCCTTAATCTATGATAAAATAAGAATCAGTTGATGCACTTTCTATGAGAGCATGGCATCTTTCTTTGCCTTCGGATCTAGAAGAATCAGTATCAGGATCTTTCTTCCTTGCACATGTTGGTACAGGAAGATTGTTCTTCTCAAGTAATTGAGCCATCAAATCTATAGTCTTCCTCATGCAAGTACTCTCAGGATGGAAACCTCTAAGACAATATGTGAAGTTGGTCTTTCCTTTCTGAGAATGTTTGGTCTTCCTTCAGTTCGAAGCTCCATCTGACTGGTATGGTCTTTTTGTAGGCCTTGTATCATTCGATCTCTTGTCAGAAATATTTTTCTTGCCTTTACCATTTGCTCTGCTGCAACTGTAAGGGCTAAATCCAATTTGGGTTTGATCATTCCCATAGAGATCAACTTCTCTTCCTCTTGATTAAGAGATTGGATGAAGTCATCAAGTGAGGGAAACTTCCATCATGGAATGGACAACCTAGCTGACTGGAAAGTAGAGACAAAAACTGAGAAGTTTGCCCCCAACTTTGAGAGAATGGCAAGTATAAGTTGCTTGTCTTGTTTCACTATCTCATATCTTTTCAACTGTGATATCAAGCTTTTGAACTTGGTGAGGAAGGTATTAATAGATTCGAAGCTGTCAGGACTCAAACATATGAGCTCATTCTCCAATTTGTGTTCTTTCATATCATATTTATGTCCAAAAAGGGATTCAAGCTTTTCCCAAACCTCTTTATGAGATGTAAGATAGATGACATGGAAGTGAAGATCATCAGAAATTGAGAGAAGGAGGATACCAACTGCTTCATCAAGCCTATCCAAGTACTTGGACTTTTTAACCGTAGTGAGAGGTTCTACCATCATTCCGTTGAGTATTCGAGTGAAGCCCTTGGTTCTCATGAAGAGAGCCATCTTATTTCCACTCAACATAGTTGGAAGATATGAGCTTTAGATCCATCTGAAACAGAGAAATTCAAATAGTTGAAGAAGATTATGAACGGGTGAATAAACCTGAAAAACAAGAGAATTTTTTATGATGGAGAATGATACACTTCGACTAAACACTACCTTAAGGACACTTGGCACATAGACTAAGTCCTTCACACCTGGCTAGACCTCACTAGATTTCCCTAGTGAATTTAAGTAATAGCACTAGGATTTGTTGTGGAAACTTAGAGGCTTTTGGTGCACAAGTGAAAGATAGTTGCTCAAAGAAATGTTGAAACTGTTGGTGCTGCAACTGCTGCAATGTATGAAATTCGAATAGCTGCTGACTGCTCTGATACCATGTGATAATATGCAGGGATCTAGCAACTGTAACAATCTCACAATCAAACTCTCAATATTATTTGCAAAGAAGAAGAGAAGCATGCACTCAATAATCACTCATAAACACAGAATAATGAACAATGAAAGTATCATACAATGAATAATGAATGTAAAGAATGTATTACAATAATCAATTATGAGGCATCATATAGGATTCGAATTAGCCAATTAGGGCATTCGAATCTAAGCTCAAAGTCTAGAATGAATAACTATGAAGACATCATCCAGTCGGTAGTGTTACACATAAATGGTAAGAGTCAGTCAAGTGTGTCCAAATGAGTCTAATAGAACCATCTAGCCATAAATCAGGGAATGGAGACTCCAAGGGGAGTTCATGAGGTTGTCTAACTCAAATTCTAGCTTGGATAACCATGAAGAAATCATCCAGTCAATAATATCAGTCATAAATGGTAATAGTCAATCAAGTGTGTCTAACTGAGTCTAACAGAACCATATAGGCATAAATCAAGGAATGGAGACTCCAAGGGGGGCGCATGCGGCTGTCAAATAGTCAAGTGGAACTCCAGAACTAGCTAACTGGAAGCTACAAGCAGTCAGCATGATCAATCAGTGGATGAACTACTCAATCAATGCACTAACTGAATGATAACTCCCGGTAGGTGAGATAAGGATCCCTAACTGAGTGACAACTGAAGGTATATGATTAAAGGCACTCTAACTGACAGTGGTAAGTGAGAAAGGCGAACTTTCCATGCATAATAGTCAATAAGGGCACATCAGGTAGGTAGGAGGCCAAATGGGGGTTGTAGATAGGCTCTGGAGAGCTAGAAACAAGCTCTAGGTGCTGGGAGACCACCATGGTGATGACTGGATGCATGCAGTGGCATGCAAAGCATGCAGATTTGCATGCAACATGCAAAATATAAAAAATGATTGTGTGAATATTTCAACATTGATGGCCTCTACTTGTTTGTTGGACTGTGGGTAGTAAGGGGTTGAGTTTTCATGACGAAAACCCAGTCTGGTGCTTAATTCATCTACCATGTGATTCTTAAAATCAGATCCATGGTCGGTGACTATGTCTTGTGGAACTCTGAACCATGCAATAACATGATTAAACATGAAGAGTGTGGTGGTTTTGTCATCTTCATTGTACGTAGGCATAGCCTCAGCCCATTTAGTAAAGTAACCCACGGCTACTATGACGTAACCATGCCCCTCGGCCGAGGTAGGCTTATAGTGCATGAAATCTATGCCCCAGTTTGCAAAGGGGCCAACGGCAATAACCGAGTGTAACGGGGATGGGTTGGAGCGTTTTTTCACTTGAAAATGCTGGCATGGGGGACATTTCTTAACGGCCTCGATACAATCTTTAAAGATGGATGGCCAGTAATATCCCATGCATAGTATCTTTTGGGCTGTAGCCATCCTAGAGATATGACCACCACAAGCGCCAGAGTGACAATCATTCAATACGTGTTCAGCCTCCTCATGTGTCAGACAACGTCGAAGAATGGAATCGACACCATGACGATACAAGGTATCACTATTGATCAAGTAATACTTGGCGTGGTGAAGTATATGACGACGGTCGTCATGAGATAGTTGGGGGTTGAAACGTTGGGTTTGGAGATATAAGGTAATATATCCATACCATGGGTCAGACGTGCTGATAAGGAACGAGGATTCGTCTGGAAGAAAATCATTGGGCTCAGATCCAAGATCAACACAAGGAAGATCGCAAATGAGCTCGGAAAACATCAAATCTTTATTAGACTTGGATTTCTCGAAGAGGAGATCAAACTCCTGAATTATCACAATCCAGCGTGAGTACTTGCCCCTGAGTACTTGACATGTTAAAACATGGTACATGGGGTTTGGGTTGGTGATAATGGTGATGGTGCAGAGAAGTATGTAATGACAGAACTTTTGGATGGCAATGATTGTTGCGAGAGTGAGCTTCTCGACATGTGAGTAATGCATTTCAGAGTCAATAAGACCCTTACTTAGGTAATAGATCACATGTTCCTGGGAGTTGTTGTCCTCCTGTACCAAGACCATGGCGATCGTGGTTGTAGAAGTAGCAAGATAAAGGATGTAATCCTTGTAGTAATTGGGTGGTTGGAGCACAGGGGCGAAGGATTGTTGCGCTTGATCGTCCCATATGAATGGGACGTCCTTCTTGAGTAGTCTCATATAACCCTGTGTCTTTTGAGCAAAATTACAGACAAAACACCATCAATAAGTTTCCTTCCCTTGCAAACTTTGTAGTTCTATAACATCAGTAGGAGGTGGGAGAGCGACAATTGCTTCCACCTTCAAGGGATCAATGCGGATCCCGTCCTTCAAAACGATAAAACCTAGGAGGTGTTTGGACTCGACGCAGAAAATACACTTTGTGAGGGTTCAAACAGATGTTATACCGTATGCATATGAGGAATAGTTGTTAACACCCAAAAAGTGCTCACTAGCTCATTTACCACATTATATGGCTCATTTGTCCATTTTCCTACCATATTTCCCTTAAAATCCCAAAAAATCCCATTGAAAAGCCTCCAAAAGGCCTAAAATGCCTCCTAAAGGCCACAAAACCATCAAAATAGCCTAAAAAAGGCTAAAAAACCCCCTTTTCCTCCAAAAATAGCAAAAATCCCCTAAAAAGGAATAAAAAATATAAAATAATGAGGAAAAGGAGGAAAAAACCCTATACAGCTGCCTAAAACCATGTGTTTCCCAAAACCATGGGTCAGCACTCCACCACCAAAAAACTATAAATAGGTGATGGAGATCCCTTATTCCATATCCACAATCACAAGCACCCTTACTCTGCCAAAATCTCTCTCGAAACCCTAGTTCACCTTTGAACTATTTTCACCTTGAGAGCCACCTTTGGCCCATCCCCAACATTGGAGAAGGAGAAAGGAGCATTCAGAAGCTTGGAGCATCCTCTTGGACACTGCAAAGGGCTTCACCAACCTTGACACTCAAGGTAACATCAATACAAAGTCATTCTTTCATTTTGGTGTTTAATGCTTCATGCTTGTCTTAGAAATAATTTAATTTTTGTTTTTTGCATAATTAGTTTAATATACTGAACTGCTACTAAGGAGTCCATTCTCCTTAGTAGGTGCTCATTGGCACAAGCTAGGGGTAAAACCCTAGCTACAGTTTTGGCGACTCCCCTAGTTTTCGAATTTCTGGTTTCCGTTTTTAAATTTTTTCTTTCGGCTGTCCCTTTCGGCCGCTGCATACCGCGTCTTTCTCCTCTACAGTCGCGTCCCGACCGCGCCTTTCAGGCCTTTACCCGCGATCCGACCGTGGCTCTCAGACTTCTTCCGACGCTCTGCCGGCGGATTCAAGTCTGTTACCTGCGATCCGACCGTGGCTAATCAGCCTTTTTGCCGCGATCTGACTGCGCCTGTCGGCCTTTTTCCTGCGTCTCGACTGCGGCTTTCTGCCTCTTTCGCGCGTCCCGACTGCGCCTGTTAGCCCTTTTGCCGCGACCCGACTGTGTCTTTTTCCATTTTTCCTGCGTCCCGACTGCCACTGTTGGCCCGATAGCCGCGACCCGACTGTGCCTTTTCCCCTGTTTCCTGCGTCCCGACTGCCACTATTGGCCCGATAGCCGCGACCTGACCGCCGCTGTTTCCCTTAAACCCGCGGTCGGCCTGTTCTGATCCGCTACAGACCCGCGGTCTGATTTCTGCTCTTTTCCTGTTTTGAGCCCAGCCCCTCTTGCTGCAATATTTTCTGCATTTGAACAGCCCTCTGTCCCACCTGCAGCCCACTTCCTTACAGCCTTTCTGCAACATAATTTCTGTTCCTTTTACAGAATCTTTTTAAAATTTCAGTATTTTTATTTCAGAAAATTTTGCAAATTAAAAGAATCAATTTCAGCATTATTGATAGATTGGAAGTTGCCCTCCCTTGTGGCACTTCTGTTTTTGGGTTCAACACCTCACGAGCACACACTCTGTCACATTAAATCAAGTGAGCCTTAAAAAGTACCTAACTAAACCAACATTCTAACCCCACTTGGGGAACACAAAAGAATCATTGTAGTTAGGTAGGATCAGGGGGATAGGCTTCCAATAACACCCCTTGGTTATTTCACTTGAGACATAGTTGTTGTCCAAATAGGGAACCAAAATCCCCTAGTACTTTTTGGCACGGTCACGACCAGTTTATCAGAGGGCCTCTCCCTTAGGAGGGTTGAAGTCGGGAGACTGGTTCCGGAGGCCTGAGTGGAATACCGCACTCCATTCAGTAACCGAAGGGCTACCTTTCGCGGTTCGCGGGATATCCCTGTATAGGGGTATTGCGGTCAACGAACTAAACGGCAGATTCACCTTTCTGGACGTGTCATGAACGGGGTATCTTAGTTTCCATTCTTCTAGGATTGCCTACCCGGTGTCCCTCCCGGTAGGGGGATATCATAGCCACTTGGATTTCCTACTCATATTGTCTGACTTGGATTTCATCACCTTGCAGAGGATATGTTTAGTTGAGTCAGAATACTTGTAGTTAGGTGTTTGCATGCTCCTTTACCTCCCTTTGGTCTAGTGAGTCCACCATTTTTCTTTTCTAGGAAGCCTGCTGCTTGTTGGTATTCTGACCATCTTTGTTGTTACTCCACCTATTGTAGCACAGCTGTTGCAGTGGGTGTTTTGAGTTGGTTGTTGGCCTGAGTGCCTTGCTTTTTAGCTCTCCTTCTGCACACTCGGTTGCATTAGGATTTTTGAGCTGTTTTTATACTCACCTCAACCCACAGAGATTTAGACACCATCTGTCACCATTGAGTCCCCGAGACACTCTCGGCGCCTCAGGGGCGAGCCCCCACAGCACGGTTCTCTTGACACCACACGTCGTAGATTTCGATCATTATCCGTTGATACCACTCATCACAGGTCTAGAGCCTTGTCACTTGACTCCACTCGTCAGCGACGTAGGTCTCCGTCACCAGATAGTGACGCACCTTACTTTACCTCTGATTCTGACGAAGAGTCTGAGAACCCTATTTATACTGCCCCTACTAGCCCCATGGCTGGTACGACTTCCACTCCATTTGTCATAGGGACCATTGGTGGCACATCCACCACTACACCAGTTACTACACCTGTTTTTGGTATGCCCTCCATGGGGCAACCATCTACCGTTCCCCTCACGGTACCTATTCCCACAGCGGGAATACCTATCCCCACTACATCAGTGGCTCATACTACCCATGGTGGTGCTGGACCATCCTCCACTACCTCAGTTCCCCCACTTGGGGGCACCACCCTAAATCTTGTCCCTCCACTTGGGGGCACTGGCCCCAACTTGGTCCACAGCACTACTGTGTCACAGCCTTCTTCCAGTTTGCCGTTCATGGCTAGCCTCAACCTACCTGACCTGGCCAGATTGACCAACGATCCTATTCGACACGACCCTATGTGGCCTCATATGCCTACCAAACTACCCTCTGACATCCCTAAATTCGAGGGTAAGGCCGGTGAGGACCCACAGAACCACATCATGTCTTTCCACCTATGGTGTTCCTCTAACTCCATAGTAGACGACTCTGTTCGCCTCCGTCTCTTACAGCGCACCTTTACTGGCTCTGCAGCCAAGTGGTATATTGAGCAGCCTCATGGGACCCACGCCACCTTTTCTTCCCTGGCCTCGACCTTCCTGCAGTTCTTCCAGTTGCCAGTCCGCTATGACGCGGGCGTTGAGATCCTTCTATCTTGTAGACAAAACACGGCTACCCATATCACGGACCACATCCATGAGTGGCGTAGACGCCGTAGCTTATGCAAGATTAAACTAGACGACCGTATCTTCCTCGATTGGTTCCTCAAGTCCCTGCTTCCTGTCATCGCTAAGGATGTAGCTTCAGAAAGACCCCAGTCTGAAGAAGAGGCCATCCTTAAGGCACAGCAGTTCGACCTCATTTACGCCCAGTCGGGTTACCTTTATACCATTATACCTGACGCCCCTCGCGGCGAGTCCTCCCATCATGATGCGCCGGGGGCATCCCACGCTGCAGATGGTATCATTGGCCGTGTTTCTTCGCATCCCCAACCATTTTCTATAGCACGTCCTACCCCTGGCCCCGACCTGTCGAGGGCTACCTCCCAGTCTGGAGCAACCAACTCATATGCTCCCATGACACATCACCATTCCCATGGGCCCTCATGTCCACCACAGTGCTTCGGGTATGCGACTCCTGCTTATGCTCCTCCAGTCGCCCCTCAGCCTTACTACCATCAGCAGGCTGCCTCCGCTCCTGCGCCTCCACAAGCCCCACCCGCTTATTATCCGCCCCAGGCAGCCCCTGCGGCACAACCACAACCTGCTCCGCAGTCCTATCAGCAACCCCCTCAAGTTGCTGCACCTGCTCAGCCTCAACCTGCATATCATCCTCCGCAGCCTGCTCCAGCACCTGCGCAACCTCAGAATCCACCTGCTGCCCAAGGGCAAGTTTACGCCCAACACAACCCGCAGCAAAACCAGAATAACCAACGTAACCAGGGCCAACAGAACCGCGGCAAAGGCCGTAATCGGGGAAATAACCAACCTGCAGACCAAGCTGGTCAACCGGCTAATCCCCCTGACAATAACAATGCGGCCCCCGCTAATCAAAACCCTGATCGCCCACCCAAGCAGGCCAAAAACCCCAATTTGCGGACGAACCACCCTTGTTCTATTTGCGGGGTCTATGGACATTACACCCATGCTTGCCCACACTTGGAGCGAGCTCGGCAGCTTTGGGTTGACGAGGCCCATCGCCAAGGGCATGCGGCTCCCCAAGCACCGCCCAACCCCCCCCAGCCTCAGCAACCCCCTTTGGTGCTGCAAAACCCCTTACCGACCCAAGGCGTGGTGAACACTCAGCCGTTGGCCCCTCAAGCTAACGTGCAACCCCAACAACAACAGATCACCTACGCTGCTCCTGATCAACCCATGTTCGACTCAGGTACCCACCACTTACTGATGATGTCATCCGCTGACGTCAACCTCCAGACCCGTCGGAACCAATATGGCTCCACCTCTGAAGCCACTCCCACGGATAAACCCGCTAACGCCCATCCCACCGATCAGGCGTTACGTATACCTCCGCCTCCCATAGACGGCGCTGCGAAAGCACCTCGTTTCCCACTTCGCCGAATCAATAATAACCCTAATGCGCGTGCTGCGTCAAACTACAACATTGTAGACGACCTAGCCCAATCTCCCGCAGCCATGTCTGCGTTAGAAGTCTTGAAGAACTGCCCTTCCCAGCGCAAGACTTTACTTTCCGCCATTGGGGGGATTGACCCAACTGATTCGCATTTGATGGCATTTGATTTAGACCAGTCTGAACCACGCCTACCTTCCAGCTTAGCATTCCAAGTTACTGTCTCCGTTAGGAACCTTGTTATCCATCGGTGCATCATCGATGAGGGTGCCTCCACATGCGTTATGTCTACATTTGTATGGCAGAAGCTAGGATCCCCTCCTCTCCAGCAGTCCACCACTGCGTTACGTGCCTACGACGGTCGTTCGGCCCAGCCCCAAGGCCTTCTACCCAACGTTCCAGTCCAGTTAGGCGGTAAAACTGTCCTTATTGATATAGAGGTAATCAATGCCCAATTGGATTACAACCTTCTACTTGGCCGCAGCTACATGTATGCCATGCGAGCGGTTGCCTCTTCTGTCTTTCGCACCATGATGTTCCCCCATGAAGGACGCGTGGTTAAGATTGACCAGCTCACCTACTATGATCCAAGTGCTCTAGCGGCACCAGAAAATGTTCTCCCCATGGTTGAACAACCTGTTTCTAGTACCACCACCTCGTTTGTTTCCTCTACGGGGCCTGGAGTCTACTCCGACGCGCCGATGACCTCCACCTTTCAATCCATTCCTCCGCCGTCATCTACGCCCGAAGTCTCTGACTTATGTACCTTGTCCCACGACAATCCACCACCTAACACTCAACCACCCTTGTTGCCTAAACCACCATTGGTACCTAGCCACATTGGTGTTACACCGATCCATACGATCCCCTTCCTAGTCCCTCCATCGGGAGTAGTAAGCGCCCCGGTCATGGCCACCCTTAGCCTCCCTGGGTTAACCTTGGGATTACCTGTATGGTATCTTTCGCCTCCCGTTCGCCCGCCGACACCAGATTTCGTCCTCCAGCCGGTGCAACCCATGGCTACTACCACTCAGCCACCTCCCGGTGTCTCTACCCCTTCGTCCTCCACGACACCTCCTCCTACTCCCAAACCCACTGGGGGCAGAGATCCACAACCTTACACTGCTGTCCCACCTCCCAAGATAGTCAAGAGCCCTCCAGTGTTTCGTGCTCCTCCCAAATGCTCGCTGTGTGACGAGTTGGGCCATGCGACCCACCAATGCCCACAGTTACCCGCATTGCAGAAGCACATGCAAATGCTCGATGATGACCCCAACATCCCAACTGCCGAGCTAAACCCCACTCCTAAGCCTAAAGATAAGTCCCTACGTACCAACCACTCCTGCGCCATCTGCGGTATTTACGGGCACTATTCACATCATTGCCCCGATCTCCCGGATTACAGAGCGGCTCTCTATGAAATGAACAATCTGGATCTTGAGACGGCACCACCCACCATTGAGGAGATTTACCCCCCGGTCTCTCCCCCTTCCGAAGAGGTTAATATCATCTATATGATCTCTTCCACCACTACTTCAACCACTACCCCCTCGTCAACTGACTTGACGACGCAAACTTTCCGTACTGATGAGGAGATTCTTGAGGCCCTTACTGCCCCGGATTATCCTTGGGATGATATGCACCACCGTTCCTATTTCATCCCAGAAGAATCCTCCTCTAGCACCGCTACCCAATACGCGGTTGAATCCAAAGACTTCCTCCCCACCAAGGTCGACTGGTTCAAGGACCCTATTCCTGCTCCGGATGCCTTCGAGGAAGGTAACATGGCCAACATCTCACCTGTCATCCAAGTTGATATTGCTGCTCCAGGTCGTGCCCCTGAACTCATTACTTTAGGAGCATTCTGCAGTAAACAAGAGATTGAGGACTACATACACCTCTTCAAAGAATTCCGTGATGTCTTTGCCTGGTCCTATACCGAAATGCCTGGTCTTGGCCCCGCCATTATAGAGCACCACATTGACACATGGCTTGATGTAACCCCCGTTCGTCAGAAACAACATCCTCTTCCTCCCTCAAAGTTCCCCGGATATGCCCCTGAACTCATCACTTTAGGAGCCTCCTGCAGCGAGCGGGAGATTGAGGATTATACACAACTCTTCCAAGAGTTCCGTGATGTCTTTGCTTGGTCCTCTAACGGAATGCCTGGGTTCAACCCCGCCATTCTCAAATATCACATAGACACACGTCCAGAGGAACTCCATGTTCGTACTGAAACCAACTCTGAAGACCTTCCTTTACGCAACCCCCATGATGGGTTGCATCCTAAGGAGTCTCTATCCATAGAATAACTCGCGGCCCCATTTCGGTCCGCATTGTACAGTTTTGCTCTCTTTTTGTTTTTTACTTTTTTACCATCATCTTACATTCATCCTTTCTGCATGATTACAGATGGACCACCTTCCACTTTGTTACACTGGCTTCGCTGATGGCGCAAGCCGCTGGTCTCCCAACCTGGCTTCTGCAGCATGGGTTTTGTACTCCCCTTCCAACGAAATGATTCACCTTGACGGGATATGTATAGGCGCTGCGACCAATAACCAGGCGGAGTATGATGCTGTGACCGGTCTCCTGACTGCCGCCCTCCAAATGGGCATAAGTCACCTTCATGTGTTCCTTGACTCCCAGCTACTTGTCTCCCAGCTCAACAACTGCTACCAGGTGCGTGATCCCTGCCTTTTTAGAAAATTCCTGCGCACAAAACAACTCAGTCGACAATTTGAATCCATCACATTCACACATGTCCCCAGAGCCCAAAATCGTGTCGCAGACCAAATGGCCAACACAATCCTAGATTGGCATACCAATCACACCATGTAACATCATGCATCATCATCACATAGCATCTCATAAAAATATATCAAAATCCAAAAAAGATTGCATCGCATCCACATTTGCATCCATGTACATAAACCACATGCATATCCATAGGGGCATCCACGTGCCTAAACATACATATAACATGTTGCATCACATAAAATACACAAGGGGCATCCATGTGCCTAACATCCTAACCTACTTGCATCCACGTGCAATGTAAACATATCACAACACATAAAGCGCATCCACGTGCGTACAAATCCAACAACATTATACAGAAAGGTGCATCCACGTGCATATATATATATCAAAAAATATACATGTTCAGTGCTATACATGTCCTGAGTACCCCTGTACTCAGCTATACAAAATGGCTATACATGCCTAAAGCCTCATCTACCCGAAACACGCGGTCTCCAACCGCGTGGTTCGGCCCAAAACTCGCGGTCTCCAACCGCGGTTTCGACCCCCTAACCCGCGGTCCACCCCACGTGGACCGTACAAATCAACCCTGGGACCCACTACCCAACCCCCGACCCTAAAAAACATGCAGGTATGAGTCTAATAGAATACCTGTATCTCCCGGATCTAAAATCGTCCAATCGGATCGTCCAGAAATGCCACCTAAGCTCTGGTCCACTCCAATCACAAGTCAAAGTCAACAAGTACAAATGACACATGTCATGTTGGACCCACCACTATTTATAGTCAGTTGACTTTTTCTTCTTTCGGTCATTCTGGCCCCATACGGAGTCCGTTTTACGAACCGTTTCCACCACCAGAATCAGCACGACGAGACCGTCATGATGGTCACCTCGTTGCATTATTTTTGTCCTGTCATTTTTTACCCATTTTTCAGATGCCACTAGTCGCCTCGGTTTGCGTGCCACATCGGCCGTTCTCCGTTTTTCACATGTTTTATATCATCGGATTCATTTTTCCGAGCTGGTGATGATGCTAGAGATCATTTCTCGCTCTCCCCTCCAGATTTTCCGGGCATTTTTCAGCATGCCCCCGTCACCTCGGTTTGCGTGCCACATCGGCCGTCACCCGTTCTTGACATCCTTTATATCGCCGGATTCATTTTTCCGAGCTCGTGATGATGCTTGAGATCATTTCTCGCTCTCACTTGGTACAATTTCAACATTGTGTCCCAACACCTTGCTGCCTCGGTTTGCGCGCCACATCGGCCGCCATCGGATTGTTCCACATTTTTACATGAGCCATTCACTCCTGTCATACTGCAAATGTTTCGTTATTTTTCCACCATTTCATCTACCCCGCAAGGAGGTCCATCAGTGTTCCCACCTACCCTCGTTCTTGGTCATCATTACTAAACCTTGATTGAACACTTCCTCCTTGCCTGGCCATTCCTTTTGTTCGGTATAATTTTATCCCTTTTTCGGGCCGGACAAGTCCTTTACGAAAAAGGCACTTAGGGAGTTTCCGTTAAGCTCTTTTCTGACTCCTAAAAGAATGAAAAGATCGCCGAGCAATCTTGCTTCCTTTCATGCTCGTTAAAGTACCTGAAAGGGCGTCTATCTGGTATAAGTTTAACCCTTTTCCGGACCTGGTAGACTAATTACGAAAAAGGAATACTCTAGTCACACCGGCTAGAAGAGTTCTTCATTGCATCCTTTTATGCTTCTTTGGGCCTTGGAGACTAAATCTACGAAAAAACAACCCCTGGAGTCTTCTTACTTGCTTTCAGACTCTCTAAAATTGAAAGCAACCACAAGCATGCACTGTCCTGGGCTCGTAAAATCCACACGACAGTACCATTCCACTACCTCGGAGTCTTCTTATCGCTTTCAGACTCCTTAAAATTGAAAGCAACCACGAGCATGCACTGTCCTGGGCTCGTAAAATCCACACGACAGTACCATTTTACACACACTTCTTCTAGTTCCTTAACCCCTGAAGAAGTTTTCCCCCGTGCCTCTTGGCACTTTGATCTATCATCTCGGCAGCACCCCCAATCAGGTCGCCTTTGTTCAGAGTATTCAGCAGTCTTCTGCCATTTTACACCAGCTTGAGTCTCCCTCAGCCAGTTATTCCCCCAGATCCATTACAGCTATGATCCCTTTCCCCTGAGTCAGTTTCATATGCTTCCAGATCATTCCCATTATCATACTCTGAACAAAGGAAGTTTGAGTCCACCCGCTCTACTTGCCCAGTTGTCCTCCCACAGTTTATCAGTTCTGCCATCAGTACTATCACATTTCGGTCTTGTACCTCGCGCTCCTGTCAAGGAAACATCATTGCCTTGCTAGGGGCAGGTCTCCCTCTGTCGACGACAGCTCCTCTATTCCAGAGGATAGGCCCAGAGGTCCCTACGCCTTGGACTTATCACCATCTGTGGTAGGTGCCTACGGATCATTCCGAGAGGAGACATCATTGCCTCTCCGAGTGGTTGTTCCTCACATGCTCGACTTCAGCACCTTGATCGCATCGTTGAGGATCGCGTAGGATTATATCCCATCAGTTTTTAGTCGAAGACCCCGGATTTCCCCCGACTCTAGCACATTGGTGAGTCACTTCGGAACGCCCAGTTGTATGTTCCCGTGGATGTCCGGGCTGCGTTGGCGTTTGTATTCGGAAGCCATCCAGTTTCATGCTTCCTTGAGTACCCAGTTTCAGTTCCAGTTCAGTGTACCATGGAGAGTATGACCCCAGTCACTATGATCCAGCAGCTCATCAGTTCCTTTGGTACCACACTCAGTAGCACTGTTGATTGTTCCGGTGCACCAGTTCTGCAGTTCACACATGATCCGCTCAGCAGTATGTCCCAGATTTGTGTCCCCTCTGGACTCTTATGATGTACACAGTGGTCATGTATCTTACAGGTCCCCCTTTTTTCGGGCCTTACAGTTATATATCTTGATACGAGCATGGGTATGCCCGCCTCGTCTATATATTGAGATTATTCCTCAGTCAGTATTTGAGGTCATGTATATTTCAGGTCCCCATTTTTTGGACCCCATTGTTGTTATTATGTTATATCCTGATACGAGCATGGGAATGCCCGCCTCGTCCATATGATCAGATGATTCCTCATCCTTTATTGAGGTTATGTACTTTTAGCTCTTGCAGTTGTTCGGGATCGTTGTTCCGGGCTTCAGTTTGTTTCTTCTCTCCTCTCCACACCCAGGAAAACCATTCATGACTTATGATGTCCATCGGCCATACGATGAGCTCCTGCCCTCGCACATCAGGGGGCAATCTGTTAACACCCAAAAAGTGCTCACTAGCTCATTTACCACATTATATGGCTCATTTGTCCATTTTCCTACCATATTTCCCTTAAAATCCCAAAAAATCCCATTGAAAAGCCTCCAAAAGGCCTAAAATGCCTCCAAAAGGCCACAAAACCATCAAAATAGCCTAAAAAAGGCTAAAAAACCCCCTTTTCCTCCAAAAATAGCAAAAATCCCCTAAAAAGGAATAAAAAATATAAAATAATGAGGAAAAGGAGGAAAAAACCCTATACAGCTGCCTAAAACCATGTGTTTCCCAAAACCATGGGTCAGCACTCCACCACCAAAAAACTATAAATAGGTGATGGAGATCCCTTATTCCATATCCACAATCACAAGCACCCTTACTCTGCCAAAATCTCTCTCGAAACCCTAGTTCACCTTTGAACTATTTTCACCTTGAGAGCCACCTTTGGCCCATCCCCAACATTGGAGAAGGAGAAAGGAGCATTCAGAAGCTTGGAGCATCCTCTTGGACACTGCAAAGGGCTTCACCAACCTTGACACTCAAGGTAACATCAATACAAAGTCATTCTTTCATTTTGGTGTTTAATGCTTCATGCTTGTCTTAGAAATAATTTAATTTTTGTTTTTTGCATAATTAGTTTAATATACTGAACTGCTACTAAGGAGTCCATTCTCCTTAGTAGGTGCTCATTGGCACAAGCTAGGGGTAAAACCCTAGCTACAATAGTGTCGTCAGATGATCGATGTGGAAGTCATGCTATTGCGAATGAGCAAGGATATCGTCAAGATAGGGTTCCACAAAGTCCTTCACATCATGAAA
Organism: Larix kaempferi; assembly: GCA_027924585.1. Classification (NCBI taxonomy): domain Eukaryota; kingdom Viridiplantae; phylum Streptophyta; class Pinopsida; order Pinales; family Pinaceae; genus Larix; species Larix kaempferi. Next base: position 3,398,797 of record BSBM01000182.1, on the reverse strand, counting down.
AGTGTATGACATGGCCCACCGGAATGTGGCACCAGCTTTTTTGAGATCAAAAGGGAGCTTCCGATAACCAAACATGCCCCAAGGGAAAATGAAAGTTGTCTTATGTTGGTCAGCCGGGTGGATCTCAATCTGGTTGTAACCGGAAAAGCCATCCATAAATGAGAAGATGACACTTCCGGCACAATTTTCTATAATATGTTCGATGAAGGGAGTGGGGTAGTTGTCCTTAGGACAAGCTTTGTTCAAATCCTGATAATCGACACAGACATGTATGGTGCCCTACTTCTTAGCTATAGGGACAACATTTGAGACCCATTCTTTTAATGGAATAGGGTAGATGAAACCAGCCTTCAAGAGCTTTTCAATTTCTTCCTTAATCGTCGTAGTTTTTCGAGGGTGTACCGGTCGTAGATTTTGACGGACTGGTTTAGCATCGAGATAGGTTTGAATTTCATGTGAAACAATAGCAGATTCTATCCTAGGAATTTCCTCGTAGGTCCAAGCAAACACGTCTCAAAATTGCTTGAATAAGGCCGTGAAAGTAGTAATCTCTTCAGGGGAACACTTCTGGCCTAAACGAATATGTTCCACTACACCAGAAGTGACCGAGATGTCAACCGAAATGGTAGCTTCAATGTTTTATAGGTTTCCCTCAGTGTCCGTATGACATGCGAGTATCGAAGACTAGGGGCAAGGGTAGACATACAGTGTAAAAATGGTGGTGATGTTATTCTCTACAGTATCCAATTGGGGAAGGAAAGACGATCGATGATGGAGGTCTTCCCACAGAGGGTCATCCACACTCATAATATCCATAATGGAATCGTCAGAATGAAAATTTCGGAGTAGAGGATCAAGTAAGGACGATGTCCATTGTAGAAAACAAGATGTAGAGGCCACATCCAAGTGGTCCTCAGGTGCTGACTGGATAGCCTCATAAGTGAGTTCAGTGGGTGAAAGAGGCATGGTATCTCCAATGAAGTGCATAGTGGCTTCGTCGGGTACGAGCCATTGATCGGTAGAGTTGGGAAAAGAGGATATCATGTTCACCGTGGAAACATGGTTAGGGGGATCAAAGGTTGGAAAAACACCCATAATAGATGAGTCTTTTATGAGGTCGACCCCCATGCTCTCATATGGATGTGAAGATTGCACGAGTAGCAGGACATTATCACCAGGATGAGTAGCAGTGTCCGGTGTACAAAAATCCAGTTGGTCGACTATGACAATTCAGCCTTGGTGGGGGAATTGCACAATGTGAAAGATGGAGGATGCGACTGCAGTCATGGCATAAAACCAATTACGAGCAAGTAAAAGATTATAATCTAAAGGGGTTGCGGCTACTTCCACGTTAATGGTTGCAGTCTTACCCCCCAACTCTATTGCCAAGGCTTGTAATAGCCCATGGGGTTGGTGTGAAAATGCTCACAGTAGATCCAAAGAGATGATGTAAACCTCACAATGAAAGAATTTAGGAATAATAGAAGAAGAATAGAGAAGAATAACATAGATCCAAAGGAGCTCAGATAAAGGTAGAATAATTACACATGTTACATTAATCTGAATAGTAAAACAGTAAATATACAATGCTCAGGATTCAAATACATTAGGTGTGATTTGAATTAGCTTGCATGGATAGATCCAAAATCAGTGGAGTGTCATCACGCACAACTATAAGTCTATATCATCATCGGTGGAGTCATCAATGCGCAAGTAACTGTCAACCATCTGTCAAACTGAGTCTAACTGAGTGTGGTAGGTGTAACTGGCACATGGATGCACTAACGGAATGAAGGAGGATCAGTGGAGGGTGCATGAGGAGCTATCTGGAGTCAAAAGGGGCAGTCAAGTCTCATCGGAGTGATACATTCAGTTGAGAGTCAGTCTAGCCTTAAATCAAGGAAAGAACTAATGATAACTCACAAACTGAAGTACAACAAGAGTGGTAGGTGAGAAAAGGATCCCTTCTCAAGTGGTGGGTGAGAAGTGAGTGCATGACTAGCTAGGAGGGATCAATCTGAGTGACAAAACCTTCAGACAATCCCTCTCCAAAATGATTCATATCTTGATTATTCTCTTGAAAGATTAACTCATCATCAATTTCTTCTTCATCAACCATATTGTTTTGAAAAGGTGGTGGCACCCTTTGGTCCTCATTTTCTCTTCTTTCTCGCTGGATATCATTATTCCTTCGTTCTCTTGGTATAAATCTAAGAGAAAACTGCCTTTTGAACTGATTCTGGTTATTTGGATTTCGTTCAGCTTCTGGAGCAGGTTTGCTAGAATTCTTCTCAAGCTCTAATTTATTCAGTTTTGTTGAAATAATTTTAACCAGCTTAGCCATCTCATCTATCTTGGTTTCAGCAGACTGAGGAACAACACTTGCTGAAACAGCCTCCTTCTTTCCTTTCCTTTCATAAAGCTACTGCGCTGTTTCTTTCTTAAGTCTGTTTGAAGCTAGCAAATTAGATTCTACCTCTAATGCTGCATCTTGCATATTCAGCAGCGTGATAGGTCTTCTTTCTCTCAACAATAAGGAAAACTCATGATCAAAGGCATTTGCATAAGTAAGTTTAGCTGATGTTTCTGTGGGCTTTATTTCTACAGGAATTCTACTGTACATCTTGTTAAATCTTTTTGAAAAATCTGCAACAGTCTCCTCTTTTTTCCTACAGAGAGCTCCAAACTTAGTTATATAATAGGTGTGGTCTTTTCTATCTCCCCATTGCCTCATGAAAATATCATGGAGTTCTTCAATTATAGTGATTGAGCTGGCAGGAAACTCTCTAAACCACTTTCTTACATCCCCATCAAGGCTTTGAACAAATACCCTCATCCACACATCTTTAATCTCAATGTTCTAATTGTTAGCATAACTTAGGAAAGCCTCCCAATGTTCCTGAGCAGTGGTTTCCCCCTGTCCATTGAACCTAGGCATATATTTATGGTAATCACCTCCAGGTAATGCATGTAAAGGCTGAGGTAAAACTAATGGTGCATACCTAGCTGCAACCATCCTGTCCATCATATCCATGGGTGGGTTTTGGCCTGCCATTTTGGTACTGACTGGATTGAAAGATGTAGAAGCTTGGATAGAACCTTTTTGAAAGGGATTCTTTCCTAATTGAAGCTGAAAGATAGGTATTTTATCAGGAGAAGAAGTCTTAGCTTTCAAAAAACTTCGAGGATTAGTAAAAAGATGAAAAGTGCTCTCAGGGATGGTAGGTTTTATCCAAGGTGAGGTTTTAGCTGAATGTAATGAAACACCCAACTGGTCAGGGTCACAGGAGGCTAGCAAATATTCAGACTTTTTGAGTTTCCTTGCTATTTTCAAGATCTGTTCAGGGTCTGTCACACCCAGTTTCAATGGAGAAGTAGGTCTGGTCCTGGTTCCAATCCCTTTAGAAGCCACTATGACAACTTTTTTGGTGAAAATAGCCTTAAAAAAGAGCTGATTTAAGTCCACCTCTTAAACCAGTAAAACTGATAAGTATCCCAGGGAAGATATGCTTCACCTTCGTCCCCGGCAACAGCGACAAATATGTTTGTGCCAGAAATTGTTTCTAAGGCTAAAGAAACAAGCCAACACAATCTCAAATAAAACTCAACAAAGTAAACTAGGTTTTTAGGTTTTCTGGAATATTTTTCTTGGTTGTAAATTTGGTGATCAACGGGGATTACACTCATGAACTAAACCAAAAACTGAATTATAAACAAATAAAGACAAAGATGCATCATATAATCAACAAATATCAATCAGAATATAATCTTAAAAGTCATTCAGGGCTGACAAGCATCACAAGTAAAGAAACCATGAACTAGCAATGAATATATCAGTCCAGTAGTTAAACAAACTCAAAATGAAGTTAAAACATATACTGAAGGGTATAAAGTGTCATATATTTCATAGTCTGTCATCAAATGCATACAAGAGTCATTGTACTTAGCTCTGAGCAAGTCTGAAAATAAAGATAATCTGGAGACCTCTTGAAGCTTCCCAAAAATCGAACCCCTTCAATGACTTTCTAACCCCTCTAAATACTAATCATTACAAAATTAGTTAGGGTTTCAACCCTAACTGCCTTCCACCTATTCGATGAGGTAAACTAAAAGTACAATCTTTACAAAGTTGCAAAATATGCTAAAAATAGCAAATTACTAACATATCTGTTTGTTAACTAATGACAACTAACTGAATGTTTAACTGAATGTACAACTGTCTTATAGGTCTTTTGCCACTTCAGCCAGTAGAGTGATACCATCTGATGCTTGATCTTTTCTCTTAGCCTTTTTTTGCTCTTGCTCCATGTCATTTATCTTCTTGATGAGCTCCTTGTTTCTCTGTTGCAGGTCCTGGACTGTCTTCTCCAATTCTGTGCAATGCATGTCAGCAGCTCTTTTTCTTTTTAGTGCTTCTTTTGCATTTGCTATCAGCTCCTGAAAATTATCATTTACATCTTGTAGATCTTCTCTCAATCTTCTTTTAGCCATCATTAATCCATCATTGACCTCTTGCATGTAATTCATCTGGTGTTTGTATTGTTTAACAGTTTTCTGCAAATTCTCCCTGTCAGAGTTAGCTAATTTGTCCATTGTAGAATCTTGTTCCTCATCAGGTCTCCAAGGTATATCAAGCTTCTTGAAGATTTCTGCCTCTTCAATCAACAGTTCTGTAGCAGTGTCTTCAATGCTGGGCTTTTGATTTTCTTCACCTGCTGCTTCAACTGAAGGAGTTTCTTCTTTTAATGGTGGTTGCATTTTATCTAGTTCTGGTTTATCATCTATGGATATCTCATCTAAGACAGTCACTTCATTTGTATTTAACTTGGGATTGAGCAATTTCTTCATATTTAATCTTATCTTGTTCTTTGACCTAGTTTTAGGTCTCCAAAATGATGCTGCTTCTCCCATCATTTTCAGTTCCTTTCCTTGATGCTAGATGGCAGCCAACTCCACTACTTCAAGCTTATTCCTTTTCCTGCTAGATTTTGTTGTTTTACTATCTGAAGTATGGATTTCTTCTATTTCAGCTTTGACTTCTGTTTTGGAGATGAGCTGCTCTTCTTCCAATAACTATCCCTCATCATCTGAGAGAATAGTGATAGGGCTTCTCGGTTGAGTGTGAATTTCCTCTTTAGGTACAACTACCTTTTTTATATCAACATTTTTCACTTCATGAGGATCTGCTACAGGTGCCAAATTCTGTTTAGGTTGTTCCTTCTTATCTTCAAACAGTGAATACTTGCCTTTAGAGCTGGCTGAGAATGGCTTTGGTTCATTATCTTCCTCCACATGCTTTGATGCTTCTTCAACTTTGATCTCTTCCTTATCTTCAAGTTTTGGCTTATGACCTAATTTTCTCAACAAGACCTTACCCTTATATGCTTGCCTCTTAGATTTTTGATCTTCAAAACCAGACCAAAAGATGAAGAAGTCCCAGGTCTTTCCTTCATGCTGCAAGACAGTACTAATAATCAACTTGATTAATCCATGGTGAAAGATGGACTGAGAAGAATGATCTATTGGACCTTTCACCTTGTTGTACATTTTCTGTAAACTTTTCAAAAAGAAGAATGGCAGGTTCATCTTGGACACCCCCACCATGAGCTGAAGGAATCTAAAATGATATTTGCATACAAAAGCATACCTGCCCTCACAAGTAACATAGCTCTGTAATATTCTGATTGGCTCAACCCATTCCTTTCTGACATTTTGGATAAGGACACCTTTATTCCAATCAGGTGTGACATTTGGTAAGAGAAATCTCTGTGGATCAAATTCAAAGGGCAGTTTCTTAAACCATTGTTCGCCCTCATCCTTAATCCATGTGTCTTCTTAAATTAGTTTTACTGTCAGTTTGAATTTCAGAGTATCAAAAATCACCATGTCATTCTTAAAACCCTGGGCAAACTTACATGACACCTTTGCATTATACCCATCGATCTTCCTGAAAAAATCCATCCAACCAGATTGTTGAAACAGCTCAACACAGTCAGGCAGTTTTTCAATCCATCCTACATCAGTTGGTTCAACTCTGTTTATTTTACCACTCCTGCCCATTCTTCTTCAATCACTGCAAATTGAATGATATCCTTTTGTATTGTTTGCAAGCAGGATATTACTGTAGGAGGTTAAAAAATACTGTCGAACGTACAGGTTATTTACAGCATTAAAACCTTGGTTTTGACAGGGTTATATTTCATAAAAACAAAATCAGCCTGGCGTCGCAGAGCATCAACAAATAGCTATTTCCCTGGTCGAAATTGTGTTTAAAAGCACAATTTAACCTTACTTTTGATCAATTTTGACAAAGTACGCCCCAGCGAAAAAACCCCAAATTTACTGTTATATTGGTTTTTTAGGAATACCTTGAAATTGTGCCACTATAGTTGTTTAAAATCATGACCTGAGCTGTCAGATGAGTCACCTTGGTTGTACAGACGTCCTCCAACCTTCAATTTAGCTGCTAGCAACGGAATTAGGAATCCCTAATTTCCCGTGAAGCCTTCAAAACCTCTCGCTTGTTCAGTCAGCAACGATGTCCGGTTTTCTAGTGATTATACCTACTCCACTAAGTCCTCCGTCTTTGAATGTGCTTGTAATTAACACATTCATCCCACATTACCTCAAACCATGTGGCTACCTGTCAAAATGAATTACACCTGGGCTGATGATGAGCACGATTTCCTCACGATGTGTAACCATTTGAAATCATGATGTTTTCTGCATCAACACGTAATGAATCTTCTAAAACACATCATCAGTCATTCATTATCCCAAGCGTGCCAAAATTTGCTGAAAAATCAGAAAAATTTGGAGTCGCGATATTCTTGTAGCACGCCTTTGGTGATTTTGAGCTCCAGCGCTACAAGAAAAACTTTGACACTGTTTTGGTGCTTTTTAACAACTTTTTATCATTTTGCATGGGATCTTAAAGCTATCAGGGTCAGGATTGTACATGAATTTACTTAGAATAAGGTTTATGAGCCCCTTATTTGATATAATGACCTTTTAAACCCCTCATTAAAAACAAACCTAAAGTTTTTAAAACCTGAAAACTCAAAAACAAGCCCAAAATCTCATATAAAGACTAAAGAAAATTTCCTAAAGAGGAAAAAATCAAGTTAAAGCAAATAAATAACTTGAAATAAAATGCAAATCAAACCAAATTTGAAGAAACAAAATACTGACTTAACATATGGCTCCAGCTGCGGGATGAAGACCTCCCTGCGAGGCTTCAAGAACCTGAAGACCAGTGCCTTCTGTCTGCTATCTTATCTATTCTGCAAAAATTTCCATTGGGATATGGAGTCTTATTATGATTTACTCACCGATATGTACAATGATCAGTGAAAATGCTCCTATAAACTGTAAAAATGTTTGAGGAATCATCCATTAACAGGGCTGGACAACTCCTCACCTTCCAAGGACTGCAGGATAAAAGTATTGTTTTCTAGAACCTTTGATACCAGAAAAGGGCCAAACCAAAGATTGTCAAACTTACCATGCTTACCCTTCTGCTCCTTTCTTGCATCCCATCTTAGAACCATCTCACCTTCTATGAAAGTACTTTCTTTAACATTCCTATCAAATCTATTTTTTATCTTGGATCTGTACAACTGTGCTTTTTCATCCACCTTCTCTCTATTTTGTTGTAACTCTATCATTTCAAATATTCTTCTTTGCATATCATTAGGTTCCTCTTGAGAATTCTGGAGGAATTTCATCACTGGAATTCCCAATTGAACAGGGAACACTGCTTCTGTGCCATAAACAAGCTGAAATGGAGAAGTCACAATTGCCTGTTTCACTGTAATTCTATCTGCCCATAATGCATACTTCAGCATTGAATCCCAAGACCTTTTGTTATGCTTCAGCAGTTTCTTGATGCTTTGAATTATGTTCTTATTGGAAGATTCAGCTTGACCATTTCCTTGAGGATAATAAGGAGTTGAATGCTTCAGAATGATGCCATTTCTTTCACAAAAGGCCACCATTGCCTTGGATTTGAATGCCTTTGCATTATCTGTTATTAATCTCTGTGGACAGCCAAACTTGCTCAAAATTTTTTCTTCAATAAATTCCATGATTACTTTGTCTGTAGCATTCCTCGTGGGAATGGCTTCCACCCATTTCGTGAAAAAATATGTTGCAGTCAGAATCCAATGATGTTGTCCTGAAGATGCTGGATTTATTTCTCCAATAAAGTCCAGACCCCACTGCTGAAACGGGGCATTTACTGCAATAGGTTTTAAAGGCAAGGACAATAATTTATGTTTACCTGCAAATTTCTGACAAGGAATGCATGCTCTTACCTGCTGGTAAACATATGTGAATAAGGATGGCCAATAATATCCAGCTCGCAAAATTTTGTAAGTTGTTGCTTTCCAATACTTGTGCCCTCCACAGGCACCTTCATGAGATTCTGAAATCACCTCTCCTATTTCAGATTGGTCCAAACATCTGAGCAAAATACCCCCTGGATCCTTCCAGAACAATTGATCTTCAACTAAACAGTATTTAGTGGCTTTGAGTTTTAAAGATCTGGTAGCTTTCTTATCCAAATGTTCAAGACATTGCAGAAATAATAGAAAATGAACAATATCTACATACCAGGTTGATGATGAATAAAAATCCATGATCTTTTCTTTTTCCAGAAGTGCTTGATCTTCTTCAGGAACTAATTCTTCAACCATGACATGCAGTCCCAGAGCCTGACAATTTGAGTCAGCCAACAGCTTGGCTGAACCTTGTCCCTTGACAAGCTTAGTAGGCCTAATCTCTACATCATATTCCATAATCTTCGCAATCCACTTACCTCTCTTTCCTTCACTATCAGGCTGAGTTAACACATCCTTTACAGTAGAATTAGGTAGAAAAGAAATTACTTTTGAATGCAGGATATAGATTCTGAAGAATTTCAAAGCTTTTACCAGAGCATAATATTGCTTCTACAAAATACTGTACTTCATCTCAAAATCTCTGAGAGTTTTGCTGAAGAAAGCAATGGGTTGTTCTAATCCTTCTTTATTCTTCTGAAGTAAAACAGCTGCAATTGTGTCTTCTAATGCAAATGAAAAAGTAAGGAATTCTTTGGTAAAATCAGGACTTACCAATACAGGTTCTTCAGTAAGAGCTACTTTGATTTTCTCAAATGCTACCTTTGCCTCAGCAGTCCACTTTACTTCCTGATCTTTCTTTAACATGGTTGTGATTTGTTTAATGGTTTCAGCAAAGTTGGGAATAAACCAGCACAGAAAATTTATCTTGCCAATAAATGATTGAACATCCTTTTTACTCCGAGGTAAGCTAATATTCAGTATTGCTTTCACTCTTTTAGGATCTATTCTGATGCCATCAGCAGACACCAAGTGAACAAGTAATTTACCTTCTTGCACAACAAAATGTGATTTTTTGGGGTTCAGGGACAGGCCAAATTTTCTGCATTTTAAGAAGGTTTGCTCCAAATGCTTCAAGTGTTCATCATCAGATTTTGAGAATACAGTAATATCATCCAGATAGATAACCACAAAATTATCCTTTTCTCCTACAAATGCAATGTCCATGGCTCTCTGAAAAGTTGCTCCGGCATTCATCAAGCCAAAAGGCATCTTGTCATACATGAATGTCCCCCATGGGGTTGTAAAGGCTGTCTTTTCCTTGTCATCAGGGTGCATGGCAATCTGATTGTACCCTAAGAAACCATCCAGCATAGAAATCCTCTGAGCTCCAACTACTTGCTGCAAAACCTGTTCAATCTTGGGAAGAGGATAATTGTCTTTTAATGATGATCTATTCAGATTTCTGAAGTCAACACATAATCTAATTTCCCCATTCTTTTTTTTGACAGGAACCAAATTAGCAACCCAGGAAGAATACCTGAGAGGCACTATTATTTTTGCATCCAGCAGCTTCTTTATTTCTTTTTCAATTACAGGGAACAAAGCTGGATTGATCCTTCTTAGTTTCTGTCGGAAAGGCTTAACATTAGGCTTCAAAGGGACCTTGTGTTGAATAATTGTTGTATCATAAGTTTTTAATTCCTTATAAGACCAGGCAAATGCATCTACATGTTTTTTCAGAAGCTTGATATATCTATTCCTTTGTTCCACTGTTAGAAATTTAGAAATTTTTACCATCCTAGGATGTTCTGCTGAACCAATATTGTAGTCTTCTACATTGTCTTTTGAAGATTGAACCACTGGCTTTGAAGGTGTATCATCCTTCGAGAATATTCTTTATAAAGGCACTAGACCTTTAGGAATGAAATTTCTCTTCAACTCAATGATTTTATGACCTGCTATCTCTTCTGCAGCAAATTCATTTCACTGTTCATCTCCCTCATCCTCTTCCTGATCAATTTGAGCATTTGAAAATTTATATGTAAGCTCTAGAAATTTTTTGATTTCAATGTCATCTTCAAAAACTCTCCAGTGTTTCACATTATCAGGCACACATGGTCTATACCTCGCCTCTATGGGATACTTTAGCTGAGTGGTCTTAGGGATTCTGAAATGTGTGGCATCTAAATCTAATGAGTTTGCGGTCTCATTATGATTCCTTGGAATATGAGTGATATTAAATGCTATAAAATAGTTTTCAAGCATATCCCATACCTCATTCCGATACACTTTCAGCAAACCCTGCTTTACTTGATATTTTCTCTTCACTTGCTGAACAACTAATTCGGAGTCGCCAAATGCAGCAATCTGCTGAATTCCTAAATCTTTAGTAGCCTTCAATCCCAGTAGCAGAGCTTCATACTCAGCAGTGTTGTTAGTGGTAACAAATTCTAACTTATACATGAGTTTCACTATTTCACCCCCAGGGGAAATGAGTAAAACTCCAGCTCCAGCACCCTCTTTGCATGAGGATCCATCAAAGTACAAGTGCCACAGTGCATCTTCTTCTCCTCTGCTGTGTTTAACTTGATTTACCTTTTCCACGTGTAGCAGACCAGCAGAATTATCCTCTTCAGTGAACTGTAATATGCATGAACCAAGGTCTTTATCCACAGAATACATTGGATGATTGGTGGGATTTTTATCATCTGTTACTATGTAAGCAAGCTGCAGCTCTCTATAAAGTCTTCTATTTTCTCCTCCAAAAACAGGAATGGTGGCATAAGAGAGATCTATCTGTAAAGTTCCTCCAACCTTCTTAGCCCATGACCTAGAAAGAAGCAAGCCAAACTTTGGTGTGATGTCAGCTACCACAACATCCATTATCACACTTTTCATGGGCAATTGAGCAAGGTTGACAACCATGTCTTTTATTACTCCTAGGCACTTCACAACTCGAGAGTCAAAAGCATATAAATCATGGTAAGGTTTAGTGACACTGAGGCCCAGGGCTTCCATTACAACTTTTGGCATTAAGTTATGGGATGCTCCTAAATCTAATAAACAATTGTGAATCATTCGCTCATGGACAGTCAAGGTTACATAGAATGGAGGAGAAGCACCAGCTTCATTTTCAGTTTTCTCAGCCAGAGCTGATCCAATGAAAATTCTAGGGTTTTATTCCTGCAAGTTAACTGTATCTGAAACAAGTTGATTACTGGGTACATTCATCACTTTCAGAACTGTTTCTTTATATGATGGATTCTTTATTAACTCAGTCAAAGGTACAGGAATCTTTAGCTTCCCTAGTTCATTCTCCAAACTAAAATTCTGGGCAGATTTATTTACCTCTTCAACTTCAACATTCTTCTTTGATTTTTCTGCATATTGCCTCTTCTCCATGACAGGATCAGCTATTTGCTTAGCATGAACAGGTGCAGCAGGGACAGGTGCCTTCTTCTTCGGGGCTTGGACAACTTGTTTTGGGCCTGATCTAAGATTTATGGTCTTCTTAGGTCCATTCAGAGGAACATCAGCAGTTGCAACAGTGTTTTCCAAGCCTAAATCTTCTTCAGTTTCAAACATGTCAGCATCATAATATTTTGCATTTAGAAATTCTTCCTTAGTGACAAAACCTTCAGACAATCCCTCTCCAAAATGATTCATATCTTGATTATTCTCTTGAAATATTAACTCATCATCAATTTCTTCTTCATCAACCATATTGTTTTGAAAAGGTGGTGGCACCCTTTGGTCCTCATTTTCTCTTCTTTCTCGCTAGATATCATTATTCTTTCGTTCACTTGGTATAAATCTAGGAGCAAACTGCCTTCTGAACTGATTTTGGTTATTTGGATTTCGTTCAGCTTCTGGAGCAGGTTTGCTAGAATTCTTCTCAAGCTCTAATTTATTCAGTTTTCCTGAAATAATTTTAACCAACTTAGCCATCTCATCTATCTTGGTTTCAGCAGACTGAGGAACAGCACTTGCTGAAACAACCTCCTTCTTTCCTTTCCTTTCATAAAGTTGTTGTGCTGTTTCTTTCTTAAGTCTGTTTGAAGCTAGCAAATTATATTCTACCTCTAATGCTGCATCTTGCATATTCAGCAGGGTGATAGGTCTTCTTTCTCTCAACAATAAGGAAAACTCGTGATCAAAGGCATTTGCATAAGTAAGTTTAGATGATGTTTCTGTGGGATTTATTTCTGCAGGAATTCTACTGTACATCTTGTTAAATCTTTTTGAAAAATATGCAACAGTCTCCTCTTTTTTCCTACAGAGAGCTCCAAACTTAGTTATATAATAGGTTTGGTCTTTTGTATCTCCCCATTGCCTCATGAAAAGATCATGGAGTTCTTCAATTATAGTGATTGAGTTGGCAGGCAACTCTCTAAACCACTTTCTTACATCCCCATCAAGGCTTTGAACAAATACCCTCATCCACACATCTTTAATCTCAATGTTCTGATTGTCAGCATAACTTAGGAAATCCTCTCAATGTTCCTCAGCAGTGGTTTCCCCCTTTCCATTGAACCTAGGCATATATTTATGGTAATCACCTCCAGGTAATGCATGTAAAGGCTGAGGTAAAACTAATGGTGCATACCTAGCTGCAACCATCCTGTCCATCATATCCATGGGTGGGTTTTGGCCTACCATTTTGGTACTGACTGGCTTGAAAGATGTAGAAGCTTGGATAGAACCTTTTTGAAAGGGATTCTTTCCTACTTTCAGCTGAAAGATAGGTATTTTATCAGGAGAAGAAGGATTTCAAAAAACTTCGAGGATTAGTAAAAACCTGAAAAAGTGCTCTCAGGGATGGTAGGTTTTATCCAAGGTGAGGTTTCAGCTGAATGTAATGAAACACCCAACTGGTCAGGGTCACAGGAGGCTCACAAAGATTGAGACTTTCTGAGTTTCCTTGTTGTTTTCAAGATTTGTTCAGGGTCTGTCACACCCAGTTTCAATGGAGAAGTAGGTGTGTTCCTGGTTCCAATCCCTTTAGAATCCACTATGACAACTTTTTTGGTGAAAATAGCCTTAAAAAAGAGTTGATTTAAGTCCACCTCTTAAACCAGTAAAACTGATAAGTATCCCAGGGAATATATGCTTCACCTTCGTCCCCGACAACGACGCCAAAGATGTTTGTGCCGGAAATTGTTTCTAAGGCTAAAGAAACAAGCCAACACAATCTCAAATAAAACTCAAAAAAGTAAACTAGGTTTTTAGGTTTTCTGGAATATTTTTCTTGGTTGTAAATTTGGTGATCAACAGGGATTACACTCATGAACTAAACCAGAAACTGAATTATAAACAAATAAAGACAAAGATGCATCATATAATCAACAAATATCAATCAGAATATAATCTTAAAAGTCATTCAGGGCTGACAAGCATCACAAGTAAAGAAACCATGAACTAGCAATGAATATATCAGTCCAGTAGTTAAACAAACTCAAAATGAAGTTAAAACATATACTGAAGGGTATAAAGTGTCATATATTTCATAGTCTGTCATCAAATGCATACAAAAGTCATTGTACTTAGCTCTGAGCAAGTCTGAAAATAAAGATAATCTGGAGACCTCCTGAAGCTTCCCAAAAATCGAACCCCTTCAATGACTTTCTAACCCCTCTCAATACTAATCATTACAAAATTGGTTAGGGTTTCAACCCTAACTGCCTTCCACCTATTCGATGAGGTAAAGTAAAAGTACAATCTTTACAAAGTTGCAAAATATGCTAAAAATAGCAAATTACTAACATATCTGTTTGTTAACTAATGACAACTAACTGAATGCTTAACTGAATGTACAACTGTCTTATAGGTCTTTTGCCACTTCAGCCAGTAGAGCGATACCATCTGATGCTTGATCTTTTCTCTTAGCCTTTTTCTGCTCCTGCTCCATGTCATTTATCTTCTTGATGAGCTCCTTGTTTCACTGTTGCAAGTCCTGGACTGTCTTCTCCAATTCTGTGCAATGCATGTCAGCAACTCTTTTTCTTTTTAGTGCTTCTTTTGCATCTGCTATCATCTCCTGAAAATTATCATTTACATCTTGTAGATCTTCTCTCAATCTTCTGTTAGCCATCATTAATCCATCATTGACCTCTTGCATGTAATTCATCTGGTGTTTGTATTGTTTAACAGTTTTCTGCAAATTCTCCCTGTCAGAGTTAGCTAATTTGTCCATTGTAGAATCTTGTTCCTCATCAAGTCTCCAAGGTATATCAAGCTTCTTGAAGATTTTTGCCTCTTCAATCAACAGTTCTATAGCAGTGTCTTCAATGCTGGGCTTTTGATTTTCTTCACCTGCTGCTTCAACTGAAGGAGTTTCTTCTTTTAATGGTGGTTGCATTTTATCTAGTTTTGGTTTATCATCTATGGATATCTCATCTAAGACAGTCACTTCGTTTGTATTTAACTTGAGATTGAGCAATTTCTTCATATTTAATCTTAGCTTGTTCTTTGACCTAGTTTTAGGTCTCCAAAATGATGCTGCTTCTCCCATCATTTTTAGTTCCTTTCCTTGATGCTGGATAGCAGCCAACTCCACTACTTCAAGCTTATTCCTTTTCCTGCTAGATTTTGTTGTTTTACTATCTGAAGTATGGATTTCTTCTATTTCAGCTTTGACTTCTGTTTTGGAGATGAGATGCTCTTCTTCCAATAAATATCCCTCATCATCTGAGAGAATAGTGATAGGGCTTCTCGGTTGAGTGTGAATTTCCTCTTTAGGTACAGCTACCTTTTTTATATCAACATTTTTCACTTCATGAGGATCTGCTACAGGTGCCAAATTCTATTTAGGTTGTTCCTTCTTATCTTCAAACAGTGAATACTTGCCTTTAGAGCTGGCTGAGAATGGCTTTGGTTCATTATCTTCCTCCACATGCTCTGATGCTTCTTCAACTTTGATCTCTTCCTTATCTTCAAGTTTTGGCTTATGACCTAATTTTCTCAACAAGACCTTACCCTTATTTGCTTGCCTCTTAGATTTTTGATCTTCAAAACCAGACCAAAAGATGAAGAAGTCCCAGGTCTTTCCTTCATGCTGCAAGACAGTACTAATAATCAACTTGATTAATCCATGGTGAAATATGGACTAAGAAGAATGATCTATTGGCCCTTTCACCTTGTTGGACATTTTCTGTAAACTTTTCAAAAAGAAGAATGGTAGGTTCATCTTGGACACCCCCACCATGTGTTGAAGGAATCTAAAATGATATTTGTATACAAAAGCATACCTGCCCTCACAAGTAACAATTTAACCAGCCTGGCGTCACAGAGCATCAACAAAAAGCTATATCCCTGGTCGAAATTGTTTTTAAAAGCACAATTTAACCTTTCTTTTGATCAATTTTGACAGAGTACGCCCCAGCGAAAAAACCCCAAATTTACTGTTATATTGGTTTTTTAGGAATACCTTGAAATTGTGCCACTATAGTTGTTTAAAATCATGACCTGAGCTATCAGATGAGTCACCTTGGTTGTACAGACGTCCTTCAACCTTCAATTTAGCTGCTAGCAACGGAATTAGGAATCCCTAATTTCCCATGAAGCCTTCAAAACCTCTCGCTTGTTTAGTCAGCAACGATGTCCGGTTTTCTAGTGATTATAGCTACTCCACTAAGTCCTCCGTCTTTGAATGTGCTTGTAATTAACACATTCATCCCACATTACCTCAAACCATGTGGCTACCTGTCAAAATGAATTACACCTGGGTTGATGATGAGCACGATTTCCTCACGATGTGTAACCATTTGAAATCATGATGTTTTCTTCATCAACACATAATGAATCTTCTAAAACACATCATCAGTCATTCATTATCCCAAGCGTGCCAAAATTTGCTGAAAAATCGGAAAAATTTGGAGTCGCGATATTCTTGTAGCGCGCCTTTGGTGATTTTGAGCTCCAGCGCTACAAGAAAAACTTTGACACTGTTTTGGTGTTTTTTAGCAGCTTTTTATCATTTTGCATGGGATCTTAAAGTAGTCAGGGTCAGGATTGTAGATGACTTTAGTTAGAATAAGGTTTATGAGCCCCTTATTTGATATAATGACCTTTTAAACGCCTCATCAAAAACAAACCGAAAGTTTTTAAAACCTGAAAACTCAAAAACAAGCCCAAAATCTCATATAAAGACTAAAGAAAATTTCCTAAAGAGGAAAAAATCAAGTTAAAGCAAATAAATAACTTGAAATAAAATGCAAATCAAACCAAATTTGAAGAAACAAAATACTGACTTAACAGTAGGAATAGGATGGAGTATAGGAATATCCTAACACCCCCCCCTTAATCCATCCTGGGCCATGGTAACTAGGACCAAACGTCACTCATACAATCAAATAAATGATAAAATAATAACTATCTATAAATCGAGGAAATGGGGAAAACCTCATGGGAAAAATACCCCCCCTCAAAAGAACAGTAAATAACTCAAAGAACCATCATACTAAGCAGAAAAGAAAGAATCTTTCGTCAGTGAAAGATTTTGCAAAAAACTTGAAAAGTAAATCCTCTGTAGGATGCCAAAGCAGGTGCGAGATCTGGATATGGTCTTCTGATGTGCCTCCCACTGTGTAGAAGATGTATTGGACGAAGCAAGTCTTTTAGGAATACTTTCTGCAACTGGAACGAATGGATCATGATGAGTCTTCCCAAGGGATGGAAGAGAGAACCCCACCATCATGTTGCATCTCTCGTGGAGAGGTAGATGGCATAATGCAAGTTTGGCATGATGTTGAAGTCTTGTAGTTATGTGATCAAACGAATCCTCAACTGTGTTCTCAGTAGTTGCAAGGAGTGTGTGAGCCCATAATGGCCTTGGCTCTGGATTGAGAACATGTGTTGGTTCTGGATCTGAATCTGGATGTTCTTGAACTTTGATCTCAACATAAAGATCTTCATCTTCATATTCATTAGAATAAGAGTCACTTGAATCTTCATAAGATTCTAAAGGAGTAGGAGGAGAGAAGGGCAGAAAATGAGAGAACTGATATGCCTTGGAGGCATGATTTGCAAACCCTTTCGCTATAGTCTTCCCAGTAGAGATCTCTGTAATCTCAACTGTGTCGGAATCAAAAGTCACCTTCTTAGGTGACCCGGTGTGATTCATCTGATATACAGATAACAAATTTGTTGTCAAGGAGGGAACGAATAGAACATTCTTGAACTTTCCATGCTCCATATGTATTGTACCCAATTCTTTGGAAGAGATCTGAGAGTTGTCTCCCATGTGAATGGTAGGCCCATCTTCGAGATCTAAAGAGGAAAATGATTCTTCAGAGGCAACCATGTGGTTGGAGGCTCCAGAATCTATGAGGAGGGCCTTTGATTGTGAAAAACTAGCCATCAATGCATGGCAATCCTCATGACCATCAGATCCACTTCCAGAATCAGACATCTTTGCATCTTTTGGAATAGCAATTTTGTTCTGTTCAAGAAGCTTGGTTAGTAGGTCTATTTTCTTGTGCATGCAAGCTTTCTCAGGATGGTATCCTCTCTTGCAGTAGGGACATTCAAATCTCTTATGTTTTTCCTTTTTGGAGCTAGAGACTCCTTTTGATGGACTTGACTTATCATTCAGCTTGGATTTAGATGACTTCTTATCCTTGTCTTTTTGCCTCCCTTTCAAATTCGTTTTACTGGCTTCTCCAGCTAGAAGAGCTAGATCTATGGAGGTCTTGATGACACCCATTTGAACCAATTTTTCCTCTTCTTGAATGAGAACTTCAATAAAGGCTGTTAAGGTGGGAAACTTCCATCCAAGGATTGACATTTGCCCAGAATGGAAGGTAGATACAAAGACATAAAATTGAGATCCAAGTTTGCTCAGAATGGAGAGCACCAATTGCTCATCACTTTTAGTGATGCGACAATGCTTGCATTGTGCAACCAATTTCTGAAATTTTGAGAAGAATTCTTGAATGCTTTCGAAATTGCTAGGTGGTAGGGAAACCAATTCATTTTCGAGAATGTGGCCTCTTAGCCCATCTTATTTTCCAAAGAGACTCTCCAATTTTGTCCATAACTCATTTGGAGACTTCACTCCTTCAACATGAAATAGTAGATCTTCAAACATATGAAAGAATATGAATCCAAAAGCTTCATCCATTTTATTTAGATTCTTGGTTCTCTCTATAGCTGAATGTGGTATGGCATCTTTTTCAAATACCATTCTATTTAGCTATCTATTACACAAGTGTAATTTCATCTTACTCTTCCATTCGAAGTAATTGAAGGGCGTGATAATTATAGGAGAGGAAGGAGCATTAGAATTGCTCACTTTGACTAGTAGAACGAGTGCAAAGTGAAACTGCTGATACTGCTATTGCAACTGCTGGAACTTCGAAATACCTGCAAAAAACTCTCAAGAATGGAGGTAGAATATACTCTCAAATGGATCTGATACCATGTGAAAATGGTCATAGTAGATCCAAAGAGATTATGTAAACCTCACAATGAAAGAATTTAGGAATAACAGAAGAAGAATAGAGCAGAATAACATAGATCCAAAGGAGCTCAGATAGAGGCAGAATAATTACACATGTTACATTAATATGAATAGTAAAATAGTAAATATACAATGCTCGGGATTCAAATACACTAGGTATGATTCAAATTAGCCTGCATGGATAGATCCAAAATCAGTGGAGTGTCATCAAGCACAACTAGAAGTATATCTCATCATCGGTGGAGTCATCAATGCACAAGTAACTGTCAACCATCAGTCAAACTGAGTCTAACTGAGTGTGGTAGGTGTAACTGGCACATAGAGGCACTAACTGAATGAAGGAGGCTCAGTGGAGGGTGCATGAGGAGCTATATGGAGTTAGAAGGGGTATTCAAGTCTCATCGAAGGTCCATCAGAGTGATACAGTCAGTTGAGAGTCAGTCTAGCCCTAAATCAAGGAAAGAAATGATAATAACTCACAAACTGAAGTACAACAGTAGTGATAGGTGAGAAAAGGCACCCTTCTCAAGTGGTGGGTGAGAATTGGGCGCATGACTGGCTAGGAGGGCTCAATCTGAGCGGAGATAAGCTCCTGAGTGTTGGAAGACTAGGGACTAGGTGTTGGAGGTGTCAAGCTGATGACTGGGAAACATGCGTATGCATGCAAAATGCATGTTGCATGCAGAAATGCATGCTGCATGCAAGACTGATAAAGAAAATAACTGACAGGCTGGTAGGACTAGGATGGAATATAGGAATATCCTAACACCCCCCACTAATCCATCCTGGGCCCTGGCAACTAAGACCAAAGGTAACCCATACAATCAAATAAATGATAAAATAATAATTTCCCATAAACCGAGGAAATGGGGAAAACCTCATGGGAAAAATACTCTCCCTCAAAAGAACAATAAATAACTCAAAGAACCATCATACTAAGCATAAAAGAAATAATCTTTCATCAGTGAAATATTTTGCAAAAAACTTGACAAGTAAATCCTCTGTAGGATGCCAAAGCAGGTGTGAGATCTGGATCTGGTCTTCTGATGTGCCTCCCACTGTGTAGAAGATGTATTGGACAAAGAAAGTCTTTCAAGAATACTTTCTGCAACTGGAATGAATGGATCATGATGAGTCTTACCAAGGAATGGAAGAGAGAACCCCACCATCATGCTGCATCTCTCATGGAGAGGTATACGGCATAATGCAAGTTTGGAATGATGTTGAATTCTTGTATTTCTGTGATCAAAAGAATCCTCAACTGTGTTCTCAGTTGTTGCAAGGAGTGTGTGAGCCCATAATGGCCTTGGCTCTGGATTGAAAACATGTGTTGGTTCTGGATCTGAATCTGGATGTTCTTGAACTTTGATCTCAACATCAAGATCTTAATATTCATCTTCATTAGAAGAAGAGTCACTTGAATCTTCATCAGATTCCAAAGGAGTAGGAGGAGAGAAGGGCAGAAAATGAGAGAACTCATATGCCTTGGAGGCATGATTTGCAAACCCTTTCGCTATAGTCTTCCCAGTAGAGATCTCTGTAATCTCAACTGTGTCGGAATCAAAAGTCACCTTCTTAGGTGATCCGATGTGAGTCATCTGATATACAGATAAAAAATTTGTTGTCAAGGAGGGAACAAATAGAACATTCTTGAACTTGCCATGCTCCATATGTACCGTACCCAATTCTTTGGTAGAGATCTGAGAGTTGTCTCCCATGTGAATGGTAGGCCCATATTTGAGATCTAAAGAGGAAAATGATTCTTCAGAGGAAACCATGTGGTTGGAGGATCCATAATCTATGAGGAGGGCCTTTGATTGTGAAAAACCAGCCATCAATGCATGGCAGTCCTCATGACCATCAGATCCACTTTTAGAATCAAACATCTTTGCATCTTTTGGAACATCAATTTTGTTCTGTTCAAGAATCTTGGTTAGTAGGTCTATTTTCTTGTGAATGCAAGCTTTCTCAGGATGGTATCCTCTCTTGCACTAGGGACATTCAGATCTCTTATGTTTGTCCTTTTTGGAGCTGGAGACTCCTTTTGATGGACTTGACTTATCATTCAGCTTGGATTTAGATGACTTTTTATCTTTGTCTTTCTGCCTCCCTTTCACATTCGTCTTACTAGATTCTCCAGCTAGAAGAGGTGGATATTTGGAGGTCTTGATGACACCCATTTGAACCAATTTGTCATCTTCTTGAATGAGAGCTTCAGTAAAGGCTGTTAAGGTGGGAAACTTCCATCCAGGGATTGACATTCGCCCAGAATGGAAGGTAGATACAAAGACATAAAATTGAGATCCAAGTTTGCTCAGAATGGAGAGCACCAATTGCTCATCACTTTTAATGATGCCACAATTCTTGCATTGTGCAACCAATTTCTGAAATTTTGAGAAGAATTCTTGAATGCTTTCGAAATTGCTAGGTTGTAGGGAAACCAATTCATTTTAGAGAATGTGGCCTCTTATCCCATCTTGTTTTCCAAAGAGACTCTCCAATTTTGTCCATAACTCATTTGGAGACTTCACTCCTTCAACATGAAATAGTAGATCTTCAGACATATGAAGGCATATGAATCCAAAAGCTTCATCCATTTTATTTAGATGCTTGGTTCTCTCTACAGCTGAATGTGGTATGGCATCTTTTTCAAATACCATTCTATTTAGTTGTCTATTACACAAGTGTAATTTCATCTTACTCTTCCATTTGAAGTAATTGAAGGGAGTGAGAATTATAGGAGAGGAAGGAACATTCGAATTGCTCATCTTGACTGCTGGAATGAGTGCAAAGTGAAACTGCTGATACTGTTGTTGCAACTGCTGGAACTTTGAAATACCTGTAAAAAACTCTCAAGAATGGAGGTAAAATATACTCTCAAGAATGGAGGTAAAAACTCTCAAGAATGGAGGTAAAATATACTCTCAAATGGATCTGCTACCATGTGAAAATGCTCACAGTAGATCCAAAGAGATGATGTAAACCACACAATGAAATAATTTAGGAATAACAGAAGAAGAATAGAGTAGAATAACATAGATCCAAAGGAGCTCAGATAGAAGCAAAATAATTACACATGTTACATTAATCTTAATAGTAAAATAGTAAATATACAATTCTTAGGATTCAAATACACTAGGTGTGATTCGAATTAGCCTACATGGATAGATCCAACATCAGTGGAGTGCCATCAAGCACAACTAGAAGTCTATCTCATCATCGATGGAGTCATCAATGCACAAGTAACTATCAACCATCAGTCAAACTGAGTCTAACTAAGTGTGGTAGGTGTAACTGGAACATGGAGGCACTAACTGAATGAAGGAGGCTCAGTGGAGGGTGCATGAGGATCTATATGGAGTCAGAAGGGGCAATCAAGTCTCATCAAAGGTCCATCGGAGTAATACAGTCAGTTGAGAGTCAGTCTAGCCTTAAATCAAGGAAAGAACTGATGATAACTCACAAATTTAAGTACAACAGGAGTGGTAGGTCAGAAAAGGAGCCCTTCTCAAGTGGTGGGTGAGAAGTGGGTGCATGACTGGCTAGGAGGGCTCAATCTGAGTGGAGATAAGCTCCTAAGTGCTGGAAAACTAGGGACTAGGTGTTGGAGGTGTCAACCTGATGACTAGGCAGCATGCGGATGCATGCAATGCATGCTACATGCAGAAATGCATGCTACATGCAGAAATGCATGCAAGAATGATAATGAAAATAACTGGCAAGATGGTAGGACTAGGATGGAGTATAGGAATATCCTAACAGTTGGAATCCATGACCGTCAAATGCTTTCAAGGTAGTGGGAAAACGGTTTAACTTGGGAGAACCAATGGCTCTCCAACACGATATCGACATGACCGAGGTAGAGGCACCTTCGTCCAAGACAGTACGGTGGATTGTCTTCCCAGTAATATTCATGGAAACTTGAAATGCCAATTGTTGGGAAAGCCTCAACTTAAAGTACTCGAGTTGGAACATGATTGTATTAGAGGAATCTGGATCAACCATGCCGATGGAAGCGAGAAGAGTATTGTGATTGTTAGGACAGTTCTGTAAGACCTCTAGCGTCGACATAGCACAAGGAGCTTGTGCCAAGTCCTCTACGATGTTGTAGTTTTGGGTTTCCCGAGCTTTGGGATTGAAAACTGCTTTTCGAATCGTGGTCTTGGGAGGACGAAATACTGACTCTAAAGAAAGCTTCTCAATGGTGAGAGAAGCATGTGGCATGGGGATGTCAGGAATAGAAGTGGAATTTTTTTCAGTATTACTTCCAACGATTTCCTTCTGAGGGAGTTAGTCATACGAGCGTGAATGTGTGTTCAAGTTAACCGTCTCACTGCGCATCATGAGAACATGCACAGTGGAGGACGCCTCTCCATGTGAAGGAGAGGTTTGAGCGATCAGTTTTTGGTTCTGAGTGGGGAAGGGATCATTGAGAACTGTGGGAGTATGGTTTCCTTTGAGAAACTTTTGCACTTCATCTCGGTGAGGACATTCCTTTGAGAAATGATCACCACCACATAGTAAACAAGGATACTTCAACTTCCTCTTCTATTTGGTGTTTTTAGGGGTGGGCTTGGGCTCCTGCTGATTAGAATATTTCTTAGGTTTACCTTTGTTTTTATTCTTACCACCATATTTCTGAGACAAAGTTGATTGAACATAATTCACCTCTTCAGTGGAGGCAGGAGTGGGGTGACTTGTTGGTGTTGTTTCCATCCTATGGTGGGGGATGGGGAATAACCTTGGGGGTTCGACGGTCCACCTATTTGAGTAGAAGGTTGGGAGTTAAGGGAACCAATGATGCCATCGTCTTGAGGTCCCTTAGGTGGTTTCTCCAGGTCGTAAGTAGGGCGGGGTGCATCAGGAACAATTCCATACAATGTGGCTGATTGAGCATAGACTAGGTCTAAGTAATGGGCATAAGAAATAGCCTGTTCCTTGGTGACAGCCCCCCCATAGACACATCTTGCGCTATGACAGGTAAAAGAGACTATGTGAACTAGTCAGCTAAGAGTTGGTTTGGAATGTGAGCCTTAATGAATTTTTTTGGTGTAGTGCTGATGACTCAATGTTTTGTGCAGATGTGGGTCCATAGCAACCTGTTGGAGTCTCGCTCATTGCGAGGAGAGGAGAGGTGCCAGTCATAGGTCCCGCGATGCGTGATGCCATCGAGGAGGTGGAGGAGGTCTATGAGAACCTACACAAGTTGACATTGGATATCCCATAGCCAAGTATCTGTGATCTTCCCCGGGGTTATCAGAAGTACACCGTCAGGGTGTCTTCACGTTTTGGCACGCTATTCTGTAAAGTGGCGAGGGCCGTAGTCTGCTATCATGAGAAACCTAGGGATTAAGTTTATTCTTATGTATGTACTAAAAGATTATGAGATTCATATTTTGTTAGAGATGACTCTTACTGAAAGCTAGTATGCTTCAGATTTTTGTATCAGCACCATCATTTGTATCGATTTATATATATATATATATACACACACTTTCGGCAGTTTTATACATCTTGTGTTCTATGGATGAATAATGAGATCTTGTTTACATGTTTGCTTATACAATGGATGATTTACATGTTATGTAAGACTTTATATTTTATGAATATGTTATGTGTGTGCAATGTACAAATTTAAAATGAAGTTGGCCATTGAGTCAGCAACTGTTTTCATGTTTCGTGGAATGTGCAGGTATTGAATAGATTCAAAGGACCTTTCCAGAAGACGGACTCATCTGAAGAGATGGATTATAGTAGGGCCACGTATAGTGTAGATCCGTTTAAGATGAGAAACCACTAGTTGTGAATCCAAATGGATAACAACATGGTTCATACCCAAAGAAAGAGCATCAGTTAGGGTTCCAATCACTGCTCGATACTCTGCGGTGTTATTGGTCGTGTATCCCAGAAAAATTCCTCCTAAGATGATAAGCTCGCCGGTGGGAGAATAAAGTACCTAGGCTACCAAAGAAAGGTTACAGGTATGCCGGCTGGCACCGTCTGTGAATCCGTAGCAATTTTTCATTTGCACATGCAGACAGAACATGGTATAAGAAATGAAACAAGACCTAGACACACTAAAACAAAAGCGTTACACCACACAAAACACACACGCCATGTATAGTATATAAAATATATCTATGCGTGAAAGACTCAGGCATAGTACCTCTTCAGGTAGAGCCCATTGTGGGGCTCACCCAAAGATATCCCATCATAGTCCTCTAGTTCATAGGATCCCTTCTCCAAAACAAGTTTTACTATGTGCGGTCCGTGCCACATGGACTCAAACTTACCTACCCCCAGCTTATCATGATTTTGGTCATATGTGAGGACCAAATCACCCTCATTGAAGGTACGAGGTTTAACAGACCTATCGTATTGTTCTTTGATGCGCTTCTTATGTGCCTCATTGGCAAGAGCAACATCGTGGCGGGTCTCGTCAAGTTTCTCTAGGTAGAGGAAGCATTTTTCCTCGACAGTTGTGTTCGGAAGAAGTTCAACTACGAGTTTGAGTGATGGAATCCCGCACTCTATAAGTATGACTGCCTCCAATCTGTAAATTAACAGGAATGGTGTAAATCCGGTGGCAGTCTTAATGGAGGTTCGGTATGCCCATAGTGCGGAAAATGACATGTTGTGCCAGTTAGACTTGTGCGTACCCACCATGCTTTGAATCATGGTTTTCAAGACCTTGTTGATTGTGATAATATGCAAAGATCTAGCAACTGTAACAATCTCACAATCAAACTCTCAAGATTATTTGCAAAGAAGAAGAGAAGCATGCACTCAATAATCACTCAAAAACACAGAATAATGAACAATGAAAGTATCATACAATGAATAATGAATGTAAAGAATGTATTACAATAATCAATGATGAGGCATCATATAGGATTCGAATTAGCCAAGTAGGGCGTTCGAATCTGCGCTCAAAGTCTAGAATGAATATATATGGAGACATCATCGAGTCGGTAGTGTCAGTCATAAATGGTAAGAGTCATTCAAGTGTGTCCAACTGATTCTAACAGAACCATCTAGCCATAAATCAAGGAATGGAGACTCCAAGGGGAGTGCATGAGGTTGTATAACTCAAAGTCTAGCTTGGATAACAATGGATACATTATCTAGTCAATAGTATCAACCATAAATGGTAATAGTCAGTCAAGTGTGTCTAACTGAGTCTAACCAAACCATCTAGGCATAAATCAAGGAATGGAGACTCCAAGGGGGGTGCATGAGGTTGTCAAATAGTCAAGTGGAACTCCAGAACTATCTAACTAGAAGCTACAAGCAGTCAGCATGAGCAATCAGTGGAAGAACTACTCAATCAATGCACTAAATGAATGATAACTCCTGGTTGGTGAGATAAGGCTCCCTAACTGAGTGACAACTGAAGGTATATGAGTAAAGGTGCTCTAACTAACAATGGTAGGTGAGAAAGGCGCACTTGCCATGCACAACAGTCAAGAAGGGTGAATCAGGTAGGTAGGAGGCCAAATGGGGGTTGTAGACAAGCTCTGGAGAGCTAAAAACAAGCTCTAGGTACTGGGAGACCACCATGATGATGACTGGATGCATGCAGTTTGCATGCAGCATGAAAAATATAAAATTTGATGGTGTGAATATTCCAACAGACCCCCGCAAGCTATAATATGAGATAATAACCCAAAATGGAAAAATAGGGCCCTGTTGACTAAGACCAAAGGTCACCCTGTACAATCAATCTAAATAAACTAAGTGAGGAAAGAGGAAAAAACCCAGTGGGAAGAAATCCCTCCATCAAAATAGACTGAAGGATGCCAATGAAGCATATCATCTCTCACCCCCAAAGGACGTAAGTGTCCTTCTTTCTCAAAGAAGGATCTATAGATCCAAAATGGATCAAGAATTTCACAAGGATGAATCCTCACATGTGAAAACTCTGATCTGGAAGATCGGGGAGCAGTGGTTTCCCATCGAAGAAGAGGATCAGTAAAGTAAGAAGGATGAAACCTCTCATGCTGAAAATCTTATCTAGTTGATCGGGGAGCAGTGGTTTTCCATCGAGGAAGAGGAAAACTAGGTGAGATATCTTCAGGTTCTTGTGGATCTAGATCTCCCATTCTCTCATCTCCATCATTAGTTGCTAGACCTTCTGGGTCTAGCATTTCCTTATCATCATCTTCATCTTATGAATCTGAAATATCATGTGAAGAAGCAAGTAAAACTGGATCATCATTACATACAAACTCTGAATCTGAAATATCATGAGGAGAAGCAAGTAAAACTGGCTCATCATCACATCCAAACTCTGAATCTGAAATCTCATCAGGAGAAGCAAGTAAAATTGGCTCATCATCACTCGAAGGAGGAACATATCCAAAAAAAATTATGTCATGAAACTGCTCCAGAATATGCATGTAGTCCTCTTTTGGACCATCATGATTGTAATCAATATGAGAAGAAATAGGACTAGATGATGATGGGTCTTCATTAAGATCGAAGAGGATGAAGTAGTGGAGGCCCATTTTGAAATAGGAGTTGGACAAATAGGTGCTAGATCTTCAAGTTCTTATGGATTTGGATCAAGCATTCGCACTTCTTCAAGAGTCATCTTTTTCTCAATCTCTTTTGATGCATCTTTTCCCTTTAGGCAACCTTCGAAGGTGGCATGAGAAAAAATTCCATTTAGAAGACCATCAACCACATTCTGAGCTAGATTGTGGTTGAGATGCGATAGTCTACTCTCCTCATGAGTATGAGAGCAAAGAGCAGACTCCTTTGAGAGAGGTAAGAAGTGTGAAAACTCATAGATTTTTGTCTCATGATTTGCAACTCCTTTTGCAATGATTTTCCTTGAAACCATGTGTTGTACCTAGAATTCATATGGAGTAAAGATCACTCTTTTGGGCTCTCCAATATGAGCCATTTCATAAACTAAAAGGACATTAGCTGCAAGAGAAAGAACATAAAGCACGTCAAAAAAATAACCATGATCAAGATCAATTCTTCCAATCCCCTGAGTGGAGACTTCTGAATCATTGCCCAAACTAATGGAAGGGCCAATAGAGCAATCGAAACTAGAGAAGAGATCTTTGGAGGAAGCCATATGGCATGATGTTCCTTAATCTATGATAAAAGAATAATCAATTGATGCACTCTCTATGAGAGCATGACATCTTTCTTTGCCTTCAGATCTAGAATATTTAGTATCAGGATCTTTCTTCCTTGCACATGCTGGTACAGGAAGATTGTTCTTCTCAAGTAATTGAGCCATCAAATCTATTGTATTCCTCATGCAAGTACTCTCAAGATGGAAACCTCTAAGACAATATGTGCACTTGGTCTTTCCTTTTTGAGAATTTTTGGCCTTCCTTGAGTTCGAAGCTCCATCTGACTGGTATGGTCTTTCTATAGGCCTCGTATCATTCGATCTCTTGTCAGAAATCTTTTGCTTTCCTTTACCATTCGCACTCCTGCAACTGTAAGGGATGAATCCAATTTGGGTTTGATCATTCCCACAGAGATCAACTTCTCTTCCTCTTGATTAAGAGATTGGATGAAGTCATCAAGTGACGAAAACTTCCATCATGGAATGGACAACCTAGCTGACTGGAAAGTAGAGACAAAAACTAAGAATTTTTCCCCCAACTTTGAGAGAATGGAAAGTATAAGCTACTTGTCTTCTTTCACTATCTCATATCTTTTCAACTGTGATATCAAGCTTTTGAACTTGGTGAGGAAGGCATTAATAGATTTGAAGCTGTCAATACTCAAACATATGAGGTCATTCTCCAATTCGTGTCCTTTCATATCATATTTCTATCCAAAAAGGGATTCGAGCTTGTCCCAAACCTCTTTATGAGATGTAAGATAGATGACATGGAATTTAAGATCATCAGAAATTGAGAGTTGGAGGAGACCAACTGCTTCATCAATCCTATCCAAGTACTTGGACTTTTCAACTACACTAAGAGTTTCTACCATTTTTCCATTGAGTATTCAGGTGAAGCCCTTGGTTCTCATGAAGAGAGCCATATTGGATTTCCACTCAACATAGTTAGAATATGTGAGCTTTATATACATCTGAAACAGAGAAATTCGAATAGTTGAAGAAGATTTTGAACGGGTGAATAAACCTGGAAAACAAGAGAATTTTTTATGATGGAGAATGCTACACTTCGACTGAACACTACCTTAAGAACACTTGGAACATAGAATAATTCCTTCACACCTGGCTAGACCTCACTGGATTTCCCCAATGAATTTAAGTAATAGCACTAGGATTTGTTGTGGAAACTTAGAGGCTTCTGGTGCACAAGTGAAAGATAGCTGCTTAAAGAAATGTTGCAACTGCTAGTGCTGCAACTGCTACAATGGATGCAATTCGAAAAGGTGTTGACTGCTCTGATACCATGTGATAATATGCAGGGATCTAGCAACTAAAACAATATCATAATCAAACTCTCAAGATTATTTGAAAAGAAGAAGAGAAGCATGCACTCAATAATCACTCATAAACATAGAATAATGAACAATGAAAGTATCATACAATGAATCATGAATGTAAAGAATGTATTTCAATAATCAATGATGAGGCATCATATAGGATTCAAATTAGCCAAGTAGGGAATTTGAATCTGAGCTCAAAGTCTAGAATGAATAACTATGGAGACATCATCCAATCAGTAGTGTCAGACATAAATGGTAAGAGTCAGTCAAGTGTGTCCAATTGAGTCTAACAAAACCATCTAGCCATAAATCAAGGAATGGAGAGTCCAAGGGGAGTGCATGAGGCTATCTAACTCAAAGTCTAGCTTGGATAACAATGGAGAAATCATCTATTCAATAGTATGAGTCATAAATGGTAATAGTCAATCAAGTGTGTCTAATTTAGTCTAACATAACCATATAGACATAAATCAAGGAATGGAGACTCCAAGGGGGTCACATGAGGCTGTCAAATAGTCAAGTGGAGCTCTATAACTAGCTAAATAGAAGCTACAAGTAGCCAGCATGATCAATCAATGGAAGAACTACTCAATCAATGCACTAATTGAATGATAACTCCCGTTACGTGAGATAAGGCTCCCTAACTGAGTGACAACTGAAGGTAGATGAGTAAAGGCGCTCTAACTGATAGTGGTAGGTGAAAAAGGAGAACTTTCCATGCACAACAGTCAAGAAGGGAACATCAGGTAGGTAGGAAGCCAAATGGGGGTTGTAGACAGGCTCTGGAGAGCTAGAAACAAGCTCTAGGTGTTGGGAGACCACCATGGTGATGACTGGATGCATGTAGTGGCATGCAAAGCATGCAGATTTGCATGCAGCATGCAAAATATAAAAAATGATGGTGTGAATATTCCAACATTGATGGCCTCTACTTGTTCGTTTGACTGTGGGTAGTAAGGGGTTGAGTTTTCATGACGAAAACCCAGTCTGGTGCTCAATTCATCTACCATGTGATTCTGAAAATGAGATCCATGGTCGGTGACTATGGCTTGTGGAACTCTGAACCATGCAATAACATGATTAAACATGAAGAGTGCGGCAGTTTTGTCGTCTTCATTGTACGTAGGCATAACCTCATCCCATTTAGTAAATTAATCCACGGCTACTATGACATAACCATGCCCCCTGGCCAAGGTAGGCTTATAGTGCATGAAATCTATGCCCCATTTTGCAAAGGGGCCAATGAAAATAACCGGGTGTAATGGGGATGGGTGGGAGCACTTTTTCACTTGAAAATGTTGTCATGGGGGACATTTCTTAACAGCCTCGATACAACCTTTAAAGATGGATGGCCAGTAATATCCTGTGCATAGTATCTTTTGGGCTGTAGCCATCCTAGAGAGATGACCGCCACAATCCCCAGAGTGACAGTCATTCAATACATGTTCAGCCTCCTCATGTGTTAGACAACGTCGAAGAATGGAATCGACACCGGGATAATACAAGGTATCGCTATCGATCAAGTAATACTTGGCGTGGTGACTTCTATGATGATGGTCGTCACAAGACATTTGGGGGTTGAAACGTTGGGTTTGGAGATATAAGGTAATATCTCCATACCACGGGTCAGACATGATGATAAGGAACAAGGATTCATCTGGAAGAGAATCATTGGGCTCAGATCCAATATCAACACGGGGAGGATCGCAAATGATCTCGGCAAACATCAAAGATTTCTTAGACTTGGATTTCTCGAAGAGGAGATCGAACTCCTGAAGTATCACAATCCAGCGTGAGTACTTTCCCTCGAGTACTTGACGTGTTAAAATGTGGTACATGGGGTTTGAGTTGGTGATAATGGTGGTGGTGCAGAGCAATATGTAATGACAGAAATTTTGGATGGAAATGACTGCCGAGAGCGAGCTTCTCGACATGTGAGTAATGAGTTTCAGAGTCAATAAGACCCTTAATTATGTAATAGATCACATGTTCTTGGGCGTTGTTGTCCTCCTATTCCAAGACCATGGAGATTGTGGTGGTAGAAGCAGCAAGATAAAGGATGTAATCCTTGTAGTAATTGGGCGGTTGGAGCACAGGGGCATGCGTAATGGCATGTTGCAGACTATCGAAGGATTGTTGTGCTTGATCATCCCATATGAATGGGACGTAATTCTTGAGTAGTCTCATATAACCCTGTGTCTTTTGAGCGAAATTACAGACAAAACGCCATAAATAAGTTTCCTTCCCTTGCAAACTTTGTAGTTCTGTAACATCAATAGGAGGTGGGAGAGCAATAATGGCTTCCACCTTCAAGGGATCAATGCAAATCTCGTCCTTCGAAACGATAAAACCTAGGAGGTGTCCGAACTCGATGTAGAAAATACACTTGTGAGGGTTCAAACAGATGTTATATCATCTGCATCTCAGTAATGTTGTCATCATATGATCGATGTGGAAGTCATACTGTTGTGAATGAGCAAGGATATCGTCAAGATAGGGTTCTAGATAGGGTTCCACAAAGTCCTTCACATCATGAAAAGCATACGACATGGCCCGCTGGAATGTGGCACCAACATTTTTGACACCAAAAGGGAGCTTGCGATAACCAAATGTGCCCCAAGGGTAGATGAAAGTTGTCTTATGTTGGTCAGCTGGGTGGATCTCAATCTGGTTGTAACCGGAAAAGCCATCCATAAATGGGAATATGACACTTCTGGCACAATTTTCTATAATCTGGTCGTTGAAGGGAGTGGGGTAGTTGTCCTTAGGACAAGCTTTGTTCAAATCCCTATAATCGACACATACATGTATGGTTCCCTGCTTCTTAGCTATAGGGATGACATTTGAGACCCATTCTTTTAATGGAACAGGGTAGATGAAACCGGCCTTCAAGAGCTTTTCAATTTCTGCCTTTATCGCCGCATTTTTTCGAGGTTGTACCGGTCGTAGCTTTTGACAGACTGGTTTCAGCGTCGAGATAGGTTTGAATTTCATGTGAAACAATAGCAAGTTCTATCCTGGGCATTTCCTTGTAGGTCCAAGCAAACACGTCTTGAAATTGCTTGAATAAGGCCGTGAAAGTAGTAATCTCTTCAGGGAAACACTTCTAGCCTAAACGAATTTGTTCCACTACACCAGGAGTGACCGAGATGTCAACCGGAATGGTAGCTTCAATGTTTGCCAGGTTTCCCTCGGTGTCCGTATGACATGTGAGTATCAAAGACTAGGGGAAAGGGTAGACATCCGGTGTAAAAATGATGGTGATGCTATTCTCTACAGTATCCAATGGGGGAAGGAAAGACAATCGATGATGGAGGTCTTCCCACGGAGGGTCATCCGCACTCATAATATCCATAATGGACTCGTCTGAATGAAAAGTTTAGAGCTTAGGATCAGGTAAGGACGGCATTCGTTGTAGAGAATAGGATGTAGAGGCCACAACCAAGTGGTCCCCAGGTGCTAACTGGATAGCCTCATAAGTGAGTTCAGCGGGTGAAAGAGGCATGGTATCTCCAATCAGGTGCATAGTGGCTTCATCGTGTATGAGCCATGGATCGGTAGAGTTGGGAAAAGAGGATATCATGTTCACCGTGGAAACATGGTTAGGGGGATTAGAGGTTGGAAAAACACCCATAAGAGATGAGTCTTTTATGATGATGACCCCCATGCTCTCATATGGTTGTTAAGATTTCCCAAGTTGTGGGACATTATCACTGGGATGAGTAGCAGTGTCCGGTGTACAAAAATCCAGTTGGTCGACTGTGACAATTTGGCCCTTGTGGGGGGTTGCATAATGCAGAAGATGGAGGATGCGACCACATGGAATAAAACCAATTACGAGCAAGTAAAATATAATAGTCTAAAGGGGCTGTGACTACTTCCATGTTAATGGTTGCAGTCTTACCGCCCAACTCTATTGCCAAGGCTTGTAATAGCCCATGGGGTTGGAAGCCACAACCGTCGAATGCTTTCAAGGTAGTGGGAGAATGGTTTAACTCAGGAGAACCAATGGCTCTCCAACACAATATTGACATGACCGAGGTAGAGGAACCTTCATCCAAGATAGTACGATGGATTATCTTCCCAGCAATCTTCGTGGAAACTTGAAATTCCAATTGGTGGGAAAGCCTCGGTTTAAAGTACTCGAGTCAGAACATGATTGCATTAGAGGAATCTGGATCAACCACGTCGATGGCAGCGAGAAGAGTCTTGCGCTAGTTAGGATAGTTCTACAATACCTCTAGCGTCGACATAGCACAAGGAGCTTGTGCCAAGTCCTCTACGATGTTGTAGTTTTGGGCTACCCGAGCATTGCGATTGAAAACTGCTTTTCGAATCGTGCTCTTGGGAGGACTCAATACTGGCTCTAAAGAAGGCTTCTCAATGGTGAGAGAAGCTTGTGGCACAGGGATTTCAGGAATAGAAGTGGAAGATGTTTTAGTATTACTTCGAACGGGTTCCTTCTAAGGGAGTTATTCATACAAGCGTGAACGTGTGTTCAAGTTAACCGTCTCACTGCACATCATGAGAACATGCGCAGTGGAGGATGCCTCTCCGTGTGAAGGAGAGGTT
The DNA here is from genome assembly GCA_027924585.1 of Larix kaempferi. NCBI lineage: Eukaryota > Viridiplantae > Streptophyta > Pinopsida > Pinales > Pinaceae > Larix > Larix kaempferi. The sequence continues at coordinate 3,364,993 of BSBM01000182.1, read as the reverse complement.
TGAGCGATCAGTTGTTGGTTCTGATTAGGGAAGGGATCGTTGAGAACTGTGGGAGTATGGTTTCCTTTGAGAAACTTTTGCACTTTGTCTCAGTGAGGACATTCCTTCGAGAAATGAGCACCACCACATAGAAAACAAGGATACTTCAACTTCCTCTTCTATTTGGTGTCTTCAGGGGTGGGCTTGGGCTCCTGCTAATTATAATATTTCTTAGGTTTACCTTTGTTTTTATTCTTACCACCAGATTTCTGAGACGAAGTTGATTGAATAGAATTCACCTCTTCAGTGGAGGCAGGAATGGGGTGACTTGGAGATATTGTTTCCATCCTGTGGTGGGGATGGGGAAGAACCTTGGGGGTTCGACGGTCCACCAGTTTGAGTAGAAGGCTAGGATTTAAGGGAACCAATGATGCCATCGGCCTGAGGTCCCTTAAGTGGTTTCATCGGTTCATAGGTAGGGTGGGGTGCATCAGGAAGAATTTCATACAATGTGCCTGATTGAGCATAGACCAAGTCTAAGTAATGGGCACGAGCAATAGCCTGTTCCTCGGTGATAGCCCCCCCCATAGACACATCTTGAGCTATGACAGGTAAAAGAGACTGTGTGAACTAGTCATCTAAGAGTTGGTTTGGAATGTGAGACTTAAAGAGGCAACGTCTTTGCCGCCACTCATGGATGTGATCTGAGATATGAGTTGCGGTATTCTGGCGAAGAGAGGTCAATAAGTCTTTACCAGTCTCATAGCGAATGGGAAACTGGAAGTGGGTCAAAAAGGACATAGCAAGAGAACGGAAATCTGGAAAGGAGTTCGGTGGTAATTCAATATACCACTTGGCAGCTAGGTCGGTGAGAGTCTGTTGGAATAAACTAAGACAGATATAGTCGTCCATCCAGGAGTTGGATGAACACCATAAATGGTATGTCATCACATGATTTTTTGGATCCTCACCGAGTTTGCCATCAAATTTGGGAATATCCGATGGTAACTTAACCGGAATGGGTGGCCAATTATGACCATGGAATATGGGATCATTCGTCAAAAGAGACAGGTCGGGTAGGTCCAAAGTAGCTAGAAAAGGGTAGTTGTTGATTCAGCTGCGGGTACTGATAGGGCATATATGGACCAGTGGGACCTTGTATCGACTGGTTGTAGGGTGTTCCGGGAGGAAATTGGTCGTAAGGGGGTGTGCCTCCCAGACCATATGTATGTTCGCCTCCATAATAGGGTGGTCCATTACCATACAATGGGGGTCCACCGCCGCCACCAGGAGGGCGTGAGCCTCCTCCAAATGGTGGGGGTCCACCGCCACTTTCGGGATAAGGTGGACCTCCACCGCCTCTGCTGGGAGGGGGTGGTGCTCCACCACCTCCGCCGGAAGGGTTTGGTCCTCCACCAGCATCACCAGAAGGGTGGGGGCCTCCGCCACCACCTCCACTGGAAGGGTGTGTTCCTCATCCGCCATCACCACAAAAATAGGGTGCTCCTCCATCGCTGCCACCGGAATAGGGTGGTCCTCCACCATAAGGTGGGGGTCTGTCACAACCTGGTGGGGTGGCCCTCTGCCTTCTCCAAAAGGGGGAGAGCCTCCGCCTCCACCGCTAGGAGGGGGTGGACGATTGTTTCCAAAATGAGGTGGTCCTCAGCTAGAAGGTGGAGGTCTTCCTCCTCCGGAATTATATGGGGGCTCACCGCCTCCAGAGGGACATGAAGGAGGACCGAATGGGGGTGGTGGTACTTGAGGGACGGTTGGTGGGGGTCCATTTTATAAAACACTTGGGTGCCCCCATAGAATGTATGGATTGTGGGGATAAGGTATGTCGTAGAGTGCGTTTTCGGGATTGAATTGTCCCGACACAGGGTTAAGATAACCCGGATACGCTTGACTCCATGGTGGTTGGGTTAAATTGGATGGTCCCCCAACATGAGATGAATCCATGGTGGATCCGACAGCGAGTAAGGAAGTTCCAACGGAATGACCGATAAGAAGTCCTCCACTCGTATTATGGTTAGGAAGCAAGGGTTTCCCCCCAGTAACAACATGCTGACCACTAGTCGATGGTTTACCCATAATGGGTTGTTGATTACTTACTATGGGATGAATATTACTCGTAAGAAAATTAGGGGGTAAAGAGTATCATCCCCATGATTTTTGGGGTGGGGGAGGCGTGGGTAATGTAACCGTACTAGTAATAGGTGTGTTGGACTATTGTCCTTCAATAGGTTGAGTCATTTGGGGTATGGAACCGGTCTCCTATCTATGCGGTGTAGTCGTAGGAAATGAGGGTTGACCAGGATCATAAGTGGTCATGTTGTGGATGGATGGTTCCGGTGAATCATAAGATAATGAACGAATCGGGATATGTCGGTATGTGGGTATCTCCGTGTCTTCAGCCCTTCGTGAAAGACTTTGTCTTTGAAAATCGTCACCCATGGCACGTAATCGGTCAAAGCGATCACGAATAGGTGTGAAAAGCACGCCAGGAGTAGCCTAACTAGGTGGGGATGAAATGGAAGAATGAGCCACTTGTTGACCTAGAGCAGTTGCCCAAAAGGCTACAGTTGGACCAAATGCAGCGGATACAGGGTCTTCCTTGGATGAATTTAACCATTCTAAATATCCAGGCTCTCCCAGAAAGGCGCAAGGGAGAGATGTGTCTTGTGAAGTGGAAGGTTCCTCCTCTTCGCCCCTTGAGGGGTTGGAGGCTAGTGATTCTGGAGGAAACATGTGTGCTCCCGACTCCATAGTAGGGTTTTCTACTTCAGGTGACATGACCATGACGTGTGGGTCCATTCTTACCCTCTAAATTACCTCCTGATTAAGGGGATATTCGGGTGGTAAGTTTAAAATTCTGCAGGACCTTCTCTAAGGAAACTCAGCTAGAGTGACCAAACCAGAATTTCTCCTAAGGGTATACTAAACAAAAGAAAAGCAGTCCAGAAAAAATCTACACAAACTAAGGCCGCAAGTAAACTCATATGATAGGTGTTGATTCAAAAATATGGAACCTTACTGGATATTCAAGGCTTCGCAATTTGCGATATACTCCAGGGTCCAACAGTTATACTCGGCCCAATTTTTCAGATCACTAACCAGGAAGGAATAGGCCCGTACCCCTGACCATATAACCCAACTACTTGATAGTACATGTGTAGTAGCTCCCCGAGTGTTGTTCTTGGTGTATTTCTCTGCCAAGACTGCCAAATGGTTAGCTCAGTTGGTTTCAGGAATCCTAGGAGTGTCTCCCGATATCTCAAGGTACGTGGGAGCTCAAATCTGTGTTGGTGTTGTCTAATGCAGAACTGTACAGAAAGATCCTTTTGATATACTACCAAGCACGTGAAACACCTTTCGATATACGTTGAGTAGGTGAAGTGCCTTTCGATATACCCTAAGGTATGTGAAAGAGCCTTTGATATACTGGTTGGTACGTGAAAGAGATTCAATATACTAGTTGGTACATGGAAGAACTACAATACCCCCAAAATGCAGTGGAGGAAAGTAATGATAGCTGCCATGTTTTAAGACATTGGAACACGTCTCTAACTTAACACACAAGTTACTAAATATTTTAACCTAGCACTGTCGTTAATTTTATCTGGACGGTTAAGTGAATGCATGAGGTAAGTTCATAAATGTAAGCATAAGGCAAGCCCTAACTACATGAAGAAATGCACTTTACCTTTCGACGAAATCTATGTACGGGAAGGATAAATCGTTTTCCCAAGTGGTTTTATCAAAACAACAAATTCCAACAAGATCCCAAATCTACCAAATTTGACCATGAAAGTACTCTTTTCCATTTTTCAAGCAAAACATGAAAATCAATCAACATAAAATCCAAATCAATGTATGTTTCTTTTTGTCTTTTCAGTTAGAATGAAACTAAGTGATGAAAAGAGATAAATTCTAGTTAGAGCACGCTAACTCTTCACCTTTCACTATGATATCCCAAAAGCATGAAAATAAAAAATGCATATAAGCTTTTCAAGCATGGAAATACTTTCACAAAAATTTGACCTCACTTGAGTTCTTCAAGAAAATGAATGGCTCATAATTCGTGAATGTTGGTTGTGGAGTCTGATCTCCAGATTCAGAGACATTATTATTCAGTCGTGTTTGTACTCCGGCTTTATATGATATGTAAAAGGACTGTACACTCACCCCAGTGGGGGGGTGTGGGGGGGGAAATCCTCCCCCCACCGGGGTCTGGGGGTAATTACCACCAGCTGGGGGGTCTGGGGTCCAGCGGTACCCCAACGAGGGTGTTGGGGCCAAGGTCGCAGCTATAGTAAAAGCTGCGAATTTTGGGAAAAAGCACGAGTATGGAAGGAAAGTGCTAATTTTGGGACAAGCACTAAGTTTTGGGTAAGAAGGAGACGGTGCGCAGTACGGTGCCAGATGGATGATCTCAGCGCAGATCACGGACCGGAAATTGCGGAGCTCGCGCGCACGTCATCGAAGAATGAAGGTGGCTCAGCTACCATAATAAATAAGGTGATGGAGTAGAGGGCTTAGCTACCCTCATTTAAAGGCTTAGTACAGAAGTTATGGTTGCTCGGATCAAGGAGGAGCAACGGACCAGAGCATTGAAGGCGAAGGACGATCGCCCATACCCACAATCTGCGCCGGAATTCATGGAGCCTGCAGGAAGCGGCGACGTGACTGCAAGCGGCGCCTACAGTACACCTAGCCATGTGCGTGGTTAGGGTTTTTGGGAATCACTGTTGGGAAAGGCCCACAGTTTTGTAAAGGTGTGACCGTCATGGCTACCTATATAGATGAATCACTGTAATGGGTAGAGGGTTCTTCCTCCCTTCCTTCAGTTCCTCCCTTTTTGGAGAGTTAGAGAGTTAGATGCTAGACTGTTAGAGAGCCAGTCTAAAGGGATAGATCATGTGTTGATTATCCTTCACTGTAATTTCTACCTGGTGTGTAGAACTAGAGAGAGGAAATCGGATAGCCGAGGAGCTAATCCCTGAGTTGCCAGACAGTCTGAGTCGATGTCTGTGCCTTTGTAATCTCCATAGAGAGGAGACAAGCTTGAGAAAAGGGCTCCCAGCTGTGTGCGTGGAGTTTCCTGTAAGTTCTAAGGCTGCAGCTGTGTGCGCAGCATATTGTATAACTCTATCATTTTCTGGTTAATATAAAACTCCTGAGGACGTGGTTTTCCTCGAGGAGATGAGCTTCACTTATATCTTCTTGTTATAATGTTTGTGTGAATGATAACTATTTCGAGTTCAGTATTTGTGTATGCAAGACTTCTGTCTTATCTTTGTGACTGTTTGAGCGAGTTGGAAAGATCCCTTGATAACTATAGTATCTTAAGTACTAAAGAGGTAGTAACGCACAGTCGCTGCGGCGAGAGCAGACTGCGTTACTGCGCTAGATGCGAAGGGCGAGAAAGTGTTTCACGCGTCGACCCAAGAAATAGTTGCCTGCTGCGTTGGAAAGGAGAAACTGCGCAGTAGACCTGCCAAGGAAGGGACCCGCGCAGCTGCGCCGAGCGGCCTGCGGGAAGGTCCGACCGCCGATTTCGCAGGAACCATTCAAGGAAAAGCTATCTCCGCGTCACCCCGGTTAAGGAAACCTGATTCCTTAACCCCCCCATAGCCACTTCGGGTGAGACCTCGAGCTGCCGCACAGCTCGTTGCCGAGAGGGCCAGTGCGCCAAGGGGTTTTGTTGCTGCGCTTCATTAAAACCCGGGTCTGCCCAAGAAAGCAGCCAACAAATGGTTCCGTTGCCGCGCGAATGAGACTTGTTATTTTGGCGACGCGCGAGATAGAACAGTCCAACAAATGGTTCCGTTGCCGCGCGAATGAGACTTGTTATTTTGGCGACGCGCGAGATAGAACAGTCCAACAAATGGTTCCGTTGCCGCGCGAATGAGACTTGTTATTTTGGCGACGCGCGAGATAGAACAGTCCAACAAATGGTTCCGTTGCCGCGCGGATGAGACTTGTTCTTTCAGCAACGTGTGAGATACTGTTGGAGCCAACAAATGGTTCCGTTGCCTAGTGACCAACAAATGGTTCCAAATGTGTTACTGGAACCCTACAACTAAGGAAATTGGAGACTGGTTTGATTTAAAGGCTAAAGAGTTTGCTGAACAAGAAAATAGAAGCCCTACGCTTCAAACAGAAGATTGGTTACAGAAGTATATTTATGCTGACCTTTACGAAATTTTCTTTGTTACGTTTGCATTGGAGTTACACGCTTGGATAGCCAAGTTAGCAGATTCTAGACCTACGCTGCATGTTGATCGACCCGTCACGTGGACGCCTGAGCTAGCTAGTATTGTGAAGCGGATAGACAATCCTGTGTCCCGCGCAGTAGACTTTTGGTTGAATAGTCTACTGGAAGGTTTTATTACCGAATTTGCAGTCGATACAAGAAAGAGTTTCAGTGAAGCTGAGAGGAGTTTCTTCCAAGTACACAGAGGTAAGTTCTTAAATTCTCTGAACTTATGGATTAAAATGCTTCTGTATGAAAAAGGAAAGCTATGTATTGCTTCTGATGAATAGCATAGTCAAGTAATGTCCGTAGATTCTGATAGTGATCCTGAAGTTATTGGTTGCACTCGTAGTGGAAAATGATATAAAGTAGGCCTTGACCAATATCCTTTTGAGTCTAGCCCAGACAATCGCCAAGTCCCTAGAGCAAGCCATATAGAAAGACAGGGGAGTGCTCATATCCCGTATTACCCCTTTACACCGCAAAAACCAGACGGAGCTCAGTATAATCCTACAGTAACACCTTCGAGTAGCCCACACGCTACTTCTAGTACCTCTGTACCACCTTTGTTTAACCATCCCGGAGGCACTGCTACAGTACCTCCACCTCAAACCCGTGCAAGAAGGATGGGTGATGACATGAAACTACCAACTTTTAGAGGAACAGGGATAGAGGACCCTGAGCAGCACTGGTTCTTATGTGAAGCCATTTGGACAATTATGCAAATTAATGATGATGCTGTTAAACTGGTTCAGTTAGCAACCACACTAAGAGAAAGAGCCTTGACTTGGTTCATGAAATACTCAGCAGCACAGAATAGGACGCTTGCTGAGGTAAGAAATGCCATGATTAGAGAATTCAAGAAACCTAAGTCAGAATCACAGTGTATAACAGAGCTCAAAGACATCAAACAGTTACCTACAGAATCAGTATGGGATTTTGACCAGAAGTTCAAAGCTTTGATAGATCAAGTAAGCTTCGAGTTTGCACCACAGCAACATAAAGAATGGTTCATTGCTGCGCTGCTCCCACACATTAGACTTCCTCTTATGCAACAGAATCTCAATACTCAGGAACAAGCTCTAGAAATGGCTATGAAACTAGAAGCTTCGCCAATTGCAGGAACAAGCAACGATGTTGCGCATTTACAGAACCAATTAGCAAACTTAACCTTGCAAGTGCATGATATTAAGAAAGGCAAGGAGATTAAGGAAGAAATTTGGTGTACAAAATGTAAAGCCCAAGGTCATTCAAAGGACCATTGTCCTGTTTTCATAGACTACATTGCAACTGGAGCACCTAATCCTTTACCACAGGCACAAGGGCCTTGGTGTGAAATCTGCAGAACTAGAGGTCATAGACCACAAGAATGCCACTTACTTCAGAAATATGTACAAACTCCAAAGAATCTATATTGTAATTTCTGTAAATCAGTAGGTCATGATGAGAACAATTGTAGAGCATATGATCTTATGATAGAAAGAAAGCATGATGTTTATAGGGTACAAGCAGAGACACAAGGAACCACAGCAGGTCCACCTTATGACCAATCTCGGGACGCCCGAGCAGCAAATTACAGAGGACGCGGACGCACAACAAATTTGGGTCGTGGAAGAGGACAGATCACTTGCTATAATTGCGGAGAACAAGGTCATTTTGCTAGGGATTGCCAAAATCCTACAACCCTCTGCAGATATTGTAAATCTTCTGACCATATCATCGAAGAATGCCCTCAGTTACAGGCTAAGATGCAAGCAAAGACACCACAGGTCAATCAGAATATCCAGTTGATTGGAGCCGAAAAAAGAGAACCAGACCCTACAGTTAATATAGTGACACGCAGTGGAGCTACAACTGGTGCACAAGAGATGGGAACGGGAAAGCAAGCGACGCAATGGGTGCGCCGCGCTAACATTAAACCAGCCCCACTTAACCTACAGAAGCAAAAAGAAGCATTTAAGCAAGCTCAAGAGTATTTCTCAGATCCGAGAGCTTCAAGTTCTACCGCAATTCCGCAGAACAATAGTAGATCGCAAGTGCTAAGACAAGACAACTTGGTACAAGAACAGGCCACTACAGCTGGAAGACCTGACGACGATAAGGAGCATGCCCTAGGCAGTGTTCATGCGTTTCTGTGACAATGTTTAAAATTGTTGCGCAATGAACAAGCAACTCTAGAACTCCAACACCTGTTGGATCGGTGCCAACACTCTGCTTCGACGAACACACCACAGCGTGCTGTTCACCAGATTAGGAGTCACATTAGAACAGGAAAAGAGATGAGGCTCACAGCGCAGATTGGAGCATTTGAAATGGACGAAGTCATGTTAGATTTGGGCTCAGAAGCCAATGTTCTCACTATGCAGACATGGGAACAGATGGGAAGCCCTCAGCTTACAAGATCCCCTATCCAGCTAAGACTCGCAAATCAGCAACGAGTCTCTCCATTGGGCAGATTACCCAATGTACCTATTGATATTGAAGGAGTAAGAAGCTCTGCAGATTTTGAAGTAATCAAAATTATGGATGATAGTAGACCATACCCAGCGCTGTTAGGAATAGACTGGGCACTTGATAATTTGGCTGTCATTAACCTGAAGAAAAGACAGATGACCTTTGAAGATGACCAGATCAGGGTCATCGCACCTCTTGATCCTATTCAAGGACCAAGATATATAGAACCTATTCGCGCAGAAGAGGAAGCGCGCCACATGGAAAGCCTGTATCAGATGACCACTAACCACAGTGACTATGTCAACCCCACAGCAGACGGCCATATCAGCTGGCGATGTGATAGCTCGTGCACATCAGATTCAGATGCAGGATTGGAAAATTGGCAGAATCGTCTACATGAGGTTTCTGCAAGACGTTGCGCCATGATGACTAAATCCATTCGATGGATTGGCACAGAATTAACTGACACTCCAACTTTTGATGGTCTAACCAAAGTAACTAAATTCATACAGGAATATGAACAAAAGCTTCCAGAACCACAGCGCATCCAGGCACTGGATATAGCATTGCGCGCTACACCCGCAAGATGGTGGATTGCGCACAAGGAGAATATTCATACATGGAAAGACTGTCGCAGATTGATACTGCGCAGATTTCAGGACACCACAGCCGAAGCGCTACGCAAATATGAAGGACAGAGTGACCCCAGGTCACACATTGAAGCATGTATTCAGCAATGGTCAGATATTCCGGAAGATGAATGGGTTCACCAATTCATCCACACATTAGATACAATTCCAAGGAATTGGTATACTGAAATAGAATTGCGCAAAGGCACTCTTACTTGGGCTCTTATGATAGAAAGTTTTCAACTTACATTCAGCTTTGAGTCAGAGCATCCAAGCATTGATCAGGCTCTGAAGTGTATTAAAAAGAAGGTATTTGAACCAGGTCTAGTAACAGAATATTCCCAACCAGATTGGGCTGTTCAGATGGAGCATGCCCTGGAATGTTATAACTTTACCGCCGAAGATGAGGAGGACGATCCTCGCAACCTCAATATCCCAGAATCAGAAGGGACACGCAATATTGAAGGTCCTGAGCTTGATATTCCTGCCATCGCAGAACACGTCAAGCTCAAGAAAGTTAACATTGGCACAGAAGCTGACCCAAAGTTTGCTTCTATAGGAGATTATTGGGATGGTGAAACCGTTGCGCATGTTTCAGATTTATTACGTGATTACCAGGATATCTTTCCTACCAAGTTCACAGAAATGAAAGGCATCCTAGGAGACTTAGGAGTGATGCGCATACCTCTGAAACCAGACGCCAAGCCAGTAAAGCAGCGCCCATACAGGTTGAACCCGCGTTACAAAGAAAAAGTCAAAGAAGAAATTGATAAGATGCTTGCAGCAGGTATTATTGAGCCAGTAGAGGAAAGTGATTGGATTAGTCCTATGGTGGTCCAAGAAAAGAAAACGAAAGGTGAAATAAGAATTTGTGTCGACTTGCGCAAACTCAATGATGCATCAGCGCACGACCCATTTCCCACTCCTTTCACAGATGAAGTACTTGATAATGTTGGAGGACAAGAGGCTTACTCTTTCACTGATGGATTTTCGGGATATCATCAGATTAGAATCCATCCGGATGACCGCCACAAGACTACTTTTGCAACTGAATGGGGCTCATTCCAGTACACGGTAATGCCCTTTGGTCTTAAAAACGCACCTGCTATCTTCTCTAGAGTTGTTGTTGCTGTTTTTAAAGAATTTATCCACAAGTTTTTAGAAGTCTATTTTGATGACTGGACTGTATTTGGTTTACTAAAGAACCATATTGCGAATCTGCGTATGATGCTAGAAAAATGTAGACAGCATCAGATTTCCCTTAACTTGAAAAAATGTATATTCTGTGCGCCCTTTGGTATTTTGTTGGGACATATTGTATGCAGACAAGGACTCTTGATGGATCCTGCGAAGGTTGCCATCATTGCTAATTTACCTGCGCCCAACTCAGTTAAGCAATTGCGCACTACATTGGGACATACAGGATACTACAGAAAATTCATCAAAGGATATGCAAGGATCACAGCGCCTATGGAAAGATTGCTGAAGAAGGATTCGAAGTTCCAATGGACAGAGGAATGCCAACAGAGCTTGGACACACTTAAAGAAAAGATGATCACAGCGCCTATTCTAGTTTTCCCGGATTGGAGAAAACCTTTTCATGTTCATGTTGATGCTTCTTCCATAGCATTGGGAATCGTGCTTACACAGTCTGGAGAAGGAAGTATTGACCACCCAATTGCTTACTCCAGCAGAAAGTTATCTACAGCTGAGAAGAATTACACCACTACAGAAAGGGAAGGACTAGCCATGGTGTATGCCCTACAGAAATTCAGACACTACCTGTTAGGAGCTCACTTTAAAATGTATACTGATCATTCTGCTTTGAAATATTTGGTCAATAAACTAGTCTTAGGAGGCAGAATTTGCAGATGGCTACTACTCTTTCAAGAGTATGATTTTGAGGTTATTGTAAAGCCAGGCAGATTGAATGCAGGGCCTGACCATCTATCCAGAATAGAGTCAGGAGAGGAACCTACGAGTCTGGAGGACAATCTGCCTGACGCACAGTTGTTTTATATCCAAGCAGCAGACGAATATTATTCTGATATTCTTAACTTTCTCACTACCGGACAAGCGCCGGCTGAGTTTACAATCCAGCAGAAGAAGCAACTTGTTGTTCGAGCCGCAGACTTCACTTTGATAGCAGGCCAACTTTATAAGTTGGGCCCTGACGAAATTTTGCGCAGATGTATCTTACCACATGAAAAGAGCTCTATCATCGCAGAAGCACATTCAGGTACCGCAGGAGGCCATTTCGCAGGAAAGCCGACTGCGCAGAAAATATTAGCCGCAGGACTTTGGTGGCCGACATTGCACAAGGATACTAAGGAATTCTGTAAATATTGCGATGTGTGCCAGCGCACAGGAAAACCCTCAAGGAGAGATGAAATGCCGCCAAGACCCCAGATCACACTGCGTGCTTTTGATAAATGGGCCATTGACTTTGTAGGACCTATTAAGCCACCAGGAAAAAGAACTGGCGCAAGATATATCATTACAGCTACTGAGTACCTCACCCGATGGGCTGAGGCGAAGCCAGTTAAGAACTGCGACGCTGCTACTGCCGCGCAGTTCATTTTCGAGAACATTATCACTAGGTTTGGATGCCCAGTGATCCTCATGAGTGATCAAGGTACACATTTCCTCAATGAGACTATAGAGGCCCTTACTGAAGAATTTCAAATTAATCACCATAAGAGTACACCCTACCATCCTCAAGCTAATGGTACGGTGGAAGCATTCAATAAGATCCTTGAGAATGCCCTGACGAAGATCTGTAATCAACAAAGAGATGATTGGGACCTTAGAGTCACAGCTGTATTATGGGCTTACAGAACCACTTGCAAGAAATTAACAGGTCACACACCTTTCAGCTTGGTGTATGGACAAGAAGCAGTTATGCCCATGGAATACATTGTTCCCAGTCTCCGAATTGCGCAAATTACAGAAATGGCAGATCCTGACACTATGAATGAAAGACTTTCGCAACTGCTTTCTTTAGAAGAAGACAGACTTATGGCCGGATTTCATCAACAGGTACAGAAGGCAAGACAGAAAGCTTGGCATGACAGGCACATTCGGCATAAGCACTTTGAAGAAGGAGACTTGGTACTCCTTTATGATAGTAAATTCATCAAGTTTCCAGGCAAGTTTCGTGTGCATTGGTTAGGTCCTTTTCAGGTAATAAAAATAACAGACGGAGGCGCAGTTCAGCTTGCGAAGCTGAATGGAGAACTACTACCTACAATGATAAACGGGAGTCGGCTTAAGCTTTATTGCGACGGCCACTCCGCCCTGTCGACATAATATAGTACTCAGGAATGCAGATGCCCAGTGTAGTTGAAAGAGACATCGCATTTAGTCTACACGGAAGCTGCGACACACCCTCAGTTTCCAGCTTCCTGCGCAGTTCCTTGAAATATCCGCGCATCCTGAATAAAAATTGCTTGAACAAAGCTTAGCGGTCCGCTCTGGCGAAGTTTTGCTTTATGGACCATTGGACTATCGCTCTTGCGAAGTCCCCTTTCATAATTTGCCGCTGAAAAGAGTTTTGTTGTGGACCCCTAGAGGCACAGTTTCCTAAGTTGAAATGACCCGCCGGAAAATTTTGAATTACAGCAGTTATGTAGCCGCGTTTGAATAAATGAAGGATAAGGCCGCTATTTAATTCTACCCGTTCTGACGGATTCGGCTTAATCTCCGAAAGATTTGCATTTAACTCAGGCGCCGAAACCATTAGCTTCTCCCGGAAGGCTGTCAGAACCCGTCAATCACACTAAATGCACCGCTACGGCAAGGAGGATAGCGTGTTGTCAACTCATCTGTAGCCGCCTATAGCTACGTAACCCCACTTGGTCGCATTTACTAACCCCGCTGGCTATAAATACCTCACACTTGTATCAATTTTGGGTTACTGTCTCGAGTTGCATAAGTTGTCTTTGAAGATCTGCACTATTGTTTTCAGAGCCGAGTGTGCAGACTATTTTCCCTTGTTTTCAGAGTCTATACCCTACGCAGTTCCGCCATTTGCTGTCCAGAGTCTTGTTATTTACATTGGTTCACAACGGAGAATTTATCGACTGAAGAAGTTATTCGTCAATTTCTACGCCGAGGCTTAGATTTCGGCATGGCCACTCCGGTGACGCCGTCGGCCTACGTACACCCTGGTGCTACTGATCCCAGAACATCTCCAGGCACAAGAGCATCTCAGCAGCAGCCGGAGGAACCTGTTCCAGAACCGCTCGCGTCTATGGTGAACTACCTTCCGCCGCGTCCAGACGATGCGCCGGATGTCCAGATTCCGAAGAATGCAAAGTATCCAATTCCGCTACCGCCACTACCGGCTAGTGTGCGGGTAGAAGGCCAACTATTGGGAAACATTCCACTGGTTAAATTCTCTGATTTTAACCTTGGAGACTATAAGACATATCCTCAGTTTCAGTTGGACCGATATTTGGATATCGTCCATAATCCCACCAGAAACGTTGATGAGTTTATCCCGAAGGGATTTGCAGCAAATCTTGAGCGCCCTGGACTCTTGAATTTGTTGAAGCTACCGCACTTTGGGCGTAGCAATGAAGTGAACGCAGTCGTTAAAACACTGCTATCCTGCGTTCATGGAGGTTACCTTTGGCTCGGGAGGCCAATTGATCTAAATGTTGACTTGATACACCGTATCACCGGCCTATCTAAGGTTGGTAAGGATCCCAATATCCATTTTGCGGGAAAAGAGAAGGACCGAAAATTAGCTGCAAAGCTGGTCCAGAAATATAACTTGACAAGAGGAGGTCGGGCTTATGACCTCACGACCGTAGAAGATGAGGCACTTCGCTTCACAGGAAGTCTGCTGGCAGGCAGACTTCTCACCAAGTGCCGACCAAAAGAAGTTACTGGAGCTGTCGTAGAGCTCGCTATCGCAGCTGCGGAGGGAGAACAGTACAACTGGTCTCTCTTCCTGCTGAATTCTTTTTTGGCTGATTGCCTGAATGTGCAGGACAATGCAGGCCAATCATTCCATTTTTCATGGCTTTTAATTCTATGTGCTCTCGTCGGGTGGAAGGAGCCCCCGAATACTCAGTTCCGTCCACGCCGCGCAGGAGAGGTTGCCGGCATGCGCTACATCAACCTCTGGGATTCCCCTAATCCCGCGAAGCGCAAGATGAATCGCGCTGTTTTTTGTGAGTATTACTATCTCCTCCGCGATACCATACAAGATATGCCAAGGCTGAGCGCGGAGACAGCCACATTGTATGACGGGAAGTTGGCTTTTACTGCCGACATCCATCAACTCTACCTTCGGCCTTGCGACATTCCAGGTGACTGGGCGCTAGGTCTTTACAGGATGACCACAGAAGATGTTGAAGAAACCATTAAGTCTTGGTCGGACGAATGGAGAGCAGCAGCTGACATCGCACCTGCGATGCCACCCGCCGCTGCGCAAGAAAAAGATAAGGGCAAGGAAGCCCCTGAGCAAAGAAGCGACGAAGGCTCAACAGAACCAGCCACAAAGAAGCAGAAAGTGTCGCATCCCACTGAGGCCATTCCCTCGGAGGTCGACAAATATTTGAAAGAGCAATTTCGTGAGATGCGGAACATGCATGCTCACATCCGAGGTGCTCTAGACTTACAATTTGTAGAACTAAAAGGTCTCGCAGGAAGGATTGCGCAGACCCATGCGCCAGCATCTACTTCGTAGGTGCCACAAGAAATCCCAACTGGCGAGCGAGTTGAAGAACTCACAGAAAGGCACACTGTCGTGCATATTCCTCCTACCAGCATGACACTTCCAGATCCCCTAGCTGAACTGCAGGTAAGCACAGTTGGACCTGTAGAAATTAATTTGTCTATGATTCCTATAGAAACTCTACAGCTAGTACAGGAGAAAGTTTCTCTTGAGTTGAGAGCTAGAGAGCTCTCTACTTTCCAGGCAAACCAACGACTGCAATCGCAGGAGATAGAGCTGAAGGAAAGCCATAAGAATATCTCTGCGAAGCTTGCACTCTATGAGGCGCAAGACACCGGCATCAGAAACGCAATAGAAGAGATTGCTCAGGAACTGCCGGCTTGCGAGATTCAACCAGACCTCCCTCTGGTTGCAAAAGTTCAAATTATTGGCGAAAGGGCGAAAACCCTGGAGCAAGAAATAGCTGCTATGGCAGAAGGCCATAAAACCCAGATCGCTGAGCTAGAAGCTCGCGTTGCTGCGCATCTTACAGATGATGCGCAGGTACAGTTTGAAGCATTGAGCAGAGCTTCCACACGAATGAAAGGTCGAGTACAGGAAGCCAAGAACCTGATGAACCAGGCTATGGAAGCTTGGACAGAGCTTGTGAACCTCCCTTTTAAAGTGGGACTATCAGAACAGGTGCAAGCTGCAGAACAGTCCCTCACTGTTCTGAATGAAGAAGCCAAGTCCTTAACAGGCTTGCCAAAGATGAAGAAAATGGGCGAAGTGCGCAAAATGCAGCAGCAACTGCACAAGCTCAGAACTGAAGATGAGAAGCTCACCAACAGCATTCAGCCATTCATGGATGAGTATGCTGAAATTGTTGGCCAGATTGAGACAAAAATCAAAGAAATTGCCGAGTCTCAAGAGATCATTGATACACTCACTAAAGAAGAAACAACCGCAGAAATAGTACAAACAGCCGATCAGTGTATTGAGGAATTGGACTCCGCTATTGTGAAATGGCAGAAAACATTCGCGGAGACTCAAGCAAACGCAGATGCGCAAATTCAAAGACCACCCGCTAGTGCGAGTGGCTCGAGGGCGAGCCACAAGTGAGTGTTGGGGGCCTGTTGGGGACAAGGTCGCAGCTATAGTAAAAGCTGCGAATTTTGGGAAAAAGCACGAGTATGGAAGGAAAGTGCTAATTTTGGGACAAGCACTAAGTTTTGGGTAAGAAGGAGACGGTGCGCAGTACGGTGCCAGATGGATGATCTCAGCGCAGATCACGGACCGGAAATTGCGGAGCTCGCGCGCACGTCATCGAAGAATGAAGGTGGCTCAGCTACCATAATAAATAAGGTGATGGAGTAGAGGGCTTAGCTACCCTCATTTAAAGGCTTAGTACAGAAGTTATGGTTGCTCGGATCAAGGAGGAGCAACGGACCAGAGCATTGAAGGCGAAGGACGATCGCCCATACCCACAATCTGCGCCGGAATTCATGGAGCCTGCAGGAAGCGGCGACGTGACTGCAAGCGGCGCCTACAGTACACCTAGCCATGTGCGTGGTTAGGGTTTTTGGGAATCACTGTTGGGAAAGGCCCACAGTTTTGTAAAGGTGTGACCGTCATGGCTCCCTATATAGATGAATCATTGTAATGGGTAGAGGGTTCTTCCTCCCTTCCTTCAGTTCCTCCCTTTTTGGAGAGTTAGAGAGTTAGATGCTAGACTGTTAGAGAGCCAGTCTAAAGGGATAGATCATGTGTTGATTATCCTTCACTGTAATTTCTACCTGGTGTGTAGAACTAGAGAGAGGAAATCGGATAGCCGAGGAGCTAATCCCTGAGTTGCCAGACAGTCTGAGTCGATGTCTGTGCCTTTGTAATCTCCATAGAGAGGAGACAAGCTTGAGAAAAGGGCTCCCAGCTGTGTGCGTGGAGTTTCCTGTAAGTTCTAAGGCTGCAGCTGTGTGCGCAGCATATTGTATAACTCTATCATTTTCTGGTTAATATAAAACTCCTGAGGACGTGGTTTTCCTCGAGGAGATGAGCTTCACTTATATCTTCTTGTTATAATGTTTGTGTGAATGATAACTATTTCGAGTTCAGTATTTGTGTATGCAAGACTTCTGTCTTATCTTTGTGACTGTTTGAGCGAGTTGGAAAGATCCCTTGATAACTATAGTATCTTAAGTACTAAAGAGGTAGTAACGCACAGTCGCTGCGGCGAGAGCAGACTACGTTACTGCGCTAGATGCGAAGGGCGAGAAAGTGTTTCGCGCGTCGACCCAAGAAATAGTTGCCTGCTGCGTTGGAAAGGAGAAACTGCGCAGTAGACCTGCCAAGGAAGGGACCCGCGCAGCTGCGCCGAGCGGCCTGCGGGAAGGTCCGACCGCCGATTTCGCAGGAACCATTCAAGGAAAAGCTATCTCCGCGTCACCCCGGTTAAGGAAACCTGATTCCTTAACCCCCCCATAGCCACTTCGGGTGAGACCTCGAGCTGCCGCGCAGCTCGTTGCCGAGAGGGCCAGTGCGCCAAGGGGTTTTGTTGCTGCGCTTCATTAAAACCCGGGTCTGCCCAAAAGAGCAGCCAACAGAGGGTTCAGGGGAAATGCCCCCGAGAAAGGGGGTTCGGGGGCTTCGCCCCCAAAGGAAATTTTTTGGGGTTGTTTTATGGGCCCATGTTTTTGGGTAACCCATGGTATTTTCCCATTGTATTTCCCCTATAAAATAAAGACATTGTAGCACGGCTAGGGTTGATGTATTAGGTATTATGCATTGTAAAGATCTCTTAGATCAAGAAAGACAGACTGTGAGATAGTGAAGAGGAAGTGCAGCGGCTGTGCTACAAGTTGTATCCCTTCACTTTGCTGGACGGAATAATAATAAGGACTGGCAATTCAGTGTGGACTTAGCCCAAGTTGGGTGAACCATGATATATATGTGTCTCTCTTGTAATGTGTATGTGTGATTATATTTTCATTTCTATTTATTGTTATTGATCTGCGATCCTATTTTTCTAACAATGAAAAACACAAACAATTAACTTCTTTTCAAATTTTTGTAAAGACCAATGAATGACGAATTCCAATGCATGAGACAATTTTTACAACAATTCTCAAATGAACTTGAAAAATGGTAAAAGTGTAGCACTTTTTTATTTTTCCAATGAATGCACCAAGAAAATACTTGATAATAATAATTCTTTTAAATGTAAACAGCTGAAAAGAAGAGACTACTTGCAGCACTCTAATCACTCAGAAATTCTCAAGAAAACGAAAAGCACTCCAATAAACCAAACACATGCAAAACACTCAAAATCAACCAAATGCAATCAAAGCTAAATGATGTGTGCAAAAAGAGGTCTGGAAACAGATCTAATGCAATGACTAGATCAGGTGAGGAGAGGAGGGAAAGCAAGGTCAAGCGGATGAAGGCGGGGGAGTCTAAGGTGTCCAAAATGGAACCCAAAACCAATCCAAACATATCCAAACACTATCAATGCAAAATCAAAAGATCTCTTACTGGAAGGTGCAGTACAGAGAGGTCTGCAAATCAAACCAAACTCAAAAAATTTGAGAGGGGATGACCCAAGCACTAGGATTGATTGCTCAGTGGAGCCTGTGGTCAGGCTCAGAGCGCCCAGCAGAGGTGATGAGTATGTGGTTTGCACCGGTGGCGCAATATGCAAATCTGGACTAAGAGTCGAAGGCACAGGTTGCAGGAAAGAAGATTGCGCCCATGAGGAAACGACACTCTGGCTATACTACCCAGGTGCGCCGGGAAAAATCCCAATGCAAGGATGAAAAAATATCTAAGAATTAGCAACTAAAGGGTTTGATGAGCATACATACAGACTCAAAGGAATTCAACAGACTCTTCAGAGAGAAGATTTGGTGGCGAAAAAGGCTTAGGAGGCAAATGAAATGGCTCACACAGAAATCAAAGAATATGACATTCAATTTGAAAACTTAAAACGATGTACGTATCCCCAGTATGGTCGCCAAATTTGTTACTGGACAATCTATCGAAAGTGGACTTAAGGCATGATCTCCCTAGCTCAATGCAAATCTAGAACAAATCAGACAGAATACAAACCTACCTTCCTAGATCAAATTAGAGAATAAGTGATGTAAACATCTTACCTTTCAGATCTGTAAATCCCTTTCTCCTTTGTCGCTTCAGGCTCCACGATCGTCAGATCCGTAGCTGCAAGACCTGTCAGAACATGCAAGAGACAAACAAGCAGTAATAGTACATCTACATGATAATTGATCTAAGTAAATGGTTAAGGAATTAAACTATAAATATCAATGAACAATAAGACCTTTATGGAAATAGTTTTGTATTACTGTATAAAAGTGGGAATACAAAGAAGAGTGAGGATTACAACGAAGCCCTAGCATTGCAATTGTTAGGAACCCATGTCTTTACTTTGATAGTATATTGTTGTTGGACGCATATGCTTTGTAAGTCCTCTCGTAGTATTTTTGATCCATAGTTTGTGTTATTGTTGTTTGGCACATATGCTTTGTAAGTCAACCGTAGTATTGTTGATCCATAGTTTGTATTGGCCCATGGTTTTAACCCATAGTATTGGCACCTAGAATTAATATATAAGTGTGTGTTGAGGCCTATGAAGCCACCGTGAAGTTATTTGTGTTGAGCTTGCTCAAAGGAGGTTACCCCCTTGAAGTGGTCTGCGATCAATAAAAATGATTTTGAGTTCTGTCATTTCTGTTATCTCGTGTATTTTCATTAATCAATTGTTGTAGGTTCTTCACATATGGTATCAAAGCACTTTCTTGGGCTCGTTGGGTGGAATTTTTGCCAAAAAAAAACATTCACCTATGTTGCAAATTCGGATCTGAGAATAATCCCTATCCGCTTAACTGTGGGAAGTACTTGGGCATAAGCCCTAAAACTCATTGTGAGGAGTACCACAAGAACCCCAAAGTAGTTGTCCCATTGAGAGGACCTGCTAGGGAAAAGGACAACGACCCCTACCTGATTGACTAGTTCCCACCCGTGAGGTAAACCAAGCACTGTCGTTTGTGGCAAAGTGGTTATCAGTTTTACCTGAGCCGTGGAGTGAGGGGTACTAACCCAATACGCAAGTCGTCAGATAGCATTTCAGATAACCCTGAACTGTTAGGAATCCGCACATACCTGGGGTCCATATCTATTTTCAGCTGAACTATTTTCGATAACATCCGTGCCGTTTCAGATCCAGCTGTTTCAGATCCATTCTAAACACCGTTCCAGATCCAGCCATTTTAGATCCATTTTGAACACCGTTCCATATCCAGCCGTTTCAAATCTATTCTGAGGGTCATTTCAGATCCAACCGTTTCAAATCCATTTGGCGTTGTTGTAGATCCCTCTGTTTCCAATCCATTTCGCATCGTTGCATAAATAAAATAAAATAAAATAAAAAAGGATTCCATTTTTCTGCTATATCTCCCTTGTTTTCACTCTGTTTTCCTTGAAACTTCCCTGACACCCCTGTCATCCCATTCTACATATTTCATTCTCGAGGACCCTACCCAAAATTCCACTTCCCAAAGCCCGTAATCCCACATTTGTCTACTTTTAGGGTTTGCCATAACTGCTTCGGATTTCACCCAATCCCCTTCAAATTTTACCACAGAGTTCCTTTCCTAACTCTGCTTCTTTGTCCCTCTCTGCCCCTTTTTCTCATTCTTTCACCCCGCTTCTGAAATCCCCATTTTTTGCTTCCCTGTCCATTTGACAGTGTCCAAAATCTAGTCAAACCCAAATTACCCTTCATATTTTTTTTCCAAATCCATATTTTCCTTTACTAAAACAGTTTTTGTTTTTGTTTTTCTACCCACTCAACAAAAAAACAAAAACAAACTCCTGGTTATGGTTGTCACCCGCACAGGAAAAAAAAGCCATGGAAGAAGCACTTGCAGCCATCCAAGACAAACTCCAGGATCTGGATGAAAAATTTCTCAGCCTCCATCTTGAGCATTCAGCCATGAACAACAAACAACAGTCCGAGTCTTCATCAGACAATGGGTTCTCTTCTTCCAGCAATTTCCATGGTCCGAAGCTTAATTTTCCTCATTTCAATGGTACTGATCCGACTGGATGGATCTATCATGCAAAACAGTATTTCAGTTACATAATACTTCTGATGTCAACAAATGCTGTGAATATTTATTAATATTATTATTTATATATTAAATAGATTATTAGGTTAATAAGCGAAAGGGTGTAACCCTTCACTATTCTTGCTCAAGCCCTATAAAGGCAAGCTTATTGTAAATTTATGATCATCTATCAATATAAGATTATCTTTTATCTCAAATATGGAAGGCGGATTCAATTCTTAACCTAGTGAATGGATACGTTCACTGCATTTGGGTAACCCATGGTATTTTCCCATTGTATTTCCCCTATAAAATAAAGACATTGTAACACGGCTAGGGTTGATGTATTAGGTATTATGCATTGTAAAGATCTCTTAGATCAAGAAAGACAAACTCTGAGATAGTGAAGAGGAAGTGCAGCAACTGTGCTACAGGTTGTATCCCTTCACTTTGCTGGACGGAATAATAATAAGGACTGGCAATTCAGTGTGGACTTAGCCCAAGTTGGGTGAACCATGATATATATGTGTCTCTCTTGTAATGTGTTTGTGTGATTATATTTGCATTTCTATTTATTGTTATTGATCTGTGATCCTATTTTTCTAACAGTGAAAAACACAAACAATTAACTTCTTTTCAAATTTTCGAAAAGACCAATGAATGACAAATTCCAATGCATGAGACAATTTTTACAACAATTCTCAAATGAACTTGAAAAATGGTAAAAGTGAAGCACTTTTTTTATTTTTCCAATGAATGCACCAAGAAAATACTTGATAATAATAATGCTTTTAAATGTAAACGGCTGAAAAGAAGAGACTACTTGCAGCACTCTAATCACTCATAAATTCTCAAGAAAATGAAAAGCACTCCAATAAACCAAACACATGCAAAACACTCAAAATCAACCAAATGCAATCAAAGCTAAATGATGTGCGCAAAAAGAGGTCTGGAAACAGATCTAATGAAATGACTAGATCAGGTGAGGAGAGGAGGGAAAGCAAGGTCAAGCGGATGAAGGCGGGGGAGTCTAAGGTGTCCAAAATGGAACCCAAAACCAATCCAAACAGATCCAAACACTATCAATGCAAAATCAAAAGATCTCTTACTGGAAGGTGCAGTACAGAGAGGTCTGCAAATCAAACCAAACTCAAAAAATTGGAGAGGGGATGACCCAAGCACTAGGATTGATTGCTCGGTGGAGCCTGTGGTCAGGCTCAGAGCGCCCAATGGAGGTGATGAGTATGTGGTTTGCACCGGTGGCGCAAGATGCAAATTTGGACTAAGCATCGAAGGCGCAAGTTGCAGGAAAGAAGATTGCTCCCATGAGGAAACGACGCTCTGGCTATACTACCCAGGTGCGCCGGGAGAAATTCCAATGCAAGGATGAAAAAATATCTAAGAATTAGCAACTAAAGGGTTTGATGAGCATACATACAAACTCAAAGGAATTCAACAGACTCTTCAGAGAGAAGATCTGGTGGTGAAAAAGGCTTAGGAGGCAAATGAAATGGCTCACACAGAAATCAAAGAATATGACATTCAATTTGAAAACATAAAACGACGTACGTATCCCCAGTATGGTCACCAAATTTGTTACTGGACAATCTATCGAAAGTGGACTTAAGGCATGATCTCCCTAGCTCAATGCAAATCTAGAACAAATCAGACAGAATACAAACCTACCTTCCTAGATCAAATTAGAGAATAAGTGATGTAAACATCTTACCTTTCAGATCTGTAAATCCCTTTCTCCTTTGTCGCTTCAAGCTCCACGATCGTCAGATCCGTAGCTGCAAGACCTGTCAGAACATGCAAGAGACAAACAAGCAGTAATAGTACATCTACATGATAATTGATCTAAGTAAATGGTTAAGGAATTAAACTATAAATATCAATGAACAATAAGACCTTTATGGAAATAGTTTTGTATTACTGTATAAAAGTGGGAATACAAAGAAGAGTGAGGATTACAACAAAGCCCTAGCATTGCAATTGTTAGGAACCCATGTCTTTACTTTGATAGTATATTGTTGTTGGACGCATATGCTTTGTAAGTCGTCTCGTAGTATTTTTGATCCATAGTTTGTGTTATTCTTGTTTGGCACATATGCTTTGTAAGTCACCCGTAGTATTGTTGATCCATAGTTTGTATTGGCCCATGGTTTTGACCCATAGTATTGGCGCCTAGAATTAATAAATAAGTGTGTGTTGAGGCCTATGAAGCCACCGTGAAGTTATTTGTGTTGAGCTTGCTCAAAGGAGGTTTCCCCCTCGAAGTGGTCTGCGATCAATAAAAATGATTTTGAGTTCGATCATTTCTGTTATCTCGTGTATTTTCATTAATCAATTGTTGCAGGTTCTTCACATATGGTATCAAAGCACTTTCTTGGGCTCGTTGGGTGGAATTTCTGCCAAAAAACAACATTCTCCTCTGTTGCAAATTCGGATCTGAGAATAATCCCTATCCGTTTAACTGTGGGAAGTACTTGGGCATAATCCCTAAAACGCATTGTGAGGAGTACCACAGGAACCCCAAAGTAGTTGTCCCATTGAGAGGACCTGCTAGGGAAAAGGACAACGACCCCTACCTGATTGACTAGTTCCCACCCCTGAGGTAAACCAAGCGCTGTCGTTTGTGGCAAAGCGGTTATCACTTTTACCTGAGCCATGGAGTGAGGGGTACTAACCCAATACGCAAGTCATCAGACAGCATTGGTGGCCGAGTGAAAACCCTGAACTGTTAGGAATCTGCACATACCTGGGGTCCATATCTATTTTCAGCTGAACTATTTTTTATCACTTCCATGTCGTTTCAAATCCAGCTATTTCAGATCCATTCTAAACACCATTCCAGATCCAGCCATTTTATATCCATTCTGAACACTGTTCCAGATCCATCCGTTTCAAATCTAATCTGAGGGTTGTTTCAGATCCAACCATTTCAGATCCATTTGGCGTTGTTGTAGATCCCTCTGTTTCCAATCCATTTCGCGTCATTGCAGAAATAAAATAAAATAAAATAAAAAAGGATTCCATTTTTATGCCATATCTCCCTTGTTTTCACTCTGTGTTCCTTGAAATTTCCCTGACACCCCTGTCATCCCATTCTACATATTTCATTCCTGAGGACCCTACCCAAAATTCCACTTCCCAAAGCCCGTAATCCCACATTTGTCTATTTTTAGGGTTTTCCATAACTGCTTCAGATTTCACCCAATCCCCTTCAAATTTTACCACAGAGTTCCTTTCCTAACTCTGCTTCTTTGTCCCTCTCTGCCCCTTTTTCTCATTCTTTCACCCCGCTTCTGAAATCCTCATTTTTTGCTTCCATGTCCATTTGACAGTGTCCAAAATTTAGTCAAACCCAAATTACCCTTCATATTTTTTTTCCAAATCCATATTTTCCTTTACTAAAACAGTTTATGTTTTTGTTTTTCTACCCACTCAACAAAAAAACAAAAACAAACTCCTGGTTATGGTTGTCACCCGCACAGGAGCAAAAAGCCATGGAAGAAGCACTTGCAGCCATCCAAGACAAACTCCAGGATTTGGATGAAAAATTTCTCAGCCTCCATCTTGAGCATTCAGCCATGAACAACAAGCGACAGTCTGAGTCTTCATCAGACAATGGGTTCTCTTCTTCCAACAATTTCCATGGTCCGAAGCTTAATTTTCCTCATTTCAATGGTATTGATCCGACTGGATGGATCTATCGTGCAAAACAGTATTTTAGTTACATAATACTTCTGATGTCAACAAATGTTGTGAATATTTATTAATATTATTATTTATATATTAAATAGATTATTAGGTTAATAAGCGAAAGGGTGTAACCCTTCGCTATTCTTGCTCAAGCCCTATAAAGGCAAGCTTATTGTAACTTTATCATCATCTATCAATATAAGATTATCTTTTATCTCAAATATGGAAGGCAGATTCACTTCTTAACCTAGTGAACGGATACGTTCACTGCATTTGGTATCAGAGCTCGGTTTCGGCTCTCCCTTCAAATCCAACCGGATACGGTTGCCATGTGTTCGCTCCATTACAAACTGCATGAATTTCTCTCGGCGGAAATCTGTTCCAGGGTTCTCCATTCCACACCAGCGATCTCCACCAGCCATTCCCAACATACCACTCCTACCTGCACTGCAACACTCCACCTCCCAGCACCTTCCCCGTCTCCCTTCCGCTCTCGTCCATCTCTGCTCTCCTTTGTGCACCCACGCTCCCACCACCTCCACCATCCGCTTCTGCATCTCCCACACTGTCTCCTCCACACCTCCTCTCTTCATCTTCCTACCTTCACCTGATGACGTCTGCCTCCCCATCCTTCCTGCCCTTCCACCCACCTCCTGCTCACCCTCCCTGCTCCCTCACGCCGCGCCCTCCCTGCTCACGCTCTCCTGCTCCCTCACACCGCACCCTCCCTGCTCACGCTCTCCTACTCCCTCATGCCGCACCCTCCCTACTCACGTTCTCCTGCTCCCTCATGCTTTCCCTCCCTCTCCCTAGCTTCATCTCTTCACCCCCGCCTTCCTGCCCTTCCACCCACCTCCTGCTCGCCCTCCTCTGCTCCCTCACCGCCGCCTCCCCACCATCACTTTCCACCATTCCCAATGACCTGCAAAAATTCAAACAAAAATAAATTAATAATAAATTTTTATTATTATATTTTCTTCATACATAATAAAATTATTATAATTTAAATAATAATTATTGTATTATTATTTTTAATATATATAATAAATTTTTATTATAATTTAATAATATTTATTGTATTATTTTATCCCTAACCCTAACTCTTATCCTTACTCCAAGATTGATTCCAAATATTCACCCCCCCACACCAGGTCAAGAACCATGTCCGAGTTACGAGACCGACGAGAAAAATTAGAAAAAGACCAAATTAGAGATTTAAAAATCATCGAAGGTCTAAACTCCAGAATGGACAAACTTGAGAACGTGTTTCAAGAAGATTTAAAGGAAGAGATGAAAAATAACAATGATGTGCTTAAAAAAGAAATCAAAGATGAAGTTGTTCTGGTACTAGAAAGAAGGTTGAGTGAAACATTTGACACTCTGAACGAAAAAAAAAAAGACTTGGATGACAAAATGAGTGCTATGACTCAAAACATAAACACCATAACCCAGAACTTGAGCACCATGACGCAGAACCATAATATATTAATGGAGGTGTTACAAAGACTAACGCCTAAGACATACCAAGTCAACAGTCCAGACATGTTAGATTCCTCATTTCATATTTTCACACAGGAAGCACTTGCCAAGAATCAAGAAGAATTGCAAAAAGAAATAAAGATTAACAATGTGACGCTTAAGCAAGAGATAGAAACAAAAGTACTGCCAGATATGGAAGCATGATTAAACAACCAAATAGAAGCTATCAGTAAGATAGTAGAGAATAAAAAAGATAAAAATCACCACCAACAACGAAGCAGTTCAAATATGTCACTTACATCTTCCAGTAGTTCCAATCCACCATCAAACCATAAAGCAAAAGGGAATCAATATCACCCTTACACAGTGTACCCACCTAAGGCAAAAATAGATTTGTCGAAATACAATGGAAGTGAAGACCAATGCATTGTGTTAAGAACCCATGTCAACCCTTCTCTTTACTATGTTAGTATATTGTTGTTGGACGCATATGCTTTGTAAGTCGTCTCGTAGTATTTGTTGATCCATAGTTTATATTAGCCCATAGTATTGACCCATAGTATTGGACGCATAAGCTTTGTAAGTCGTCCCGTAGTATTATATGTCCCATGGTTTTGACTCATAGTATTGGGCATAGAATTAGTATATAAGTGTGTGTTGAGGTCATTGAAGGCACCGTGAAGTTATTTGTCTTGAGCTTGCTGAAAGGAGGTTGCCCCCTCGAAGTGGCATGCGATCAATATAAAAGTGATTCTGAGTTCTGTCATTTCTGCTATTCGCATATTCTTATTAATTAATTGTTGCAGGTGCTTCACATCTGGTATCAGAGCACTTTCTTGGGCTCGCTGGGTGAAATTTCTGCCAAATTTGTTTTTCACACCTGTTGCAAGTTCGGATTTGGGAATAATCCCTATCCGCTTAACTGTAGGAAGTACTTGGGAATAAGCCCTAAAACTCATTGTGAGGAGTACCACAGAAACCCCAAGGTAGTTGGCCCATTGAGAGGACCTGTCAATGAAAAGGGCAATGACCCCTACCTGATTGACTAGTTCCCACCCGTGAGGTAAACCAAGAGTCGTCGTTTGTGGCAAAGCGGTTATCAGTTTAACCTGAGCCGTGGAGTGAGGGGTACTGCCCCAATAAGCAAGCCGTCGGACAACATTGGTGGTCGAGTGAAATCCCTGAACTGTCAGGAAGCCGCACATACCTGGGGTCCATATCTATTTTCAGTTGAACTGTTGTCGATCATTGATGCGTCATTTCAGATCCAATCGTTCAGATCCATTCTAAAAGCCATTCCAGATCCAGCCATTTTAAATCCATTCGGCGTCATTTCAGATCCCTTCCAAGCCGTAGCCGCTCCATTCTGAATAAATAAATAAATAAATAAAAATAAAAAATAAAAAAATCTCCCTCGTAAAAAAAAAAAGTATAATATTCCGTTTTTTCTCCATATCTCCCTTGTTTTCAATCCGTTTCCCTTGAAACTTTCGGGAAACCAGTGTAACCCCATTTTGCATATTTCATTCCTTAGGACCCTATCCCCAATTCCACTTCCCAAAGCCCGAAATTCCACATTTGTCTATTTTTAGGGTTTTCCATAACTTCCTCAGATTTCACCCAATCAACTTCAAATTTTCCCACAGAGTTCATTTTCTAATTCTTCTTCTTTGTCCCTCTCTGCCAAATTTTCTCATTCTTTCACCCTACTTCTGAAATCCCCCTTTTTTTCTTTCCTGTCCTTTCGACAGTGTCCAAAATCTAGTCAAACCCCAATTACCCATCAAATTTGTTCCCCAGTCCAAATTTCCCTTTACTAAATCAGCTTCTGTTTGTGTTTTTCTACCCATTCCACAAAAAAAAAAACCTTGGTTATGGTTGTCACCCATGCAGGCGCACACACCATGGAGGAAGCACTTGCAGCCATCCAAACCAAACTCCAAGATTTGGATGAAAAATTTCTCAGCCTCCATCTTCAGCATTCAGCCATGAACAATAACCGACAACCAGAATCTTTTGCAGCCACTAGGTTCTCTTCTTCCAACAATTTTCGTGGGTCGAAGCTTGATTTTCCTCGCTTCAGTGGTACTAATCCGACTGGATGGATATACCGAGCAGAACAATATTTCAGTCTGCATAATACTTTTGATGTCCAGAAAGTTCCACTTGCATCCTTTCATTTGGAACAGGAATCCCTTCAATGGTACCGTTGGTACATCAAAGCTCATCCCGAGCCAAACTGGTCAGATTTTTGCCAACTCCTTTTGCCACGATTTGGTCCTAGTGCTTTTGATAACTTCACAGGAGCACTCACTAAACTTCACCAAATGGGCACAGTGAAAGAGTATCAGACAGAATTTGAGAAACTAGCCAATCACACAGAAGGATTGTCTGATGAATTCTACAGGAGTTGTTTTATCAGTGGTCTCAAGGATGAAATCCGCTCAGAGGTCAAAATGTTCTGTCCCAACACAATGATGAAAGTCCTAGGGTTGGCTAAGTTGGTAGAGGACAAGATCGTAGCTCAACAACGCTCCAAACCCACCTTTGTTCCCTTTAGAAATATGGGTTCCCAACGACCTCCCATCACACTTGCTCCTCAACCAACTCCTATCAAGCATTTGTCTGAAACAGAGATGCAGGAAAACCGAGAAAAAGGGCTTTGTTATAATTGTGATGAGAAATTCACTCGGGGACATAGATGTGTTCAGCAAAAGCTATATCTCTTGGATGTGGATTCTCCTCCTGCCTCAGAACTTGGTGAAGAAGCTACAGATATAGTAGATGATTAGGTCGACATTCAACACCCGCCTGTTGACACCCCATCTCAGGACAACCCACCCGAGATCTCTCTCCATGCTATAACCGGTGTCACAACCCCACAAACAATGCAGGTTAGGGGATACTTCAAAAAGTTCCCTCTTACCATACTCATTGATTCTGGTAGCACTCATAACTTCATTGACCCTTGGATTGCCAAACAGGATGATTGTTTTGTCCATCCTCGCTCCAACTTTGAAGTCATGGTTTCCAATGGAGGCACCTTACCTTGCAAGGGGAAGTGTCACAATGTGCATGTCTCTATGGAAGATTATAACTTGTGCTCTGACATGTTTGCCTTGTCCTTAGGCGGATGTGATGTGGTTTTGGGCGTTCAATGGTTACACACACTTGGCCCCATCTTATGGCATTTTGCTGAACTTTGGATGCAGTTTTCAGTCAATGGGGCACAACACAAATTAATGGGCTTACAACTAGGGTCTCTCTGCATTATCAGTTCACATCACCTGGAAAAAATCCTTAAGAAGAATTCACATGGTGTCATCGCTCAGCTCCATTCCATTCAGATGCACCCATCAACGGTCTCCACCACTTCCTTGGATAGATATGCAGGTGTCTTTGCTGAACCAATGAGCTTGCTACATTCAAGAGACCTTTTAGGTAATAATTTAGTCGCATCTACCTCTTAGAAGGAAATGATGGCTATTTTGCATGCAGTACAGAAGTGGCAGCCATACCTATTAGGGAATTATTTATGCATCAAGACTGATCTCCAGAGTCTGGAAAATTTTCTGGAACAATGGGTCTCCTCCCCAACACACCTGAAATGGGTTATCCAACTCATGGGTTATCCCTATGCGATCACTTACAATAAGGATAAGGACAATATGGTGGAAGATGCTCCTTCTCGCACAATTGATGACCCAGTTTCTCTTACAGCTCTTTCTCTGCTTGTTTTAAATTGGTTGCAATATGTTCAACAGGGATATCTCTTCTATGAACTCCATGCTTCTTCATCAGCAGGGCACTCTGGGTTCTTCAAAATATATTATTGGGAACAATGTAACTTCTTTTGGCAGGGACTGAAAATGACAATTCAACAGATGGTGGCTGACTGTGATACTTTCCAGGTCAACAAGGGTGAAACGAAACTTCTTTCCGGATTTCTCAAACCCTTTCCCATCCCTACACAACTTTGGCCAACTATTTCTATGTATTTCCTAGCAGCGCTCTGGTGGTACAATACCACATCTCAAAGGACACCATATGAAGCAGTCTATGGACATACACCGCCAGTTCTTCTTCCATACACCCTTAGCAGCTCCCCAGTTCAGGAAATTGACTCGGTTCTTCGAAACCGTGATCAGATTCTTCTCATTCTGCAGGACAATCTTCACATGGCCAGAATTCGCCTGAAATAACAAGCCGATCAACACCGTTCTGAGTGCATTTTCCACGTAGCTGATAGGGTTCTTCTTCATCTACAACCTTCCAAGCAATCCTCCCTGACACTCCAAAGGCTTCAGTGGTCCGAAATGCAACCCGAGTATGCTACTGGGGAACCACTCCTTCAGATGCTGCAGCAATTTCTCCAACCAAAGCTTTGAGGACAAAGATTTTTCTAAGAGAGAGGGGATGTTAAGAACCCGTGTCAACCCTTATATTTACTATGTTAGTATACTGCTGTTGGACGCATATGCTTTGTAAGTCGTCCCGTAGTATTTTTTGATCCACATTTTATATTATCCCATAGTATTGACCCATAGTATTGGACGCATATGCTTTGTAAGTCGTCCCGTAGTATTATATGTCCCATGGTTTTGACTCATAGTATTGGGCATAGACTTAGTATATAAGTGTGTGTTGAGGTCATTGAAGGCACCCTGAAGTTATTTGTATTGAGCTTTCTCAATGGAGGTTGCCCCCTCGAAGTGGCCTGTGATCAATATAAAAGTGATTCTGAGTTCTGTCATTTCTACTATTTCGCATATTCTTATTAATTAATTGTTGCAGGTGCCTCGCACATTGCTTGGCTAAACAAAGCAGAAGAACAATCGACATTTACAATATTCAATCTGACGAGGAGAAGGTGAAATATGTGTCAATGCATATGGAATATTACACCTATAATTGGTACTTATGGTGGAAGAGAGATAAATTTTCATACACCTGGAACTTGTTCAAAAATGATTTTTTTAATAGGTTTCAAGGAATCAAGGAAGATGAATTTTTCAGTAAACTTACGAGATTACAAGTAGTTGGAAGTGTTGAGGAATTCACACATCAATGGGAATCCTTATCAACACGAGTAATTGGGTTGTCAGACAAACAAAGACTCGAAACCTATTTAGGGGGTCTTAAACCGTACCTCCAAAAGGATTTGAAGTTACACGACATACCTAACATAGAGGTAGCAAGACATAAAGAAAAAGCCGCAGAACACAAACTGGAAGGAATAAAAACAAGAGGTGACAACCATTGTCGATAAGAAAAAGAGACACAATGTAGGTACTGTGAAGATACGTGGTCACCCGGCCATCAATGCCACAAACCTCAATCATATGCCTATGAAATGGAAAATAAATCAAATTCATCTAACAGTTACTCTGATAATAGAAAAAAGAAGAAAAACATATGTCGTCGATGCGGTGATGATTGGATCCCGGGCCATAAATGTAGGAACAATCAGACAATACAGTGCAAAATTATCAATGGAAAGGAAGTGCAAGTCTCTACACAAGAAATCACGTCCGATTCTAATACTGACACTGAATCTGAATGAAGGACGACATTAGGAAAATACTCAAGCTTTGAGGACAAAGCTTTCCAAAAGGGGAAGGCAATGCTGTGAATATTTATTAATATTATTATTTATATATTAAATAGATTATTAGGTTAATAAGTGAAAGAGTGTAACCCTTCGCTATTCTTGCTCAATCCCTATAAAGGCGAGCTTATTGTAACTTTATCATCATCTATCAATATAATATTATCTTTTATCTCAAATATGGAAGGCGGATTCGCTTCTTAACCTAGTGAACGGATACGTTCACTGCAACAAAGTTCCACTTGCATCCTTTCATTTGGAACAAGAAGTTCTTCAATGGTACCGTTGGTACATCAAGGCTCATGAAGAGCCAAAATGGACAGATTTTTGCCAGCTCCTTTTGCAATGATTTGGTCCTAGTGCTTTTGATGACTTCACAGGAGCCCTAACTAAACTTCGCCAAATTGGAACTGTGAGAGACTACCAAACCGAATTTGAGAAAATAGCCAACCACACCGAGGGATTTACTGATGACTTCTAATAGAGTTGTTTTATCAGTGGTCTAAAGGATGCAATCCGCTCCGAGGTCAAGATGTTCTCTCCCAACACAATGATGGAAACCATGGGGTTGGCTAAGTTTGTATAAGACAAGATTGCAGCCCAACAACGATCCAAGCCCACTTTTGTTCCCTTCCAAAATATGGGTTCTCAATGACCTCCCATCCTGCCAGCTCCTCGACCAACTCCTATCAAGCACTTGTCTGAAACTAAGATGCAGGCACGTAGAGAAAAAGGGCTTTGTTATAATTGTAACGAGAAATTCACTCGGGGACGTAGATGTGTTCAGTAAAAGCTCTATCTCTTAAATATGGATTCTCCGCCTGCCTCTGAAATTGGTGAAGAAGCTCTAGATACAACGGATGCTCAAATCGACATTCCAGAGCCGCCTATTGACCCTCCATCTTAGGATGACCAGCCAGAGATATCTCTCCATGCTTTAGCTAGTATCATCATCCCCCAAACTATGCAGGTCAGGGGTTACTTCAAGAATCTTTCTCTTACAATACTCATTGATTCTAGTAGCACTCATAATTTCATTGACCCTCGGATCGCCAAACAAGATGATTGTTTTATCCATCCTTGCTCCAACTTTGAATTCATGGTTGCTAATGGGGGAACTTTACCTTGCAAAGGGAAGTGTCGTAATGTGCGTATCTCTATGGTAGATTATAACCTATGCTTTGACATGTTTTCATTGACCTTAAGCGGATGTGATGTGGTTTTGGGTGCTCAATGGCTCCGCACACTTGGTCCCATCTTATGGGATTTTGTTGAACTTTGGATGCAGTTTTCCCCCAATGGACAAAAACACACATTGATCGGCTTACAACCAGGGTCTCTCAGCATCATCAGTTCACATCACATGGAAAAACTGCTTAAGAATAATTCACATGGTGTCATCGCTCAGATCCATTCCATTCAAATGCAACCATCAGCGGTCTCCACTACTCCTTTGGATCTACAACAAATTCTGGATCGATATACAGGTATCTTTGCTGAACTAGTGGGATTTCCACCTTCAAGTCCAGAGGACCATCGTATTCAGCTCCTTCCTGGAAGCGTTCCTCCCAACATCAGGCCCTATCGCCACCAATTTCACCAAAAAACAGAGATTGAAATGCTCGTCCGGGACTTACTGAAGCAAGGTATTATTCACCAAGCACTAGTTCCTTTTCTTCACCAGTTCTTCTTGTCCACAAAAAAGATGGGTTGTGGCGCCTCTTCATTGACTTCCGAGCACTTAATCCCCTCATTATCAAGGATAATTTTCCAATTCCTGTTGTTGATGAGCTTCTTGATGAGCTTCATGGTGCTCATTTTTTATCCAAGTTGGATCTTCATTCTGGGTATCATCAAATTCGGGTTCATGAGGATGATATCCCTAAAACAGCTTTCCGCACACATGATGGCCACTATGAGTTTTTTGGTCATGCCCTTTGGTCTCACTAATTCTCCTTCCACATTCGAGGCCTTGATGAATAAAATATTCTGTCCCTACCTGCGGAAATTCATTCTAGTATTCTTTGATGATATCCTCATCTACAATAAAACATAAGCTGAACATCTCCAGCATCTGGATATTGTAATGAAACTTTTCTCTGACCATCATCTCCACGCCAAATAGTCTAAATGTGTTTTTGGATAGCAGGAATTCGAGTATCTCGGGCACATTATCTCAGCACAAGGGGTTCGCGTGGATCCTGCCAAAATCGTTGCCATGAACAATTGGACGCATCCTCAGACGCTCAAGATCCTTCGTGGTTTTTTGGGGTTGACTGGCTACTACCGCAAGTTTGTTAAGGATTATGGGAAGATTGCAGCTCCATTAACTGCTCTATTGAAAAAGGATGCTTTTTCATGGACACATGCTGCGGAGTGTGCATTTGAAAAACTGAAACAAGCTATGTGTAATACACCTGTTCTAGCTATGCCTAATTTTTCCAAGCCCTTCACTATTGATAGTGATGCTTGCGGCAATGGACTTGGTGTTGTTCTCCTTCAAGATGAACACCCCATTGCATTCACCAGCAAATCCCTTTCAGGTAAGAATTTAGCTGCCTCTACATATGAGAAGGAAATGATGGCCATTTTGCATGCAGTACATAAGTGGTGACCATACCTATTAGGGAATCATTTCTGCATCAAGATTGATCACCAGAGTCTGAAATATTTCCTAGAACAACTTGTATATTCCCCAGCACAACAAAAATGGGTTAGCAAACTCATGGGTTATGACTATGAGATCACTTACAAAAAGGGTAAGGACAATATTGTGGTGGATTCTCTTTCTCACACATTTGATGACCAAGGTTCTCTTTCAACTATTTCTATGCCTGTTCCAAATTGGTTGCAATCTGTTCAATAGGGATATGTCAATGACTCTTCATTATCTCAAATCGTCCAATGGCCAACAACCCTTCTGCTATACCGCATTACTCTTGGGATGGTGCTTCCCTAATATACAAGGGTCGTCTGGTGCTTCCCCAAAGCACAGATCTTCAACGGGTTGTCTTCTATGAACTCCATGCTTCTCCATCGGAAGGGCACTCTGGGTTCCTCAAAACGTATGAGCGGGCACGATGTAACTTCTTTTGGCAGGGCATGAAAAGGACAATTCTATGAAAATCCTCACAGCAGATCGAAGAGATGATGTATACCTCACAAGAAAGTTATTGATTAAGAAAGAAAATAGAAGAAGAGTGGTCAATGCAGTATAATGAGCAACATAATAATAATATAGTAGAACTTGGATAGAAGCAAAAATACTTCACACACACTAGTTAATTAATCACAATATGGACAAATAAGTAGTACAATGCATGAGGATTTGAATGCCAAGGTGGCAATTCGAATTAGCCTTCATGGAGTGATCAAAAGATCACTGGAGTGTCATCGGAGCACAACTAGTAGTCTATCTCATCATCGGTGGAGTCATCAATGCACAAGTAACTATCAATCATCAGTCAAACTGAGTCTAACTGAGTGTGGTAGGTGTAACTGAATGTAACTAGCACATGGAGACACTAACTAAATGAAGGAGGATCAGTGGAGGGTGCATGAGGAGCTAACTGGAGTCAGAACAGGTAGTCATGTCTCATCGGAGTTCAATCGGAGTGATAACAGCAGTGAGGAGTCAATCTAGCCTCAAATCAAGGAAAGACTGGTGGCTAACTGAATTAAACTGGACTGGTAGGTGAGAATGGCGCCCTTCTCATGCAGTAGGTGAAAAGAGGGCACATGACAGGCTAGGAGGGATGAAACTGAGTGGAAGGAAACTTAGGGGGCTGGCTAACTAAAGGCTAGGTGCTGGGACTGATGACTAGAATGCATGCAAACCTTAAATGATGCATGCAAACCCTAAAAGTGCATGCATGACTGAAAATGTAAATGATCAAAATACTGGTGGGACTAGGATGGAGTATAGGAATATCCTAACACCCCCCCATAATCCATCCTGGGCCCTGGTAACTAAGACCAAAGGTCACCCAATACAATGAATAATAACAGTCAATAACCCAGGGAAGTGGGGAAAATTTCATGGAAAAAATACCCCCCCCCTCAAAACAGACTATAAGGCACACACAAAAAATAAATGCTCCAAACTCAAGCAGGTGTGATGCTTGGTCATATGTCTGGAGGTATCTTCTTCTTGGGAAGAAGTGGATCATGCTCAAAAAGCATGTGCTTGTACTTGCTCTTCAGATCAAATGTAATGAGAACAAATCCAAAAGTATGAGGATGATCCTTGAACCTGTGATTCGAATCAGTTGAGGTAGGATCAAAAACATGAATATGCAAATAGTATTTTGTCTTCTCCTTTGAACCATCATGGGTGAGATTATGCCAAAACGAACCATCAAATAATAATGATTGCTTGAAATCCAAATCAGATTTAAGACTTGATGAATAGTTTCTTGAGATCTCCTTTGAACCTACAGGGGTGAGATCAAAACCATCATATGCATGAGAAATTATCTCAAGTAGTGTTTGCTTAGGATCCAAATTAGATCCAAGAGTTGAATCATGGTTTCTTGAGATCTCCTTTGAACCATAAGAGGTGAGATCAAAACCAGTAAATGCATGAGAGATTATCTCAAGTGAATGGCAATGGTTTCTTGAGATCTCCTTTGAACCATAAGAGGTGAGATCAAAACGAGTGGATGCATGAGAAATTATCCCAAGCGGGTGGCAATGGTCATATTCTTCAATTACCTTCTAAAAGCATGGAATAATGATCATATATTAGTAAATAAGAGGTGATTGCTTGAGGAGGGCAAATGCATTACCTCCACTAGCTGATTTTACCTCTGAAATAATCATGTGATCATGATGCAAACCAACAGACTCTGGTGCAAGAGAGGATTTAGGACCTTCTGCAATATCTAGAGTGTGAGTTGGCACAGAAAGACAAGAATTTTGGAGCATGAGTGTAGAATCTGCAAGTTCTTTGTGGACAACTTCAATATGAGATGTGTTTGATACTGGTTCATGATCAATGAGATCATCAAGGAGGGATAATGCATCACTTTGTTTGTTCTCGAAAGGGTTTGGACCAATTCCTTCATTTTGTCTGTCGAATCTTTCATCCAGATGGGCCCATAGCTCTTTTGGAGTTTCAACAACATCAAGGTATTGGTATATCATGTATTCAGGCAAAGAAAGCATCATTGCTCCAAAGGCTCCATCACCTTTATTTAACCAATCAATCTTCTCTTCAGAGGATTCGAACTCTCTTTCAAAATGACAATCAAAGAGATCATGGCTCTTCAAATATGCTATCATTTTTTGTTTCCATTCATCATAGTTGAATGGAGAAGGAGGAGTAATTCCTGATGGATACATAGAAGCTGTAGAAGACCTGCAAAAACAATAGAGAATATCTGCAACTGCTACTACTGCAAAAATGTAGAAACTATTGCAACTGCTGCACTCGAAATCTTGGTAATAACCTGCAAAAAACTCTCAGGAATGGAGATAAACAATACTCTCAACATGCTCTGATACCATGTGAAAATCCTCACAGCAGATTTAAGAGATGATGTATACCTCACAAGAAATTAATTGATTAAGCAAGAAAATAGAAGAAGAGTGGTCAATGCAATATAATGAGCAACAGAATAATAATACAGTAGAACTCGGATAGAAGCAAAAATACTTCACACACACTAGTTAATTAATCACAATATGGACAAATAAGTAGTACAATGCATGAAGATTCGAATGCCAAGGTGGCAATTCGAATTATCCTTCATGGAGTGATCAAAAGATCATTGGAGTGTCATCAGAGCACAACTAGTAGTCTATCTCATCATCGGTGGAGTCATCAATGCACAAGTAACTGTCAACCGTTAGTCAAACTGAGTCTAACTGAGTGTGGTAGGTGTAACTGAATGTAACTGGCACATGGAGACACTAACTGAATGAAGGAGGCTCAATGGAGGGCACATGAGGA
This sequence comes from Larix kaempferi, assembly GCA_027924585.1. Lineage (NCBI taxonomy): Eukaryota > Viridiplantae > Streptophyta > Pinopsida > Pinales > Pinaceae > Larix > Larix kaempferi. Next base: position 3,327,146 of record BSBM01000182.1, on the reverse strand, counting down.
GCTAACTGGAGTCAAAACAGGTAGTCATGTCTCATCGGAGGTCAATTGGAGTGATAACAGCAGTGAGGAGTCAGTCTGGCCTCAAATCAAGGAAAGACTGGCAGCTAACTGAAGTAAACTGGACTGGTAGGTGAGAAAGGCACCCTTCTCATGTAGTAGGTGAAAGGACGCCGCATGAAAGGCTAGGAGGGATAAAACTGAGTGGAAGGAAGATCCGGGGGCTAGCTAACTAAGGGCTAGGTGCTAGGACTGATGACTGGAATGCATGCAAATGCATGCAAACCCTAAATGATGCATGCAAACCCTAAAAGTGCATGCATGACTGAAAATGTAAATGATCAAAATACTAGCAGGACTAGGATGGAAAATAGGAATATCCTAACAAATTCAACAGATGGTGGTTGAATGTGATACCTTCCAGCGCAATAAGGGTGAAACGACACTCCTTCCGGGATTCCTCGAACCCTTTCCCATACCTACACAAATTTGGATAAATATTTCTATGGATTTCATTGAAGGGCTCCCTAAATCTGGAGGGAAGATAGTGATTTTGGTTGTGGTTGATCGCCTCTCCAAATATAGTCATTTTTGTGCTCTCAGCCATCCCTATATAGCCTCCTCAGTCACCCAAATTTTCCTGGATCGGATCTTTCATCTTCATGGCATCCCTTCTTCCATTGTCTCAGATTGTGATGCGACTTTCACCAGTCATTTTTGGACAGAACTATTTCACCACACTGGCACCAAACTGAAGATGAGTTCAGGGTATCACCCACAAATAGATGGTCAGACTGAAAATATCAATAAATGCTTGGAAACTTATCTTCGTTGCTTCACCTCTGAACAACAACATCAGTGGGAAAAGTGGCTCCCTCTCGCTGAATGGTGGTACAATACCTCTTACCACACTTCCTCTAAAATGACCCCATATGAAGTAGTCTATGGTCAGGCACCGCCAGTTCTTCTTCCATACACCCCCAATAGTTCACCAATTCAGGCAGTCGACACAGTCCTTTGCAACTGCGATCAGATTCTTCGCATTTTGCAGGACAATCTTCACATGGCAAGCAATCGCATGAGGCAACAAGCCGATCGGCACCGTTCTGAGTGCACTTTTCAAGCAGGTGATATGGTTTTCCTTCGTCTCCAGTCGTACAAGCAATCCTCCCTAAAACTCAAAGGGTGTCATAAGCTCGCTCCAACGTTCTATGGACCATATCGGACTCTACAGACGATTGTGTCCATTGCTTATAAATTGGAACTTCCTCCTTCTTCCCGCATTCATCCAGTATTTCATGTCTCTTGTCTGAAGATAGTTCTTGGCACCAACATCAAAGGACAAACTATTTTACCCAAACTAGATAATGAATGATCCATCCTTTTGGAGCCAGAGGCCATCCTCAATAAGCGCACTCGCCATCTTCTCTCTCACTCTATCACAGAGGTCTTAATTCAGTGGCACGGCATGCAACCTTAGGATGCTACATGGGAACCACTCCTTCAGATTCAACAACAATTTCCACATCTAAAGCTTTGAGGACAAAGATTTTTCTAAGAGGGAGGGGATGTTAGGAACCCATGTCTTTACTTTGTTAGTATATTGTTGTTGGACGCATATGCTTTGTAAGTCGTCCTGTAGTATTTGTTGATCCATAGTTTGTGTTATCGTTGTTTGGCGCATATGCTTTGTAAGTCGCCAGTAGTATTTTTGATCCATAGTTTATATCGGCCCATGGTTTTGACCCATAGTATTGGTTCCTAGAATTAGTATATAAGTGTGTGTTGAGGCCTATGAAGCCACCGTGAAGTTATTTGTAATGAGCTTGCTCAAAGGAGGTTGCCCCCTCGAAGTGGCCTACGATCAATAAAAGTGATTTTGAGTTCTATCATTTCTGCTATCTCATGTATTTTCATTAATCAATTGTTGCAAGTTCTTCACAGCAGTATTCCTCCAACAAGCCAAGCCAATGCCTCTAAGGAGAAATGGATGCCTCCAATAAATGAATGATGATCTCCTAAGCTTATTCCACCAGCATATGGATGCTATAGCCTTCCTCCCTTTGGAATGGGGAGGAGCTTCATATATATAGGACTGGGAGGATAGGATAGGTTGAGAAATAGTGGGAGAGGACTAAGGGATCCTCCCAAGGGGTTAGGGAACGAAATTCCATCTCAACTATAAGCTAGGGGTAGAGATCCAAGTCATACACCTTCGAGAAATCACTGGAATATTCCCTTTCTCGACATTAACTGACATCGGTGCAAGTTGCATTAGGACAACCTACGTTGGCCCAACTAGACCCTATGGTGATCAACTGCGCCTAAACTGGTTGGGTGCAAGTTGCTAGGGAGCAACCTGCGCCGGCCCAACTAGACCCTATGGCAAGGGGGTCATTAACTTCTCTAGTTGGACTTCCTAGTCATGGAAACTTTAGGGATGTTTTTGTTAAGATTTAATATGCTAAGACAGAAAATAGCAGCATTGCATTCCATTTCACAATAATAGCATATACAGGATCACTGAAGAAACAACAAGCACAACATAAACACAAGAGACACAAATTTATCTTGGGAAACCCTCATGGGGTAGAAAACCCAGTAAAGCTTTCTCAATATAGATGACCAGCAATATACAAAGATGTAACCCTAAGCATAAGCTCCTCCTTCTCCATAGCAGACCTCTCCTCCACAAGTGCGCCACTCTCAAGTGAGTGAGTGTGTGTCAAATGAGGAATACACCTCCTCTATTTATACACTACTCTGACTTGTCTTTTACACAAATCATGTAGGCTCGTATTTAACCAATGGGTTAAATACCCCACTACAACTGACTGGGTCAACCCCTCTAGGGTGATATAATAACCCTTTGACCCACATAACACATACAGGGCCGACCCCCACTAGGGAGGTCTAATAACCCAAGTTACCACAATCTGACGGAGGAATAAACATCTCTGGATTTACAATAAGATCTTCACGAAGGAATGAAACATCTCCGGAATAATAAAGTACAAATATAATATTCTTTGAAGTTACAATATCTCAGCACTCCCCCTTAACGAGAAGGCTATTATAAAAACATCTGCAGGAGCAAGGAGTCATTAACATGATACATGATACATCTATAAATCATTGGAATCTTTCTCAACATCATCAGTAACTCAAGCAGTTACTGGAACATCAACATCTTCAGTACTGAGTCTTTATCTTCTGCAGCACTCGAACAGCTACAACAACATCAACATCTGGATCCTCACGATCATCAGCATCGTCATCATACAATCATCAGCATTGGGACGATCTCGATCTACAGCATCTGGATCATCTCGATCATCACGATCTACAGCATCTGGATCGTCTCGATCTACAGCATCTGGATCATCTCGGTCTACAGTATCTGGATCATCTCGGTCTATAGCATCTGGATCATCTTGATCTATAGCATCTGTATCATCACGATCTACAGCATCTGGATCATCTCGATCTACAGCATCTGGATAATCTCGGTCTACAGCATCTGGATCATCTCGATCTACAGCATCTGGATCATCTCGATCTACAGCATCTGGATCATCATGATCCACAGCATCTGGATCATCTGTATTAGTATCCACACCAATACATCTATCATCAAAAGCATGTATTCTCACTAATACATCTATCATCAATACATAGCAGCATACCCTGCAACACACATGATCCAATTACGGGATGGTCAATCCCTCTCACTTTAGGACATAGGTCCAAGGATGATACAATCCTGATCCACTTACGGGATGATCAATCCCTCTCAATTTAAGACATCTCTCATGTCTATGGACAATGCAATCCAGATCAACTTACAGGATGATCAATCCTTATCCTTTTAAGACACCTCACCATGTCTAGGGATGATGCAATCCCGAATCAACTTACAGGATGATTAGTCCTTATCACTTTAAGACACCTCACCATGTCTAGGGACGATGCAATCCCAATCTACTTATAGGATGATTAGTCCTTATCACTTTAAGACACCTCACCATGTCTAGGGACGATGCAATCCCAATCTACTTACAGGATGATTAGTCCTTATCACTTTAAGACACCTCACCATGTCTAGGGACGATGCAATCCCAATCTACTTACAGGATGATTAGTCCTTATCACTTTAAGACACCTCACCATGTCTAGGGACGATGCAATCCCAATCTACTTACAGGATGATTAGTCCTTATCACTTTAAGACACCTCACCATGTCTAGGGACGATGCAATCCCATCACGTACATTTTGAACCCATTTCATGGACGATGAAGTCCTCACACGTACCTTTAAGACAAGTCTCATGTCTAGGGATGATGCAATCCCATCACGTACATTTTGAACCCAGTTCATGGACGATGCAGTCCTCACATGTACCTTTAAGACAAGTCTCATGTCTAGGGATTATGCAATCCCATCACATACATTTTGAACCCAGTTCATGGACGATGCAGTCCTCACACGTACCTTTAAGACAAGTCTCATGTCTAGGGATGATGCAATCCCATCACGTACATTTTGAACCGAGGTCCAGGGACGATGCAGTCCTATCTTCAATTCTCGGAGACATCAGTCTACGGATCAATTCTGGGACCAAAGTTCAGGGAAGATACAATCCCCTACCTGTTCATTCAGGACTATATTCTCGGAGACCCAGTCTACGGCTCACTTTAGGACTGAAATCCAAGGATGATTCAATCCTCACACGTCCACCAAGGACTTCATTCTCGAAGACATACGTCTACGGCTCTCTTTAGGACTGAAGTCCAGGGATGATCCAATCCCCTCATGTCCACCAAGGACTTCATTCTCGAAGACATATGTCTACGGCACTTTTTAGGACTGAATTCTAGGGATGATCCAATCCCCTCATGTCCACCAAGGACTTCATTCTCGAAGACATACGTCTACGGCTCTCTTTAGGACTGAAGTCCAGGGATGATCCAATCCCCTCATGTCCACCAAGGACTTCATTCTCGAAGACATACGTCTACGGCTCTCTTTAGGACTGAAGTCCAGGGATGATCCAATCCCCTCATGTCCACCAAGTACTTCATTCTCTAAGACATACGTCTACGGCTCTCTTAGGACTAAAGTCCAGGGATGATCCAATCCCCTCATGTCCACCAAGGACTTCATTCTCGAAGACATACGTCTACGGATCTCTTTAGGACTGAAGTCCAGGGATGATCCAATCAACATCAGTGTAGCCATCTGAAGTCATGATCTCTAAGATAACAAAGATCAAAGTCTATCGTATCCTTTAGGTACCTCATCACATGCTTTGCAACTAACAAGTGAACACATCTAGTTTCCAATCGATACTGACACAAGGTGTTCACAGCAAAGCATATATCTGACCTAGTATTTGTTAGACACATTAATGACTCAATATTTTGTCTGTACAGAGTTCTATCCACTAACTCTAATGAGTCATCTGCTAACAACTTCAAGAGTGTCCATTCCAACACATCAAGTCCTTTTAATATTTCTCAGCATACTTTCCCTGGTTGAGAAAGATTCCTTCTGAGCCTTGCCATACTTCCAGACCTAGGAAGTAATGCATCAATCTAAGATCTTTCCTTTTCATTTCTGCAGCCATCTTCTTCTTTCTTTTCATGATCTGTTTCTCATTCCTTTTCAGAAAGAGATCATACAATAATGGTATGATAGGTTCATCATCCACAACCTTAAGGTAAAGGTTAGGAACAACTTTACTTTTGGTAAAGCCCAAGCTTATCAAGAAACTGTCAATTCTCCCTTTGTGACTGAACATCATTCACACTCTGCATTGAATGATGTTCTGCATATCTATCTGTGCCATCTCTCGTTAGATGGGTCTACTGATATGAGCCTCAATATCATTCGAACTCTGTGGTGAGTTCCTTCTTGCATCCATGTCATCTGTGTATAGAAACCATATTCAACCTTGTAGCAAAGGTTGAGATCCACATCACCCATGGTGATCATTAAGCTCATCAATTGATTATCAATCCTGGGAACCCATACAGAACCTGATTCACACTTCTTCTTTAACTACACCATTAAGAGAATGGTCTTATCTAGCCACTTGGAGCAAACATCTCATCATGATTCTCTTCCTCTTTCTAAGAGAATCTTCTAGCCACAAGCCTTCTATAGTGTGTTTGATTTGTAAATCTTTTGTTGAACATCCATCGCTTGTTCAGTGTTCATCATTCATCATGATCTTTCCTACAAATCAAAATTAAGTACATGATTAGTAATACTTCATAATCATCAAATCATATTGACATGATAACCTATTATGCATACAGATATCATTTACATAGTTATGCAACTATTTTGACCAATACTTTGGCACAACACTTTCCCATATCCTGTATGCATACAGTGGTTATCTAGTTGCCTTCCATCTCTACCAGAACATACTATCGAGAGTGTGCACAGCTCTTAGCATGTCAGCAAAGAGGTTTCATTCTAGACAAGCAACAATGGAATGTTTGTCCAACTTACCAATCATATGCATATTAGTAGTATACTGTTCAATGCTCTATGAATGTTTACACTCAGCATCATATATTCTAGGAATACAAATATGCATACAAGCAATATCATTTACTATTTCAAATAACAACTCAAATACTTATCTTTTATGTTTGTGTGGTTGCCTCTCGTTTTATCTTCTATATGTCTTTTGAACTTCTATTCATTTTGTACCACTGTGCATGCTCAAGTGTGCACTAGTGTCATCATCATGATCTCATACACAAACATACATTCATTAGTATATTCTCAATATTATCAAAACATTCTAATTCTAAATAATCTTGAATATGTATAGTCATGATCATTAGTATTCAGGGTTTCAAGGAAGTCTTCTTTTACTCATGCATATTCTTGTTTGATCATAGTACTCTTCTGGTTAATTAAATCATCACGATAAGAGACATAATATGCATAAACCCTTGATTACTAACTTTATGAATAAGCATAACCAATCATACCAAGTATACTTATATAAGGGATCCTAACACAAGGTAAGATTCTAACTTGACATAGGAAAACATACCTGGATTAGTAAACCTGCTTAGTTGTGTACAACATACCTAAACAATCTCTTCAATGATTTAGAGATTCTGAGCTAGAACCTGCATGTCTCATAGGTTAATCATAATATAACAAAGTCATACATACCTCGTAAGTAGAACAAAGATTATGGATGAGTCTTTGTCTTCATGTTGTCATGGTCATGGAACTTGATTTGTCTTTTGTGATGTACCTGTATCTTGGTAGGAGACAACATCAACCTCACACAACACCATAATGCATTAGTACAATCATATAGCCCTAATCAATGAATGTCTTCGATCACTCACATGCATTCATACTGTTACTAGGGTGATAAGACAATTCTAACATTAATCAAGATTGTACTAATAAATAATATGAAGACAAACACATTATGAACTTAATCAAGAATCAGATTTCAAGACATACCTGAACCTCCTTAAGTCATACCTGTCGAGACTTCTTGTAGTATTCTTATGTAAGGCCTTAGCCTCAACTCCCCCTGAAACTTGATCTGGAGCTTGATTAGGGTTTGCTAGAGAAACCCTAAAAATTCAATCTTTGACTTTCACACTTCTGAATGGATGGAAGGATGTGTCTTGCTGAGCTGATCAAACTAGCATACTTCAATTTTGAAATCTCCAAAATTTGACCCCTCAAAATTGCCTTCGAAACTTCTGGATCTTCTGGACAGGAACCCGAACTAGGGTTTGATGAAGCCCACCCTTCTTTCCAATCAAAAGGTCCGATCCAAGGCTCTAAACTCTTATTTTTCTGAGTAGCTTCCATCCGTGGTTACAGACATAAAAAATTCCAACTTTTGTTGAAGCCCTAATTTTCCATCTTTCCGATCAAAATCCCGAACTAGGGTTTGATCAAGCCTGGTCTTCTACCCAACCAAAAAATTCAATCTTGGTCTCTAAATTTCGATTTTCCTGAGTGGCATTCAGCCGTGGATTCCGATTCCAAAAATTCTAACTTTCTCTGAAACCCTAAATTTCGAAAGTCATGAATGAAGGTGCTCCAAAAATAATTTTGTTTTGACAGAAATATGTACCTGATTGTTTCTACTGTAACTCTAAACTTTTCGCTCCACTGGGTCTGAAAATTTTTTCTATGGTATCCTGACCTGTCATCTTTCCATCCCGATAGGTCTAACCTCAATTGGATTTTTTGAGAGAGAGTTATGCCAAGTGTCGCAACGTGACCTGTTTATGGGATAAAACAGGAGAGAGAACTTGTACGGTGAGCCACATGTCACTAGTTCAGCTTCGTCCTTTGAACACGTTTCCTAAGATAGTACAATCTGTGTACTACCTTTCATTTTTTACAAAATTTCATTTGGAGCTTCCTAGCCCAAGTTATGCCAAGTGTCGCAACGTGACCTGTTTATGGGATAAAACATGAGAGCGAACTTGTACGGCGTGCCATGTGTCACTGGTTCAGCTTCGGCCTCTGAAAACATTTCCTGAGATAGTACAGTATGTGTACTACCTATTTCTTTTTACAACATTTCATTTGGAGATTCCTAGCCCAAGTTATTACCTTTTTTTTCTAGGTTACCTGATTTTGACTGAGATCTGGAAGAGGCAGAAACCCTACCTTATACTGATCATAAATCTCAAAGTACAATGAATCGTAGGGTTCCCTTTGGACACAAGGTACCTTGGGATGTTATCTACGACCTGTAAAGGTTTCAGATCCTGAACCTTCTCCAAAATGTATTTATAGCGAAAGTTCCACGATGACTGGTTTTTGCTATGTAAAACCCAAACCTTCAAATTGTCGCAAGTGAAGCAAGTGTCGTAAGTGCCATACCTTGCCTTCCTTCAGGTTAGCTCTGATACCATGTTAATATTTAATATGCTAATATAGAAAATATAAACATTGCATTCCATTCCACAATAATAGCATATACAGGATCACTGAAGAAACAACAAGCACAACATAAACACAAGAGACACAAATATATCCTGGGAAACCCTCATGGGGTAGAAAACCCAGTAAAGCTTCCTCAATATAGATGAATAGCAATATACAAAGATGTAACCCTGAGCATAAGCTCCTCCTTATCCATAGTAGACCTCTCCTCCATAAGTGCGCCACTCTCAAGTGAGTGAGTGTGTGTCAAATGAGGAATACACCTCCTCTATTTATACACTACTCTGACTTGTCTTTTACACAAATCATGTAGGATCGTATTTAACCAATGGGTTAAATACCCCACTACAACTGACTGGGCCAACCCCTCTAGGGTGATCTAATAACCCTTTGACCCACATAACACATACAGGGCCAACCCCCACTAGGGAGGTCTAATAACCCAAGTTACCACAATCTGACGGAGGAATAAACATCTCAGGATTTACAATAAGATCTTCACGGAGGAATGAAACATCTCCGGAATAATAAAGTACAAATATAATATTCTTTGAAGTTACAATATCTCAACAGTTTTCACTGAATCTTATGATGGCAAGATTTAGGTGTAACACTTGTACAACCACAATTGCAAATTTACACATAGATGCTCCAACACATGAACATGAGATACAATATGAGGATAATATTTTGGATATTTATTATTAATGGTTGGTAACAGTAAATATACTAATGGGGAAAAAATTACAACAATATATAATCTCTTACAGTAGCTCAAACCTCATGGAACACATAGATAGAAATGTAGAGATGCGCCCCTCCACTAGAAGAGATGTTGAATAGAGTAGATCCAGTAAAATGATGATATCTTGGGCATAAATAAACCTTTTTGGGTGCAATAAATAGTGTTCCTTACTGGAAATGGAACTCCAAATGCAATGGAATAGGTATCATAACCCATAAATCATCTCCAAATGATATATATTCCTCCCAAATCATGCCCTCGATCATATGTACATGATATCGATCGCAAGAAAGGCGTCTGCAATAAAAAATGGATCCATTGGTGCGCCCTCCAATCTCTAAAAACAATAGAAACTAACACTATGTGAAAGCAAGAGCACCCTACACACCGGAAACACTAGAAAACCAAAACAATGGAAAAACTGAAATAATAATGAATCTTCAGATCTGAAATAAAACTCACAACATACTCTAATCAATGAATCTCAATAGAAATATTTGGATGATCTTTCTCAAAACCTGCAAAAAATCCCAAATGAAGAGATCTGGATTATCTCTCCTCTCACACTAGCTAGGTTGGAATCTTTCACCATCGAAACCAGTCACAAATGCAAGGGGCACATCTCCCAAGCTTGAAATCCATAAGAGCTATTCAATTCAAAGTTATAAATGTCAAAATTTTCCCAATAGGTTCCTGTTCAAGTATCCACATCATCATTGTTAGGGTTTTGCATGCAATCTCTAGGGTTTGCATGCATCCTAGTCACCAAGTTGATGCCTCCGGCACCTTATCCACTTCCTTCTAGCACTTGAGAGCTTCTTTCCTCAAAGTTTTATCCCTCCTAGTCATGAAGGCGCCCACATCTCACCTACTGCTAGAGAAGGGCGCACTTCCTTACCTACCCACTCAGTTTAAACTCAGTTGGCTCCGATTCTCCTTGATTTGAGGCTAGTTTCACTCCTGACTAATTGTTTCACTCCGTTGGACCTCCAGATTGACTAGATGACTTGTTCTGATTTCAGTTAGCCTCCCATGCACCCTCCACTGAGCCTTCTTCCCTATATCAATGCTACACACTTTAGTTACACTTAGTTAGACTCAGATTGACACCTGGATGACTGGTTCTTGTGCATTGATGACCACCATTGATTGATGATGAGGACTCCTAGTTGGAGCCAAGCTACGCCATTCAATTAATTCGAATGACCTCCTTAGGCAATTCGAATTTCTCACTCATTGTGACATTATTGTATTGTATTTTCACCCTTACTGGGATATTGAGCACTGATGCATGTTTTTGCATAGTTTACACCATATTTTCTGAGTTTCATCTATTGTGATTGATTTACTTATTCATTAGATCTGTTGTGACTAATTTTACATGGTATTAGAGCATGTTGAGAGTATTGTTTATCTCCATTCCTGAGAGTTTTTTGTAGGTTATTATCAAGATTTCGAGTGCAGCAGTTGCAGCAGTTTCTGTATTTCTTTTTGCATTAGTAGCAGTTGTAGACTTTTCTATTGTTTTTGCAGGTCTTCTACAGTTTCATGAATTCAAAAGAAATCCCTCCTCTTTCTCCATTCAACTATGATGAATAGAAACCAAAAATGCTAGCATATTTGAAGAGCCATGATCTCTTTGATTATTTTTTTGAAAGAGAGTTCGAATCCTCTGAAGAAGAGAATGACTGGTTAAATGAAGGTGACAGAGCCTCTGGAACCATTATGCTTGCTATGTCTCGTTGTATGGCAATCGATTCCCTTAATTTTGCTGAAACTCCAAAAGAGCTATGGGCCCATCTGGATGAAAGATTTGGCAAACAGAATGAAGGGATTGGTCCAAACACTTTCGAGAGCAAGCAAAGTGATGCATTCGCCCTCCTTGATGATCTCATTGATCATGAATCAGTATCAAACATATCTCATATTGAAGTTAGCCACAAAGAAGAAGAACTTGCAGATTCTAAACTCATGCTCTAAATTTCTTCTATTTCGAATTATGTGCCAACTCACACTCTAGAAATTGCAGAAGGTCCTAAATCCTCTCTTGCACTAGAGTCTGTTGGTTTGCATCATGATCTACTGAATGTTTTGGAGGTCAAATCATCCATTGGAGGTAATGCATTCGCTCTCCTTGATCACTCACCTCTTATTTACTATTGTAAGATCATTATTTCATGCTCTCAGAAGGTTATTGAAGATGATGGCCATTGCCATTCACTTGGGATAATTTCTCATGCATTTACTGGTTTTGATATCACCTCTAATGGTTCAAAGGAGATCTCAAGAAATGATGATTCAAGTCTTGGATCTAATTTGGATTCCAAGCAAACACTGATATTTGATGGCCATTGCCATTCGCTTGGGATAATTTCTCGTTCATTCAATGGTTTAGATCTCACCTCAAATGGTTCAAAGGAGATCTTAAGAAACCATTCTTTTAGTCTTGGCTCTGATTTGGATTCAAAACATTTACTATTATTTGATGGTTCTTTTGAGCATAATCTCACCCATGATGGTTCGAAGGAGAAGACAAAAGACTATCTGCACATTCATGTTTTTTATCCTACCTCAGCTAATTCGAATCATAGGTTCAAGGATCATCCTCATATTTTTTGGATTTGTTCTCATCACATTCGATCTAAAGAGAAAGTACAAGCACATGCCTTTTGAGCATGATCCACTTCTTCCCAAGAAGAAGATACCTCCAGACATATGACCAAGCATCACACATGCTTGAGTTTGGAGAATTTATTTTGTGTGCCTTACAGTCTATTTCGAGGGGGGCTATTTTTTCCCATGAGGTTTTCCCCATTTCCTCGGTTTATTGACTGTTATTATTATTTGCATTGGGTGACCTTTGGTCTAAGTTACCAAGGCCCAGGATGGATTAAGGGGGGGTGTTGGGATATTCCTATACTCCATCCTAGTCCTACTAGCATTTTCATCCTTTGCATTTTCAGTCATGTATGCACTTTTAGGGTTTGCATGCATTATTTAGGGTTTGCATGCATCCCAGTAATTAGTCCCAGCACCTAGCCCTCAGTTAGCTAGCCCCCAAAGCTTCTTTCCACTCTAACTTAGCCCTCCTAGAGCTTAGTGCGCCCTTCTTCACCTACCAGTCCAGTTGTCTTCAGTTTATACTCAGTTCCACTAAGTTACACTTAGTTACACTCAGTTACACTCAGTTATACTCAGTTACACCTACCAGACTCAATTTGACTGATGGTTGACAGTTACTTGAGCATTGATGACTCCATTGATGATGATGAAGACTTCCAGTTGTGCTCCGATGACACCAGTTGTGCTCTGATGACACTCCAGTGATCTTTTGATCACTCCATGAAGGCTAATTTGAATTTCCACCTTAGGCATTCGAATTCCTCATGCATTGTATTATTTATTTGTCCATTTGCGATTAATGAATTAGTGTGTGTGAAGTATTTTTGCTTCTATCCAAGTTCTACTATACTATTACTCTGTTTCTCATTATACTGCATTGACCACTCTTCTTCTATTTTCTTGCTTAATCAATTACTTTCTTGTGAGGTATACATCATCTCTTAGATCTGCTATGAGGATTTTCACATGGTATCAGAGCTAAACAAGCTAAAAACTGCCTTAAATCTAGCTTTTGACATGAGCGATTTGGGCTTACTGAGTCACTTTTTGGGCTTGAAGATAGCTCAAAATTTTGATGGGATCACTATATATCAGCAAAAGTATGCTTCTGACCTATTATTGAAGTTTAATATGGATGATTGTAAGGCAGCCCCATTCCCATTCCTCTCAGGAATCAGTTTTGAGGAGGGAAATTCTACACCGCTTGCAGATTACACTATGTATCGACAGTTGATTGGTTCACTACTATGCTTGACACACTCTAGGCCTGATATTTCTTATGCCATGAGTGTTGTATCAAGGTATATGCAGCAGCCCCATGAGCTTCATTGGCGGGCAGCCAAGCGGATCTTGCAATATGTGCAAGGTACGAGACATTTTGGCATCCAGTATGCTACAGATTTTGAGCTTGATTTCATTGGTTTTACTGATTCAAATTGGGTAGGTGATAGAATTGATCGGAAGTTCACTTCTGGATATGTTTTCATGATTGTTCATGGCCCTATTTTCTGGTCCAAAAAAAAGCAGGCAGCCATTGCACTTTCTTTAGCAGAGGCAGAGTATTGAGGGGTAGTCAATGCCTGCATTCAGGCAATTTGGTTGTAGGGTATTCTTTTCGAGTTTGGTTTTGGTGGCACTACTTCAACTGTCCTCTTTTGTGACAATCAAAGTGCTATCAATATCTCCACAGATCTAGTCCAGCGGCAGAGGACCAAACACATTGAGATTCACATGCACTACATCCAAGAGCTTGTGCATGATCACACTATCATTCTGCAATGTTGCCCTACCAACGAGCAAATTGCAGACATCTTCACCAAGAGCTTCACTGAGAAGAATTTCTCTTACCTCCGTTCACTGTTGGGAGTGAGTTCCATCATGGTGGAGACAGATTGATCCATCATTATGTTTTAGCTTGAGGGGGGGCTTTCTTCCCACTGGGTTTTCCCTCTTTCCTCACTTAGCTTATTTTCAGCATGTTTTGGATTATTGTATTGGGGTGACCTTTGGTCTTAATAACCAGGGCCCTATTTTTTACATCATATTCTATCTTGATGGGGGGTGTTCGGATATCCACATCATCATTGTTAGGGTTTGCATGCATCCCAGTCACCAGGTTGATGCTTCCAGCACCTTATCCCTTCTAGCAATCGGGAGCTTCTTTCCTCAGAGTTTTAGCCCTCCTAGTCATGAAGGCACCCACATCTCACCTGCTTCCAGAGAAGGGCGCACTTCCTCACCTACCCACTCAGTTAGCTCCGATTCTCTTTGATTTGAGGCTAGTTTCACTCTTGACTGATTGTTTCACTCCGTTGGACCTCCAGATTGACTAGATTGTTGAATATTGTAACTTCTAAGAATATTATATTTATACATTATTATTCTGGAGATGTTTCATCCCTCCGAGGAAATTCTATTATGTATCCGGAGATGTTTATTCCTCCGATGGTTTGTGGGAACTAGGGTTATTAGACCCACCATGTGGGGGTCGGCCCTCAGTTTATATTTTAGGGGTTATTAGACTTCTCAAGTAGAGGTCAGCCCCATTAGGGTTTTTGGTCAATTGGGATCTAGTATAAATAGAGGAGAGGAGCTCCTCATTTGACACACACACACAACTCAAAAAAGTAGCACACTTGTGTCTGGGAGGTCTTTCTGGAAGATAGAGAAGGAGGACAAGTCTTGGAGCACATCTTGTATTTTGGTTGATCATCTTATTGAGGAAAGCTTTGCTGGGTTTTCTACCCCATGAGGGTTTCCCAGGGTAATTTCTGTGTCTATCTTGTGATTATGTTTCTTTCAGTGATCTTGCTAGTCTATTTGGTTTAAAACTTAACATGGTATCAGAGCTAGCCTGAATAGGACATCTTTCACAAGGTAAAAATATCTCTCTCTCTCTCCAGTGAAAATTAGGGTTTCTACAAAAAGTTGGTATTGTTGAATTCTGATTACATGGCTGGATATCCCTTCTCAAAACCAATCTTTTGAGCCCCAGATCAAACTTTTTGGTTGGGTAGAACACCGGGAAAGTCAAACCCTACTTTTACCAAAAGTGCGATAAACCAGAAATTCTGTCCCAGGATCCGGAAAAGTAAAAAGGTTAAAGTTTCCAGGTAAGTACTATTCTATCTCTTGTCTATTGGACTCCCCCAAGAGAAGATGGCTCCAAGCACTAATATTGAAGACAAGTTAGAAGGTATAGAGAGTTTCCGGGCATGGAAATATAGAATTGGTCTCATTCTTGAAGAGAATGATCTTGCTCAGTACATCAAGGATGAAGTTACAGAACCTAAAGGAGATGAAGCCAAAGATAAGCATAGAAAGGATTTGATTAGGGCAAATAGAATCATAGTTGATTCTATTAAAGACCACTTGATTCCCCAAGTGGCTTCCAAGAAAACTCCAAAGGAAATGTATGATGCCCTAGGAAGAATGTATGAGGGAAAGAACATCAATAGGAAGATGAACCTAAGAACTCAGTTGAAGAGTACCAATATGAACAAAGGAGAATCCATTCAAGACTACTTCTCAAGGGTCTCCCAAATCAAGGAGCAACTAGATGCCATCGGTGATACGCTTGATGAAGATGAACTTGTGATGACTACTCTAAATGGTCTCTCTAGACCTTGGGAGTCATTTATACAAACTATGTGTGCCAGAAAAGAAAATATGGAGTTTGATGTAGTGTGGGAGGATTGTGTTCAAGAAGAGGCTAGGGTAGCCAATAGAGAAGCACTCCTCAAGGAGGATGACCAAGCCTTGGCTACTCACACCAAAAGAAGAAGAATGGGTCACTTCAAGAAAGTTGACCACAAAGGATCTCAACACTTCTCTAAATTTAAAAGGAGTAGAGGACCCAATCCAGTAAGAGATCTCTCCACAGTCCAATGTTACAGTTGTCTTAAACTAGGACACATTGCCAAATTTTGTCCTTCACAAAAGAAGAAGAATTTTGTACACAAAAGACACCATGTACATATGGCAGAAGATGATAGTGAAGATGAAGAAGAAGAAGAAGAAGAGGAAGAGGAAAGGCCTCGAAGGAAAAGATATAAATTAAAGAAATAAGATCCAGAAGAATATGTCCTATTCTCTGCACTCTCTGGATCTGTATCTCCTGAAGAAGATACATGGCTCATTGATAGTGGTGATTCTAAGCACATGACAGGTCAAAGAAAGACTTTCTCAAATCTTGAAGAAAAGTATTCTACACAAAAGGTATATCTAGGAGATGATTACCAATATCCCATCAAGGGGATTGGTGAAGCAAGCTACAAGCTAGATTCTGGAACACCCTTGAAGATGAAAGAAATTTTATATGTGCTAGGATTGAAGAAGAACCTACTCTCTATCTCAGCACTAGATAAGAAAGGTTTTAGAGTTGCCTTCATAGATGGTCAAGTACTTATGTGGCCCAAAGGAAAATCTATTGAAGATGTAGTTGTCATTGGTGAAGAGGAAGGAGGCCTCTATAAGCTCAAGGGACATCCAGAAGTTTCCCTTGCTCATGAAACCTCTAGCCCCAGTGAGCTATGGCACAGAAGATTAGCTCACATTAACTATAAATCCCTACCGTATGTAAGCAAGGTGGTCATAGGATTACCAGACTTAAAGGTTGATCATAATGGCTCATGTAAAGGATGTGAAAAAGGGAAGAATATCAAGAACCCTTTTCCAAAGAGTGAAACAAAGACTAAGAACATTTTGGAGCTAATACATTCAGATGTGTGTGGACCAATGCCCACCACCTCCCTAAGTGGTTTTGAATACTATCTCTCATTCATTGATGACTATTCAAAGAAGACATGGATATACTTTCTAAAAGGTAAGAATGAAGTCTTTGGAAAATTCAAAGAGTTCAAGGCCTTAATAGAAAACCTCTCAGAAAAGAAAATCAAGATTCTCAAAACAGATAATGGGGGAGAATATACTTCAAAGGACTTTGAAGAATTTTGTAAGGAAGTTGGAATCAAGAGGGAACTAACCACTCCTTACAATCCCCAACAAAATGGGGTGGCTGAAAGAAAGAATAGAACCATCATGGAAGCTGTAAAAGCTATGATACATGATCAAGATATACCTGTGTATTTATGGGCTGAAGCAGCTAGGACAATATTCTATGTGCATAATAGACTTTCCCATAGTGCTCTTGAATTCAAAACTCCAGAAGAAGTGTTCACAGGAAAGAAGCCTGAGGTAAGTCATCTCAAAATATTTGTCCTGTGTACATTCACATTCCAAAAGAAAAGAGAACCAATATGGATCCTTCTGGTAAGATGGATCCTTCTGGTAAGAAGGGAAAATTTGTTGGGTACTGTGAATCATCCAAAGCCTTCAGAATTTACATACCATGTTTTCATCATATGGAAATAAGTAGAGATGTAACATTTGATGAAGAAGCAGCTCTCAAGAAATCCAGAAAGTGTCAACTTGAAGAAATCTATGAAGAAGATACACCTCCTAGAATCACAGAAGCTATGCACATTCCTGAAGATGATACTCCAGAGGATCATGACATGATAGAGCCACAAGAACCCCCTATTTCAGACTTATCTAGGAAAAGAAGGCCAGCATGGGCTAGAGACATTATTCAAGGAGCTGAAATATATGGAGCTCCTGAAGGCTCCACTAGAGAAAGAAAGAAACCAAAGCTAGTTTCCAACTATGTAGCGTTGATGTGTGATCTTGTGGATCAACAGCCTACTAGCTATGAAGAGGCAGCTCAAAAGAAAGAATGGGTAGAAGCAATGACAGAAGAATATCAGTCAATAATGAAAAATGATGTTTGGGATATAGTTCCCAAACCAAAAGATAAAAGTGTGGTTTCTTCCAAATGGATTTTTTAATATAAAACATGCTGCAGATGGTAGCATTGAAAAATATAAGGCAAGATTTGTAGCCTGAGGATTCTCTCAGAAAGAGGGAATTGACTATGAAGAAACATTTGCACCAGTTGCTAGGTATACTTCAATTAGAACTATCATGGCACTTGCATCTATGATGAAGTGGAAATTACATCAAATGGATGTTAAAACAGCTTTTCTGAATGGTGTTATTGAAGAAGAAGTGTACATAGAGCAACCACAAGGGTTCGAGGTTAAAGACGGGAGAACTCATGTATGCAAACTGAAAAAGGCATTATATGGATTAAAGCAAGATCCCAGAGCTTGGTACGGAAGGATTGACAATTTCTTAACAAGCATGGGCTTTACCAAGAGTAAAGTTGGCCCTAATCTTTATCTTAAGGTAATGGATGATGAACCAGTTATACTACTGTTATATGTAGATGATCTATTTCTAACCGGAAATGAGAAACAAATTATTGAATGCAAGAAGAAGCTTTCTTCAGAATTCGAGATGAAATATCTCGGATTAATGCACTACTTCTTAGGTCTAGAAGTATGGCAAGAACCAAAAGGAATATTTTTAAATCAAGGTAAGTATGCTGTGGAGATTCTAAAAAGATTTGATATGTTGGAGTGTAAAGCCATGGCCACCCCCATGGAATCCAACTTGAAGTTATTAATTAATGACAGATCAGAATTAGTGGACATAACTCTATATAGACAAATCATTGGGTCTTTAATGTATTTAACAAATACTAGGCCAGATATATGCTTTGCCGTAAATTCCCTAAGTCAGTATCTAGTAGAACCTTGAAAGGTTCACTTAATAGCTGCAAAGCATGTGATGAGGTACCTAAAGGGTACTTTAGATTTTGGTCTATATTATCTTGGAAATCGTGAACTCAATTTACATGGTTACTCAAACTCTGATTGGGAAGGAAGTATCTTAGACAGAAAGAGTACATCAGGTGGATGTTATGGTCTTGGATCTACCATGATCTCATGGTTCAGCAAGAAACAATCCAGTGTAGCCCTCAGTACTACTGAAGCAGAATACATAGTTGCCTGCTCTGCTAGCTGTGAAGCAATGTGGCTTCGAAAACTATTATCTGGAGTGTTTGACTTAGAGATGGATCCCACTGTGATCGTTTGTGACAATCAAAGTTGCATTAAAATGATAGAAAATCCTATATTCCATGATAAGTCAAAACACATAGAGATCCGATACTTTTATATACGAGACATGGTGCAGAGAGGAGCTATGAAACTCGAGTATATAAGTACTGAAGAACAAGTTGCTGATATATTAAACAAACCCTTGTCTCGTGTGAAATTTGAATACTTCCGAGACAAGCTTGGTGTAGCTCTAAAAGACCCTCCTCGAAAGGGGGAGTAGTATCATCACTAATGATGAGGATACATGTTTACCAATCTTAGATATTTATGCTTATTTAGATTTAGACTTCTTACACTTAGAACACTTACACTTTTTTTTTTATGATATATGTATTGATGAGGATACATGTTTTGATGATATATGTATTGATGAGGATACATGTTTTGATAATGTATGTTTTGATGAGGATACATGTTTTGATGATATATGTATTGATGAGGATACATGTTTTGATGATATATGTATTGATGAGGATACATTGTTTTGATAATGTATGTTTTGATGAGGATACATGTTTTGATAATGTATGTTTTGATGAGGATACATGTTTTGATAATATATGTATTGATGAGAATACATGCTTTGATGATATATGTATTGATGAGTATGCACGATATATGTATATGTGCTTTGATGCATTGATGAGAATACATGTTTTAATGATGTACTTGTATGGATGAGGATACTAGTATCTATATTGATGTGAGGATTGGATCATCCTTGGACTTCAGTCCTAAAGTGAGCCATAGACAAATGTCTTCGAGAATGAAGTCCTTTGTGGACATGTGAGGATTGGATCATCCTTTGACTTCAGTCCTAAAGTGAGCCGTAGACAGATGACTTCGAGAATGAAGTCCTTTGTGGACATGTGAGGATTGGATCATCCTTGGACTTCGGTCCTAAAGTGAGCCATAGACTTGATGTCTCTGAAAATAAAATATTGAATGAACAGGTAAGGGGATTGGATCGTCCTCGGACTTTGGTCCTTTGAATTGAGCCGTAGACAAGATGTCTCCAAAAATAAAATCCTGAATGAATAGGTAAGGGGATTGGATCGTCCTTAGACTTTGGTCCTTTGAATTGAACCGTAGACAAAATGTCTCCGAAAATAAAATCCTGAATGAACAGGTAAGGGGATTGGATCGCCCTCGGACTTTGGTCCTTTGAATTGAACCGTAGACAAGATGTCTCCGAAAATAAAATCCTGAATGAACAGGTAAGGAGATCGGATCATCCTCGAACTTTGGTCCTTTGAATTGAGCCTAGACAAGATGTCTCTGAAAATAGAATCCTGAATGAACAGCTAAGGGGATTGGATCGTCCTCGGACTTTGGTCCTTTGAATTGAGCCGTAGACAAGATGTCTCCGAAAAATAAAAATCCTGAATGAACAGTTAAGGGGATTGGATCATCCTCGGACTTTGGTCCTTTGAATTGAGTCGTAGGCATGAGGTCTTCGAGAATTGAATTATAGGACTGTATCGTCCCTGGACCTTGGTTCAAAAGGTACATGATAGGACTGGATCGTCCCTGGACCTCGGTTCAAAAGGTACATGGTAGGACTGGATCATCCTTGGACCTCAGTTCAAAAGGTACATGACAGGATTGCATCATCCATGGACCTATGTCCTAAAGAGAGCAAGATTGATCATCCTGTAATATGATCGTATGATGATGATGTTGATGATGACGGTGCTGATGATAGTATGATGACGATGCTGATGATGACGGTGCTGATGATCGTATGATGACGATGCTGATGATTGCATGATGATGATGTTGATGATCGTATGATGACGATGCTGATGATCGTATGATGACGATGTTGATGATCGTATGATGATGATGTTGATGATCGTGTGATGACAATGCTGATGATTGTGCGATAACTATGATGTTGATGTTCCAGTAACTAGTTGAGTTACTGATGATGATGTATTGAAGAAAGCTTCCGATGATATAGAGATGTATCATGTATGATGTAGTCGATGACTCCTTACTCCTGCAGATACTGTTATAATATTCTTCTCATTAAGGGGGAGTGTTGAATATTGTAACTTCTAAGAATATTATATTTATACATTATTATTCCGGAGATGTTTCATCCCTCCAAGGCAATTCTATTATGTATCCGGAGATGTTTATTCCTCCGATGGTTTGTGGGAACTAGGGTTATTAGACCCACCATGTGGGGGTCGGCCCTGAGTTTATATTTTAGGGTTTATTAGACTTCTCAAGTAGAGGTCGGCCCCATTAGGGTTTTTGGTCAGTTGGGATCTAGTATAAATAGAGGAGAGGAGCTCCTCATTTGACACACACACACAACTCAGAAAAGTAGCGCACTTGTGTCTGGGAGGTCTGTCTGGAAGATAGAGAAGGAGGACAAGTCTTGGAGCACATCTTGTATTTTGGTTGATCTTATTGAGGAAAGCTTTGCTGGGTTTTCTACCCCATGAGGGTTTCCCAGGGTAATTTCTGTGTCTATCTTGTGATTATGTTTCTTTCAGTGATCTTGCTAGTCTATTTGGTTTAAAACTTAACATAGATGACTTGTTTTGACTTCAGTTAGCCTCCCATGCACCCTCCACTGAGCCTTCTTCCCTATATCAGTGCTACACACTTCAGTTACACTAGTTAGACTCAGATTGACACCTGGATGACTGGTTCTTGTGCATTGATGACCACCACTAATTGATGATGAGGACTCCTAGTTGGAGCCAAGCTATGCCATTCAGTTAATTCGAATGGCCTCCTTATGCAATTCAAATTGCTCACTCATTGTGACATTATTATATCGTATTTTCACCCTTACTGGGATATTGAGCACTGATGCATGTTTTTGCACAGTTTACAACATATTTTCTGAGTTTCATCTATTGGGATTGATTTACTTGTTCATTAGATCTGCTATGACTAATTTTGCAGTTCCCTCGCTCTTATTTTCTAACTCTTCATTCTCTTTTAGAAACATCTCTCTCAAAAATATCAATAAAATATCAATAAAATATTAATAAATATTATTTTTATGAGAGAATCATCCTTTGGGACACCATAACTACCTTTATAATGTTATTTTGGCCTCATGTAGACATTGATCCTATTTAAAATTCGAATTTGGATATTCCTCCTTGATTTAGTGGGAGTTACAACTGCCCTTGGGACCACTCTACCTCGTTCGCCTTCCTTGGGCTATATTTAGCAGTTGCTTTGTCATAATTTGTCATAGATAATATCATAAGTTGCCATAGATTCTTGTCATAGAATCTGTCATATATTATCAAAGATCCTTCCTCATTTAGTGGGATTTGAAATCGCTTGGACTCCCTCCTTCACTAATGCGCCCCTCTATCTATTTTTAGCTATATGCCTCTTCATGAAACTTCTTGGGAGTTACTCTTCCTTAGAATTCATCTGGATGCTCTCCTTTATTTGGGGGTGTTACAACTTCCTTGTGGGCCCACTTTATCATCATATGCGCCCTCCTTGGATGACTTGGACCATTTCCACCTCATTTATGAATATTTGGCCATTTTATTACAAAAAGTATGATCCAAATCACCCCTTCTAGTCCTTGATTTAAATTTGCAAAATGACTATAGGCCATGATATTCCAAATTTAATTGTTTCTCTCAAATGGTTAACAATCAAAATTTGGGGACATTAGAGTCCTCCCCAGCCAAAGATTGCTTGTCCTCAAGCAATTTTAAATCTGAGTGTGGTAATTACCTATTTTTCCCCAACTTAATGCACAAACCATTTTTTTTCCTCCTTGTTTGTTGGTGATTGTTTATATGGTTGTAGCATCAAGTGGACCAAATTACCAACTCTATTCTCCACAAATTGAACCACAATAAGGCAGAAAATGATGTGATGTATCCAACCCAATCGAAAGGAGATGAATTGTACCTTGATCATTGTATGATCCCGCAAAACACTAACATATCAAGCCTCCTAACCAATTCCCATAAGAAGAGTAACTCTATATTGCAACCACTCAATCAACTCCCCACTAAACTGATCTCCTAAGAGTCTCATCTTGTGAAAACCAATACTTACTCTCACCTCTGAGCCTGCTGCTGAAAATATACCTAGCACTATAACTTTAACATCCCTAGCTAATCTCAGAAAGGAACCACCATGTTGTCGTTGTGCCACTCTGATCATAACCATACTACTATCATACTCTATCTGCATCCTCCTCTCTTGGATCTCCAAAATGAAAATCTGTCAAAACTGAATCTACCACCATGGATAGTGTCCCGCATAGGAATCCAAGTGAGGTATACAATCATGTTTCCATACTCAACCCTGAATATAGGAAAAGGAAATATGTCCTAATCATTGGTCATGATTTTGGGCTTCTCGTGAAATCCAATCATCCCCTTAAAATATAGCTCCATCTCCCTAATTATCCTATCACCAACCTAGCAGAAACAACTGGGTCCAAGAATGATCCCAAGGACCCAAATGAACATGAGAAATGCAGAGTACCTACTCCATTCCCTGCTACACTCCATAGTACCAAATAAAGAACCTCTTGAATTCTCCCAAGCCACAAAGCAGAAAAACACTATATCCATCTCTCATAAATTCTCCCACTAAGGACTCTAATCCCCTGCTCTACCAAGATAGACTCCTGACAGTGATTGATGTCTCTCTCTCCTATGCCAGTTGTTGAACTACTAAACCAAGAAATTTTGGTATTTTCTTTCAATGTTGTACCCCTCCAATAATCATTGTCATATGAGACAATCTATCACTCTTACATATGCCAAGATCCCACCACCAAATTGGAAGTTCATCACTGCCAATGTGTATTGGCACCTCTGTGACCCTCTCCAATGAAATATGAAGCTCCTCTTGTGCAATATACACATTGGTCCTATGCCTCACATCAATTTCACATGTCCCATATGTTGGTGTCCATTTTGTCACCACTTTTGATCATCAAACACACTCTGATTGGTGTCATTTTCATTATTTTTGATATGATAAGTTTTTATTTCCGCCATTCAGACCGTCAAATAGATCAGGTATGCATATATTCACACATTATATGAATTTTGGGTAAAAATCGTCATATTGTGATTTACTGATGTTTATTTAATATTTCTTGGCTTGCTTGGCAAATATATTTCATTCCATGGGTTATGGCTCTCAAATGAACCTCCATTCAGACACGTATTCACGGTGCAAATGATCATCCGCATTCAGCCTGTCGTTAAGACCTGCATTCAACCCACGAGATCATTGGTTGAGATATTCTCGGGCCGTTAGAAAGCAAACCGTCACATGGGTTCTGTTTAGAACGTGGCCCTAATGGTGCGTGAGCTGGTGTTCTGGAAGATTCCCTCTCCTACACGCTCATCTCGACAACACATCTATTTTCCCATGTCAACGAAGGATCAACGTCTCAATGACCGCATGAAGGAAACCAACACCGTGGAACCTGGTAGATGCTTCGTGCGCTGTCATAAACTGTTATGGGGTCGTTCCTTGGCCATGTGTTGTCATGTATTGTTAAGCATAGCCATTTTGTGGCATTAAGACTGCCTATTATTAGAGCATTCAGTCGCTAAAGGGTCGACTTGCTCCCCCAATTATAACTCTGTATATATAGACGTCTTCATGATTGAGACGACTTAGTCCTTTTAGTCTCTTATTTTCTAGTTTTTCAGCTGCAAGTAGACACAATAACGCTGTAACTCTATCTTAAATTAATATACCACAGTTCTAGTTTTATGACATCTCAGTAGCGTGCGTGGTGATTGATTGATTAAGGCGAAGCCTTTGATTGCTGAGAAGGGCCCCTCAAAAACCAGTGGTCTTCCGTTTGTGTATATAATTTGTCTTTGTCTTCTACAGATAAGTTGTGTTATTTGTTTAATTTATGTATTCATTTTGTATATGATCTCTTTGTCTTGTAATCTATATGTTGTTTTAACACTTATGTAAATGATACCTCTGTTTTTTGATCTGTATGTTTAATTTGTTGTTCATGTTAATGATATTTCTAGAATATAATTAGTGACCGGTCATGCTTAGTTTGCTTAGTTTGCTTAGTCATGTTTAGTTTGTTGAGTTTTCTTAAATTGTTTAGTTGCTTAGTTTTCTCTTAGTCATGTTATTTACGAGTACCTAGAGTTTAGTTAGCTTCACGTTCCAAGTTCAGTCGTAGTTAGAATTAGTTCTGTTAGTTTCTTTCCTGTAGTTGTAGATTAGTTTTGTTTATCTCAGTTTTGTTTTCTTATGCCATAGAAATAGTTCAATCCTTAGACAATGATTAGAATAGGTTACTTCTTGTTATCTTACCTCCCAAACACTCTATGCATTTCTTCCTTGCACTATAGATTCATATGCACCAGTCAGCTGATGTTAAGATCATCCAAATCGCTTCTTTCCTTAGTTTAAATTGTTTACCTCCATCCGGACTATCATTCGGACTGTCATTCGAACAGCCATCCGGATCATCATACGGACCTTAATACTTTCTGTATTATTTTTATACTTATTTAGAATACAGTTTCTTAGGTATTTGAACTGTGATATTTCTTGCTTTTAATTAGCCACCTTAGATATAATTAAGATCTCGTTTCACACCACTTAGAGTTTTAATTAAAGTTTGTCATCATCCTTAGTTTTCATTATATCTTTCCTTAACCTTGCTTTAGTTGCTTTACAAGTTATGTTTCTCTTATGTTTGGTTCATTAATGCTTTACTGTTAGAGAATTTATCAGTTTCATTTTTAGTGTCCTTTATCATATATCATTAAGATTAATATCAGATTAGGTTTAATCATTTCATTTTCCAAGTTATCTTAATTTTGATAGTTCTTCGTTAAGCATAGGATTCGTTTTCCCATTCGTACCAATAATGAAGATGTTCAAAGAATAGGATTTGGTTCAGAATTAAAACATTTTTATCAAGTTTTCTACTTGCTTCTGAATACAATATCTTTATCAAGTTTTCTACTTGTTTCTGAATAACTATCTTTTATCAAGTTTTATACTTGCTTCTCAATTAAATTCATTTTCAAGTAAATATCTTTATTAAGTTTTCTACTTGCTTCTAGACTTCATTAGTTCCAAGTCAATTGCTTAGGGATAGAAGATAGGTCACAATTTTTAAAGTTAATTGTAGTTGGACAATCTTTAGTTGGCATTTATTTGTAGAAGTTAAACTAGATTTAGTTCCATTTTGTTTCCTTGTCACATTTGAAAGCCACTACGATACATTTGCTCCTATTCCCATTACATTTGATACACTTCCTCAAAATCCCCAAGGAGAATGGAATTAGGTATTTTAGTGTAGTTTTGAAGTATTAATTGAATGCATGAATAGTTGTTGAATTCCCTAAGTAGTTTGTAGTTTTAATTTTAAGTCAAGTAGTTTTCAATTTCACAAAAAGTAGTTTGCTTTTTTATCAGTATTTGTTCTTTTCAGTTATTGTCCATAGAATAGAGTAGTATAGCTTGATACTATTATGATCCATTGGTTTAATTAGGTTTAATTAGTTCCTTCGTTATTTTTCTGAATTTTGACTCAGTTTTTCATTTTGAAAGATCTTTCAATCTTTTCTTTATTAAACCTTTTCTAAGGTCTGTCGAGCCGAAACTTAGGTTCCATTCTAACTCATAATATACTGCGCCACAACTCTAAGATTACCAACCCTGGTCGATAATTAAATATTTTGGTGATTCTTTAAGATAGTAAATACACCTCAACATTTTGGCACCATTGTCGGGGAGTTGTAGAAAGGTAGAACTCAGTTGTAGATAGGTAGAACTCTCCTTTAAAACTTAGTTTTAGATTTGAATCTTTCTCTTTGAAATGTAGAAATAGGCTGGTGGCGGGTGAGTGGTAAGACGAGAGGTAAGAACCTGCGCATTTGTTATAACAAGCATCCCCATAACCCAGCAATAGTAGTAATGCAGTTAGAGTTTGTTTTCATGAGTAGGTCTAGAGACTCACAAGTTAGATTTATTAAAACTAGCCTCCTACTATCCTTCCTACTAAAATTCCTACTAACATATACGGGGGGTGTGTCACCCCAACTACTAACTCAGTAGAAAGGTATCGGAGGACACCTAAAGGGGATAGTCCTACTTCGAAAGCAAAGGAAATATTTTCTGGAAATCAATTAGGGGAAACCATAGGGACATCAAAACAGTCTGTTCATAAATAAATTCCACTAGAAGAACCTCAAGCTCATATTGAGACTGAACTTAGACAAGAGGAAACTCAAAAGGATAAAACTTCAAGACCTCCCACCCCTCCATTAGTCCAAAAACCAAAAGACACTACTTTTTCAATAGTAGGTGGTCCAAAATTAGTATATTTTGTTGATCCTGCACTAGTAGATGCTCTTTTTGAGAATTATGTGAACATATTTATCTCACAAATTGAGACAACAACAATAGGACCTTCAAAACTAGACTCCCACATAGTTGATAATTCTTCTCTTAAAAAGGGAAATATTTTCCCTGAAATAGAACGTTGGGATATTCCATATTCACCAAGAAAGGATCCACCTAAGTATTCTCTCTTTGGATATCGGATCTTCATGGAGGATGAAAATGAAGATCGTGTCTGACAAGATGAAGAAGAAGGAGAAGTTAGAACTGAAAGTACCTTCGGGTTCACCATCTTAGACACTACACAATATGTAACTATGAAAACCATCCCTCCTTCCTCACTACCAACCTTTTATGGGAAGAGTAATGAGGATCTGGATACATTCTTATTCAAATTTGACATTTTGTGTAGGAGTTATAATTACCTACAAGATGGCCAAAAGCTAAAACTCTTTCTTACCACATTAAAATATTCTTCTCTTCGATGGTTCATGCGGTTAGGAGAATCTAGTATTAGAACTTGGGAAGACATGAAGACTGCGTTTCTACGGAAATATCAGGATTACTGTAAACCTAAAGACTCTCGCAATGAAAATTTCAAAATACAACAACTTGAAGATGAGATCCTAGAAGACTATCTCGAAAGATTTAACTATATGTTGCATAAATCTAAATATAGTGATCTTCGGGAAGATGCAGTAAGAACACTCTTCCTCAAGGGAATCTCAGAAGAATTCTTAGAAAACCTTAATCTCATGGCAGCAGGAGACATCTCTCATAATCCTTTTTCACATATTTGTGAGCTATGTAGTAGTTACTCTAGGAGCAGAGGGAAAAGTGGAAGACACTTTCGAGAATCTTATGCTAGGAACCTAAAAGGAAACACATCCGGCCTTGGTGGAGTTACAAGGGTAGAGTTGGGAAACCTATTAGAAAATTTCAAAACAAATATCTTAGGAGCTATGGGTTCTCAATTAGATGTACTACAAGCTAAAAAGAGACAAGATGAAGAGCGAGCAGCAATGAGTGTTTTCTGTCCTAGGTGTAGAACTAAACATCCCCAATGAAAATGTCCATTGAACAATGTTTCAGTTTGTCACCTTTGTATAGAAGAACATCCAACTGATAATTGACCACCATTGCCTGGGTTGCAAGCTGTGTATAAGAGTGGAAACTTTGGAGAATCATCTAGGAGGCCTTGGAAACCTAGATATCAATCATCATATCAAGATCCATCTTCACAAATTCCACCCTATTACTATCTTTATCAACCTTCTCAACAATGGAACACTTCAGGTTGGAAAAATTGGTCACCTCAGTACCCTCCTTAGAATGCCCAACAACAATAATGGCCACATGGATGGACAGGACAAGATTATACTCAACCACCTCCTCCTATGCCTAACTATCCTTACCCACCTAATATTCAGCAACTTTTGCCTGGATTTGTACCTCCTTCACTACCCCCTATCCCAAATCAACCTCACCAATTATAGAATATTAATCTACCAAGACCCACAATATTACCTGCACAACCGATACTGAATCCTAACAACAAACCAACCCATTCTCTTAATAGCATTGGGTTTTTACCTCTTCCATCATATGTCGTTTCGACCACACTAATACATGAGATTCAACTACGGTCTGGAAGAGTTTTGCAAGATCAACCCAAGTCATCAATTGTTATCTGAGGAGAGAATGAAGAAGAAAACATACCTAACAAAGTTTTGAATGATGCTATTCTTGAAGATGTGGTTATTCCTAAACCTTAAACACACAACTATCCACATAAAGAAGTAAGTACAGGAGAAAAATCACCCCCATATCCGGAACATCTAGTAATAGAAAAACCTGTAACTTATCCAGAGTATGATATCATTAATGAATTGAAGAATATTTACATTAAGATCCCTTTTTTACAAGCCATTAAGTATATCCCAATTTATAGTAAAGTAATAAAGGAACTCTATATTAAAATACCAGGGAGAAAACAAAAAGACCCTCCGACGATTCATGTAATAGGAGAAATGTCAGATTGTATAGCAAACTGACCTAGACTCCCAAAGTATTCAAATCCAGGAAACCCTGTGGTGACAATTATCATCAATAACACCGCCATAGGAAATACACTTAATGATCTAGGAGCTGCTATTAATCTAATGACTACTACAATTTCAGAAACTCTCAATTTAAGACAGTTCCTCCACCCTAGCCCAACAATGCTAGAATTAGCATATCGCACTATGGTTCAACCTACTGGGATCTTAGATGACATCACTATATCAGCAATTTAATGGGAATATCCCATGGACTTCATGTTCATAGAATCAAAATACCCTTCCAAAGGTCACCCCATTATTTTGGGAAGACCTTGGTTGGATACTGCTAATGCATTTATAGGATGTAGGGATGGAGAGATGATTATCTCTAATGGGTTATCTACAAGAAAACTAGCCTTATACCCACCAGGATAGCCAATAACTGAAAAACTATTTTGGCTAGATTGTCCTTTTGGGATGAGAACTTGGAAGAATTTTCCCTTGTTAATGATTTCTCTTGGGCACTTCAAGAACAAAATACTGAGAATGTGTTGAATCAATTTATCTCTTCCACGACATATATAGACTTTCCTAAGTCTTTTTCCCAACTTGACTAGATCGTTTGAGACAAATTTCAAGAAAACATGAGCCTCTCAACATTTACGAGTACACCCTGTGTCTTCACAATCGAAGAACATCTAGGATCCTATACCATACCTTGTGAGGTTAGTTCCGACAAATTACTACATATAAATGAAGGTTTAGATGGGAGTCAGCAAAAACAATTACTAAAAGTTCTCAAGAGTCAAAATGGAGCATTTGCATGGGAATATACCCATATGAAAGGTATACACCTAGATACCTGTATCCACCACATTTACACAAACTCAAACATACCTCCTGTTAGGCATCCCCATAGAAGAATGAATCCATCCCTAAAAGATATAGTAAAAGATGAATTACAAAAACTCCTTAATGCTAGTTTCATCCACCCAATTTCTAACAGTAAATGGGTGTCTCCTCTGGTGGTAGTTCCAAAGAAATTCATAGGGAAATGGCGTATCTGTGTTGACTTTCAAGAATTGAACAAGGCCACTCTTAAGGACTACTTTCCTTTGCCTTTCATCGATCAGGTGTTAGATACCTTATCAGGGGAACAATATTTTTCATTCCTTGATGGGTATAGTGGATACAATCAAATACTAATAGCACCTAAAGATCAAGACAAGATAACCTTTACTTGTTCTTGGGGGACATATGCCTATCAAGTGTTACCATTTCGCCTATGTAATGCACCTGCTACTTTCTAGTGTGCAGTTTTAGGAATCTTTGCTGACCTTATACCTGATTGTGTATAAGTTTATATGGATGATTTTACAATTTATGGTAATACCTTCCAAGAATCCCTTGACAGCCTTGAAACAGTTCTTATTCGGTGCCAAGAAATGAACTTAGCTCTTAGTCATGAAAAATGTAAGATGTTACTAACTGAGGGCATAGTTCTGGGACATCATGTCTCTCTTCAAGGTATCAAAGTGGATCTTGCCAAGATAGAAATAATTGTTAATCTTCCTCCTCCAAAAACTATGAAGGAAGTAAGAAGTTTTCTTGGCCATGCAGGCTATTATAGATGTTTTATTGAAAATTTCACTAAGATAGCCGCACCTATGTTCAAGCTGCTCATGAAAGACACGGAATTCCAATGGATTGAACCTTGCCAACATGCCTTCGAAACTTTGAAGGAAAAATTATTAGTGGCACCAATACTTAGGGGCCCCAATTGGTCCCTTCCCTTCCATATATCCACTGATGCCTCTGACATAGCTATAGGGGCAGTCTTAGGTCAGAAAGAAGGACAAACATCACATGCCATTTACTTTGCTAGTAAAAATTTGACTCCTGCATAATTGAAATACACTGTTATTGAAAAAGAGTTTCTAACAGTAATCTATCCCATCAACAAGTTTCATCATTATATCACTTATGAACTTGTAACAACCCGAAAATACCAAAATAAAAATAAAAATATTATAATAGCAATAATTATCAGAATTATCTAATGTGGAAAGAGATAACTAAATTGAACACTTAACTGAGGTAAGATAATCATAATGACACGTCATCAGCCTCAAATAAATAATTTAAATTTCTACTTCAGATATTAGCGATTGTTAACTTCTTAAATGAGCGATATTTGTATGTTTATGAAAAATAGTACAGTTCATGATTTTGTTTAGTTTCTTAGTTAAATATGCATGCTTCTACAGTTTGTACTGCTTTTAAATCATTGATGTATTGCTGACAGTTTGTTTTGTTGATAAAAGGGGTCCTATGAGGCACCCTGGAGCTTACTTAGCTATGTTTAGCTAAGGCAATTGAACTTGTTTCCATGTGCAGACCGCAGGTAAGAAGTCTTCATGACAGCATAAAAATTAGAGTACTTGTATTTTCATAACATCGTCAATGTAAAATGTTAAGTGCTTCCTTGAGACGTTAAAAAATGAAGGTATGGATACAAGAAATTATATTCCTAGCTTGGCAATGTTTTACAAATCTCCTTGATTTTATCAACCCAAATCGACCATCTTTCTATTGTACTGTTACAATTATCATCAAGAGGTCACTGTCGACGATATTGATACAATCAATACTATTATTTATTTACGTGTGCAAATTCGAGATTTGTAGAATGTTACACTTTCGATCTATTATTAACAATGGCGTCTTGCAAGATCTTAGACGTATTCTAAGTATTGCATTTGGCATTTCAATAAACAACCCTAAGTAGAAGAAGTAACTATGTAACTTGTCATTTCTTTACATATAGCATAGCATATTACATTATCATGTGACATCAATAAAACTTTGAAAATAAAATGTGCATTACATATTGTTATTGATATGAAATGATTTTTGCTATTTCAAACTATTAAAACTAAAGTATTAACATGTAATATAAATGAAATCATAAATATCGTTAACACCATAGGGTATCGTCCTATAACATCCACTAAAGGGTTATAACGACTTAAACTAGGTCGTGGCTTGAGTGATAGTCTGAAATTATGTTATAAGTATGGACTCATACCTAAGTAATAATGTTTAAAAAGTAATTATCCACATCTCGATGATAAGTGATGATATGATGGTAATAACTTGTGTTTGCAGGTTGACAGAGTTACAGTAACGTGCATTGAATGTTCTTTAAAATGGAATGGGTGGCAGCAAGCCACATAGCTAACTTTGTGATTTTTGGATAATAATGTCGTAGAGAGATCTAGCTGGCAAGGGTGCTCCGTCGTCATTCTCCACGTTGTACACGGTATCGTGCCTTGACATGCAAGGATGGAAACTATGAAGGTTGTTGGAATTTTAATGAGATATTAATGCAAGGGTGGCTCGGCTTTCCACGTTACACTGTTGACTCATCTCTACCGTTGATTACTCCAAATCTTGATCGTTGGTTTCCATAACCTAATTCATATGATTTCTATTCATGGCAAGTGTTTTGGCCTTTCAATGTTTTGTTGTAATGAGGCCGACAGGCTGCCAAATTTTAGGGTGATAGGATGTGTTCTTCCAGGGTTTTGAACCTGTAACTCATGAGAGTAAACGTTTAAGGGTTTGTAGGCTTCGGCTTCATACCATAAGGCCGTGATATCAAGTGTAGGTGAGCATCAACTGTTGAGAATGCATAGTCGTTGGTTCTTTGACCCTTTCGAAAGGTGGTAATATTTGTTAGTTTTTCCTGCGAGTAAGATGGATTACAGTTGAAAAAGCATTATTCAGGTAATGTAGTAAGAATTTAATGTAAGTTAAAAATCGTAGATTTTGCATTCAGTAAGGTTCTCTCGTTTATAACCACTTGCTTGGGGTTTGGCATGTTTTCTCTTCAATGAAGGGGGTTTTTGCGCTACCAAAAAGAAAGGAAAGCTTCTTCGGCTACCGGGTAAGCTCCGGTGGTTCTTACCTGCCTCGTAGGTACCTTGATGTGTATGTTTCTGTACCAAAAAGTGGAAGACTTCGCCTTAACAATAATGGCTACGAGCGGGGTTTTAAGCTTGTCTTGTTTTAATGACTTGTACTCAGGGTAACTTCTTGGTCATGTGGGTTACTAAAGGCTATTGGATTCCTTGTTATGTTTAACAAGGATATGTTAAACTTTTGTTTGTTTGTTATAAGTTTAAGTAAATACCCTGTACAATCTTCGTTATTCAAAGATTTTGAATTATATTTTAAAGTTGATGCTGACAGTTCTGAACATTGTCAAAACATAACCGAGACCTGGTGACAAATCTTATTTCTAGTTTTTAAATGTGAGTCAAGATCTGAGGATTCACTTCTGTAACCACGAACTATAGTTCATTTTTCTTTTAATAAAATATTGTTGAGTTTGTCGAACCATAATGGTTGCCTTCTACCCGAGGGTTTACAGAAGCCAGACTGTAAGCTTGTGTTTTGATTTTGTTATTGGTACAAACGTTTAAAATTTACTGTAGTAGTTTGATCGTTTTAACAAAATGTTGAGAGGGTTTGACCTCCGCGTTCTAGTTTTGAAGATGAACATTGTAACTTAAAAATCCAGATATGAATGAGTTTTGAAGCTAGGGTTTATAACCCAGACTTATTCGTTGTGAAGAGAGAAATCTCGATAGTGTAATTGCTGAAATGTTAAGGTGTGAGCTACAGTTTATACAAGAGTATGTAAAATGTGTATTTGGCTACTGTTAGAATAAATATTTATGAAGCAGAAATAAAACATGAATGTTTGTATTAGACTGGTATGAAACTAATTATTAAAACAATTATAGTTACAATGGAAATGCTCTATGACAAAATGAAAAGTATTTACTTATAACCAATTTTGTATCGAATGAATTTGCAGCTGTTATATTTTTGCAAAATACCTATACTATGAAAATTTGAAATGTTTAATACTGAATGCATTTGCTTGCTATTTGAATAGGATAAAGATATGAGGAGAATACATGACTGTACAAAAATTAAACTAGATTTATATTTTTGAGATAAAAAAGTAATCCTATAACATTATACAGTAAATTCTTACTCTGTTTAGATACAGGTCAGAATGGCAAACAAATCACTTACTACAATTATTTATCCAATCAAATGGCCATATGCCTATCTCTAATCTATTATTTAATTTGCTTCTCTATACTGGAGTACAATGCAAATAACAGCATGTGGAAAAATATAAAGTTGATTTTCAAATCAGATTTTAAACAAGTTTATCATTCAGACTTAAACAAAGATCAGAAATAAAATTCATTTACAAAACAGAGTTTGATGATTTCACAAAATAGAATTATTAAACTGTAAACCAAATAGGAAACAACAAAACCTGATTAACTGTAGGGAAACAAACATCCCAAGGAGCCTGTTCCACCCAACCAATTCCTGAAGACAGCCAAGTTACTTGCCTTAGAACCCCTGAGCCTATTCACTGAACCACCAGGAGGAATAAACTTAAAAGTTTAGGATCTCCACTTATAGTAGTAGTAGTTTTCCAATCTTTGAAACTAGCAGTCTAAAAGACCTACACCAACTCCTCTGGTTCTCTTATCAAAATAGTTTGCATGAGCTGATTATAATATTGATAATTCCCTTTCGATTATTGTTAAAAATTGAAAATTTATAGTGAAAGATTAAAACATTCTTTACATCATTCTTAACCACTTTCTTTTATGATTCTGCATATGGTATTTGATTTAGACCTGTACATTTCTGATTTATCATTAGAACAGTTGCTTAAGACCCATTTTAATTACTATGATCTTCAAAAGTTCTATCTTACACCTATGGACTACTATCTCATCCTAGACTCATTATCAAAACTTGTCTCTTAAGCACTTTTAAAAGGTAGCTCAAAAGTGAGTGATATCTCTATTTTGTGGGGAACATTATCGATCTTTTATGAATAAGATGTACTGAGAAGTCAAAGAATAGATTTAGGTTATTATCTTTTGACATGATCTATAATTTAGGCCATTATAAATAAAGTTACTCATAAGGTTCGTTCTAAAAATTTGAATTATGTGTTTAATAGGCTTAGAACACTCTAGTGCCAACCGGCTTCCTTACTAAAAATATCATTATATGAAGCAAACCCACCGGGGTACTAATTATGCTCACTGGTAGCGGGTCCATGCTAAGTAAAATCTTAAACAAGGAAGCTCGATAAATGCAAGTAAACCCGTCGAGGTACTGAACATGCTCGCTGGTAGTGGGGCTATGCTTGCATGGTACCAAGATAAACCCATCGGGGTACTGAACAGGCCTGCTGGTAGCGGGGCAATATCAGGCAAAAGAGGTTTGGTTAACGCATTGCTATGCACATGTCTCATATAAAAACCTGAGTATACAAATACATGTTTAGGCCAATTATTTATACTGTCATTAGAGAATGGTTGTAAGTTGGACTTGGACCCTGTCATCTAATTCAAACAATACCTAGGGTATGATTATCCTAGAAATGGGACCCATAACTATAGAAATCTCACAAACTCTACGGTGACCCTCATATATATTCTTTGGATGACAAAGAGATATTTAAAATGAGTCATGGATGACTAGTTTCCTATGGCATTTTTCTCATTCATTACACTATCATTCTTCATATGGTGTTCTTAAGCACTGTTGTATTCTTTTTTATGAATGTACATATCTGAATCATCTACATTTAATAGTTAATATTTCATTTTCTTATGAAAATTATTACAGCATTTTTAGAAGTTATTGCCTGAACCATGTGTTGAAAATATTCGAATAATTAAAATTTTTCTTTGATGTCTTGAGGACACGCCATATTTTTGGTTTGGGGGAGATTCAGAACTGTTTTTACCTTCTAAATATTTATAAAATGTTCATTTATCTCTGACAAATGATAGGTGTTTTCAGGATAACACAAAAAGCAGAAGGAAAATGTTCTGATCAATGAAAAATAAATAAGAACATGACTAAAGTTCCAGAAAAGTAGGTTTACAACATCTCTTGTGTGTTGAAAAGTCCCCAAAAAATTCTCTGCATAATCAGCAGTAGTCAGATCCATCAAAGCACGTTTCTATACAAAGGTCTGTATGAAGGGTTGAATGAAGGGTCGAATGACGATCCAAATGAGGTGATGAATGAGGCAAATGAGAATAATGATATGAATGAAGTGCTGAATGAGAGCATAGCCTGTAATGATATTAATAAGTGTGCTAAGATATTTAAAATTTTGATTTTATATCTAATTAACTAATCATGTTAAGGATCAAATTAAATTCCATCTTTGCATACTCATTTCATCTCATCAAATGAATTGATTAACCTTCATATGGCTATCATACGATTTTAATCCTCTATTTAATTTTACGGTGTGATCTATCGTTTCATTTATTAAGTCATCATGATTTTTTTTATGTGTAATTTATGGCTATAATTTCATAATGAGGATTACGTTCAACCTATCCAAAGTTTTACTTTGGACATGGTTGAACATATCATAAGCCATACAAATTCATTAACCATGCAGTTCTATGATGGCACATGACTCAAGGTAACTAAATGATAGTGTATCATTCGAACGTGCCAAATCTATCTCCACGATCATTCAGCCGCTCGAACGGATCTCAATTTAAACCTACCTCTGCGTAAACTATGCTTCATCTTGCTCATTTTTTAATCCGCCCTGAACCTATCAAGCTCCATCCCCTACAATTTCGTGCATCCTCTTTATCCATCTGTATCCTTTGACTTATGTTCAATGTGCCAATCCGTTACAAGCCTGGCAGTTACCAGGACATCCTCAGCATTCCCGTATTTAAGGCCTGTCGTGAAGTATTTTTGTGAGCCGGATGGGGTCCATTTCTTCGCCTTCTTGACGACCATGATGTTGATATTTCACTGTTGTTTGCTAAGGGGTTTGATGGAAAAACCACTAAGGTTGGCCATCTCACCTTTCTCGTGATAGAAGAGTCCATTGCATCGGCCATGAAACTGCACAGGGAAGGAGCCCGTTGGCACAAACATCTCTTTCTTCCATAGATGGAGCTCAAGTTTTCTCTTAAGGATGAATATCAACATGTTGCTAGTACCAAAGGGTTTCATAGAGAATGGGTTAATCCTAAGTACCTCGAGCCACTGACTGTCATTATCCATTTGATTACCTATGAAGGTAAGTACATCATCTTTAAAGCTTTCCACCTTAGGTTACTGGCACATTTTGTTAAAGGCCAGACTCTTAATTTCCCTTTCTATATTCTGAAAGGTTTAGAGAAAATGTCGATCCAGGTTAGGAAGAATACCACTAACCACTCTGGAAGCTTATACCACCACTGTTTGATCAAAGTCTTGATCACTCACCAGTTGGAAGAAAAGGGGCAATCCTAGGAACAGTTTGTCTTTGAAGTCTTGAACCCTCATCTAGTTAAGAATCCTACGGTCAAATCCCATGCCTCTCGTAAACGTCATCATTTCCTAACCCGTGCTAATGAGCCAACCCAAACCTCTGTCCAAGAAGAAAAGGCTACCAAATCCGTAAGATTTAGTGAGGGTCCCTCAAGAGAAATACACCCTGATCATTCATCATCTCCTGAGAATGTCCATGAGGACACAACCTATAACCTACCCAAAATTTGAGACTATTTATTTTATTTGCAAAAACATTATGTTAAATTATAATTACAAAGTTTTGTAATTATGACCCAATCTGGTCAAGGATGATTGTAATGACATATTATTATTATTTAATAAATTAAAACAGGAGACAAACACCCAAGGGAACTGTTAAATGAGTGTTCACTGACCCAATAGGAGGAATGGAAGTTGTTAGAAGGCATGGGACAGGTGTCAGCATTTGCACTCCACCACTAGCTGTTGGTTATGGGACAACTACCCCTAAATTTGTGGCATTATCCCCCAAGTTGGTGGAACAGAGCTGTTAGCTCATTAATGACCAAGTTAACCACTAAAAAGGCCTAGGAAGCCTAGATAAGTCAATTCGAATTGAGCAGAGAGCTCCATCATTATTTTTTGCAAAAATAATTCCTCAAGTGTATCAGGTTATCATTGAGAGATTCAAATAGGGAGGCTAAGTGGAAGTGCATGGTGAGTATGCTGAAATTATTCTGAGAAGGAAACCAGAGGTGCTGGTGTAGGTCTCTTTGACTGCTAAGTCTATATGACTGAATGATCTACATTGTTGCTGCAAGTTCATGACCTAAAGCTTCGATGGATTCTTCTTCCTAGTGGTTCAGTGAACAGGCTCGGGGGTCCTAAGGCAAGTAATTTGGTTGTCTTCAGGAGTAGGTTGGGTGGAACAGGATCCTTGGGTTGTTTGTTTCTCCTACAATCATCAGGTTCCATTGTTCTGCCTTGTTTATTTTCAATTGAATGAATGAAGTTGTTTTATTAAACCTCTAACCTCTTTCTTGGTTTATGAAGACTTATTGACTAAATTATTTAGATGAACTATATACTCTATTAAGTTAGGATAGGTTAGGATTAATCTGTTTTTAAATTAAATAAATTACTTTCTTGTATTATCATTACATCAGAGATGTTGTACTACAGGCATTAAATAGGATATTTAAAGGGATGCAGGACAGAAAGTAGCATTTCATAATACAGGCATTTTTATATTTTTCTTTTATCTACTGTCAGAAATTTAAGTATCCCAGTTCTGTATAAAAATCTAGGGTTTACACTTTAGATCATCTACTTCATTTCAAAGTACACATGCATTTTGTTTTATTATCATTTCATTCAAAAGATGTAAAGTACTATAAGCAAAAGCACTTAGCACAGTCTCTTAACATTTTTCATTTTCTCTCCTTACGGTACTTAGACTTTTGAGAAATAGCTGTAATATCCACTTAGAATTTCTATGATATTTCAATGCTATAGTTTTATATTTTACACAGCATTTTATTTTATTACATTTAACTTTCCATGTATTCCATATTCTTATAGTAAGAATATATTTCATGATCAGTATCAGAAGGTATTATCATATTTTTGAAACCTTAGATACTGATTACCTTCTATAACATTTATCATTCTGCAAAAGAATCTATAAGACTAATTTCAAAAATAGCAAAGTTTGCAGACATTTATAGTTTCCGATTTAAAAACCCTAAGACTATCATACAGCCAGTTTAAGGCCAAGTACTTAAAATCATAAACATCAAATCCTTACATCAAATTTCCAAAACCAAACGTATTCCATAGTTCAACTATTACATTACGATAGCTATCTATTATACAAATCAAACTCAGACAAGAAATTATAATAAATCGTATATTTGAAGTGGGGGTGCAATACCAAAAACTGAGTCTTAACACCATTCCAAACTCTAATGACACGAACTCAGGGTTTCACTTTTATGAAATAAGTTAGCCACAACTCTCGGCCTGAATCAACACTGTATTTTCTAGCCAAAATATCAACTTATATAAACATAGAAACAGTTCAGAAAAACTATTTTTAAGTTATGTTTCAATGCAAACTCAATTCCATATCACCACTCAAACAAAAGTATAAAAATTGTAGCACAGGACCTTCCATGTTTTGTAGAAAGAAGTTATCCCTCGGCTCTCAGCTAGTATTCACATTATATTTAATTCAGTCAAAATATTGATCCAGATAAATACAGAATTTGCACTGAAACATTTCAATTTTTCCTAACACTGTAAACAACATAGGGTTCATCCCTTTAGCAACTACATCATAAACAAGTTCACATTTAAACAAACGCTACAGCAGAACACTACTAGGCCAAATAGAAAAATAGGCTGAGGATTTATCCTATTGCATCGTATTGCTCTAAGAAAATCATAACTTCGACCATTACCCTTACCAGGGACAGTTTTCCCAACTCTCGTCAAACAGTAAACATCAGCCAA
The DNA here is from genome assembly GCA_027924585.1 of Larix kaempferi. Classification (NCBI taxonomy): domain Eukaryota; kingdom Viridiplantae; phylum Streptophyta; class Pinopsida; order Pinales; family Pinaceae; genus Larix; species Larix kaempferi. Next base: position 3,286,501 of record BSBM01000182.1, on the reverse strand, counting down.
ACCGTGCCAAGAGTACCTACGAGGGTTTAAGAACCACCGAGGCTTACCGGGTAGTTGAGCAGCATCTTCCCACCGAGCTTCAAACATAGTAATCTATGAAGAACCTGCAATAATTAATTAATGCAAATACACGAGATATCATAAATAATAGAACTCATAATCACTTTTATATTGATCACGGGCCACTTCAAGGGGGCAACCTCATTTGAGCAAGCTCAATACAATTAACTTCACGGTGCCTTCATAGGCCTCAACACACACTTATATACTAAGTCTAGGTGCCCATACCATGGGTCAATACTATGTGTCAATACAAACCATGGGCTAAGTCTAGGCGCCAATACTATGAGTCAAAACCATGGGACATATAATACTATGGGACGACTTACAAAGCATATGCGTCCAATACTATGGGTCAATACTATGGGCTAATATAAACTATGGATCAACAAATACTACGAGACGACTTACAAATCATATGCATCCAACAACAATATACTAACAAAGTAAAGACATGGGTTCCTAACATCCCCTCTCCCTTAGAAAAAGCTTTGTCCTCAAGGCTTTAGATGTGGAAATTGATGCAGAATCTGAAGGAGTGGGTCCCCTGTAGCATCCTCTGGTTGCATTCCGAGCCACTGGCGCCTTTGGAGTTTCAGGGAGGATTGCATGGAAGGCTATAGATGAAGAAGAACCATATCAGCGGTGTGAAAAGTGCGCTCAGAACGATGTTGATCGGCTTGTTGTTTCAGTCGAATTCTTGCCATGTGAAAATTGTCCTGCAGAATGAGAAGAAGTTGATCATGGTTTCGAAGAATTGAGTCAATTTGTTGAACTGGGGAGCTACTGAAGGTGTATGGAAGAAGAACTGGTGGTGCCTGTCCAGAGACTGCTTCATATGGTGTCCTTTGAGATGTGGTACTATACCATTGGATCACTTCTAGGAAATCCATAGAAATAGTTGTCCAAATCTGTGGAGGGATGGGTAAGGGTTCGAGCAGTCCCGAAAGGAGGGTCGTTTCACCCTTGTTGACCTGGAAAGTATCACAGTTAACCACCATCCATTGAATTGTCCTTTTGAGTCCCTGCCAAAAGAAGTTACATTGTTCTTGGTCATGCGTTTTGAGGAACCCAGAGTGCCCTACTGATGAAGAAGCATGGAGTTCATAGAAGAGATAGCCCTGTTGAACAGATTGCAACCAATTTGGAACAAGCAGAGAAATAACTGTAAGAGAAACTGGGTCATCAAATGTGCGAGGAGGAGCATCTTCCACCATATTGTCCTTACCCTTCTGGTAAGTGGTCGCATAGTCATAACCCATGAGTTGGATAACCCATGTCAAGTGTGTTGGGGAGGAGACCCGTTGTTCCAGGAAAGTTTCCAGACTCTGGAGATCAGTCTTGATGCAGAAATAATTCCCCAATAGGGATGGCATCCACTTTTGTACTGTATGCAAAATAGTCATCATTTCCTGCTGAGAGGTAGATGCGGCTAAATTCTTACCGGAAAGGTCTCTTGAAGGAAACAAGCTCAATGGTTCAGCAAAGACACCTGCATATCTATCCAAGAAAGTAGTGGAGACTGTTGATGGGTGCATCTGAATGGAATGGAGCTGAGCAATGACACCATGTGAATTCTTCTTAAGTATTTTTTCCAGGCGATGTGAACTGATGATGCAGAGAGACCCTGGTTGTAAGCACATAAATTTGTGTTGTGCCCCATTGACTAAAAACTGCATCCAAAGTTCAGCAAAATCCCATAAGATGGGGCCAAGTGTGCGTAACCATTGAACGCCCAAAACCACATCACATCCACCTAAGGACAAGGCAAACATGTGAGAGCGTAGGTTATAATCTTCCATAGAGATACACACATTGTGACACTTCCCCTTACAAGGTAAGGTGCCCCCATTGGAAACCATGACTTCAAAGTTGGAACAAGGATGGACAAAACAATCAGCCTGTTTGGCAATCCGAAGGTCAATGAAGTTATGAGTGCTACCAGAATCAATGAGTATGGTAAGAGGGAGCTTCTTGAAGTATCCCCTGACCTGCATTGTTTGTGGGGTGGTGACGCCAGTTATAGCATCGAGAGAGATATCGGGTGGGTCGTCTTGAGATGGGGGTGTCAGCAGGCAGGTGTTGAATGTCGACCTGAACATCTACTGTATCTGGAGCTTCTTCACCAAGTTCTGAGGCAGGCGGAGAATCCACATCCAAGAGATAGAGCTTTTGTTGAACACATCTATGTCCCCGAGTGAATTTCTCATCACAATTATAACAAATCCCTTTTTCTCGGCATGTCTGCATCTCTGTTTCATACAAATACTTGATATGAGTTGGTTGAGGAGCAAGCGTGATGGGAGGTTGTTGGGAACCCATATTTTTGAAGGGAACAAAGGTGGTTTTGGAGCGTTGTTGAGCTGCAATCTTGTCCTCTGCCAGCTTAACCAACCCTAGGACTTCCATCATTGTATTGGGACATAACATTTTGACCTCTGAGCGGATTTCATCCTTGAGACCACTAATAAAACAACTCCTATAGAATTCATCAGACAATCCTTATGCGTGATTGGCCAATTTCTCAAATTCTATCTGATACTCTCTCACTGTGCCAATTTGGTGAAGTTTAGTGAGTGCTCCTGTGAAATCATCAAAAGCATTAGGACCAAATCATGGCAAAATGAGTTGGTAAAAATCTATCCAGTTTGGCTTGAGATGAGCTTTGATGTACCAACAGTACCATTGAAGGGATTCCTGTTCCAAATGAAAGGATGCAAGTGGAACTTTTTGGGCATCAAAAGTATTATGCAGACTGAAATATTGTTCTGCTCGATATATCCATCCAGTCGGATCAGTACCATTGAAGCGAGGAAAATCAAGCTTTGGCCCACGAAAATTGTTGGAAGAAGAGAACCCGGTGGCTGCAAAAGATTCTGGCTGTCTAGTATTGTTCATGGCTGAATGCTGAAGATGGAGGCTGAGAAATTTTTTATCCAGATCTTGGAGTTTGTTTTGGATGGCTGCAAGTGCTTCCTCCATGGTTTTTTCTCCTGTGCGAGTGACAGTCATAACCAAGAATTTTTTTTTTTTAATTTGTTTTGGTGGGGGGGGGGATGGATAGAAAAACACAAACACAACCTTATTTAGTAAGGGGAAATTTGGATTTGGGAAAAACTCGAAGGGGTAATTGGGATTTGACTAGGTTTTCAACACTTTCTGAGGGACAGGGAAGCAAAAAATGGGGATTTCAGAAGCAAGAACTCTATGGTAAAATTTGAAGGCAATCGGGTGAAAATTGAAGAAGTTATGGCAAACCCTAAAAATAGACAAATGTGGGATTTCTGGTCTTGGGAAGTGGAATTTGGGATAGGGTCTTCAGGAATGAAATATGTAGAATGGGATTGCAGGGATGTCAGTGAAGTTTTTTTTTTTTTTTTTCCAGAAATGGATCTACAACAGCAGCATGGAATGGATCCGCAACAAATGGATTTGCAACAGCGCGGAAGAGATCAAAAATGGTTGGATCTGGAACGACTTTCAGAATAGATTTGAAACGGCTGGATCTAGAGCGGAAGTGTTTGGCAAAAGTTCAGCTGAAATTAGATATGGACCCCAGGTATGTATAGATTCCTAACAGTTCAGGTGTTTCACTCGACCACCAATGTTGTCTGACGGCTTGCGTATTGGGGCAGTACCCCTCACTCCACGGCTCAGGTAAAACTAATAACCGCTTTGCCACAAATGACAGCTCTTGGTTTACCTCACGGGTGGGAACTAGTCAATCAAGTAGGGGTCGTTGCCCTTTTCGCTGGCAAGTCCTCTCAATGGGCCAGCTACTTTGGGGTTCCTGTGGTATTCCTCACAATGAGTTTTAGGGATTATGCTCAAGTACTTCCTACAGTTAAGCGGATAAGGATTATTCCCAAATCCGAAGCTGCAACAGATGCGAAAAAAAAATTGGCAAAAATTCCACCCAACGAGCCCAAGAAAGTGCTCTGATACCAGATGTGAAGAACCTGCAATAATTAATTAATGCAAATACACGAGGTATCATAAATAATAGAACTCAGAATCACTTTTATATTGATCACGGGGCACTTCGAGGGGGCAACCTCATTTGAGCAAGCTCAATACAATTAACTTCACGGTGCCTTCATAAGCCTCAACACACACTTATATACTAAGTCTAGGTTCCCATACCATGGGTCAATACTATGTGTCAATACAAACCATGGGCTAAGTCTAGGCGCCAATACTATGAGGCAAAACCATGGGACATATAATACTATGGGATGACTTACAAAGCATATGCGTCCAATACTATGGGTCAATACTATGGGCTAATATAAACTATGGATCAACAAATACTACGGGATGACTTACAAAGCATATGCATCCAACAAAAATATACTAACAAAGTAAAGACATGGGTTCCTAACATAATCCTCCAACGAAGTATCACCTGCCATTTAAAGCTTAGAGAGGTTAGACAAAGAAAACGCAGGGTGTAACTTTGAACAATACAAATAATATTACTACTTCTTTTTGAAACATTACCTTAGCGACGAAGCTCCTAGAGTAGAGACACCTTAAGCAAACAAGACGACGGAGCCATCTAGAAAATGCATAGAATAAAGGTTCAGAATTTGAGAACAACCACTTGCTAAGCTAGGAGAATCGAACTCTGGTCAAACCTTGCACTCAAACAAACTAACAGAAAAACCCTGAAAACTACTTCAAACACTGTATCGTGTCTTGGCTCTACAAGGAACACAAAGCCTGGAAACATTTAAGTTTTTCCCTACAGGTCCAGGGATCAAAACTGAGGAAGGATTCCTCCAAACAATCAACTACCAAACCCTACATTACCGCAAGCGATCAGCCTCTCCACCTTACCACCACCAAAGAAAAATGAAAGCCAAGAAACCAATTCGATGCATTTCATAACGAAGGGATAGGGTTTCATTCCTAAACCCAGGAACATGTGAGATCAACGATGGAGAAGAAGACAACAAGGCAAGTTGAAGTTCGGGCAACAACCATTTTAAATGCCATATTTATTATCATATCCACCAAGATGTCATCTTAGTAGACCAAGGGACAACGCAGTGTACAGCTCAGCGTATTGGTAGTACTTGGAACTACTATCACATGAACCACAGCCACGATGGCACCCACAAGGTTTTCACTCAACACAGTAGGCAAGTGAATTTAATGCTACGACCGGTTTCGACAGTCTGCCAGCATGTTAACGCCATTACATTTAATTCCTGTCAATTTCACATGTCAGTGCAAAGACTTAGGGTTACAACATATAATCCATATCATTTCCAATGTATTGTCAATAGAACGCATGGTTAATATATGTTGCATAATTTTCAAATGGAAAAGGTCGTATTTCATAGAAGGCTATTGATACTTAGTGTATAGTTTAGATTTCATTATTATGCACATCGTAATATGTATTCACATTGCCATCTCTTTTACAAAGTTACATAACATATCACAATGTATAAATATTAGATTAGAAAGGTCTAACCCTATAGTATTGCGATAATATCATTTTAATTATGATAGTAGTATTATAGAAAACCTTGCTATATTAATATGAGTTTTCATGAATTATAAATTGAGAAATGCATAATCTACTATAGTTATGATTTCAAGTTATTCCATGTATTTAAATAACATTTGGCTCATGTTTCTATAATGTAGAGCAGCATATAAGTTGAATTATTCACGTAATAAATGTACATGATAATACCACCCTTTGTAAAATGGAGAAATGATGACAGGAGTCTAATAAGCACTTATAATATGTAATCTAGCACGTAATGGAGAATTCATAGTATAAGTATCTCTTCTTTGATGTTTTGCTAAAAAGTATAGTATAGATATTATTAGTTATGACTTCTGCGACTTGTAAGTATGGTCAAGGTAATACTTTCAGAAATAGAACAGAGATGCATACCGTTAACAACTCTCATGCATGGAAGTACTTAGAGTTATTATAAAGCATTGACGGATAACTAAAAACATAATTAGAATTACTTGTAACATTTGAAATTGTCGTATTACTCTTACCTGCGTATCTGCGCAAGAAAACAGGTTCAAATGATTTAGTTAACATAGCTAAGTAAACCTCAGGGTACCTCGTAGGACCCCTTCATCATCATCCAAGAGCAATTGTCAGTACTTTGTTAAGAAAACTATATCACAAGATAAACTTAATTACAGCATATAGATTACAATTAACACAAGCAAAACTAATGTCGTATTTTGTGTTAAGAAGTATGAATTGTCATTATCATAATTTGTTATTAGTTAAAAGGATTAATATTTATTTTATTTCCACATTAGTAAATACAACTTTTAACGCTATTTAAAAAAAAAAATTATGAATTTTCGGGATGTTACACAACAACATAACTCCCATTCTTTTCACCCATACCCACAAAGTCAAGAAGGGATAATCGCGACCAATTGGTCAACCAGACCATCATCCAGTCCGTCAACCAGACTGTTGTTCAGTCCATCAATCAGTCATTCATTGAGCCAATGCACTCGGACAACCCTGAAGACTAAGCAAATGACCCTGTCTTTGAGTCCCCTCTCCTCGCATTGGCCAATTTATCAGCTAGTTTACTTAAAGACCCTGTCTTGGAGCTTGCCTCTGCACATAATGAAGATAAGACCCCTGAGACACACATTACACCTACTGATCCTGAACCACCTTTAAGGGGATCAATCCCTCGAAAGGACCCTATGTCTCTTGTAGAAGCATTTGCTCCACTCCATCAGAATGTGGACAGATTAATCGAAGACATAGCATAGTTGAGAAGCCAGAACAAGAAGTATGTCGAGATCATCTCTAGGCTTTGTCAAGAGAACAAGGACTTACGTTTTCAGGTGAAGTGTGTGGAATATTTAAATGAAGCCAAGATAGCCTCCATCCTTTCTCTCTGGTTGAAGCATGATACTTTGAAGGAGCAGTTTCATAATCTTAGAGCTAAATCCACCTCCTCTTCCAAGTCGAAGGCAGCTGCTACCGCAGCTCATTCTTCTTCCTCAATTTCTCTTTCTTTTTGCTTAGTGGGACCTGGCATATCTCTGGTTTGGGGGAATGTTGGTGTTTATTTTGTCACCACTTTTGATCATCAAACACACTCTGATTGGCGTCATTTTCACCATTTTTGATATGATAAGTTATTCTTACCTCCATTCAGACCGTCAAACAGATCACGTATGCATATATTCACACATTACATGATTTTTTGGTAAAAATCATCATATTGTGATTTATTGATGTTTATTTAATATTTCTTGGCTTGCATGGAAAATATATTTCATTCCACAAGTTATGGCTCTCAAACGAACCTCCATTCAAACGTTTATTCATGGTGCAAACGATCAGCCGCATTCAGCCTACCATTCAGACCCGCATTCTATCCGCGAGATCGTTGGTTGAGATATTCTCGGGCCGTTAGAAAGCAAACCATCACATGGGTTCTGTTTAGAACATGGCCCTTATTGTGCGTGAGCTGGTGTTTTAGAAGATTCCCTCTCCTACACGCTCAGTTCGACAGCACATCTCTTTGCCCATGTCAATGAAGGATCAACGTATCAACGACCGCGTGAAGGAAACCAACACCGTGGAACCTGGTAGATGCCTCGTGTGCTGTCATAAACTGTTATGGGGTAGTTCCTTGGCCATGTGATGTCATGTATTGTTAAGCAGAGCCTTTTTTTAGAATTAAGAATGCCTATTATTAGAGAAGTCGACCACTAAAGGGTCGACTTTCTCCCCCAATTGTAACTATATATATATATGTGTGTGTGTGTGTGTGTGTGTGTGTGTGTGTGTGTGTCTTCGTGACTGAGACAAGATAGTCCTTTTAGTCTCTTAGTTTCTAGTTTTTCAGCTGCAAGTAGACACAGCAACGATGTAACTCTATTTTAAATTAATATACCACAGTTCTAGTTTTATGAGAGCTCAGTAGCGTGCGTGGTGATTGATTGATTAAGGCATAGCCTCTGATTGCCGAGAAGGGCCCCTCAACAACCAGTGGTCTTCCGTTTGTGTATATAATTTGTCTTTGTCTTCTACAGATAAGTTGTGTTATTTGTTTAATTTATGTATTCATTTTGTATATGATCTCTTTGTCTTGTAATCTATATGTTGTTTTACCACTTATGTAAATGATACCTCTGTTTTATGATCTGTATGTTTAATTTGTTGTTCATGTTAGTGATATTTCTAGAATATAATTACTGACAGGTCATGCTTAGTTTGCTTAGTTTGCTTAGTCATGTTGAGTTTGTTGAGTTTGCTTAAATTGTTTAGTTGTTTAGTTTTCTCGTAGTCCTATTATTTACAAGTACCTAGAGTTTAGTTAGCTTCACATTCCAAGTTCAATTGTAGTTAGAATTAGTTCTGTTAGTTTCTTTCCTGTAGCTGTAGGTTAGTTTTGTTTATCTCAGTTTTGTTTTCTTATGCCACAGAAATAGTTCATTCCTTAGACAATTATTAGAATAGGTTACTTCTTGATATCTTAGCTCCTAAACACTCTATGCATTGCTTCCTTGCACTGTAGGTTCATATGCACCAGTCAACTGACGTTAAGATCATCCAAATCACTTCTTTCCTTAGTTTAAATCATTTTCCTCCATCTGGACTGTCATTCGGACAGCCATCCGGATCGTCATACGGACCTTAATACTTTCTGCATTGTTTTGATACTTATTTAGAATCCAATTTCTTAGGTCTTTGAACTATGATATTTCTTGCTTTTAATTAGCCTCCTTAGATATAATTAAGATCTTTTTTTACACCACTTAGATTTTTAATTAAAGTTTGTCATCATCCTTAGTTTTCATTCTATCTTTCCTTAACCTTGATTTAGTTTCTTTACAAGTTATGTTTCTCTTATGTTTGGTTCATTAATGCTTTACTGTTACAGACTTTATCAGTTTCATTTTTAGTGTAGTTTATCATATATCGTTAAGATTAATATGAGATTATGTTTAATAATTTCATTCTCCAAGTTATTTTAATTTTGATAGTTCTTCGTTAAGCATAGGATTAGTTTTCCCATTCATACCAATAATGAAGATTTTCATAGAATAGGATTTGGTTCAGAAGTAAAACATCTTTATCAAGTTTTCTACTTGCTTCTGAATACAATATATTTATCAAGTTTTCTACTTGTTTCTGAATAAATATCTTTTTATCAAGTTTTCTACTTGCTTCTCAATTAAATTCAATTTCAAGTAAATATCTTTATTAAGTTTTCTACTTGCTTCTAGACTTCATTAGTTCCAAGTCAATTGCTTACGGATAGAAGATAGGTCACAATGTTTAAAGTTAATTGTAGTTGGACAATCTTTAGTTTGCATTTATTTGTGGAAGTTAAACTAGATTTAGTTCCATTTTGTTTCCTTGTCACATTTGAAAGCCACTTCGATACATTCACTCCTATTCCCATTACATTTGATACACTTCCTCAGAATCCCCAAGGAGAATGGAATTAGGTAGTTTAGTGTAGTTTTGAATTATTAATTGAATGCATGAATAGTTGTTGAATTCCCTAAGTAGTTTGTAGTTTTTGTTTTAAGTCAAGTAGTTTTCATTTTCACAAAAAGTAGTTTGTTTTTTTATCAGTATTTGTTCTTTTTAGTTATTGTCCATATAATAGAGTAGTATAGCTTGATATTATTCTGATCCGTTCGTTTAATTAGGTTTAATTAGTTCCTTCGTTGTTTTTCTGAAGTTTGACTTGGTTTTTCATTTTGAAAGATCTTTCGATATTTTCTTTATTAAACCTTTTCTAAGGTCTGTCGAGCTGAAACTTAGGTTGCATTCTTTCTCAGCATATACTGTGCCATAACTCTAAGATTACCAACCCTAGTCGATAATTAAATATTTTGGTGATTCTTTAAGACAGTAAATACACCTCAACACCATCCAACTGAATCAGGTGGAAATCCCATGTCCTACTATGTATAATGAAGGCATCAAACAACAACAACAGATTCCTATGTTGCTGCTCACAGGACTAAACACTGACTAGTATGCTCTAACCCCAATGTGCATCCATATTTGTCATACATCTATCCAACAAATCCATGGATGTGCATCCTCCTTTGCTGGCTGGTCCATATGGAATGTACTCATCTACCTCCTCTAAATCTAATTCTCTCTCCCAAAGAGGCAGCTCATGATCCTCCCAATGCACGACAAGTGTCTGGACAACATTACCCATGTCAATTCTCTCCACACTCACCTACAATTTTGAATGCTCCCCATGCTCAATCCTGACATGAGGTTCCTCCATCAACTTAGGTATGCAATCATCCATGTACAACTGACTATCTGAGGCATAGGGAGAAGGATGGAATCCACCCAAATCCTCACAAAGATGCTCAACCTCCATTTCCTTGTCTTCAACAAACTTGAGAGAAAGGTCCCTATCCATAAACAGCTGCAAGTAATCAGATTTCATCCTTTCTAGTTCCTTTTTAATGATTCATAGTTTGGTAGTAGTTACCCCTTCAGCAAAACCTTTATGTCTCTCCTCCAACTGAGTCCTCCATATAAGGTCTTTAATAAACTTATGTGCACCATCAATCCTTTTCAATACTTGCAACATCTTCTCCTATGTGACTAGAAGTTGGATCTCTAAGTCATGGAATTTCATCCTATCAACACTATGTATACTATCACAAAAAGGATCATGCAACTCATGTGGATGATATTGTTACATCCTTAATATGGCTATCTAAAGGCTCAACTTCTATACCGTCTTCCCTTGGAATAAATGTAGTTCCTCTTGGTTGTTTTGCTTGAGCTGCCAACAATATCGCCTCCTTAACTCCTAGTAACCACTCATTGCCCAACGTTTGTGTCTTGTTCACATTTTCTAATGGTTGATGTACAAAATCAAAAATGTTTGTGGCATCAATTCCCAACAAAAAATCATATTTAACACTAACATTGTGAGTATCAAAATTAAAATATTCTACAATACCAACATCCTCACATGAAATGGTTGTTATATCATAATGATACAAGGAAGTATGATTGCTGAAAAAATCAGAATTGTTAACATACCTTGGTGTTACAGTTTCATCATTCCCATGTGGTCCTTTGTGGTGGCATGTTGCTCCACTTTGTGTTCATTCTGTAGACTCACAATTGCAATATTTGATTCCTTTTGATCCAAACTCTCATATGGTTGAAGAGCATTTGTGGATGTGGCTTCATTTTCATCCTCATGTTCATTTGATAATTGAAGAATTACAATGGATTCATTTCTTCCTGAGCCAAAATTATCATAGGAACCTTGTGTTACTCTATTTTTCAAGACATCAAGCATCCTCTCCATAATTCGTGATGCAAAGCATTCTGGTAGCAAGGATTTACACTGTTGCAAGGTATGCTCTAACTCCTATTGTGTCTTATCTATATTCTTTGATATCTTCTCCCATTTATGCCTCTTCTCTTCATATGTCTAGGTTGAAGGAAAGTGGGTAACATTCTACCATCAACAAATCTAGCCATTGATGAAATTTTCTTCTTCTACACCTTATGCGCTTCTTCTTTTGAAAGTTTTGATCTCAAATTTTATTCAAAATTCCTCTTGAGTTCCCATATCTTTTTAGGAACATTCTCTTATACCATTGTAATATCCCCAATTAAAAATTAGGAATATTAACTCTAACTTTGCAATAGAGGTTCAATTAACTCTCAAATTTCTTTAACAACAATGGCTTATGAAGTGTTCTAGTTTCAACAAAGAGGAATGTATTTATAATTTAGGATTCAAATAAATGTGTGGATCCCATTAGAATATTCCTTGAGACCATTGTAATATTCCCAAATCAAATCTGATATAAATCTTGGTAGTTGGTTATTAAGTCTAGTTCGGAGATTTCTTCAAACACATTGTATGCAACCTCTTTATCATTAATGTTCAAGCTTAGAAAGTAAAAATCACATCAACAAATGTAAAGGAAGAGTTCTTGTCCTCATATAATAGTAGGAAGTGACTTGTATCCCATATTTAAACAAGCATGAACATCCATACAATTACAATCTTGAGCCAAGACTCTCTAGCTCAACTTTCACCATTGTCTTAATTTCCAACTCTTTCCAAATACCTCCTAAACCCTTCGAATTCACCCAAAAAAAACCCAAATTCATTCAATAACCCCCAAACAGAACCAAATAGCTCACTAAAATACTTCAGGTATCTGCTATGGAATTTTTACACACAAAAACTTAAGCTTGTATAACCACAATTGCAAATTTACACATAGATGTTCCAGCACATGAACATGAGATAGAATATGACGATAATAATGTGGATCTTTATTATTAATTGTTGGTAATAGTAAATATATTGATGGGAACAAAATTACAACAATATATATCTCTTATAGCAGCTCGAACCTCCTGGAACACATAGATATAAATGTAGAGATGCGCCCCTCCACCAGAAGAGATACCGAATAGAGTAGATCTGGTAAAATGGTGATATCTCGAGCATACATAAACCTTTTTGGGTGAACAAAAAGTATTAATTACTGGAAGGGAACTCCAGACACAATGGAATATGTAGCATAACCCATGAATTCACAAAACTACGATAACCTGACGTTCATTCTCGACCCATCTACATCGGTCCAAGCTCTAAATCAATAGAAAGTAGATCCAAATGACAGATATTCCTCCCAAATCGTTCCCTTAGTCATTGTAGCTAGGGTTTTAACCCTAGATTGTGAAAATGAGCACCTAATAAGGAGAAGGGACTCCTTAGTAGCAGTTCAGTAAATGTAAATTATTAAACTAAAACAGAAATAAAAACTACTCTAAAACATGTGCATGAAAAATAAACAACAATTTGTAAACAAGGGTTTTGTATTGATATTACCTTCAATGTGAAGGTTGATGAAGCTCCTTGCAATGTCCAAGAGGGTTGCTCCAAGCTCCAATGTGCTCCTTCTCTTTCTCCAATGGTGGGGATGGGCCAAAAGAGGCTCTCAAGGTGAAAGTAGTTCAATGGTGAACTAGGGTTTCAAGAGAGATTTTGGCAGAGTAAGGGTATACTTGATTGTGGATATGAAATAAGGGATCTCCATCACCTATTTATATTTTTTTGGTGGTGGAGTGTTGACCCATGGTTTTAGGAAACACATGGTTGATGGAAGTTGTATAGGGTTTTTTCCTCCTTTTCCTCATTATTTTATATTTTTTATTCCCTTTTTAGGGGGTTTTTGCTATTTTAGAGGAATTTTGGATATTTTTGGAGGAAAAGGGGGTTTTTTAGCCTTTTTGAGGCTATTTTGATGGTTTTGTGGCCTTTTGGAGGCATTTTAGAACTTTTGGAGGCTTTTTAATGGGATTTTTTGGGATTTTTTGGAAAATATGGTAGGAAAATGGACAAATGAACCATGTAATGTGGTAGATGAGGTAGTGAACACTTTTTGGGTGTTAACAGATTGCCCCCTGATGTGCGAGGGCAGGAGCTCATCGTATGGTCGATGGACATCATAAGTCATGAATGGTTTTCCTGGGGTGTGGAGAGAAGAGAAGAAACAAACTGAAGCCCGGAACAACGATCCCGAACAACTGCAAGAACTAAAAGTACATAACCTCAATAATGGATGAGGAATCATCTGATCATATGGACGAGGCGGGCATTCCCATGCTCGTATCAGGATATAACATAACAATAACAATGGGGTCCAAAAAATGGGGACCTGAAATATACATGACCTCAAATACTGACTGAGGAATAATCTCAATATATGGACGAGGCGGGCATACCCATGCTCGTATCAAGATACATAAACAGAACTATGAGGCCCGAAAAGGGGGACCTGTAAATACATAGATAACCACTGTGTACATCATAAGTGTCCAGAGGGGACACAAATCTGGGACATACTGTTGGGCTGATCATGTGTGGACTGAAGAACTGGTGCACTGGAACATCAACAGTGCTACTGACTAGGGTACCAGAGGAACTGATGAGCTGCTGGATCATAATGACTGGGAGCAGAAACGTCGATGGTACACTGAGCTGGAACTGAAATGGGTACTCAAGGAAGCATATAGCTGGATGGCTTCCGAATACAATCGCCAACGCAGCCCGGACATCCACGGGAACATATAACTGGGCGTTCCGAAGTGACTCACCAATGTGCTAGAGTCGGGGGAAATCCGGGGTCTTCGCCAAATAATGTAAAGGATGTAACCCTACGCGATTCTCGATGATGCGATCAAGGTGCCGAAGTCGAGCATGTGAGAAACAACCACTCGGAGAGGCAATGATGACTCCTCTCAGAATGATCCGTAGGAACTTACCACAGATGGTGATAAGTCCAAGGCGTAGGGACCTCTGGGCCTATCCTATGGAATAGAGGGGCTGTCGTTGACAGAGGGAGACCTGCAACTATCAAGGAAATAATGTTTCCTTGACAGGAGCGCGAGGTGTAGAACCGAAATGTGATAATACTGATGGTAGGACTAACAAACTGGGAGGGAAAAAATGGGCAAGTAGAGTAGGTGGACTCAAACTTCCTTTGTTCAGAGTATGATAATGGGAGTGATCGGGAAGCATATGAAACTGACTGAGGGGAAAGGGATCATAGCTGTATGGGATCTGGGAAGGGTGACTGGTCTGAGGGAGACTCAAGCGGGTATAAAATGGCAGGAGACTGCAGAATACTCTGAACAAAGGCGACCTGTTGGGGGGTGCTGCCGAGATGATCGATCATAGTGCCAGGAGGCACGGGAGGAGACTTCTTCATGGGTTAAGGAACTAGAAGAAGTGTGTGTAAAATGATACTGTCGTGTGGATTTATACGAGCCCAGGACAGTTCATGCTCGTGGTTGCCTTCAATTTTAAGGAGTCTGAAAGCGATAAGAAGACTCTGAAATGATAGAATGGTACTGTCGTGTGGATTTAACAAGCCCAAGACAGTTCATGCTCGTGGTTGCTTTCAATTTTAGAGAGTCTGAAAGAAAATAAGAAGACTCCAGGGGGTTGCTTTTTCGTAGATTAAGTCTCCAAGGCCCAAAGAAGCATAAAAGGATACAATGAAGAACTCTTCTAGCCGGTGTGACTAGAGTATTCCTTTTTCGTAATTAGTCTACCAGGTCCGGAAAAGGGTTAAACTTATACCAGATAGATGCCCTTTCAGGTACTTTAACGAGCATGAAAGGAAGCAAGATTGCTCGGCGATCTTTTCATTCTTTTAGGAGTCAGAAAAGAGCTTAGCGGAAGCTCCCTAAGTGCCTTTTTCGTAAAGGACTTGTCCGGCCTGAAAAAGGGATAAAATTATACCGAACAAAAGGAATGGTCAGGCAAGGAGGAAGTGTTCAATCAAGGAGCAGTAATGATGACCAAGAACGAGGGTAGGAGGGGAACACTGGTGGGCCTCCTTGCGGGTGAGTGAAATGGTGGCAAAATAACGAAATATTTGCGGTATGACAGGAGTGAATGGCTCATGTAAAAGTGTGGAACAATCCGATGGTGGCAGATGTGGCACGCAAACCGAGGCAGCAAGGTGTCAGGACACAATGTTGAAATTGTACCAGGTGAGAGTGAGAAATGATCTCAAGCATCATCACGAGCTCGGAAAAATGAATCCGGCGATATAAAGGGTGTCAAAAATGGGTAATGGCCGATGTGGCACGCACACCGAGGCGACGAGGATGTTTTGGAAAAATACCAAAAAAATCGGGGGGTGAGAGCGAGAAATGATCTCAAGCATCATCACGAGCTCAGAAAAATGAATCCGATGATATAAAATATGTGAAAAACGGAGAACGACCGATGTGGCACGCAAACCGGGGGGACAAGGTGTCATGTCACGATGTCAATAAAGCTTCTGGTGAGAGCGAGAAATGATCTCAAGCATCATCACGGGCATGGAAATATGAATCCGGCGGTGCAAATGGTGCCAAACATGGAGGCCATAAGGACTCCGAAAATAACTAAGTTAAAAAATGGTTACAAATAAAGGTGAGTCCACCAAGCGAAGGATGCAGTGGTGGGGAGAAATGATGGCCCGTGGGGGAAGAATACTAGGTGTATCGAATCACATCAAATCTACAAGTGATATGTGACCTCAAAAATGGTTGAGATCACAAATGTGAAAAAGTGAACAGGGTTAATGACCTGCCCCCATGCTATGTGCATGGGGTTTGTGATTGTGGATCACATATGTGTGGGTTTGAACAACGGGTTCATTGACGTGCTGAGATAGATGTGATGGGGAAGGTTCAAAATGATTGATCATGCCCCCTATCCCAGGGTCGAGGGAATATATTATGCCCCTTGACTCAGAGGTGTCAAGGTGGTGCTCTATGATGGCGGGGTTAAGACCGGGCACTTCGGTATAGGACCAGGCAAAGACATCACGGAATTCTTGGAAGAGTTTTTTGTACTCCTCAATCTTTTGCTCACTGCAGGATGCTCCTAAAGTTATGAGTTTAGGAGTACCTCTTGGGGCAGCGATATCAATTTGGATGACAGGTGAGATGTTATCCATGTTACCCTCCTCGAAGGCGGCAGGAGCAGGAATAGGGTCCTTGAACCAGTCGACCTTGGTGGGAAGGAAGTCTTTGGATTCAACCGTGAATTGGGTGGCTGTGCTAGAGGAGGATTCTTCTGGGATGAAGTAGGAACGATGATGCATATCATCCCAGGGATAATCCGGGGCAGTGAGGGCCTCGAGAATCTCCTCATCAGTACGGAAAGTTTGGGCCGTCAAATCGGTTGACGTGGGAATGGTAGTGGAAGAGATCATGTAAATGGTGTTGACCTCCCCGGACGGGGGTGAGATCGGGGGGTGAATCTCCTCAATAGTGGTTGGTGCCGTCTCAAGATCCAGATTGTTCATCTCATAAAGAGCTGCTCTATAATCTGGGAGATCGGGACAATGATGTGAGTAGTGCCCGTAAACACCGCATATAGCACAGGGGTGATTGGTACGCAGGGATTTATCTTTAGGCTTGGGGGTGGAGTTTAGTTCGACAATCGGGATGTTGGGGTCATCGTCGAGCATTTGCATGTGCTTCTGTAATGCTGGTAACTGGGGACACTGATGAGTGGCATGGCCTAACTCATCGCACAACAAGCATTTGGGAGGAGCACGAAACACTGGGGGGTTTTTAACTGTCTTGGGAGGTGGTACAGCAGTGTAAGGTTGTGGACCTCTGCCCCCAGTGGGTTTAGGAGTAGGAGGGGGAGTCGTGGAGGACGAAGGGGTAGAGACACTGGGAGGTGGCTGAGTGGTAGTAGCCATGGGTTGCACCGGTTGGAGGACGACATCTGGTGTCGGCGGGCGAACGGGAGGCGAAAGATACCATACGGGTAATCCCAAGGTTAACCCAGGGAGGCTAAGGGTAGCCATAACCGGGGCGCTTACTACTCTTGAAGGAGGGACTAGGAAGGGGATAGTGTGGATAGGTGTAACACCAATGTGGCTAGGTACCAATGGTGGTTTAGGCAACAAGGGTGGTTGATTATTAGGTGGTTGGTTATCGTGGGACAAGGTACATAAGTCAGACACATCCGTGGGGGCCGATGGAGGCGGAATAGATTGGAAGGTGGAGGTCATCGGCGCGTCTGAGTAAACTCCAGGTCCCGTAGAGGAAACAAATGAGGTGGAGGCATGAGAAACAGGTTGTTCAACCATGGGGAGAACATTTTCAGGTGTCGCGGGAGCACTGGGATCATAGTAGGTGAGCTGGTCAACCTTAACCACACGTCCCTCATGGGGGAACATCATGGTGTGAAAAATGGAAGAGGCAACCGCCCGCATGGCGTACATGTAGCTGCGGCCAAGTAAAAAGTTATAATCCAATTGGGCATTGATTACCTCGATGTCGATAAGGACGGTTTTACCACCTAACTAGATGGGGACATTGGGTAGGAGGCCTTGGGGCTGGGCCGACCGGCCGTCGTAGGCGCGTAATGCAGTGGTGGACTGCTGGAGAGTAGGGGATCCCAAATTCTGCCACACGAATGTAGACATCACGCATGTGGAGGCACCTTCATCGATGATGCATCGATGGATGACAAGATTCCGAACGGAAACAGAAACTTGGAATGCTAAGGAGGAAGGCAGGCGTGGTTCGGATTGGTCCAAATCAAATGCCATTAAATTCGAATCATGTGGGTCAATTGCCCCAATGGCAGAGAGTAGAGTCTTACGCTGGGAAGGGTAGTTTTTCAAGACTTCTAATGCAGACATGGCTGCGGGAGACTGGGCTAAGTCATCTACGATGTTGTAGTTTGACCCAGCGCACGCATTGGGGTTGTTGTTGATACGGCGAAGTGGGAAATGAGCTGCTTTGGAAGCGTCATCTACTGGAGGGAGAGGGATACGTAACGCTTGATCAGTGGGATGAGCGTTAGGGGTTTTATCAGCGGGTTGTGTTTCGGAGGTGGAGCCATATTGGTTCCGACGGGTCTGAAGGTTGACGTCAACAGATGACATCATCAACAGGTGGTGGGTCCCTGAGTCAAACATGGGTTGATCAGGAGCGGCGTACGTGATCTGCTATTGTTGGGGTTGCGTGTTGGCTTGAGGAGTAGCCAACAGCTGAGTATTCATGATGCCTTGGGTTGGTAAGGGGTTTTGCAGAACCAAAGGTGGTTGCTGAGGTTGTGGGGGGTTGGGCTGCGCTGGAGGAGCTGCATGTCCTTGGCGATGGGCCTCATCAACCCAAAGTTGCCGAGCTCGCTTCAAGTGTGGGCAAGCATGGGTGTAGTGGCCATATACCCCGCAGATAGAACAAGGATGGTTCATTCGCAAATTAGGGTTTTTATCCTGCTTGGGCGGGCGTTCAGGGTTTTGGTTAGCGGGGGCCGCGTTGTTATTGTCGGGGGGATTCGCCGGTTGACCAGCTTGGTCAGCAGGTTGGTTGTTCCCACGATTACGGCCCTTGTCACGGTTTTGTTGGCCCTGGTTACGTTGGTTGTTCTGGTTTTGCTGCGGATTGTGTTGGGCGTAGACTTTCCCTTGGGCAGCAGGTGGATTCTGAGGTTGCGCAGGTGCGGGAGCAGGCTGCGGGGGATGATATGCAGGTGGAGGCTGAGCAGGTGCAGCGACTTGAGGAGGTTGCTGATATGGCTGTGGAGCAGGTTGTGGGTTTTCTGCAGGGGCTGCCTGTGGCGGATAATAAGCGGGTTGGGCTTGTGAAGGCGCAGGAGCTGGGGCAGCCTGCTGGTGGTAGTAGGGCTGAGGTGCGACCGGGTGGGCATAAGCGGGGGGTCGCATGACCGAAGCACTGAGGAGGACATGAGGGTCCATGGTGATGGTGATGTGTTATGGGAGCATACGAGTTGGTTGCTCCAGACTGTGAGGTAGCCCGTGAAAGGTCGGGGCCAGGGGTAGGGCGTGCAATGGAAAATGGTTGAGGATGCGAAGAAACACGGCCAATGATACCGTCTGCAGCGTGGGATGCCCCCTGCGCATCATGTTGGGAGGACTCACCGCGAGGGGCGTCAGGTATAATGGTATAAAGGTAACTCGACTGGGCGTAAATGAGGTCGAACTGTTGGGCCTTAAGGATGGCCTCTTCTTCAGACTGGGGTCTTTCTGATGCCACATCCTTAGCAATGACAGGGAGAAGGGATTTGAGGAACGAATCTAGGAAGATACGGTCGTCTAGTTTGATCTTGCATAAGCTACGGCGTCGACGCCACTCATGGATGTGGTCCGTGATATGGGTAGCCGTGTTTTGTCTACAAGATAGGAGGATCTCAACGCCCGCGTCATAGAGGACAGGCAACTGGAAGAACTGCAAGAAGGTCGAGGCAAGGGAAGCAAAGGTGGCATGGGTCCCATGGGGTTGCTAGATATACCACTTGGCTGCAGAGCCAGTGAAGGTGCGCTGTAAGAGACGGAGGCGAACAGACTCGTCCACTATGGAGTTAGAGGAACACCATAGGTGGAAAGACATGATATGGTTTTGTGGGTCCTCACCAGCCTTGCCCTCGAACTTAGGGATGTCAGAGGGGAGCTTAGTAGGAATATGAGGCCACGTAGGGTCGTGTCGAATAGGATCGTTGGTCAATCTGGCCAGGTCAGGTAGATTGAGGCTAGCCATGAATGGCAAACTGGAAGAAGGATGTGACACAGTAGTGGGTTGGACCAAGCTGGGGCCAATGCCCCCGAGTGGGGGGACAGGATTTGGGATGGTGCCCCCCAGTGGGGGAACGGAGGTAGTATAGGAGGGGCCTGCACCACCATGGGTAGTGTGAGCCACTGATGTAGTGGGGATAGGAATTCCCGCTGCGGGAATAGGTACCATGAGGGGAACGGTAGATGGGGGCCCCATGGAGGGCATACCCAAAACAGGAGTAGAAACTGGTGTAGTGGTTGATGTACCACCAATTGTCCCTATAACAAACGGAGTGGAAGTCGTGCCAGCCATGGGGCTAGTAGGGGCAGTGTAAATAGGGTTCTCAGACTTTTCGTCAGAATCGGAGGTAAAGTAAGGAGCGTCAATATCTGGTGACGGAGTCCTATGTCGTTGACGAGTGGAGTCAAGTGACAAGGCTCTAGATCTGTGATGAGTGGTATCAATGGATGATGATCGGAATCTATGACGGGTGGTGTCAAGAGAACCGTGTTTTGGGGGATCGCCCCTGAGGCGCCGAGAATGTCTTGGGGACTCAATGGTGACAGATGGTGTCAAATCTACGTGGGTTGAGGTGAGTATAAAAACAGCTCAAAAAATCCTAATGCAACCGAGTGTGCAGAAGGAGAGCTCAAAAAACAAGGCACTCAGGCCAACAACCAACTCAAAACACCCACTGCAATAGTTGTGCTACAATAGGTGGAGTATCAACAAAGATGGTCAGAATACCAACAAGCAGCAGGTTTCCTAAAAAGAAAAAATGGTGGACTCACTAGACCAAAGGGAGGTAAAGGAGCATGCAAACACCTAACTAAAAGTATTCTGACTCAACTAAACATATCCTCTGCAAGGTGATGAAATCCAAGTCAGACAATATGAGTAGGAAAGCCAAGTGGCTATGATATCCCCCTACCGAAAGGGACACCGGGTATTCAATCCTAGAAGAATGGCAACTAAGATACCCCGTTCATGACACGTCCAGAAAGGTGAATCTGTCGTTTAGTCCGTTTACCGCAATACCCCTATACAGGGATATCCCGTGAACCGCGAAAGGTAGCCCTTCGGTTACTGAATGGAGTGCGGTATTCCACTCAGGCCTTCAGAACCAGTCTCCCGACTTCAACCCTCCTAAGGGAGAGGCCCTCTGATAAACTGATCGTGACCGTGCCAAAAAGTACTAGGGGATTTTGGTTCCCTATTTGGACAACAACTATGTCTCAAGTGTAAGTGACCGAGGGGTGTTATTGGAAGCCT
Source organism: Larix kaempferi (assembly GCA_027924585.1). Lineage (NCBI taxonomy): Eukaryota > Viridiplantae > Streptophyta > Pinopsida > Pinales > Pinaceae > Larix > Larix kaempferi. Next base: position 3,265,083 of record BSBM01000182.1, on the reverse strand, counting down.
ATCCCCCCAACCCTACCTAACTACAAAGATTCTTTTGTGTTCCCCAAGTGGGGTTAGAATATTGGTTGAGTTAGGTACTTTTTTAAGGCTCACTTGAATTATGTGACAGAGTGTGTGCTCGTGAGGTGATGAACCCAAAATAGAAGTGCCATAAGGGGGCAACTTCTAACTATCAATAATACTGAAATTGAAATTTTAACTTGCAAAATTTTCTGAATTAAAAATACTGAAATTCTAAAAAGATTCTGTAAAGGGAACAGAAATTATGTTGCAGAAAGGCTGTAAGGAAGTGAGGCTGCAGGTAGGACAGAGGGCTGTTCAGATGCAGAAAATATTGCAGCAAAAAGGGGCTGGGCTCAAAACAGGAAAAATGCAGAAATCAGACCGCGGGTCTGTGGCGAATCGGAACAAGCAGACCACAGGTTTGAGGGAAACAGACGCGGTCAGGTCACGGTTTTTGGGCCAACAGAGGCAGTCGGGACACAGGAAAAAGGGAAAAAGACGCAGTCGGGTTGCGGCAAAAAGGCTAACAGACCTAGTCGGGCCGCAGGAAAGTGGCTGAAAGCCGCATTCTGGACGCGGGAAAATGGCCGACAGGCGCAGTCAGATCGCAGCAAACAGGCTGATTAGCCGCGGTCGGATCACAGGTAACAGACTTGAATCCACCGGCAGGGCGTTGGAAACAGTCTGAGAGTCGCGGTCGGGTCGCAGGTAAAGGCCTGAAAGACGCGGTCGGGACGCGACTGCAGAGGGAAAAGACGCGATGTACGGCGGCCGAAAGGGACGACCGAAAGGGAAAAAAAAAAAAATTTAAGCGGAAACCAGAAATTCAAAATCCAGTGGAGTCGCCAAAACTGTAGCTAGGGTTTTACCCCTAGCTTGTGCAAATGAGCACCTACTAAGGAGAAGGGACTCCTTAGTAGCAGTTCAGTAAATGTAAATTATTAAACTAAAATAGAAATAAAAACTACTCTAAAACATGTGCATGAAAAATAAACAACAATTTGTAAACAAGGGTTTTGTATTGATATTACCTTCAATGTGAAGGTTGATGAAGCTCCTTGCAATGTCCAAGAGGGTTGCTCCAAGCTCCAATGTGCTCCTTCTCTTTCTCCAATGGTGGGGATGGGCCAAAAGAGGCTCTCAAGGTGAAAGTAGTTCAATGGTGAACTAGGGTTTCAAGAGAGATTTTGGCAGAGTAAGGGTATACTTGATTGTGGATATGAAATAAGGGATCTCCATCACCTATTTATAGTTTTTTGGTGGTGGAGTACTGACTCATGGTTTTAGGAAACACATGGTTTATGGCAGTTGTATAGGGTTTTTTCCTCCTTTTCCTCATTATTTTATATTTTTTATTCCCTTTTTAGGGGGTTTTTGTTATTTTAGAGGAATTTTGGATATTTTTGGAGGAAAAGGGGGTTTTTTAGCCTTTTTGAGGCTATGTTGATGGTTTTGTGGCCTTTTGGAGGCATTTTAGGCCTTTTGGAGGCTTTTTAATGGGATTTTTTGGGATTTTTTGGGAAATATGGTAGGAAAATGGACAAATGAGCCATGTAATGTGGTAGATGAGGTAGTGAACACTTTTTGGGTGTTAACAATCATATTTACATGATATTCATCCCAAGAGAGATGTCTTCAATGAAAATTGGATCCACTGGTGCACCCTCCAATCTCTAAAAACAATAGAAACTAACACTATGTGAGAGCAAGTGCACCCTCCACACTGGAAACACTGGAAAACAAACACAATGGAAACACTGAAATACTAATGAATATTCATATCTTAAATAAAAATCACAACATATTATGATCAATGAATCTCAGTATAAATATCTGGATGATCTTTCTCAACACCTGCAATGAATCCCAAATGAAGAGATATGGCTGATCTCTCCTCTCACACTAGCTAGGCCCTGGAATCTTTCACCACTGAAACCAGTCACAAATACAAAGGGCACATCTCCCAATCTTGAAATCCACAAGATCTATTCAATTAAAAATTACAAATCTCAAATTTTCCCAACATATGCCCTCACTCTTCTTTTATAACTCTCCATTCTCTTCTAGAGACTTCTCTCTCAAAAATATCATATTAATAAATATTATTTTTATGAGAGAATAATCCTTTGGGACACCATAACTTCCTCCCTAATGTTATTTTGGCCTCATGTAGACATTTATCCTCTTTTAAATTAGAATTTGGAGATGCCTCTATGATTTAGTGGGAGTCGCAACTCCCCTTAGGCCCACTCTACCCCCATGTGCCTTCCTTGAGCTATATTTAGCAGTTGCTTTGTCATAAGTTACCATATATGCATGTCATCGAATCTGTCATAGATTTTCATAGATTCCTTCCTCATTTAGTGGGATTTTAAATCACTTGGACTCCCTCCTTCACTAATGCACCCCTCTAGTTATTTCCAGCCAGATGCCTCTTCATGAAACTTCTTGGGAGTTACTCTTCCTTAGAATTCGAATTTGTGGATTCTCTCCTTTATTTGGAGGTGTTACAACTTACTTGTGGGCCAATTTTATCCTCCTATTCACCCTCCTTGTATGACTTGGACCATTTCCACCTCATTTATGAATATTTGGCCATTTTATTACAAAAATTGTGATCCACATCACCCCTTCTAGTCTCTGAATTTAAATTTGAAAAATGACTATACGCCATGATATTCCAAATTTAATTTTTTTTCTCAAATGGTTAATAATCAAAATTTGGGGGCATTACATGATTTGTCAAGCACCAACTTGTGGAAGACACCAATATTCTGTCCTTGCCCCAGCCTACCACCCAGATATAGATTTGTCGTTGTATTCCTCGATCACAATTCACTTTTCACTTTCTAATTTGTTTCCTTAGTTCTGTACAAACTGTTGAGCATACTATATTTCAAATTTACAACTCTTTCTGTATGACCATTCCTTGTATCCTTCTATTCAAATACTCCTTGAAATGCTCCTTGGGCTCTTCACAAATTCTCCTCATATTTATGAGCAACTGCTCCTTGTATTTCTCTATGTCATGTAATCTCATGCACTTCCTCAAGTCATAAAGTCATTGATTCCTCTAAGCATTTGATCTGTTCCCCGAAGCTTGCAATTTCAAAACACTACATCTTTTGTGCTCAAGGTTAAAAAAACACTTCAATCTTTTGCTTATTTATACCATTCATTCTTTTCTTTGTTCAATTGATTTATCCATAAGCAAAGGATTTTCTATGGAAGTTGCATCCCTTCTACCTTTCTTTTACAAATAGTTTTACCCACACATTTTTCTTGAACGGACCCCATTCCCTATTCCTCTATTGGCTTGTAGCTTGTGGACTATAATATTTTGTCTTGATTAACACACAAACTATTGCGCGGTGTATTGCAGAACATACTTGTGTTGGGAACTGCACAGATAACTCTAGTGGTACTTTGCACAAACTTCTTGTGCACATTTGGTGGGGCTTGTTGAGACTTGCGCACATGTTTTCTATATACTTCTTCAAACTAGATTTAAGACTTCAATTCCATTACCAAGTTCAACAATATCTTTGACATCAATGACAACACCAATATCAACATACTTTTCTAACAAAGATCACAAAGATACTTTTCTAGAAGAGATTACAAAAAATACTTTCTTGACAAAGATCAAATGAAACACTTTATGCACTTTAATGCAATAGGTAAGGAAAAATTATATGCAATAGTCCAATCTAACTAAGATCTAAAAAGATCCATAACATCTAGTGGTTAAACATGATCTCCAACATTTGAGGCTTTTTTAATGTTGTTGATCTTTTCAATGTTGATTCCCCTATGTGGACAATTCATGTAGTAGAGGTTCCCTTTGCATTTCCAACATTCAAGAGGTGGTCTTGATCCTTCATCTCCTTTGGATCTATTATGTTATAGTTGTTCTTGCTAATTATTATTTGGAGTAAGAAAATCCTTTATTCCTCTGCTCTTGCTTGTCTTCTTTCTTATATTTCTAGTCTTTCTGATGTGGATATTTGTTCTTATTTAGATCATACAAATGCGTGGCCTTCCAAACAGCTTCTTTAAGGTTCATTGGTCTATCATACTAAATCTTGTCTCTATAGAAATCTAATAGACCTCTGAGAAACTATGAATCTTCACATTTTCATCTTTTACAAAGTCTATATATTTCATAAGTTCTAGGAACATTTTCTCATAGGCTTCCATGGTCATGCTACCCAATTTGAGCTCGAAGAAATCCTCCATCTTCTTATTGTAATAATGCTCTAAGAGGTATTCCTTTTAAAAGTATTTCTTGAACTTTTTCCATGTAATTTTGTCTTCATCAATATCATTTTGCTTGATTATTTTATCCCATCAAATGGATTATTTACCATGCGGATGGTAGATGGCTACTCTTGCTTCCATGTTTGGTGAATATTGATGTAAATGAAAGAACTTTCTAAGACCCAAAAACCAAGCTTCCACATCTTCTCCTTGCTTTTCTTCTCCATCAAAGGTTAGAGGCCTGATCCTTCTCACTTATCCCACCAGTTCATTTTGAGTGAATATCCTCTTCTTATATCCTACTAGGGATCTTTCAAGGATGTTCTCTAAGCTACTTGATGAATATCTCTTCTAACTTACAGAAGAGGGAAGATGATGAGGTTTTCTTGAATAATATTTGGATCTACCCCGCTCTCCTCTTGGTTCGTGATACTTGTCTTCGGACTGTTTCTTGGGGCCGATATTCAGTATTCTTGTAATTGTTTCAAACCTTGCATGATTTTTATTTGGGTTTAAATGATTCGCTCAATATATTTTCTACAGGTTCTCACTTCCATCTTTAAAGTGTTCTCCAAATCCAAGGGTTGAGTGCCTCTTTTAGGTGTTTTTGTCATGGATATTCCTCCTCCATGACCTCACTTGGAAAAATCCTCTTCAGGGATAGAAGGTATATGTCCTTCCTTCCAATCCATCACTGATATTTAAACTTTGACATATTTAGTCTTCACTTCTTCGTTTAGGGTTAAAATTTCAGTTTCATAACCATGTCGCAGGATATAATAAGGACTAGAGGTTGTGATGTGTTGATCATTAATCATTGTTATCACATCATAAACCTATTTCACAACATATACATACTAATTCTAAATTCATGAACACATAGTTACAATTCCATAGAAGGCCAAACAGTCGTAAAGTTGAAACCTAGGCTTTGATACCAGTTGTAATGTACCAACACCCCAAGTCACACCAACAGGGTAAGATACACCAGGATTCTAACGGGAAAGTTACGATTCGAGTGAATGCACAGTGGAATAAGGTTTAATTAATGATATGCCAACATTCCAACAATCCAAATAAAGTAAAACAATCATCCATTAAAGGAAGACAACGCTTCTAATGCAAAAGTTTCCTCGAATGTACATGTGATGCATGGTAATTGTAACATGAATGCAAACAAGTATAAGTAACCCTTTCACATTTAAACTCAATATCATCATCACATATATGGGCAGCCACACATCTCCATTTAACCAATAATAAATTCAGATCTACATATGTAATAAAATTCATCCTTACAACAATAAGCAAATCAGCATTACGATATTCCAATAAAGCAGAATTATAACACCATAATACACCAGATTTATGACATTCATCCACAACCATTAAACCCATAATATATCAAATCTGAAAGTTGTCATCTACAGCCATATAATTAACATAACCACCATATCTACTGGTTTCCACAAAACATAAACCCAATAGCATCTACTAGCTGCAATAACACAAATAAATCTGCTCTACAAACTACCAATTTAACATTATTAATTTAGCCATATAACATAAGAATATAATCAAATATGCAACATAAAATATCAGAGATAAACCCAGCCTCCATGGGAACATATGTAGCATAAAAATATATTAATAATTCAAAATAGAATACTTATCTCTGAAAGGCGCACCTAACTTCAACAGGGCAATGTTCCACCTAGCCTTAGACACCGTCGAGTGTAATGCTTGAACAGATCACCCCCGAGCTGAGGCCATAGATCCACATGCTAGGGAAATCTCAAAATAAGATCCTAACAGCAATATTCAAGCCACAACTTGAGGAAACCAACACAATACGTCACCACTTACTTTCTCCTCCACCTCACTACCAAGTGCAACAAAAATCCCTTCACCACCCAGATCCCTTAGGACATCACCATTCACCATCAGGATTTATGTGTAGGATTAGGATGGAGACAAATAATGGTCTTGAGGTATTTATGTGTTTAATATAAAATATCACGAGTCTCCTCACTGGAATAGATCCTTGTTCAATCACCCTCACTGATCTCCAAGTTTCCAAGAACAGAAATGCAGCACAACAGATGATGCGCAAGATGAAGTGATTTATCTAAGACAGAAGCGCAAAGACAGAAATGCAGCACATTATATGATGCACAAGATAAGGTGATTTATGTTAGACAGATGCGCAAAGACAAAAGAGCAGCATAGCAGATGATGTGCAGTATGATGAGTTTTATCTTAGACAAGTGCGCAAGAACAGAAAGGCAGTATCGTAGATGGTGCACAGAAGGTTATAGGTTATTTGATACATATGTGTAAGAACGGAACTGTAGAATAGTGGAGGATGAGCAGTATCAGTTGAGTTTGTAGATGCACAGAAATAGAATAGTATATTTAAATATTGCGCAGATTGCAAAATATTATGGAGTATGAGAACCAGTGTGTAATATTGAAGATATTGATTGAGTGAAGTGAAGTGTGTGATGAACTGATGATACAGTACATCAATTTCAAGATCAGAGTATACAACAAGTGTGCATAGTGGAATGTATTGCATTAAATATGAAGAGTGCATAGATTAATAGAAATCAAAGATGAATCTTTTACAGACATATCATCGCGGTAAGACGGGGAAAGGAACAGGGAGTTGGTGCTTCCTTCAAGTCGGTCCCTGTAAAACTAGGGTGTCAGTTCCTCCTTCCAGTTGCAGATTGCAAAATATTATGGAGTATGAGAACCAGTGTGTAATATTGAAGATATTGATTGAGTGAAGTGAAGTGTGTGATGAACTGATGATACAGTACATCAATTTCAAGATCAGAGTATACAACAAGTGTGCATAGTGGAATGTATTGCATTAAATATGAAGAGTGCATAGATTAATAGAAATCAAAGACGAATCTTTTACAGACATATCATCGCGGTAAGACGGGGAAAGGAACAGGGAGTTGGTGCTTCCTTCAAGTCGGTCCCTGTAAAACTAGGGTGTCAGTTCCTCCTTCCAGTTGGTGCTGGTAAATCAGGTATTTGGTGCTTCCTTCAGGTTGTAGCATTTAAATTAGGGGGTTGGAGCCTCCTTCCAGTTGGTGCTGGTAAATCAGGTATTTGGTGCTTCCTTCAGGTTGTAGCATTTAAATTAGGGGGTTGGAGCCTCCTTCCAGTTGGTGCTGGTAAATCAGGTATTTGGTGCTTCCTTCAGGTTGTAGCATTTAAATTAGGGGGTTGGAGCCTCCTTCCAGTTGGTGTTGGAGAAATTTTGGAAGTTGGTGCATACCATGAATGTAATCTTTATAATATAAGAGAGCATTTTGTGGTTTTCTCCCCTTTCGGTGTCCACATTAAATATTTTTGTTCTGTGTATTGCACATATGATGTTGAATGACTTTGTTTGTGATGAATGCTTAATATAAGAATTTTTTATATTTGGTAAAAGTGAAAATTGTGCATAACTACACATAATACTGATTCACCCGCCCCACACCCCTCTCAGTATTAATAATATTTCCAACAATTGGTATCAAAGTGGGTGTCTTTAGTAATAGTTTAACATCTAGAAGATAGGCCCTTGCGCATATATGGGTGGAAAGGAAATATCTTCTCAAGGTGAAGCACCATGGTTACACGAAAATGGCAGCATGGAAAATCTCTTTGTCGTAGAATCAAGGTATGTTATTCGCACTCAGAGAAAATTATACAAGAGGTCAAAAGAGTTGAAACCAATATTATGCAAGCTCTGAAAAAGAAAGAAGAAGAGTCAAAAAGGATGGCAGTATACTTTACTAATCAATTACAGGAGATGGATAAAACCTGTCAAACTAAGAAACTTAAGATTGACACATTGGAAAGTGAACTTAAGAAATTAGTTGCAGAGAATCAGAAGTTATCTAAAGAGATCGTACTTCTGAATAAAAAAATGGAAGAAAGAGAAGAAAGAGTTGCTAATTCAAATGAAGAAATCATTTCACTTAAAGATCAACTCCAAAAGTCCCAAAGACAAAGTGACAATGCCAGCATGGTGATCAATGAACAACAACTTCAAATTCAAGAAAGACTACTCGAGATAATTTCTATGAAAGAGAAGAGTTCTGAGAATACAAAAATGATTGATGAACAGAAGACTCGATTACTAGAAAAGGAAGAGGAAGTTGAAAGACTGCAAACACAGCTAAGAACAAATGACAAGTTTTCCAAAAGTGCATAAGTCTTGAATGAGATTCTGAGAAAACAGAGGTCACCATTTAACAAATTTGGTGTAGGTTACAATATTGGAATCAGTAAGAAAGAATCCTTCTCTCAAGGTATAAAATGAACAAATTAATCAAGAGAAAAATCAAAGGACAAATTATAAGGATACTGCGCAATTAAAGGAATTGTACTCACATAGAAGTGTTGAATGTTGGAAATGAAACATGGATGGACATACTGGAAAGTTTCGTAACAACATTGTAACGCCCCATATTTCGACTAGACAGGTTTATCCGTGACACATATTGAACTTTATTTTCTTATTATCTGTTGGACTTAACTAGACTGGGTAAACTATACTTATGACACGATACACCCGATTATATGTTGCTACCATGTGTATGTCGTTACTATGTTATGTTGTCACTATGAATATGATGTTATGATATTATGATCTTACTATGTTCATGCAGTTAATAGGTTATGGTTGTCATGAGATTCATTTCTTTTATAATGACGATATATATGTTTTAACGTTTTCATTAATGGAATGTGAAATATATGATGTTATACGTGGATGCCATCCTATGATGAAATTGATTGAATTGTTATATGTCATGCATACCTGTGATGAGCTAAAATTGTGGCGTGAAATAAAACGATGTTGATGATATAGATCAATTGGCGATCGAATGGAAATGCTTGTTATAAAATGTGTATTTTGCGAAATACTAACCTACATGATACAAGGGCTATGGGATAGCGAGATACTTGATCTAATACATGGGATAAGAACTTTTCCATGCAGTAATATAGTAAGGAATGATGCTCTCGGGATTATCGGTTTGTGGGCTCGGGGGCTAGGAAACCCGTCAGTTTCCTAGGGCCAGCATGATAAGAGCTGGTCGGTAGGGTGGTTCATTCAATCGGTTGCTAAGCTTTAAAGACAAAAATCTGGAAGGAAATCTACAGCAAGCTATGAGACAATATACAAACTTCAAACTTCTGGTAACAGGTATTTTCCTTGTTAATTATTACATTAGTCATATTTTAAACTTATGATAAAACATTATGCTAAAACATGTATATGCACTGAACTTAAACATGCATGTAAATGAGAATTATATTATTTTTACCTCTTGAATGTTGATGCAAACTACGATAATAGGAAAAATAATAAATGATCAAATAATATTTTTATTTATTATCTAGAAACAAACCCGTACAGAAAATTAATTAATTCAGAAGCTTGTCATGTGCTCTGCCAAAAACCAGAGCACTACATTTGGTATCAGAGCCACTTGTTCGGACTCTTGAACCTAAAAGCCTATTCATGCTTCATCTCATCATGGTTAAACAGAAAATCTACTTGCTAATTTACCTACTTGACCTCTAGCCATAGTAAGCTTCCAAGGTACCTGCACAACGATAATAGGAATAACATCAGAAAAATGTATATATAATTATATTTTAATTCTTTTATAACTATTGGGGTGCACACAAAAAAAAAAAACTAGTATGAATGAACAAGAATAAATAAAAGAGTTATATATATATATATATATATATATATATATATATATATATATTATGAAAATGAAAAGATCAAGAAAACCGTGAGGATCTCCGTGCCTTCTGTGTGAAAACATTCAACCTGCTTCTCTCAAGCAAAGATGCAAATTTGGAACTTTTTTTTCACTGCAACTTTACCATATTCCAAACTAAGCAGTTTTGGGACTCTCTTTGGCATGTTGTTTTGGCCCATATATGGAAGTTTGTCAATGTTCTGTGTAGCCGTAGAAACTAGTTACAAATGTATTGCTTGAGATCTAATAAACTTGTTATTATATCATAAACATTACATGATATTGGGATCACCTAATCATGGAAACTGCTACCTTAGTCACCATCTCCATATCATCTTGTTTACTTGTGAGCTTTACTTATTCTGTTAGAAATTCTGATAAGTTATAAATTTCAGAACAAATTTGATTAAATTCGTGCACTGATGAAGAATATTTTAGGGGCCGCCTTAACAATCTATTGCTGTACGATAATTCATTGACAAATGATCTGAAATTTCCAGATTTTGAAATTTTGAAACAAAGTAATGTCTGAGATTTCTGAGATATTAGAGATTGAGTGTCCAATGTTTCCCTGTGTTTTTCTGATGCCTGCTATCCTATTGAGCAAGCCTGACAGGTGGGAAAACCAACACCAAAAAAAAGCAATAATATTATAATAGTAATACCGAGTTTCTAGCAGCAAAATACTTAAATGACGAATGTATGAGATAAAAATTACAATGCAAAGAAATACAGTAGGCATGCAGACAATGCACAAGCATTTAAGTGGAGAAACCCTCTTGGAGTGTAAAAAAAATTCCCACCACCAACAAAATCAGTTTTATTAGAAAAGAATAATGGTTACAGAGTTGCTTATCTCAGGTTTATTGTGAATCTGGCTGTTGTCGCTGCCTATAGACAGATGTGAATCTCCTTCAGAAATCCTGGGATCTCCATCTCTGCTTATCTCTTTTTTTTGTCAACGTGGGTTGGCTACAGCAGCCAGCTGCGTGTTAATTTTAGGGTTGGTGCCGAAGCCACGGGCAATAGAAATGATAACCTGAGAAGAATCATATAAATCCTTCTAAAAGTTGAGAAGAAGAATTCGATTCTAGTAGGGGAGAAGAGCCTGAAGTTGTATTAAAAAAAAAAAAAGAAAAAAAGAACTGAAACAAAAAAAAAAAAAAAATGAAACTCAGCGCTCAGCTTGAGTGAATTAAGGGCTGGATGGGCAATGTTCAATCATTTTGTGCTTCTAAAAATATGTAGAGCAATAAAAAGAAAAAAAAAATAATAAACCAAAATTCAATATGTTGATTATGATCCCCAGATTTAAAATAAAGGCATATTTGATGCGTTTCAATACGGATTTTTTTTTTAAACATTAAAATAACTGCAGAACTTGGAAAGAATAAGAAACAAGGGAGAACCTAATAAACAATCTTGGAGTTGGCTTGCGAAAATAGGTAGAGGTTGCAGGCCCCAATCATTCTCCATAGAAGGATGATATACTTGACAACGCATGTATGTTTCAGACGTACCAATCTCTTCATAAGATGACGAGTTAGTGAATGCTTTTCAGCTCGAATATTTTATATGCGGTTTATTCAAAAGTTAAGAGACTTCTTCTTGAATTGATGTTGCAAAGAAAGAGTTCCACCAGACTTTCCAAAACCAATGTTAAGTTCATGGGATCGAGGCTTTCCTAGCTTACCAATTAATTCCGCAGCTTCCTGGTCGATCTGGAGAATTACATAATTTACTAAAAATGAAATTGAAATCTAATTATGAATTTCAACTGAATACAATCAAATTAATGCAGTCAGGGTTAGCAGGATAGAAAATCCCCGGGCATCCGTTGGGTAAAGTTAGCGGGAGAACTCAGATATTAATCTATAGAGTTAAATAATTACTTTTGCTGTTGGCGTTTGTACCATATAAAACTTCAAATTGATAAGTAAATCGGGCCAGAAATGGTAAATGTAACTATAATACGTGTCTGTGGGGATTATCATTTGTGAAATCATGTGGGCTTTGAAGTCCCAGCTTACCAATACCAAAGCCCAATGCATAAGCGTTAAGTTAAATATGAAAGCAACTCTCACTCTTTCATGGTTAGTTGACAGATATTTAATCCTGATAGCTAAGTGGCCTTCAGAAGAGCCTTTGGGTATTGAACGTCTAGATTTCGCGTCAGTTTGGTTTGGGCTCAGACTGCACTAGTCTCGATGCTGGCTAGAGACTAATATTATTGGGCCTAGCCCTAACCCTCGATAGGGGCCAACGCGCGCCACTACAACTAGGATCCACAATAACATTTTGTTTTACTACCTCTTGAAATCAATACGGAGATCCATAATTAGTGTTCTTATACAGCAAATGAAAATGAATTAAGCTGAGCTCACATCTCCTGCTTAACGCAAATCATGGATCAAACTACCTAAATCCATCAACACCAAATATTGATACAAATCAATAAACTAGAAATATTTTAGAAATAGAACCTAGACCCCCTGCGAGAAACTACAGTAGCATTAATATTTGTTGTTCCATCTAATATTTACTACTAGTTTACGTAATATATTTTCAAACGAATGGAAAACAGGAAATACTTCATACATTTAAATGCAGGATATATATGAACTATCATAAATAAACAAATGGTATTCTGCTACCCTTTTCCAATCTGTCCATAGATTTACGCAGTCCACAGATTAATTAGGAGAAGTGCCCTTCCTATTGTTATTGCATTAATCTGCCTACATAAATTATATCTCTCCCTACTGCCATCACGCCGAGCCAGATTCTGTAATTTATGTTACTGAAAATAAAACACAAACTGATAAATGTTACTTACCTAAAAAAAAAAGAAAAAACACATACCGAGGATGTGATTCTGAACGCCATCCATTTCCTACTTCAAGCGTAGTAAGCATTTAAATGTATCAAAAAAAAAAGAATTAAATTCTATCCTTGGCGTCTCTGAGTGAGTTGTAGACAATAAAATTTTAGGATTTGTATCCTCCAACCATCGATTTGACATGGATCGTTCTTCCTCCTCCTTCTGCATAACTAGAGCTCTTATAGAATTGCTACTCCCCATCCCCGGAAACTAACTCAGACTTCCATTAAGACACTATGCACATGTTTGTGGTTTGTTATTCACCCCCAAACCTCAAAATGTCGAGATCCTTTTGTCTCTTTTATAACCACGCTTGCAGCAAGATAACGCTTCATTTGCTAACTGGTTACCCTACCTCCATTGTTTTTTTTTCTCTATTCGGAAGACCGTCACTCTTTTCTACCCTACCAGTGGCCAGAGCAGGATCGATCAAAAATCCTCGGACATGCAGCCTGAGAGGGACTTTTAATAGAGCCATTATCCATAGAAGGATGAAATAGCTAACTACTAAGCAAAGGATGCAGCGACACCTATTTCTATTGCACATTTTAAATTCCAAAAGAATTAAGTCTACGCTCCAACTAATCAATCCGCAGAAACGATTTGTGCAGTAAACCAGGGATCATTCACCTAAATAAAAAAAAAATGCCAACCTTGAAGGCAACAAACACAGCATTGCAAAACTAGGACAGGGGATTACCTCCTAATGGAAATGTTCGGTTTAGTTTACAAAATCTAGAAGGAAAACATCAACGAGGATAGAAACCCTGACTCTTTTTCAAGATGAAATAAAACACATAAATAAAACTACTCCTTATCCACACAAGCATAGATGTGACAGGCGCAAGATTTGTCAAATTCCGTCTTGCATCTTCTGAAGAAATTTCGATGGTATACGAAAAGGGTTCATCCGGGTTCAAACTTAATTTATAGCTCTTGCCTTACCTTGGATCAGTGACAATACAAAATCATTAATTAATGAAGGAAGACTTATTATAAACTAACAAGACTCTGTGCATTTCACCAAAGCATGATACCAACGCAGGTACAACTACAGCCCAAAGGGTAGCGAACAAATACTAAGTTACTTATTAACCATATCCTGGGTCTACTGCAGAAATCACCAAAATAAAGGACTTAGGGAGATACACATTCTCTGAGATACTATGTAAGAATCCAAGGGCCTAAACAGAACTCGCCTTACCGGTAACAACCTAGAAAAAAAAATTGTATTCCCTATGTTATTGTAAACAAATGGCTACGAAGTTCAGAAAACACTTACAATTCAGTCATTCGGTTTCCAAAATTTATCTGTCACCGAGCACAACTGGGCGTTGAAGCAGATTTCCCTTCTTCCTTTCTAGCATACCAAAAATGAATGCACCCCCTAGTCTATGCCGAGATCACCTGCCACTCTCCAAAACTTCTCCCTCCTAGCATTGAGGCGTTGCCAATGCCCCTTAGCGCGGTGAAGCTGTAAAAGAAAACAATAATGGTGAATCAACAAAGAGGGAGGCTATGGCGAAGGCCTGAAAATTTAGCCGAGCGGCTGCTTGGAGTTGCAGAGCCCGCGTGGGGAAAATTCGGTAAGGAAAGTGAAAGCCTAAGAAAAGTTTACCCTTTTTAGGTCTTGGTCCTTTAATTATTTTTTTATTGCATGTTGGCCGCGTGTAGCCTTCATAGAGTGACTCTTTGTCCGGAGTGAAGCTTATCCTAATATGTTTTTAAATTAAACATATTTATATATATTCTAAATCGTTTATGGATTATGAAAATGTTGATTTAAATAATTTAATTAATGGTTAGTCAAACGTTTATTTTTATTTTTGTTATATATTATTAATTATTTTTAATATATTAATTAAATTGTTTAATTAAATTTGTCCCTATAGTTTAAATTTTGAATACATTAAAGTTAAACTCTCAAATATAAATAAAGAATTATAAAATCAAAATGTATAATTTATTTAAATTCTATATTCCTTACTTATGTGCTAAGATTAATTTAAATTTAAGTTTAAACATAGGGTTAGCAATAAGTCTAAGTAATTAGTTAAATAACCTAATGACTTTGTAGGGTTAAATTGCAAAGTAATTTGAATTAGATATAAGGTTAGGAGGTGACTTATGACCGATTGAATGAATCCTAGGATATAATGATTTGATGCTTTGATCATGGACACATAATCAATCATTGTAATAACACATCAAGGTCGAGGCCTGGGTTGACCACCTTCACCTTCACCTCCACCTCCGCCACCGTCATCGACATCGCCACGATTCTTCCACTAATGGCATAGTGTTGATCCTTCCATAGTTGGCATTAGGAATATGTTAGGTTTTTACCACATTGCGGTTTGAATGAAAACATATATTTTATGGTATTGTAATGATTGTCTATGTTCGATTGTTGCAATGATGCAACACGGTGAGGAAAGGCTATGCTATACATCCATAACTTACGTATGATAAATAAGTTACATTACCCTTATAATACCTTTGTTTATGTGAAGATGTTAAACAGTCTAGTATTGAGAAACACCATAGTTGAGCTAACATAGTTGAATCTAGGCATCAAACGGGTAAATAAATATATAGGCAAGTGTTGGGGATAGATGCTTGATAGTGCTAGTGAATTAGTATAATTTATTATGCCACAATGAGTGCAATTAATCGTGTTTCAATATAGTAAGTGGAAGGAGATCGAAGGAACTATGTATGTGCGAGAAGGGGGTAGGGGTTATATGTTGTTGGTCTTGCTTATGTTAAATTGTCATGATTTGAGGGAAAATATTATTGGGAAACAACTAGGATTTAATAAAGTGAACAAGCAATAAAATATAAAAAAATACGAAAATTGGTGGGGAACTAATAAGTTAGCTTGAGTAAGCATATACGAGATTAAGAGAAGTAATGATAATAAATAGAATAATAATGAATACAAATAGGGAACCAATGTGCATTGAGATGAATAATTTATGATGTTTAAACCCCTAATATATGATGGAAGAAATCGATCATCACATTAGAGGTAAAAATTGTTGTTAACTGGGAAAAATAGACAAAATGAGAAGTATAATGTTATGAAGAAAGGATTATATGTCTCCAGTGATATCAAGAACTCGCAAAATAAGAACAAAGCTCGATGCCACGTAAGTGTGTGGATTCACATTAGTATCATGTGAGGTGGTCATAGTGCATAATGTGTGTAGGTATCCATACGATCCATAGAGATTAATAAGCGTATGTATAGGAAACCTAGATTTATGACAACAAATACAAGTTTATAGTATGATAGATACTGGTAAATGCCTTTACGTTGTGCGAATAAGAACAAATTAGCTATAAAATTATTAGAAGTAATGGTTCCCCTTCTAATTATATCACATGGAAAAGGAGAGATCAATGGTTAAAGTTGATAACATTTGCATTCTAATATGGTATAGTCCCAAAAGCCTTGTAACAATAATAGTTCTCCTAGTTTAGTGAATGTTACAATACTTTTGTTATTGCTTATTATCAATAAGGGAATAATAATGTAGGACCTTAGGATTTCGGACTCACCATGTCGGACTAAAATATGACTAATGTATTGTGATGGAACAATAGTAAATATTAGATGGAACAAGGAATATTAAATGTATTAGATCAAGTATCTCGCTATCCCATAGCCCTTGTATCCTGTAGGTTAGTATTTCGCAAAATACACATTTTATAACAAGCATTTCCATTCGATCGCCAATTGATCTATATCATCAACATCGTTTTATTTCACGCCACAATTTTAGCTCATCACAGGTATGCATGACATATAACAATTCAATCAATTTCATCATAGGATGGCATCCACGTATAACATCATATATTTCACATTCCATTAATGAAAACGTTAAAACATATATATCGTCATTATAAAAGAAATGAATCTCATGACAACCATAACCTATTAACTGCATGAACATAGTAAGATCATAATATCATAACATCATATTCATAGTGACAACATAACATAGTAACGACATACACATGGTAGCAACATATAATCGGGTGTATCGTGTCATAAGTATAGTTTACCCAGTCTAGTTAAGTCCAACAGATAATAAGAAAATAAAGTTCAATATGTGTCACGGATAAACCTGTCTAGTCGAAATATGGGGCGTTACAAACATATTCTATTACAAGTGCCATAAGATTGGTCACAAATCTCAGAACTGTGGAAATTCAAAGAAATCCAACAAATATCGGAAAAGGAAAATAGATGATGAATCTCATCATGTTCTTTACAAAAGAAGAAATACTCTTGCAAATTAAGGAAAAGAACAATGTAAAATGACTTGGAGAAGGAAGTCTGCGGATGAAGGTAATATATTGATTCTATGTGAAATTAGTAAATAAATGGTTGAGAATATGACTAAGTCCCTTGTACTGAATGAAATGAGGAGAGATTGGGAGACCAATCTATCTTCCCTCCAAAACAAGATTAATCCACATACAGATGGACCTGTCGCAGAAAGAAAATTGTGCGCAAAATCAGACTACGACAAAAGGTGAGCATTAATGATTAGTGGAGTAGTGACAGTAGTAGAGACCAATTAATGGGTGGCATCAGTAATTAGCGGTAGACAATGTTTAATTGAATTTGGGCAAGGTCAGTAAAATATCAAGAAAATCGAGACATTCCACTTTTTGAAAACGGACCAAATCTAGGTAAATCCGCAAAGAACGAGAATCGTTAATGACAAAGGAAAGTAACCATGACCAAGTCTTAGTAGCAATCATTTTTCCATGGATAAATGTGTGGAGGGAGTGCAGATGAACAAGTCAACGTTTTTGTTGAACAAATTTCTGGAGGACTACAAGGAAGCACAAGAAAAAGGTACACCCTTCCATTATACTTGGTTATTATTATGTATTGTACTAGTAGGATGGAAAGAACCAGAAGGAAGTGAATTCTTTGATGGATTCAGGACGCCATTCATAGCAGCTAGGTATACAAACTTATGGGTTTCTAATATTGAATGAAAACAAGAAGACAACAACATCAACTTTCACCTGTTTTTTTAGAAGATTAGGATCATTTTACAGGAAACTCCACACATACAGCCTCACATAGTTGAAGCATACAAGGGAATTGCATGCTTCAAAATAGGAATGCATCACACTTACATACAAGCCAAAAGCGATCCTAACAGGAAATGGCTACCTACTATGTTTTTTTTTGCTAAGGATGGCATCGTGCAAATCACTCATGAGTGGGATCCGGCGTGGAGGGTGCCATTAACAACTTCACACAACTTTGGTTGTCACAAAAGATACCAGTAGCCTCCAATAGGAGATCAAATAACTCATACAGTAGCTTCCAGATCCATACTACCTCACAACTAGCCGAACAAGCTGCAACATACTCTGCTTTGGTTGTACTCAGTGCTACGCAGGGCTACCTCCTGCTAAACCAAGAGATCACACCTTCACACAACTCCTTGCAAGGTTGTTTTGATAGATCACCCTATCGTGAAACACTGGGTTCACAGACAACTTCACACAACTCTGGTTGTCACAAAAGATACCAGTAGCCTCCAACAGGAGATCAAATAACTCAGACAGTAGCTTCCAGATCCATACTGCCTCACAACTAGCCGAACAAGCTGCAACATACTCTATTTCGGTTGTACTCAGTGCTACGCAGGGCTGCTTCCTGCTAAACCAAGAGATCACACCTGATCCCATACTGAAGCAGCACCCAGAAGTGCTCTTCCTATCTGCAGCACTGCCTGCCCAATTTGAATCAACATAAGCCTATAGGTTAAACTTTTGATTCGAATCATACTTGAGCCCATGATCAATTGTACCCTTCAGGTACCTCAGAATGTGCTTTACAGCAACCAGGTAAACACCTATAGGATCCGTCAGGAACTGGCTCAATGTGTTCACCGCAAAGCAAATATCTGGTCTCATGTTCGTCAGGTACATAAGGGACCCAATCATCTGACGATACACAGTGACATCAACCGGATCATATGAAGCATGCCTAGAAAGTAGTGCATCATCCCAAGTCCTTCATCTCGAACTCGGCAGCAGGCTTGATCTTGTAGATCCACTTGGAATTCACAATAGACTTCCCTTCTTTTCTCGGGACCACATCCCATACATCATTCTTCATCATCGATCGATACTCCTCGATCATGGAATTCTTCCATTATTGCATCCCGGATCCTGGGAACTTCAGATTCTTCAATATCTTCAATAGATAGTTTTTATTTGATCTTCATTGTTGGAACAAATGTTGTAGTCCTTTTTGTAGGTGATGGTACACAGTCTTTCCTACAAGACAAGTCCAATTGCATGATTAGAAACTTCTCATAGTTTTTCAAAAACACATTCTTATGCATAAAGACATATGTCATACAATCATGCAATTATCTTGGCCAATGTTTCAATACAACATTTATCCATATTCCGTAACTTTCTAGATGCCTTCCATCTCTACCAGAACATTGTTAAGAGTGTGCACAACTCCCAGCATGTCAGCAAAGTGGTTTCATTCTAGATAAGTAGCAATGGAATGTTGTACAGTACCATAGGCCACTTACCCATTATTTGCATATTTAGTAGTATCTTGTTCATTAATGCAACTTTTCTAATATGCATGATACATATCCTAAATCTAGGAACATAAGTATGTATATGATTGGACAACATCATTTAACTAATCATGTATATAGGAATTGACAATTCAAATACTTATCTTTGTTTGGTTGTAGGGTGGACTCCTTCTTGATCTTTTCTTCCTAAAGTGCTCCCTCTTGATCTTTGCTTCTTTGCAAGAAATTTTGGAGTGTGCTCCCTCTTGATGTTTGCTACCTAGATTACCTGTCCTTGAACTTATATCCATCCTGGACCACTATGCATGCTTAAGTGTGCACTAGTGTCAGCCTCAAGATCTCGTACACAATCATACATCTATTAGTAAAATCTCAATACTATCAAAACATTATGTTCCTAAAATATGTATGTTCATGATCATAGTGTTAACACCCAAAAAGTGTTCACTACCTCATTACCACATTATATGGCTCATTTGTCCATTTTCCTACCATATTTCCATTAAAAAGCCTAAAAAACCCATTAAAAAGCCTCCAAAAGGCCTAAAATGCTTCCAAAAGGCCAAAAAACCCTCAAAATAGCCTAAAAAAGGCTAAAAAACCCCCTTTTCCTCCAAAAATAGCAAAATCCCCTAAAAAGGGAATAAAAAATATAAAATAATGAGGAAAAGGAGGAAAAAACCCTATACAGCCGCCTAAAACCATGTGTTTCCCAAAACCATGGGTCAGCACTCCACCACCAAAAAACTATAAATAGGTGATGGAGATCCCTTATTCCATATCCACAATCACAAGCACCCTTACTCTGCCAAAATCTCTCTCGAAACCCTAGTTCACCTTTGAACTATTTTCACCTTGAGAGCCACTTTGGCCCATCCCCACCATTGGAGAAGGAGAAGGAGCATTCAGAAGCTTGGAGCATCCTCTTGGACACTGCAAAGGGCTTCACCAACCTTGACACTCAAGGTAACATTAATATAAAACCATTTTTTACATCTCTTATTTATGTCTCATGCAATGTTTAAAGTAGTTTGTTAATTGTTGTTTTAGCTTAATCATTTAATCATTATTGAACTGCTACTAAGGAGTCCATTCTCCTTAGTAGGTGCTCATTGGCACAAGCTAGGGGTAAAACCCTAGCTACAGTTTTGGCGACTCCGCTGGTTTTCGAATTTCTGGTTTCCGTTTTCAAATTTTTTCCTTTCGGCTGTCCCTTTCGGCCGCCGCATACCGCGTCTTTTTCCCTCTACAGTCGCGTCCCGACCGCGCCTTTCAGGCCTTTACCCACGATCCGACCGTGGCTCTCAGACTGCTTCCGACGCTCTGCCGGCGGATTCAAGTCTGTTACCTGCGATCCGACCGTGGCTAATCAGCCTGTTTGCCGTGATCTGACTGCGCCTGTCGGCCTTTTTCACGCGTCCCGACTGCGGCTTTCTGCCTCTTTCGGGCGTCCCGACTGCGCCTGTTAGCCTTTTTGCCGCGACCCGACTGTGTCTTTTTCCAGTTTTCCGGCGTCCCGACTGCCACTGTTGGCCCGATAGCCGCGACCTGACTGTGCCTTTTCCCCTGTTTCCTGCGTCCCGACTGCCTCTGTTGGCCCGATAGCCGCTGTAAAGTTAGTCACAGCAGATCTAATGAACAAATAAATCAGTCACAACAGATGAATAAGAAGATATGGTGCAAAACTGTGCAAAAACATGCAGCAGTGCTCTCTATCCCAGAAAGGGTGAATGAATTACAATAGATTACAATACAATCCAATATCTGTCAATGGCAATTCGAATTGACTAAGTAGGCCATTCGAATCACTGAAATGGAGTAGCTTGACTCAATCTAGGAGTCCTCATCAATCATCGGTGTTGCTCATCAATCACAATAAACAGTCATCCAGGTGTCAAGCTGAGTCTAACTGATCATAATAAATGTAACTGAAGTGTGTAGCACTGATATAGGATCTGGAGGCTCAGTGGGGGCGCATGGGAGGCTAACTGGAGTCAGAGCAATTCACCTAATCGAACTGGAGGTCAATCGGAGGTGAAACAGTCAGTCAGGAGTGAAATCGGAGTGAAATCAATCAGAATCGGAGCTAACTGAATGTAACTGGAGTGAATCTGCAGTGGTAGGTGAGCAAGTGCGCCCTTCTCAGTCAGTAGGTGAGAAGAGGGCGCCTTTCAGCTTAGGAGGGCTAAAACTCTGTGGAAAGTGGCTCCCGGGTGCTAGAAGAAGGTGGATAAGGTGCTGGAGGCATCAAACTGGTGACTGGACTGCATATCCTGAAATAGATCATGCAAGATCCTGAAGTAGATATGTATCCCGAAATAGATGATCCTGAAATAGATATGTATCCCGAAATAGATGATGGATATCCGAACACCCCCCCTCAAGCTAGACTATGATGTGCCAACTAAAATAATGTGGGGCCCTTGTAACTAAGACCAAAGGTCACCCCAATACAATAATCCAAAAAAAAATAACAGTCAATAAACCGAGGAAATGGGGAAAACCTCATGGGAAAAATACCCCCCCTCAAAATAGACTGTAGTACACCAAAAGATTTAACTGCTCCAAAATCAAGTAGATATGTCTGGAGGTATCTTACTCTTGGGAGTAAATGGATCATGCTCCAAAAACATGTGCTTGAATTCTCCATCAGTGGATGCAAGCGAATGTGGAGACTTTAAGAACTTGCTCTTCATACCGAAAAAGGTGAGAACAAATCTGAAAATATGAGGATGATCCTGGAACCTGTGATTAGAACCAAGTGAGGTAGGAATAGCTCCAATCGGATCAAATAGATCTTGAAACTTGAACTTCTTATCAATAGAAGTTAAATCAGCTCCAAACATAGATGAATGGTTTCTTGAGATCTCCTTTGAACCAACAAGGGTGAGATCAAAACCAAAATCAACAAAAAGTGCATGAGAATTGAACTCAAGCGAATGGTAGTGCTCTTCATCTTCATTAAAACTCTGAGAAACTTTGCAAATGATAGAACATAAGTTTATAGAAGGCATGCAATCAAGGAGGGCGAATGCTTCACCTCCAAAATCAGATTTTACCTCCAAAACATCAAGTAGATCATTATTCCGCATGCCGACAAACTCATGTGAAAGAGAGGATTCAAGAACCTCTTCGGAATCTAGAGTATGAGCTTGTTTATCTTGCTCAGAATTCGAAATAGAAGACTTTGAGAGAATGAGTGTTGAATCTACAGTTTCTTCTTCATCTTGAACAATTGTTGAGGCCAACACATGATCGGAAAGAACACATAAGGAGATCTCACTGAGCTTGTTCCCCAAAAGGCTAGCATGATCCTCTTCTTCCTGCTTTCCAAATTCTCTGTCAAGTTGGACCCATAGATCACTTGGATTTTCAGCAGTCTTAATGAGGTAGCGCATACAAGGAGACATAGCAAGACATATTGCTCCAAAAGCTCTATCACAATCATTGAGCCAATCATTCTCCTCTTCATCGGAATCAAAATCTCTTGTATTACCAATGCACATATCAAAAAGACATTGTCTCTTCAAGAATGCAATCATCTTTGGTTTCCATTCATCATAGTTGAATGGAGTAAGAATATTTTGTGAAGAAGAAGTCTCCATCTTTGCATTAGCGAATGCACATGGAGGAAGTAAGAAACCTGCAAATCACATCAAAACAACCACAATAAGGTCGAACAATCCACCCTTTGAGAGTTGCATCACACCTAGGATTGGATTTCAAGCAATGTTGAATGGGTCCAATGTATCAGATCCAGGAATTATGTGGTAACTCAAGCTTCTGGAGTGGTATTGGAGTATTTTTCAAGCTTTGCATGCACAGGAGCGAATGCCCTTGAGATATCTCATGCCAAACTTTTTGCAATTTTTAGCAATTCAGTCAAATCTTCTTGTATAAACACCTGTAGAAAAGAGATCTTGTTCCTGCAATGGCTCTGATACCATGTAAAGTTAGTCACAGCAGATCTAATGAACAAATAAATCAGTCACAACAGATGAATAAGAAGATATGGTGCAAAACTGTGCAAAAACATGCAGCAGTGCTCTCTATCCCAGAAAGGGTGAATGAATTACAATAGATTACAATACAATCCAATATCTGTCAATGGCAATTCGAATTGACTAAGTAGGCCATTCGAATCACTGAAATGGAGTAGCTTGACTCAATCTAGGAGTCCTCATCAATCATCGGTGTTGCTCATCAATCACAATAAACAGTCATCCAGGTGTCAAGCTGAGTCTAACTGATCATAATAAATGTAACTGAAGTGTGTAGCACTGATATAGGATCTGGAGGCTCAGTGGGGGCGCATGGGAGGCTAACTGGAGTCAGAGCAAGTCACCTAATCGAACTGGAGGTCAATCGGAGGTGAAACAGTCAGTCAGGAGTGAAATCGGAGTGAAATCAATCAGAATCGGAGCTAACTGAATGTAACTGGAGTGAATCTGCAGTGGTAGGTGAGCAAGTGCGCCCTTCTCAGTCAGTAGGTGAGAAGAGGGCGCCTTTCAGCTTAGGAGGGCTAAAACTCTGTGGAAAGTGGCTCCCGGGTGCTAGAAGAAGGTGGATAAGGTGCTGGAGGCATCAAACTGGTGACTGGACTGCATATCCTGAAATAGATCATGCAAGATCCTGAAGTAGATATGTATCCCGAAATAGATGATCCTGAAATAGATATGTATCCCGAAATAGATGATGGATATCCGAACAGCCGCGACCTGACCGCCGCTGTTTCCCTCAAACCCGCGGTCGGCCTGTTCTGATCCGCCACAGACCCGCGGTCTGATTTCTGCTCTTTTCCTTTTTTGAGCCCAGCCCCTCTTGCTGCAATATTTTCTGCATTTGAACAGCCCTCTGTCCCACCTGCAGCCCACTTCATTATAGCCTTTCTGCAACATAATTTCTGTTCCTTTTACAGAATCTTTTTAAAATTTCAGTATTTTTAATTCAGAAAATTTTGCAAGTTCAAAGAATCAATTTCAGCATTATTGATAGATTGGAAGTTTCCCTCCCTTGTGGCACTTCTATTTTTGGGTTCAACACCTCACGAGCACACACTCTGTCACATAAAATCAAGTGAGCCTTAAAAAGTACCTAACTAAACCAACATTCTAACCCCACTTGGGGAACACAAAAGAATCATTGTAGTTAGGTAGGATCAGGGGGATAGGCTTCCAATAACACCCCTTGGTTATTTCACTTGAGACATAGTTGTTGTCCAAATAGGGAACCAAAATCCCCTAGTACTTTTTGGCACGGTCACGACCAGTTTATCAGAGGTCCTCTCCCTTAGGAGGGTTGAAGTCGGGAGACTGGTTCCGGAGGCCTGAGTGGAATACCGCACTCCATTCAGTAACCGAAGGGCTACCTTTCGCGGTTCGCGGGATATCCCTGTATAGGGGTATTGCGGTCAACGAACTAAACGGCAGATTCACCTTTCTGGACGTGTCATGAACGGGGTATCTTAGTTGCCATTCTTCTAGGATTGACTACCCGGTATCCCTCCCGGTAGGGGGATATCATAGCCACTTGGCTTTCCTACTCATATTGTCTGACTTGGATTTCATCACCTTGCAGAGGATATGTTTAGTTGAGTCAGAAATACTTTTAGCTAGGTGTTTGCATGCTCCTTTACCTCCCTTTGGTCTAGTGAGTCCACCATTTTTCATTTTTAGGAAACCTGCTGCTTGTCGGTATTCTGACCATCTTTGTTGTTACTCCACCTATTGTAGCACAGCTGTTACAGTGGGTGTTTTGAGTTGGTTGTTGGCCTGAGTGCCTTGTTTTTTAGCTCTCCTTCTGCACACTCGGTTGCATTAGGATTTTTTGAGCTGTTTTTATACTCACCTCAACCCACAGAGATTTGACACCATCCGTCACCATTGAGTCCCCGAGACATTCTCGGCGCCTCAGGGGCGAGCCCCCACAGCACGGTTCTCTTGACACCACTCGTCACAGATTCCGATCATTGTCCGTTGATACCACTCATCACAGATCTAGAGCCTTGTCACTTGACTCCACTCGTCAGCGACGTAGGTCCCCGTCACCAGATAGTGACGCACCTTACTTTACCTCTGATTCTGACGAAGAGTCTGAGAACCCTATTTATACTGCCCCTACTAGCCCCATGGCTGGCACGACTTCCACTCCATTTGTCATAGGGACCATTGGTGGCACATCCACCACTACACTAGTGACTACACCTGTTTTTGGTATGCCCTCCATGGGGCAACCATCTACTGTTCCCATCACGGTACCTATACCCACAGCGGGAATACCCATGCCCACTACATCAGTGGCTCACACTACCCATGGTGGTGCTGGACCATCCTCCACTACCTCAGTTCCCCCACTTGGGGGCACCACCCTAAATCTTGTCCCTCCACTTGGGGGCACTGGCCCCAACTTGGTCCATAGCACTACCGTGTCACAGCCTTCTTCCAGTTTGCCATTCATGGCTAGCCTCAACCTACCTGACTTGGCCAGATTGACCAACGATCCTATTCGACACGACCCTACATGGCCTCATATGCCTACCAAGCTCCCCTCGGACATCCCAAAGTTCGAGGGCAAGGCCGGTGAGGACCCACAGAACCACATCATGCCTTTCCACCTATGGTGTTCCTCTAACTCCATAGTGGATGACTCTGTTCGCCTCCGTCTCTTACAGCACACCTTCACTGGCTCTGCAGCCAAGTGGTATATTGAGCAGCCTCATGGGACCCACGCCACCTTTTCTTCCCTGGCCTCGACCTTCCTGCAGTTCTTCCAGTTGCCAGTCCGCTATGACGCGGGCGTTGAGATCCTTCTATCTTGTAGAAAAAACACGGCTACCCATATCACGGACCACATCCATGAGTGGCGTAGACGTCGTAGCTTATGCAAGATCAAACTAGACGACCGTATCTTCCTCGATTGGTTCCTCAAGTCCCTGCTTCCTGTTATTGCTAAGGATGTAGCTTCAGAAAGACCCCAGTCTGAAGAAGAGGCCATCCTTAAGGCACAGCAGTTCGACCTCATTTACGCCCAGTCGGGTTACCTTTATACCATTATACCTGACGCCCCTCGCGGCGAGTCCTCCCATCATGATGCGCCGGGGGCATCCCACGCTGCAGATGGTATCATTGGCCATGTTTCTTCGCATCCCCAACCATTTTCTATAGCACGTCCTACCCCTGGCCCCGACCTGTCGAGGGCTACCTCCCAGTCTGGAGCAACCAACTCATATGCTCCCATGACACATCACCATTCCCATGGACCTTCGTGTCCACCTCAGTGCTTTGGGTATGCGACTCCTGCTTATGCTCCTCCAGTCGCCCCTCAGCCTTACTACCATCAGCAGACTGCCCCGGCTCCTGCGCCTTCACAAGCCCCACCAGCTTATTATCCGCCCCAGGCAGCCCCTGCGGCACACCCACAACCTGCTCCACAGTCCTATCAGCAACCCCCTCAAGTTGCTGCACCTGCTCAACCTCAACCTGCATATCATCCTCTGCAGCCTGCTCCAGCACCTGCGCAACCTCAGAATCCACCTGCTGCCCAAGGGCAAGTTTACGCCCAACAGAATCCGCAGCAAAACCAGAACAACCAACGTAACCAGGGCCAACAGAACCGCGGCAAAGGCCGTAATCGGGGAAACAACCAACCTACAGACCAAGCTGGTCAACCGGCTAATCCCCCTGACAATAACAATGCGGCCCCCGCTAATCAAAACCCTGATCGCCCGCCCAAGCAGGCCAAAAACCCCAATCTGCGAACAAACCACCCTTGTTCTATTTGCGGAGTCTATGGACATTACACCCACGCTTGCCCACATTTAGAGCGATCTCGGCAGCTTTGGGTTGACGAGGCCCATCGCCAAGGGCATGCGGCTCCCCAAGCACCGCCCAACCCCCCCCAACCTCAGCAACCCCCTTTGGTGCTGCAAAACCCCTTACCAACCCAAGGCGTGGTGAACACTCAGCCATTGGCCCCTCAAGCTAACGTGCAACCCCAACAACAACAGATCACTTACGCTGCCCCTGATCAACCCATGTTTGACTCAGGTACCCACCACTTGCTGATGATGTCATCTGCTGACGTCAACCTACAGACCCGTCGGAACCAATATGGCTCCACCTCTGAAGCCACTCCCACGGATAAACCTACTAACGCCCACCCCACCGATCAGGCGTTACGTATACCTCCGCCGCCCATAGACGGCGCTGCGAAAGCACCTCGTTTCCCACTTCGCCGAATCAACAATAACCCTAATGCGCGCGCTGCGTCAAACTACAACATCGTAGACGACCTAGCCCAATCTCCCGCAGCCATGTCTGCGTTAGAAGTCTTGAAGAACTGCCCTTCCCAGCGCAAGACTTTACTCTCCGCCATTGGGGGGATTGACCCAACCGATTCGCATTTGATGGCCTTTGATTTAGACCAGTCTGAACCACGCCTACCTTCCAGCTTAGCCTTCCAAGTTACTGTCTCTGTTAGGAACCTTGTTATCCATCGGTGCATCATCGATGAGGGTGCCTCCACATGCGTTATGTCTACATTTGTATGGCAGAAGCTAGGATCCCCTCCTCTCCAGCAGTCCACTACTGCGTTACGTGCCTACGACGGTCGTTCGGCCCAGCCCCAAGGCCTCCTGCCCAACGTTCCTGTCCAGTTAGGTGGTAAAACAGTCCTTGTTGATATAGAGGTAATCAATGCCCAATTGGATTACAACCTTCTACTTGGCCGCAGCTACATGTATGCCATGCGGGCGGTTGCCTCTTCTGTCTTTCGCACCATGATGTTCCCCCATGAAGGACGCGTGGTTAAGATTGACCAGCTCACCTACTATGATCCCAGTGCTCCGGCGGCACCGGAAAATGTTCTCCCCATGGTTGAACAACCTGTTTCTCCTGCCACCACCTCGTTTGTTTCCTCTACGGGTCCTGGAGTCTACTCAGACGCGCCGATGACTTCCACCTTTCACTCCATTCCTCCGCCGTCATCTACGCCCGAAATGTCTGACTTATGTACCTTGTCCCATGACATCTTACCACCTAACAATCAACCATCCTTGTTGCCTAAACCACCATTGGTACCTAGTCACATTGGTGTTACACCGATCCATACGGTCCCCTTCCTCGCTCCTCCCGCTGGAGTAGTAAGCGCCCCGGTCATGGCTACCCTTAGCCTCCCTGGGTTAACCTTGGGATTACCTGTATGGTATCTTTCGCCTCCCGTTCGCCCGCCGACACCAGATGTCGTCCTCCAACCGGTGCAACCCATGGCTACTACCACTCAGCCACCTCCCGGTGTCTCTACCCCTTCGTCCTCCACGACACCCCCTCCTCCTCCCCCACCCACTGGGGGCAGAGGTCCACAACCTTACACTGCTGTACCACCTCCAAAGACAGTCAAAAACCCTCCAGTATTTCGTGCTCCTCCCAAATGCTCGCTGTGCGATGAGTTGGGCCATGCCACCCACCAATGCCCACAGTTACCCGCATTGCAGAAGCACATGCAAATGCTCGATGATGACCCCAACATCCCAACTGTCGAACTAAACCCCACTCCTAAGCCTAAAGATAAGTCCCTACGTACCAACCACTCCTGCGCCATCTGCGGTATTTACGGGCACTATTCACATCATTGTCCCGACCTCCCGGATTACAGAGCGGCTCTCTATGAGATGAACAATCTGGATCTTGAGACGGCACCACCTACCATTGAGGAGATCTACCCCCCAGACTCTTCACCTTCCGGAGAGGTTAATACCATCTATATGATCTCTTCCACCACTACCCCCTCGTCAACCGATTTGACGACGCAAACTTTTCGTACTGATGAGGAGATTCTTGAGGCCCTAACTGCCCCGGATTATCCCTGGGATGATATGCATCATCGTTCCTACTTCATCCCAGAAGCGTCTTCCTCTAGCTCCGCTACCCAATACGCGGTTGAATCCAAAGACTTCCTCCCCACCAAGGTCGACTGGTTCAAGGACCCTATTCCTGCTCCTGATGCCTTCGAGGAAGGTAACATGGCCAACATCTCACCTGTCATCCAAGTTGATATCGCTGCCCCAGGTCGTGCCCCTGAACTCATCACTTTAGGAGCATTCTGCAGTAAACAAGAGATTGAGGACTATATAAACCTTTTCAGAGAATTCCGTGATGTCTTTGCCTGGTCCTATACCGAAGTGCCCGGTCTTGACCCCGCCATCATAGAGCACCACCTTGACACCTCTGAGTCAAGGGGCATAATAGATTCCCTCGACCTTGGGATAGGGGGCATGATCAATCATTTTGAACCTTCCCCATCACATCTATCTCAGGACGTCAATGAACCCATTGTCCAAACCCACACATATGTGATCCATAATCACAAACCCCATGCACATAGCCTGGGGGCAGGTCATTAACCCTGCTCACTTTTTTCACATTTGTGATCTCAACCATTTTTGAGGTCACATATCACTTGTATATTTGATTTTATACACCTAGTTATTTCCTTTGACCATTCCGGAGTCCTTATGACCTCCGTGTTTCGCACCATTTGCATTACTGGATTCATTTTTCCGCGCTCGTGATGATGCTTGAGATCATTTCTCGCTCTCACCAGGACCAATATCAACATTGTGTCCCGACACCTTGTCGCCCCGGTTTGCGTGCCACATCGGCCGTAACCTGTTTTTGATATACTTTATATCATCGGATTCATTTTTCCGAGCCGGTGATGATGCTTGAGATCATTTCTCGCTCTCACCTCCAGTTTTTCCGGGCGTTTTTCAAAATGCCCCCGTCGCCTCGGGTTGCATGCCACATCGGCCGTTCCCCGTTTTTGACATCCTTTATATCGCCGGATTCATTTTTCCGAGCTCGTGATGATGCTTGAGATCATTTCTCGCTCTCACTTGGTACAATTTCAACATTGTGTCCCGACACCTTGCTGCCTCAGTTTGCGTGCCACATCGGCTGCTATCGGATTGTTCCACTTTTTTACATGAGCCATTCACTCCTGTCATACTGCAAATGTTTCGTTATTTTGCCACCATTTCATCTACCCCGCAAGGAGGTCCATCAGTGTTCCCACCTACCCTCGTTCTTGATCACCATTACTGATCCTTGATTGAACACTTCCTCCTTGCCTGGCCATTCCTTTTGTTCAGTATAATTTTATCCCTTTTTCGGGCCGGACAGCTCCTTTACGAAAAAGGTACTTAGGGAGTTTCCGTTAAGCTCTTTTCTGACTCCTAAAAGAATGAAAAGATCGCCAAGCAATCTTGCTTCCTTTCATGCTCGTTAAAGTACCTGAAAGGGCGTCTATCTGGTATAAGTTTAACCCTTTTCCGGACCTGGTAGACTAATTACGAAAAAGGAATACTCTAGTCACACCGGCTAGAAGAGTTCTTCATTGCATCCTTTTATGCTTCTTTGGGCCTTGGAGACTAAATCTACGAAAAAGCAACCCCCTGGAGTCTTCTTACTTGCTTTCAGACTCTCTAAAATTGAAAGCAACCACGAGCATGAACTGTCCTGGGCTCGTCAAATCCACACGACAGTACCATTCCATCACTTCAGAGTCTTCTTATCGCTTTCAGACTCCTTAAAATTGAAAGCAACCACGAGCATGAACTGTCCTGGGCTCGTAAAATCCACACGACAGTACCATTTTACACACACTTCTTCTAGTTCATTAACCCATGAAGAAGTCTCCTCCCGTGCCTCCTGGCACTATGATCGATCATCTCGGCAGCACCCCCAATCAGGTCGCCTTTGTTCAGAGTATTCAGCAGTCTTCTGCCATTTTACACCAGCTTGAGTCTCCCTCAGCCAGTTATCCTCCCAGATCCATTACAGCTATGATCCCTTTCCCCTCAGACAGTTTCATATGCTGCCAGATCATTTCCATTATCATACTCTGAACAAAGGAAGTTTGAGTCCACCCACTCTACTTGCCCAGTTGTCCCACCACAGTTTGTTAGTCCTGCCATCAGTACTATTCCATTTCGGTTCTCTACCTCGCGCTTCTGTCAAGGAAACATCATTGCCTTGATAGTTGCAGGTCTCCCTCTGTCGACGACAGCTCCTCTATTCCAGAGGATAGGCCCAGAGGTCCCTGCGCCTTGGACTTATCACCATCTGTGGTAAGTGCCTACGGATCATTCCGAGAGGAATCATCATTGCCTCTCTGAGTGGTTGCTCCTCACATGCTCGACTTCAACACCTTGATCGCATCGTTGAGGATCGCGTAGGATTATATCCCATCAGTTTTTAGTCGAAGACCCCGGATTTCCCCCGACTCTAGCACATTGGTGAGTCACTTCGGAACGCCCAGTTGTATGTTCCCGTGGATGTCCGGGCTGCGTTGGCGTTTGTATTCGGAAGCCATCCAGTTCCATGCTTCCTTGAGTACCCAGTTTCAGTTCCAGATCCGTTCCAGTTCCGTGTACCATGGAGAGTTTGACCCCAGTCACTATGATCCAGTAGTTCATCAGTTCCTTTGGTACCACACTCAGTAGCACTGTTGATTGTTCCAGTGCACCAGTTCTGCAGTTCACACATGATCCGCTCAGCAGTATGTCCCAGATTTGTGTCCCCTCTGGACTCTTATGATGTACACAGTGGTCATGTATCTTATAGGTCCCCCTTTTTCGGGCCTTACAGTTATGTTTATGTATCTTGATACGAGCATGGGTATGCCCGCCTCGTCCATATATTGAGATTATTCCTCAGTCAGTATTTGAGGTCATGTATATTTCAAGTCCCCATATTTTGGACCCCATTGTTATTATGTTGTATCCTGATACGAGCATGGGAATGCCCGCCTCGTCCATATGATCAGATGATTCCTCATCCTTTATTGAGGTTATGTACTTTTAGTTCTTGCAGTTGTTCGGGATCGTTGTTCCGGGCTTCAGTTTGTTTCTTCTCTTCTCTCCACATCCCAGGAAAACCATTCATGACTTATGATGTCCATCGGCCATACAATTAGCTCCTGACCTCGCACATCAGGGGGCAATCTGTTAACACCCAAAAAGTGTTCACTACCTCATTACCACATTATATGGCTCATTTGTCCATTTTCCTACCATATTTCCATTAAAAATCCTAAAAAAAACCCATTAAAAAGCCTCCAAAAGGCCTAAAATGCCTCCAAAAGGCCAAAAAAACCCTCAAAATAGCCTAAAAAAGGCTAAAAAAACCCCTTTTCCTCCAAAAATAGCAAAATCCCCTAAAAAGGGAATAAAAAATATAAAATAATGAGGAAAAGGAGGAAAAAACCCTATACAGCCGCCTAAAACCATGTGTTTCCCAAAACCATGGGTCAGCACTCCACCACCAAAAAACTATAAATAGGTGATGGAGATCCCTTATTCCATATCCACAATCACAAGCACCCTTACTCTGCCAAAATCTCTCTCGAAACCCTAGTTCACCTTTGAACTATTTTCACCTTGAGAGCCACTTTGGCCCATCCCCACCATTGGAGAAGGAGAAGGAGCATTCAGAAGCTTGGAGCATCCTCTTGGACACTGCAAAGGGCTTCACCAACCTTGACACTCAAGGTAACATTAATATAAAACCATTTTTTACATCTCTTATTTATGTCTCATGCAATGTTTAAAGTAGTTTGTATTCAAGGTTTCAGGAAAGACTTATTTTATTCATGCATATTCTTATTTGACCATAGGACTCTTTTGGTTAGTCATATCATCAATCAAAGTAAGAAATATAATATGCATAAACCCTTGATTACTAAAACTTCTAACTTCAAGAATAAACATTATCATTTATACAAAAGTATAATATCCTAACACAAGGTAGGATTCTAATCTTGATATAGGAAAAACATACCTGGTTATCATGTTTGCTAGTTATGTCTAACATACCCAAACAATGTCTTCTTGTTCTCTTTAATGACTTGTGCTTAGTAACCTGCATAACTCATAAGTTAACCATTGTAGAACCAAATTATACATACCTCGTAAGTGGAGCTTCTATGTGATCCATGAGCCTTTTCCTTCATGTCACCATGGTCATATGTTCTTGATCTAGAACTTGATTTGTACCTTTCATGTTAGCGGACAACATCAACCTCATACAACACCACAGTTCATTAGTACAATCATAAGTGTCATAACCCTAATCAATGAATGTCTTCTATCATTCACATGCATTCATTCTTTTACTAGGGTGATGAGACAAGTCTAAGATTAATCAAGATTGTACTAACCTCAATAATATGAAGACAAACATATCATAACTTAATCATGAACATATTTCAAAACATACTTGTATCTCTTCAAGTCATACCTATCGGGATTGCTTGTAGCCTTCTCATGTAAAGCCTCAGCCTCATCTCCCTCTGGAACTGGAACTTCTTCACTTATGCAGGTGACCAAATCATCTTCTTCTAGGATTAACCCAATCCACTTTGATTTGCTGAGACTCGATCTGGAGCTGGATTAGGGTTTGTCAAAGAAACCCTAAAAATTCAAACTTTGAGTTTCAAACTTCTGAATGGATGGAAAGATGTGGCTTGATGAGCTGATCAAGTTGGTATACTTCAATTTTGAAAACTGCAAAATTTGACCCCTCAAAATTGCCTTTGAAACTTTCGGATTCACTCGACAGGATCCCAAACTAGGGTTTGATAAATCCCAGTCTTCAGCCCATCCAAAAGGTTTTATCTTGTGTTCTAAACTTCAATTTTTCTGAGGAGCTTCCATCCGTGGTCACAGATTTCAAAAATTCCGACTTTTGCAAAAGCCTTAATTTTAAACCTTTCCGATCAAAATCTTGAACTAGGGTTTAATCAAGCCCGACCTTCTACCCAACCAAAAAATTTTATACTGGTCTCTAAATTTTGATTTTGATGAGGATCATCCATCCGTGGTCTCCGATTCCAAGAATTTCAACTTTCTCTAAAACCCTAATTTCCCACAGCAGTGACAATCCAAGAATAAATGTGCTCAAAATCAAAATCTGTTTTGACAGAAATATGCACCTGATTGTTTCTGGTGTAACTCAAAAATTACGAATCCAAATGGTCTGAAAATTTGGCTTGTGGTAGCTTGACCTATCATATTTCCAACCCCACAGGTCTGACCTCAATTGGATTCTCTGAGAGAGATTTATGCCAAGTGTCGCAACGTGGCCTATTTATGGGAGAAAAAAGGAGAGCGGACTTGTACAGCGTGCCACGTGTCACTGGTTCCGTTTCGGCCTCTAAAAAACTTACCTGTGAAAGTACAATCTGTTCCCTACCTGTCACTTTTTACGAAATTTCATTTGGATCTTCCTAGCCCAAGTTGTGACCTTTTTTCCCAGGTCACCTTTTTATGACTAAGATCTGGAAGAGGCAGAAACCCTAGATTGTATTGATCATAAATCACAAAGTACATTGAATTAGAAGTTTTTCTTTGGACACAAGGTACATGGCGATGTTATCTATGCTCTGTAAAGGTTTTAGATCCTGAACCTTTGCCAAAATGTATTTATAGCAAAAGTTCTACGATGACTGGTTTTTTCTATATCAATCCTTAGCTTCTGATTTGTTGCAAGTGCAACAAGTCTCATAAATGCCATAGCATGCCTTCCCTCAGGATCATCCAGCCATGGTTTCTGATTCCAATAATTTCAACTTTCTCTGAAACCCTAATTTCTCACAGCAGTGACGATCCAAGAATGACGGTGCTCAAAATCAAAATATGTTTTGACAGAAATATGCACCTGATTGTTTCTGGTGTAACTCAAAAATTATGAATCCACATGGTCTAAAACTTCGGCCTGTGGTAGCTTGACCTTTCATATTTTCAACCCCATAGGTCTGACCTCAATTGGATTCTCTGAGAGAGAGTTATTCCAAGTGTCGCAACGTGACCTGTTTATGGGAGAAAAAAGGAGAGCAAACTTGTAGGGCGTGCCACGTGTCACTGGTTCAGTTTCGGCCTCTGAAAAAATTACCTGTGAAAGTACAGTTTGTTCCCTACCTACCACTTTTTACGCAATTTCATTTGGAACTTCCTATCCCAAGTTGTGACCTTTTTTCCCAGGTCACCTATTTATGACTGAGATCTGGAAGAGGCAAAAACCCTAGATTGTACTGATCATAAATCACAAGGTACAGCGAATTAGAATTTTTTCTTTGGACACAAGGTACATGGGTGTTGAAATATTGTAACTTCAAAGAATATTACATTTGTATATTATTTATTCCGGAGATGTTCCATACCTCCGATGTGATTATACTATGAATCCGGAGATGTTTATTCCTCCGAGAAGTTGTGGTAACTAAGGTTATTAGACCCACCATGTGGGGGTCGGCCCAGTCAGTTATAATAGGGTATTTAACCTAATGGTTAAATACGAGCCTACATGTACCTGTGTAAAATATATGTCAAAGTAGTGTATAAATAGAGGAGGTGTGTTCCTCATTATACACATTCACTCACTTGTGGAAGAGTGCGCACTTGTCTGGGAGATCTGCTAAGGAGACAAAGAAGGAAGGAGCACATCTTGTATTTTGGTTGATCATCTTATTGAGGAAAGCTTTGCTGGGTTTTCTACCCCATGAGGGTTTCCCAGGGTATATTCTGTGTCTATCTTGTGATTGTGTTTCTTTCAGTGATCTTGCTTGTCTATTTGGTTTAAACTTAACATGGTATCAAAGCTAGACTGAATAGGACATCTTTCACAAGGTAAGAATACCTCTCTCTCTCTCTTTGGTGAAGTTAGGGTTTCAGTCCAAAGTTGGTATTATTGATTTTTGGTTGCATGGCTGGATAGCTCTTTTCAATACCTTTCTTTTGAGCTATAGATCGAACTTTTTGGTTCGGTAGAACTCCGGGAAATCCAAACCCTAATTCTACCAAAAGTGCGATACGTCAGAATTTGGTTTCAGAAAAAAGTTGTAAATTTTGAATTCTGATTACATGGTTGGATAGCCCTTCTCAAGAGCATTCTTTTGAGCTATAGATCAAACTTTTTGGTTGGGTAGAACTCCGGGAAAGTCAAACCCTAATTCTACCAAAAGTGCGATAAAATTTTGTTCCAGATTCCGGAAAAGTGAAAAGTAACTTCCCAAGTAAGTCTACTCTGTCTCTTGGACTCCCCCAAGAGAAGATGGCTCCAAACACTAAGCTTGAAGACAAGCTAGAAGGTATAGAGAATTTCCGGGCATGGAAATACAGAATTGGTCTCATTCTTGAGGAGAATGATCTTGCTCATTATATCAAGGAGGAAGTTGCAGAACCAGAAGAAGATGAAGCCAAAGAAAAACACAGGAAGGATTTGATTAGGGAAAAGAGAATCATAGCTGATTCTATTAAAGACCACTTGATTCCCCAAGTGGCTTCCAAGAAGACTCCAAAGGAAATGTATGATTCCCTAGGAAGAATGTATGAAGGAAAGAACATCAATAGGAAGATGAAT
Source organism: Larix kaempferi (assembly GCA_027924585.1). Lineage (NCBI taxonomy): Eukaryota > Viridiplantae > Streptophyta > Pinopsida > Pinales > Pinaceae > Larix > Larix kaempferi. Next base: position 3,228,131 of record BSBM01000182.1, on the reverse strand, counting down.
GTAAGGACTCAGTTGAAGAGTACCAAGATGCACAAAGGAGAATCCATTCAAGACTACTTCTCAAGAGTCTCTCTAATCAAAGAGCCATTGGTGATACTCTTGATGAAGATGAACTTGTGATGACAGCTCTAAATGGTCTCACTAGACCTTGGGAGTCATTCATTCAAACTATGTGTGCCAGAAAAGAAAGTATGAAGTTTGATGTAGTTTGGGAGGATTGTGTACAAGAGGAGGCTAGGGTTTCAAATCGAGAAGCCTTTCTCAAAGAGGATGACCAAGCCTTGGCTACCCACACCAAAAGAAGAAGGAGTCAATCCTACTCCAAAAAGGGTAGTCACAAGGAGTCTCATCCTCCACACAGATTTCATAAGAAAAGAGGATCTACTCAAAGAAGAGATTACTCTTCTTTCCAGTGCTTTTCTTGTCACAAAATAGGACACATTGCTAGAGATTTCCCTCTACAGAAGAAAAAGGGCACTCACTACAAAAGACACCAAGCACATCTTGCAGAAGATGATAGTGAAGAAGAAGAAGTAGAGGAAGAAAGGTCTCACAATAAAAGACCTAGAAATGAAGAGGAAGAAGAAGAAAGGACCTTCTTCAAAAGAAGGTCAAGGAGAAATGTAGAAGAAGATGCAGAAGAATATGTTCTCTTCTCCGCACTCTCTGGATCTATAACCCCTGGAGAAGGTACATGGCTTATTGACAGTGGTGCTTCAAAGCACATGACAGGACAGAAAAGGACTCTCTCAAATCTTGAGAAAAAGACTTCTCCCCAAAAGGTATCTCTAGGAGATGACTATCAATATCCCATTAAGGGAATTGGTGAAGCAAACTACAAACTCGATTCTGGAACTCCCATGAAGATGAAGGAAGTTTTATATGTTCCAGGATTGAAGAAGAATTTGCTTTCAATCTCAGCTTTAGACAAGAAAGGCTATAGAGTTGCATTCATTGATGGACAAGTGTTAATGTGGTCCAAAGGCAAATCTATTAAGGATGCAATTGTTATTGGTGAAGAGGAAGGAGGTTTATATAAACTCAAGGGTCATCCGGAAGCTGCTCTTGTTCATGAAACCTTTAGCCCCAGTGAGCTATGGCATAGAAGACTAGCTCACATTAACTACAAAGCCTTACCCTATGTAAGCAAGGTGGTCATAGGACTACCAGATTTGAAGGTTGATCATAATGGCTCATGTAAAGGATGTAAGAAAGGGAAGAATGTCAAGAACCCCTTTCCAAAGAGTGAAACAAAGACTAAGGGTATCTTGGAGTTAATACACTCAGATGTATGTGGTCCAATGCCCACCACCTCTCTAAGTGGATTTGAATACTATCTTTCATTCATTGATGATCATTCAAGGAAAACTTGGATATACTTTCTAAAGGGTAAGAATGAAGTTTTTGGAAAGTTCAAAGAGTTCAAGGCTCTAATAGAAAATCTCTCAGAAAAGAAAATCAAGATTCTCAGAACAGACAATGGTGGAGAATATACTTCAAAAGAGTTTGAAGAATTATGTAAAGAAGTTGGAATCAAGAGAGAACTAACCACTCCCTACAATCCCCAACAAAATGGGGTTGCAGAAAGGAAAAATAGAACCATCATGGAAGCTATGAAGACTATGATACATGACCAGGATCTTCCCATGTATCTATGGGCTGAAGCAGCCAAGACAGCAGTATATGTTCAAAACAGATTATCTCATAGTGCTCTTGATTTCAAAACTCCAGAAGAAGTGTTTACTGGAAAGAAGCCCGAGGTAAGCCATCTTAAAATATTTGGGTGTCCTGTGTACATCCACATTCCAAAAGAAAAGAGAACCAAGTTGGATCCTTCTGGTAAGAAAGGAATATTTGTTGGTTATTGTGAATCATCCAAAGCTTTCAGGATTTACATACCAGGATTTCATCATATAGAAATAAGTAGAGATGTAACTTTTGATGAAGAAGCAGCTCTCAAGAAATCAAGAAAATGCCAACTTGAAGAAATCTATGAAGAAGATCCTTCTTCTAGAAACTCAGAGGTTGTTCACATCCCTGAAGATAATCCACCAGAGGATCATGACATGTTGGAACCACAAGAACCTCCTATCTCAGATTTATCAAAGAAAAGAAGGCCAGCATGGGCTAGAGATATTATCCAAGGGGCTGAAAAATATGGTGCTCCTGAAGGCTCCATTAGAGAAAGAAAGAAACCAAAGCTAGTGTCCAACTATATGGCCTTGATGTGTGATCTTGTGGATCAACTACCTACTAGCTATGAAGAAGCAGCTCAAAAGAAAGAATGGGTAGAAGCAATGACAGAAGAATATCAGTCGATAATGAAAAATGATGTTTGGGATATAGTCCCCAAACCAAGAGATAAAAGTGTGGTTTCTTCCAAATGGATTTTCAAGATAAAACATGCTGCAGATGGTAGCATTGAAAAATACAAGGCAAGGTTTGTAGCCAGAGGATTCTCTCAAAAGGAGGGAATTGACTATGAAGAAACATTTGCACCTGTTGCTAGGTATACTTCAATTAGAACTATCATGGCACTTGCATCCATGATGAAATGGAAATTGCATCAAATGGATGTTAAGACAGCTTTTCTGAATGGTGTAATTGAAGAAGAAGTATACATAGAACAACCTCAAGGTTTTGAGGTCAAAGACGGAAGGACCCATGTATGCAAACTGAAAAAGGAATTATATGGATTGAAGCAAGCTCCCAGGGCTTGGTACGGAAGGATTGACAGTTTCTTAACAAGCATGGGCTTTACCAAAAGTAAAGCTGACCCCAATCTTTATCTTAAAGTGATGGATGATGAACCTGTTATATTGTTGTTATATGTAGATGATCTATTTCTAACCGGAAATGAGAATCAAATCATTGAAAGCAAGAAGAAGCTTTCTTCAGAATTCGAAATGAAAGATCTCGGACTAATGCACTACTTCTTAGGCCTAGAAGTGTGGCAAGAGCCAAAAGGAATCTTTCTAAATCAAGGTAAGTATACTGTGAAGATTCTCAAAAGATTTGATATGTTGGAGTGTAAAGCCATGGCCACTCCCATGGACTCCAACCTGAAACTATTAGTTAATGATTCATCAGAACTAGTGGACATAACCCTATATAGACAAATCATTGGATCATTGATGTATTTGACAAATACTAGGCCGGATATATGCTTTGCTGTAAATACCCTAAGTCAGTATCTAGTAGAACCTAGAAAGGTTCACCTTATAGCTGCAAAGCATATAATGAGGTACCTAAAAGGTACAGTGGACTTTGGCCTATACTATCTTGGAGGTAATGAACTCAAGTTACATGGTTACTCAGATTCTGATTGGGCAGGTAGTGTCTCAGACAGAAAAAGTACTTCAGGCGGATGTTATGGCCTTGGATCTGCCATGATCTCCTGGTTCAACAAGAAACAATCTAGTGTGGCCCTCAGTACTGCTGAAGCAGAATATATAGCTGCTTACTCTGCCAGCTGTGAAGCAGTGTGGCTTCGGAAACTCTTATCTGGAATTTTTGACTTAGAAATGGATCCCACTATGATTATGTGTGATAATCAAAGCTGCATTAAGATGACTGAAAATCCTGTGTTCCATGATAAGTCAAAACACATTGAGATCCGTTACTTCTATATACGAGACATGGTGCAGAGAGGAGCCATCAAGCTCGAGTACATAAGCACTGAGGATCAGCTTGCCGATATCCTGACTAAACCTTTGTCTCGAGTAAAGTTTGAACACTTCCGAGACATGCTTGGTATAGTCCAGAAGGACCCTCCTCGAAAGGGGGAGTAGTATAGTATTTGATAACAATTTTGTTTTGTTGCACTTAGCTACTTACAATTATTTAGATTTAGAACTCTTATATATCTTTTATTTTTATGGATACATGTTTTGATGCTAGATGTATTAGTGAGAATACATACTAGATATATACATGTTTTGATGTGATGTATACATGTTTTGATATTAGATGTATTAGTGAGAATACATGCTAGATGTATACATGTTTTGGTGTTAGATGTATTAGTAAGAATACATGCTAGTTGTGATGTTTACATGTTTTGATGTATTAGTGAGAATACATGCTAAATGTGATACATGCTCTTGGATATTTGTACCTGTATAGATGAGAATACAGAAGGGGATTGGATCATCCCTGGACTTTCAGTCCTAAAGAGAGCCGTAGACGTGAGGTCTCCGAGAATGAAGTCCTTAGTGGACAGTTGAGGGGATTGGATCATCCCTGGACTTTCAGTCCTAAAGAGAGCCATAGACGTGAGGTCTCCGAGAATGAAGTCCTTAGTGGACAGTTGAGGGGATTGGATCATCCTTGGACTTTCAGTCCTAAAGAGAGCCGTAGACGTGAGGTCTCCGAGAATGAAGTCCTTAGTGGACAGTTGAGGGGATTGGATCATCCCTGGACTTTCAGTCCTAAAGAGAGCCCTAGACGTGAGGTCTCCGAGAATGAAGTCCTCAGTGGATAGTTGAGGGGATTGGATCATCCCTGGACTTTCAGTCCTAAAGAGAGCCGTAGACGTGAGGTCTCCGAGAATGAAGTCCTCAGTGGACAGTTGAGGGGATTGGATCATCCCTGGACTTTCAGTCCTAAAGAGAGTCGTAGATGTGAGGTCTCCGAGAATGAAGTCCTCAGTGGACAGTTGAGGGGATTGGATCATCCCTGGACTTTCAGTCCTAAAGAGAGCCATAGACGTGAGGTCTCCGAGAAGTGGGGATTGTATCATCCCCGGACTTCGGTCCCTGAATTGATTCGTAGACGTGTGGTCTCCGAGAAGTGGGGATTGTATCATCCCCAGACTTCGGTCCCTGAATTGATCCGTAGACGTGTGGTCTCCGAGAAGTGGGGATTGTATCATCCCCGGACTTCGGTCCCTGAATTGATCCGTAGACGTGTGGTCTCCGAGAAGTGGGGATTGTATCATCCCCGGACTTCGGTCCCTGAATTGATCCGTAGACGTGTGGTCTCCGAGAAGTGGGGATTGTATCATCCCCGGACTTCGGTCCCTGAATTGATCCGTAGACATGTGGTCTCCGAGAAGTGGGGATTGTATCATCCCCGGACTTCGGTCCCTGAATTGATCCGTAGACGTGTGGTCTCCGAGAAGTGGGGATTGTATCATCCCCGGACTTCGGTCCCTGAATTGATCCGTAGATGAATGGTCTCCAAGAAAGTGATTTTATTTGTATTGATGATATGGTTACTTGTATCGGTAGGATACTTGTATTGATGATGTGGTTACTTGTATCGGTAGGATACTTGTATTGATGATGTGGTTACTTGTATCGGTAGGATACTTGTATTGATGATGTGGTTACTTGTATCGGTAGGATACTTGTATTGATGATGTGGTTACTTGTATCGGTAGGATACTTGTATTGATGATGTGGTTACTTGTATCAGTAGGATACTTGTATTGATGATGTGGTTACTTGTATCGGTAGGATACTTGTATTGATGATGTGGTTACTTGTATCAGTAGGATACTTGTATTGATGATGTAATTACTTGTATCGGTATGGATACTTGTATTGATGATGTGGCTACTTGTATCGGTAGGATACTCGTATTGTTGATATGGTTACTTGTATTGGCATGAATACTTGTACTGCTGATCGTGTGATGACGATGTTGTTGATCGTGTGATGATGATGCTGCTGATCGTGTGATGACGATGCTGCTGATCATGTGATGACGATGCTGCTGATCGTGTGATGACGATGTTGCTAATCGTGTGATGACGATGTTGCTGATCGTATAATGACGATGCTGCTGATCGTGTGAAGATGATGCTGAAGATCGTGATGTTGATGTTGATGTTGACATTTATGTACCAGTAACTGTTTGAGTTACTAATGAAGACAAATTGAAGAAAGCTTCCGATGATTTATAGATGTATCATGTATGATGTTGATGACTCCTTGCTTGTGCAGATACTGTTATAATATCCTTCTTGTTAAGGGGGAGTGTTGAAATATTGTAACTTCAAAGAATATTATATTTGTATATTATTTATTTCGGAGATGTTCCATACCTCCGATGTGATTATACTATGAATCCGGAGATGTTTATTCCTCCGAGAAGTTGTGGTAACTAGGGTTATTAGACCCACCATGTGGGGGTCGGCCCAGTCAGTTATAATAGGGTATTTAACCTAATGGTTAAATATGAGCCTACATGTACCTGTGTAAAATATATGTCAAAGTAGTGTATAAATAGAGGAGGTGTGTTCCTCATTATACACATTCACTCACTTGTGGAAGAGTGCGCACTTGTCTGGGAGATCTGCTAAGGAGACAAAGAAGGAAGGAGCACATCTTGTATTTTGGTTGATCATCTTATTGAGGAAAGCTTTGCTGGGTTTTCTACCCCATGAGGGTTTCCCAGGGTATATTCTGTGTCTATCTTGTGATTGTGTTTCTTTCAGTGATCTTGCTTGTCTATTTGGTTTAAACTTAACAATGGGGATGTTATCTACACTATGTAAAGGTTTTAGATCCTGAACCTTTGCCAAAATGTATTTATAGCGAAAGTTCTACGATGACTGGTTTTTGTTATATCAAGCCTTAGCTTCTAATTTGTCGCAAGTGCAACAAGTCTCATAAATGCCATAGCATGCCTTCCCTCAGGATAGCTCTGATGCCATGTAAGTTTTTCAGAATTTAATTCATTCTGATCTAGGATCTTAACTGAAAGAACAACATGTACAATTGTACAGCATATCAAGCATAAGAGACAAGAGACAAGAGACAAGAGACACAAAACATTTCACCAAGGAAAACCAAGAAGGTGAAAAACCCGCAACTTCCTCAGAGATAGAATAAGCATCAATACAATGATCACCATGATCAAACCCAAGAGATAGACATCTTCAGTAGCATGCTCCTCCTCCACTTGTTCGCACTCCTCCTCTCTCTCACTAATGTGAAGTGAGTGAACAATAGAATGTGTAAAATGAGAGAGACACGCTCTCTAATTATACACTAACTTGACTTGAACTTTACTCAACTAGGTCAGCCTCAACTTAACCACTTAACATAATGTTGACTAGGCTGACCCCCACTAGGTTGGTCTAATAACCCTTTGACCCACATGACTCATACAGGGCCGACCCCATCAAGGTGGTCTAATAACCCATCAAGTATAAGTTACGACACTTACAAAATAACTGACGACACTTCCAATTAAATCGGAGGAATAATACATCTCCGTTGAGGATACAATAAAGTACATACAATATACAAGTGAATATCTTCCGAAGTTACAAATACATCAACATCACTGAGTGAAGACCCCGTGGATAGAAGATCCTCAAAAAAGTGAGATTTATTACAAAAATTATTAGAACATTAAAAGTGATGGAGCTTTTAATAACATTAGGTTTATAGCATTGGTCTCACCACTTGTGTGTGTAGCAAATATTTAGACAACATTTTTTGTGCAATATTGAGTTTGATTGCAAGGGAAATTTTGAGTTGTTGGAATGCATAGAAAAATAATATTTCTTCTCATATAGATTGACACTTCACTAATAACTGTTAAAGCGTAGAAAACAGTTATGTTAATGGAGAATGAGGCAAGAACTTTTAAAACACCACAACAAGTTACCAAACAGGGTATCTTTATCACAGATTGTGTGTCGACCATGGAATCAAGCAAGTTCTTTCCTTTCTCGGATGTTTTTCTTTGTCCAAATCATTCATCTCCACATGCCAACCATCACAGTATCGAAATATAAAATCCACCAACTAGGAAATATGTGATACTGTCATAAAATCTGGAACATTATTTCATCAAATATTCTCATTACAATGTATGCCAGGAATTGAAGGATTGACGACACACGCCAGTTGTTTGACAATATGTGTAATGTCCCTTGTTAGGAATTTTATTAAAATGGCAATTTTCCACTTTTTTTCCAATTTCGACCTTTGACTAGTTTGATCTCTAGGTCCCAAATTTGCCCCAAATGATTTCAAATCTTCTGAGAAGGTATATGAATGATATTAGAACATAAATATGTGTTTTAAGGATGCCTTTGGACCTTTAAAATACTTCTGCAAATACTCTTTCAATTCTGGCCAATGTAGGGAACTTTACTAGTAATTTGCCTTTGACTAGTATTGGTCTCTATGTCTCGAATTGACTCCAAATGACTTCAAATCTTCAAGGAAGGTGTATGAATGATATTAAGACTTGAATATGATGTTCAGGGATGATATATGTCCACAAAAATACCTCTGCAAACTCTCTTAAGATTCTGGACCAAGTATGCAATTTTACTAGTAATTTGGGGTTTAAATCCCCCTGGGGTAAGTATTGAAAATGGCTTCCCAAATGCCTCCAAAGCCACTCAAATTTCTGAAAAAAGGTAGGGAATGTATTAAGGATGTTATTAAGGTCTCATGTGCACCATTAATTGATTATTATATCTGTTCCAACCCTCTCCCATTCAACTGCAAAAATCACCAATTCGACCCTTGGGGAAATGGCACTATTTCTTCTCCCAGTGCAATTAAACTAAGTAAAAATACTTCAAATGCTCAAGTACAGTACATGAAACTTGTAGAAGACATCCATGGAATTATATTGACCACAAATATATCAGAGAATCATCCATCCATTCGAAATCATCATCAATACATTGGCTCACAACAAGGTAGTGGGGAAATGGCATTGTTCTTCCATTAAAAATGAGATTTATACATTTCTACTTGGAATTTCGACCTGAAACTTTTTCTAGATGAAGAACAGAGTATTTACTTCATATTACAAAAGAAATGGGGCATTAAAAGCTTCCCCAAAGAGTACAATAGCTCACCAAAAATGCCCTCCCTCAAGGATCAAGAATATGCCATCAAAACCGGAAATGGTTGAAGGAGTGAGCTGCAATAGAAGAAACCATGAGCTGCCCTGTAGCTTACACCTGCAAATAAATACTCCATTAAAGCTCCAAATGAAAGGTCTGAATGTCCTTTCCAATTACCAACTTGGATGGGAATCTTTCACCCTCGAAATTGGCTAAGGCAAGAAACTAGTCATCCACTAGCTCTCCCTCTTCACAAATGCAATTGCAAATTCTACAAATGATCAAAAGCTGGTTTCATTCTTTGTTATTGACATTTATAAAGTTCTAATGGCCTCCATGGGTCGAATTCCTTCCAAGAGACTCATGCCAACTCAAGTTGGGAAGAGATTCCAAAGAACGCCACTTGTACAACAATTCCTAGTCTCCCACTTCCACCAAATCACATGTGGAAGCATCTTAGCTGCCCTAACACCCTTGAGCGCCCTCTTGGAGTCTATTTTTAGCCCTGACATGTCATATATGTCATATGTCAGCCTTCAGGTCTGATTTGTGTCATAGGTGTCATAGCATCTTCATCATTGTTGTCATAGAGCTAGGGAATCTAGCCCAAGTGTCTCACTAGCTCCAAATTGTCTCTTCCTCTTCCATGGGAGTTACTCTTCCTCTATATTTCGACCTTGGATGAGTTATGCCATGAATAATACCTTTTGGACTTCCCCAAGTATGTTACCATTCACCTTGAATTCGAATTGGTGAGAGAATGATGCCAAATGTAGTGGGGAAATCTAGCCATATGTGGGTCCCACTTCCTCCATGTGTCTTCATGATGAAATGCCACTTTGATTTTCACTTGTATATATTTATTTAGCTCCTTTATTAAATATTTATGCCATTCTAATGTTCAAACATCATTTATTATCCCCATTATTCCAAATCCCAAAGCTTCCACCCCAAACCTAGGAAACTAGTAATTTTCCTCCTTGGCAATTATTTGACCCTTAACATCAACTTTGCTAACTCTAATGAATATGGCTAATGTGATTATGCCATTGTGACCCAATTCCAAATTTGGGACATGACAAATCCTCCCTTCCCAATATTGCTTGTCCTCAAGCAATTTCAAACATGGGTGTTGAAGAACCTGCTTTCTGTATAATTCTTTGAAGTTGCCATTGAATTGCCAAACCTTGAGTCTTTGAGTTTCCATGAATATTTTAGAGAGGAACCAACATGCTTGCTGCTGCACTACTCTGATAAAAATCACTTTATTAAGTGGGGAAATCCATCTCCCATACTGCTTGTTTCCCCAAAAAATTTGAAACCAATGAGATAAAAATTATTCCAGGGTCCCATTGCTTGTATTGCACCCCAACAATTCAGAGTGCTCTCCAACCTACACCATTAGATAAGAGGATTCCTGGATCCCATTTTCTTGTATGCATTCTTCCAAACATCATGAGTACCAAATATATATCATCAAAGTACATAACTACATAATGAAAATTAATATCAAGGAGGTGCTTCATCAAAGAATCATGAAAGTGCTTATACCTCCAAGCAAGTAGACCACCGTTTTCCAAGTGCATACAAGCTTCAAGTGACCAATCAAATCCGCTCCAATGACATAGGTGAGGATCCCATGTCTTATAAAGCTGCTCCAAAAGGATGTGATATGCATCAAAATATTCAGCCATGTATTCTTTCATCCGAGAAGTGAATGAAGAATCTCCATTAAAATCTGAACCAAATAATGAGCAGAAAAAACAAGGAGACTTCAAATGACTCAAAGAAGTCTCACCCATACATCCCTGAATGTCATCATCATAAAGATATAACAAAGTATGTGGCTTCCAACAAAAATTTTCTCCAATCATAAATCTATTCACCCAAGTGTTGGATGAAGTTCCTCCAACATCAAATGAATCAAGTGTTGAGCAAGAAAAACCATGAGTCTTCAAGTGACTCAAATGCATATCATAGGTGCATCCATGTAGATGTGCATCGTCATAAAGTAACAAAGTATGCTTCTGCAAATGTGAATAAGAATGTGCTCCAACCATATCATCATAAAAAGTAAATCTAGGAGTTCCATACTCCTCATGTGGCACCATCAAAAAGAACCCTTTCACCCATACTTCATTGAGACTAATACTGCAAAACATGGAATTGTAGGATGTAGGAGAATGTACTAACTCACCCAAATGATCAAAAAGTTCAGGAGTTTTATCATGGGAAGGATCCATGTGGGTAGTATCATGCAGCTCCTTCAAAAGTGTGAACTCTTTGTCATAGTTTGGTTCCAATGTAGAGGAATCATGCTCTTCTTTAAAAATTGCATAACCTTCATCAAGAGGCAATTCAAATTCATCTTCCACCACATCAAGTGTTTGGATCTCTTCAAGTTCATCTTCAAACACATTAAGAACATTCAAGTTTTCACATTTCTCATGATCCACCATGTCATGAGAATCCTCCAAACAATCTACCATTTGACAATCTGAAACATAGGAGGAAAAACAAGTATCTTGCAACTTTTCAAGAAGTTGCTCATTTTGAATTGTGAGCTTATGAATATCCTCATTATTCTTCAAGTATGCATCATGTAACAATTCATTAAGCTCAAAGAAATGGTTTCTATCAAAAAGCAAAGACATGAAATTACCTTTGATGTGGCACATTGCTCTTTGAATCTTCTCCATGTCTTCAAGGAAGGATGTTTCCTCCAATGAAGTAGCTCTCCAAGAAGAACTTGACACCAATGCTTGAGTGTCATGGAGAATGCTGAGGGACTCTTGGATCTTCTTTTCATTCATCTTTAAGGACCCTTCAAGAAAATGAGGCTCTTGCAAATGAACCCCCTCATCTTCTTCATTTTTTCTTGGACCAACTTCATGAAGCTCAAGTGGTGATGGAGAAGTTGATCTTGGTTCTTCTTCAACTGCTGCAAGGTCTTCATTATCATTCTTAATGGAACTTGGGCTTGCAGCAACACTTTCAAAAGTGATCTCTATGTCACCAACATAGAGGTGTGAGCACCCATCAGTAGGTACTCCTTCATAGTTTAAGCATCCATCAGTAGATGCTCTTTGGTTCATGTCTAAGCTAGAAGGTGTCTCGAAATGATCTTCCATATTTTCAATAGACTCTTCTTCATGATCTTGTGATGTCTCTTCCTTTTGCTCCTTCAAGCAAGCTGATGCATTTTTCCCCTTGGTTTCCTTAAAATCAATAATTTTTTCCACAAGTTCGATAGAAAACAATTCGAATCCTTCCTTAAGTTGCTTGGTCATATCTTCAAATATTGTTTTCATAATTTTTATATGCTCCTCACCATCATATGAGGCTCCCTTTTCATCCCTAGTCATAGTTTCCTCAAAAAATTTGCTCTTCTTCTCCTACTTTTTTTTTCTTCAACAAAAGCACTTTCGGTTTCAATATCTAATGGTGGTACCTGAATTATTGTCCTCATGAATATTATACCACATCAGGTGCCAAGATCATGCTCTGATACCACTGTAATGTCCCTTGTTAGGAATTTTATTAAAATGGCAATTTTCCACTTTTTTCCCAATTTCGACCTTTGACTAGTTTGATCTCTAGGTCCCAAATTTGCCCCAAATGATTTCAAATCTTCTGAGAAGGTATATGAATGATATTAGAACATAAATATGTGTTTTAAGGATGCCTTTGGACCTTTAAAATACTTCTGCAAATACTCTTTCAATTCTGGCCAATGTAGGGAACTTTACTAGTAATTTGCCTTTGACTAGTATTGGTCTCTATGTCTCGAATTGACTCCAAATGACTTCAAATCTTCAAGGAAGGTGTATGAATGATATTAAGACTTGAATATGATGTTCAGGGATGATATATGGCCACCAAAATACCTATGCAAACTCTCTTAAGATTCTGGACCAAGTATGCAATTTTACTAGTAATTTGGGGTTTAAATCCCCCTGGGGTAAGTATTGAAAATGGCTTCCCAAATGCCTCCAAAGCCACTCAAATTTCTGAACAAAGGTAGGGAATGTATTAAGGATGTTATTAAGGTCTCATGTGCACCATTAATTGATTATTATATCTGTTCCAACCCTCTCCCATTCAACTGCAAAAATCACCAATTCGACCCTTGGGGAAATGGCACTATTTCTTCTCCCAGTGCAATTAAACTAAGTAAAAATACTTCAAATGCTCAAGTACAGTACATGAAACTTGTAGAAGACATCCATGGAATTATATTGACCACAAATATATCAGAGAATCATCCATCCATTCGAAATCATCATCAATACATTGGCTCACAACAAGGTAGTGGGGAAATGGCATTGTTCTTCCATTAAAAATGAGATTTATACATTTCTACTTGGAATTTCGACCTGAAACTTTTTGTAGATGAAGAACAGAGTATTTACTTCATATTACAAAAGAAATGGGGCATTAAAAGCTTCCCCAAAGAGTACAATAGCTCACCAAAAACGCCCTCCCTCAAGGATCAAGAATATGCCATCAAAACCGGAAATGGTTGAAGGAGTGAGCTGCAATAGAAGAAACCATGAGCTGCCCTGTAGCTTACACCTGAAAATAAAGACTCCATTAAAGCTCCAAATGAAAGGTCTGAATGGCCTTTCCAATTACCAACTTGGATGGGAATCTTTCACCCTCGAAATTGGCTAAGGCAAGAAACTAGTCATCCACTAGCTCTCCCTCTTCACAAATGCAATTGCAAATTCTACAAATGATCAAAAGCTGGTTTCATTCTTTGTTATTGACATTTATAAAGTTCTAATGGCCTCCATGGGTCGAATTCCTTCCAAGAGACTCATGCCAACTCAAGTTGGGAAGAGATTCCAAAGAACGCCACTTGTACAACAATTCCTAGTCTCCCACTTCCACCAAATCACATGTGGAAGCATCTTAGCTTCCCTAACACCCTTGAGCGCCCTCTTGGAGTCTATTTTTAGCCCTGACATGTCATATATGTCATATGTCAGCCTTCAGGTCTGATTTGTGTCATAGGTGTCATAGCATCTTCATCATTGTTGTCATAGAGCTAGGGAATCTAGCCCAAGTGTCTCACTAGCTCCAAATTGTCTCTTCCTCTTCCATGGGAGTTACTCTTCCTCTATATTTCGACCTTGGATGAGTTATGCCATGAATAATACCTTTTGGACTTCCCCAAGTATGTTACCATTCACCTTGAATTCGAATTGGTGAGAGAATGATGCCAAATGTAGTGGGGAAATCTAGCCATATGTGGGTCCCACTTCCTCCATGTGTCTTCATGATGAAATGCCACTTTGATTTTCACTTGTATATATTTATTTAGCTCCTTTATTAAATATTTATGCCATTCTAATTTTCAAACATCATTTATTATCCCCATTATTCCAAATCCCAAAGCTTCCACCCCAAACCTAGGAAACTAGTAATTTTCCTCCTTGGCAATTATTTGACCCTTAACATCAACTTTGCAAACTCTAATGAATATGGCTAATGTGATTATGCCATTGTGACCCAATTCCAAATTTGGGACATGACAATATGACCGAGCCAGATATACCGTCATGGACTGCTATGGTCACAGTATATTTGGACAATGAAAGGGTATATGATGCGCGTCAAGTGTTCGACAAAATGCCTCAGTGAAATGTGGCTTCGTGGAATGCTATGATTGCAGGCTATGCTAAGAATTGAAAAATAAATGATGCCCACATGCTTTTTTTTTCCAAGGAAAAAAGTGTAATTTTATTAATGATTAACAAAATTACATATTGCAGAAGGCATATTTCTATTCCTTTTCTAAGTGTTGCTTTTCATCCCATGTATAAGTGTTTCTTTCTCAAAAAAGAGGCTTATATACCAATATTTACAAATATATTTCTGTATACATGTTAGGATCAGGATCTGAGTGTTGGAATACCCAGCAATACTGAGAGGGGGGGGGGGATCAGTATTGCCTTCTTTTTCCTTTTATTAAAACAATTAGTACAAGACACACAAATAATCAAACAAGTTAGGACACAAGATTTTATCGTGGAAACCTCAAAGAGAAAACCACAAACTCATACTCATTAATAGGATGAATTTTACCAAATTTTTTATCTGCTTCTATAGAAGGATTCAACTACACCCCAGATTTTTCCTGCTGCTACAGACAAGGATGCTACTACACCCCAGATCTTATGCCTGCTTCTACAGGAAAGGATGCAATGACACCCTGCTCTCCATATCCTACTGGATGGCGGCTACTACCCCCTGCAGGCTTCTTGCCTGCCCTAGCACCACCCTTCCACCCTTGTCTGACTTCTTCAGATCTTCCAGAACATCTTTTCTTCAAATCTGGAACTTCATTGGTCTCGACCTGTTCTTGCTACGACTTCAACTAAGACACCGAAGACACTTCTCTTCTAATTCGAATCTTCATTTAAATACATCATTCATGCCTCTTCAAATCATCACGCACTTTCAAAATCATACCTTTTCAATTCTCTGTTTTTATCTTTTAATTTATCATTATGTTTATTTCAGTTTTAATTAATTAATTAATTAAGCTTCTCAGATTGTCTTCAGGCCTACGGCCATATTCTAATTTGATCATGCTAGCTTCCTTTACCTCAGGTTGCAAGCTTCCTTCTCTTCTTCTTCTACTTCACACGGGCATGATCGTCTTGGAACCTCCTGTGGGTATTTCTTAGCCCCTGTATGCTTTCCCTTCGCCCCTGCGGGCATTTCTTAGCCCCTAAGGGCATCTTAAGCCCCTGTGGCTTTTACCTTTTAGCCTCTACGGGCATCTCAAGCCCTGTGGGTTTAACTTTAATCTCTTGCGAGCTTAACTTGTCCCCTATGGGCATAACATAAGCCTCTATGGCTTTTTAACTCTTAGTCAAATTCTCTTTTTGTTCTCACTATGCAAAATAGTATTTTTCTTACTTTTGGCAGACTTATATTTTTCATATCTGGCCATCATTAAGCAAACTGAAGGTATGGATGGATATCTAGCTCACCAAAGATCATACCTATGATATTTAATTGATTTTATCACCTCATGATCACCTCCTTGCGGGCATTTCTAAATGCCCTTCCAATCTTTTGAATTTGACACTTAGTCAAATTTCTCTCTAATACCTAAAATACATTTTTCTTCATTTTGGCATATCCACATTTTCTTCTTCAGAGATTCTTTTGACCAAAGGATACCATGGTTGGGTATAAAAACCACCAGGCTACACCCTAGAATTATGCTGCAGGAATTTATCTCAACCTATGATTTGTGGCGGGCATTCTCTTGAGGCTACTTAGTCACTTTTACTTCCACTGGTGTAAAACCCTGTTTTGGCAGGCCTAAATCTTTCTCCTCGGAAATTCTTAAGGAAAAATGAGACCATGAGTAGATATCCACTTCAACAAATAACAAGACCATGTTACCTTTATATTTCACTGACATACACACAACATTTGGCAGACATTTTAAAGTGGTCTTCCAAATTGTTAATTCAACACTCAAGCAAATTTATTCAAACCCTAGATCGCCAAGGTGATTTCATTTTTTCATCAAAATTGGAAAGTAAGACATCTACAACATGTGGAACATCATGTTGACTTCATCTATGCCCATTTAAACCTTTGAAACTTCTTTCTCACTCCTTGGTGGGCATTTTACTAGAGTAGTGCAAATCAAGGTGAGAGGCACTTTTGGCAGATTGATATGTTCCTCCTCAGAGACTCTTTGGAAAATACGAAACCATCGTTGGATGTACCAACCAACATACTATATCCTAACACTTTCAAATCATTTATATCATCATCCTATGAGAGGTGGCAGGCATTTCATTAAGGCCACTTAGGTAGATTTTACCAATAATTCCATACTTGGACAATTTGTCCAAATCCTAAGGTGGCTTTTTCATTTAACCAAAAACCTGAACTAATGCTACTAGATGATTTATTACACCTTACTGATCACTCCTATGTTTATTTCACTCCCAGACTCATATTCATTTTCCCTAGGCGGGCATTTTACTAAACTTTGGTGTAAGACTGTCGGAAACCCTGTTTTGTCAGATCCATATCTTCTTCCTCAAGCATTATCAAGTCGATGTGAGAACATGGTCAGGTAGAAAAAACATACACCTGCAGGATGACCATATGGTGCAGGCATTTTATTCAACCCAAAATTTATGGCAGGCATTTCTCTAGAGCAATTCTGACTAATTTGACCAAAAATCCTTCTTTTGGGAGACCTTTATCTTTTTCTTCAAGGAATTTTTCTAAGAATTGGGCCCATGTTCAGATAGATATTTCAACAAACTATGGGATGGCAAGTCGTAGTGGGAATTTTCTTCTTCTTATGAATTATGGTGGTCATTTTCATAAGGCGGCTACTTTAGGGCAGTTTTTTCATCACTTAGTTTTACAAACTATTACCGGAATGTAATAATGACATCATGAGACATTAGGACACCAACATTTTTCTTTCCTACCTTATCACACATGCCCATCAGCACTTCTTTTGTCATTAATGATCTCCTTTGACATCAATGACAACCATACTTAACATTCTCCCCCTTTGGCATTGATGGCAACCACTCCTTGATTTACTCCCCCTTTGACATTAATGAAAAAGGATTCCTTTTGACAGCTCCCCCTATCAACATATATCCCCCTAAAATGATGCCTTTTTTTTATTCATTGCAAATAAATTACTCCCATCTCTTGTCTAAGATGCTCAAATGCTTCTTTGGGTAGTGGCTTAGTGAAAATGCCAGCTATCTGTTCTTTTATGTCTACATGTTCCAATTTGACAACCTTTTGTGACACTTGATCTCTTAGAAAATGATATTTTATTGGAATGTGCTTTGTTTTAGAGTGCATAATAGGATTTTTTGACATGTTTATAGCACTAATGTTGTCACAATTTATTATTATTGGATTCTCATACTTCACAAGCAATTCTTCCAAAGTCTGCTTCATCCAAATGACTTGGGTACAACATGATGCAGCAGCAGTGTATCCATCCTCTACTGTAGATAGTGATATGGATGATTGCTTCTTGCTAAACCATGATACCAAACAATTTCCTAAAAAGAATGCAGCTCCACTGGTACTTTTCAATCATCAACACTTCCTGCCCAATCTACATTAGTAAATGCTTTTAAGGTGAAATCTTGGCATTTTGGGTACCATAAACCATACTCCATAGTGCCTTTTAAATATCTGAAAATTCATTTTACTGTTTCCACATGCGTTTCCTTGGGAACTAATTGAAATATAGCAACCAATCCCACAGCTTGCATCACATCTGGTCTTGTAGCTGTCACATACAGTAGGCTTCCAATCATGGATCTATACATGGTGTGATCCACTTCCAAGGACTCATCATTCTTGCTTAGCTTCTGTAAAGTTCTTAGGTTCCACTATTGAAAGTAGGGCTTGTTCAGTAAATAATCTGCTTCTTGTACTGACTCATGCATCTTTGTCACCTATAATTTGTGTTTCAGGATGGTTCTTTTGTATTCTTCTTTATGGTTCCTTTGCATCAGCTCTTGGAGAATATTCATCTTCATTTTCTTGTGATTCTTCTCTTTCTTCTTCCTCTTCTTCTTCTTCTTTCCCAACCACATCTTCATTCTTTTACAAGACTTCTTCTTCATTGTTTGTTCTTGTATCTTCATCTTTGATTCTTATCCTTCTTGGATTCATGTCATCCACTCTTACATCTACACTCTCTATTATTTTGTGTAATCTTTGATTGTAACATCGGTAAGCCTTCTTGGTGGAGGAATATCCCAAGAATATTCCTTCATCAGTTCTAGAATCAAATTTGCCAAGATCATCTTCATTCCTCTTTATGTAGCACTTGCTTCCGAACACTCTGAAATACTTGACTGATGCAGGTCTTCCATACCATAGTTCATAGGGAGTCTTGTCATTTCTCACTCTAATTTGTCCTCTATTAAGTATGTAGGCAGTTGTGTATACTGCTTCTCTCCAATATATATCAGGAAGTTTTGCTTCATTTAGCATGGTTATGGTAGCTTCTGGAACTATCCTGTTTTTTCTTTCCAACACGCCATTTTGATGAGGTGTCTTTGGAGCTGAAAATTGTCTTTTAATCCCATGGATTTCACAAAACTCATTGAATTCATTTGAAGTGAATTCACCTCCATTATATGCCCTAATACATTTGATTTTTTTGTTTGTCTCATTTTCCACCATTGCTTTGAATGTTTTGAACTTTTCAAAGGCTTCTACTTTTTCCTTAAGAAATGTTACCCAAGTCATCATTGTGTAATCATCAATAAGTAACATAAAATAATACTCTCCTTTCAAGCTTTTAGTCCTCGTTGGTCCACAAAGGTCAGTGTGAACTATTTCCAAAAGATGTGAGGTCATATGTTCTTTTGACTTGAAGATAGATTTGGTTTGCTTCCCATGCTGACAATGTTTGCAAACCGCATTCAGAGGTTTCACAATTTTTGGTAAATCTCTCACAGCCTCCTTATTACTTACCCTGACAAGATTATCAAAGTTTAAATGTCCCATCCTTTTGTGCCATAACCATCTTTCATCATCATACTCATGTAGCATTGATCTTCATTTTCTAGGATGTACACATTACTTGAATTTCTTACTGCAGTCCCAATGAGTCTCCCTGGGTCATTTTTTTTATTTCACATTTCTCAGATTCAAAGGTGCAGATGCACCCTTGGTCACAAGTTTGACTTACACTGATGAGATTCAGCTTTAGGTCTTCTACTAGCAACACATTTTCAGATTTGATCTTGTTATTGGTAGTGGTTGTACCTTTGCCAATTATTTTGGAAGACATATTATCTCCAAAAGTGACTCTACCTTTATTATCTCTTTTTAGGCTTATGAATTTACTTAGGTATCCTATCATATGTTTTGAACACCCACTGTCAATGTGCAATAGATTATGCTTTTCTGTCACACATAGAGAAATCATGGATTTCTCCTCTTCATTCTTTTTCTTCCAATCCTTTCTCTGTTTTTTTTCTTGGAATTCTTTTGCAACAGTCCTTTTTGTAGGACTCATTAGTTTATAGTTTCTTGCTATATTTCCATGGTTATTGCATTTGTAACACTCTATGTCATATTTTTGAAGAGATGCAAAGAAATTATGATTCCCTGTTTTTGGTTTGTTATTGGATTCTCTTTCCTTGTAGTCACGAAGCTTTCCATATGCTCTGCAATTTAGGGCCTTATGTCCAAAATTATTACAAGAGTAACAATGTCCAAAGAAAATCTGCTAATATCTATTTGTCTTTGGTCTTCTAGGAATTACATTACTTATGTTTTTGTCAAGAGAAGATGGAGCAGATTTCTTGTTTTCTTCCTTTTTAAATGAACTTTTTAGTGCAGCAGCATAACTTCTTTTTCCTTGGTTTGTGAAGGAGGAACAATCTGGCTTCCTTTTATTGTCATATCCCAAACCAAATTTATCTATTGATGGTCTTTGGCTACTAAAGATGTCATCTAAAGTCTTTGAACTATTTTCATATTTTGCTTTAATAGATTCTTCATTGAGCTTTTTCCTAAGCTGCATAATTTCTTCTTCAAGGTTCTATGATTCTTGTATTCTGTCTTTGAGCTATAAATCTAGGTCTCTTTCAATCTTATTAGCTTCTTTAAGCTGAATTTTCAAATCACTAATGATTTGGTTTGACTGTTTTTTCTTTTTCCTACTTTTTTCAAGTTCTTCAAGAGCACTGATTAATTCTTCTCTTAGATCTACTACTCCTTCTTCCATTGGTTTATCATCCTGAGCTTATGTCTCCTCATCTTCACTTGTGTCTTCATCTTCACTATCTTCTATGTTCTAAAGGAACTTCTTCTTTTCATTGAAATTCTTTTTGTTTCCTGTTCTGTCATTTCTGAAATTCTTTTAGGCTTCTTTCTCATTACTTCCATTTTGCTTAGGATAAGGACATTTTGAAGAAAAGTGTCCAATTCTTCCACAGTTGAAGTACTTTAGAGGTAGATTTCCCTTGTACTTTCCAGTAACTCTCTCAAGCTTCTTGATGAACAAGGCTTCTTCATCATCTGAGTTTTCTGATTGATTCTTGGATAAGGCTTTAAAGGTTGCTTCTTTCTTTGATTGACCATCTTCTCCTTTTCTCATCTCATAGGCAGTGAAGATCCCATGTAGTTTATCTACTGTCATGTCTTTAAGATCATATCGTTCTTCTAGAGAAGATACTTTTGAGTCATACTTCAATGGCATGGTTCTTAGTACTTTTTCCACTATTTATTTCTCCTCTAATTCTCCTCCAAGGCCTTGAATAGAATTGACAATTTCATCTACTCTTAGAAGATATTCTGCAATATTTTCTTCCTCCTTCATTTTCAAGCTTTCAAACTGTCCTTTGTATGTCTAAATTTTTTATTGTTTGATTTTGGATGCTCCTTCATAGACAATTTTTTAATTTATCCCAAGCCTCCTTGGCTATCTTGCATTGCATGACTTTCACAAACATTGAGTCTGTTAACCCATTCGAGATTGCATTCAGGGCTTTTGCATTGGCCTCATATTGGTCAAGTTCTTCTTGATCTGTAGGTAGTTTGTCTATTATGTTATACTTCTTTTCAACTACTCTCCAAACCTTCCATCCAAGAGACATTAGGTGACACTTCATTCTTGCACTCCAGTATGCATAGTTAATTCTTATGAACATTGGAGGTTTTTTGGTAGCTAATCCTTCCTGCTGATCCATTGTGGTATTTAATGAGGATATTCCTTCCAGTGGTTAAATTGTAATGAAGGATCCTACTTTGATACCAATTGTTGGAATATCCAACAATACTGAGGGGGGATGAATCAGTATTTTCTTCTTTTTCCTTTTATTAAAACAATTAGTACAAGACACACAAATAATCAAACAAGTTAGGACACAAGATTTTATCATGGAAACCTCAAAGAGAAAACCACAAACTCATACTCATTAATAAGATGAATTTTACAAAAAAATTATTTGCTTCTACAGAAGGGATGCAACTACACCCCATATTTTGCCTACTGTTATGGACAAGGATGCTACTACACCCCAGATCTCTACCTGCTGCTACAGGAAAGGATGCAATGACACCATGTTCTCCAACTCCAACTAGATGGAGGCTACTACCCCCTCTGGGCTTCCTGCCTGCCCTAGTACCACCCTTCCACCCTTTTCTGACTTCTTCATATCTTCCAAAACATATTTTCTTCAAATATGGAACTTCATTGGTCTCGTCCTGTTCTTGTTTAAGGATTCTTTGTTTTTATCTTTTAATTTATCATTATGTTTATTTCAGTTTTAATTAATTAATTAATTAATCTTCTCATATTGTCTTCAAGCCTACGGCCATTTTCTAATTTCATCATGTTGGCTTCCTTTACCTCAGGCTGCGGGATTCCTTCTCTTCTTCTTCTACTGCACGCGGGAATGATCTTCCTAGAACCTCCTGCGGGCATTTCTTAGCCCCTGTATGCTTCCCCTTAGCTCTTGGGGGCATCTTAAGCCCCCGTGGCTTTTACCTTTTAGCCCCTCCAGGCATATCAAGCCCCTATGGGTTTAACTTTAAGCTCCTGCGAGCTTAACTTGTCCCCTACGGGCATAACATAAACCTCTATGGATTTTTAACACTTAGTCAAATTCTCTTTTTGTTCTCACTATGCACAATAGTATTTTTCTTACTTTTGGCAGACTTATATTTTTCATATCTAACCATCATTAAGCAAACTGAAGGTATGGTTGGATAGCCAGTTCACCAAAGAGAATTCCTATGATATTTGATTGATTCTATCACCTCACGATCACCTCCTTGCGGGCATTTTTAAATGGCCTTCCAATCTTGTGAATTTGACACTTAGTCAAATTTATATCTAATACCTAAAATACATTTTTCTTCATTTTGACATATCCATATTTTCTTCCTCAAAGATTATTTTGACCAACTGAGACCATGGTTGGGTATAAAAACCACCAGGCTACAACCTGGACTTATGCTGCGGGCATTTATCTCAACCTATGATATGTGGCATGCATTCTCTTGAGGCTACTTAGTCACTTTTACTTCCACTGGTGTAAAACCCTGTTTTGGCAGGCCTATATCTTTCTCCTCGGAAATGATTAAGGCAAACTGAGACCATGACTAGATATCCACTTCAACAAAGAAAAATACCATGTTACCATTATATTTCACTGACATACACACAACATTTAGCAGACATTTGAAAGTGGTATTCCAAACTATTAATTCAATACTTAGGCAAATTTCTTCAAACCCTAGATCACCAAGGTGATTTCACTTTTTCATCAAACTTGGAAAGTAAGACATATACAACATGGGTAACATCATGCTGACTTCATCTATGCCCATTTCAACCTCTGAAACTTCTTTCTCTCTCCTCGACAGGCATTTTACTGGTGTAGTGCAAAACAAGGTGAGAGGCACTTTTGCCAGATTGATATCTTCCTCCTCAGAGACTCTTTTGGAAATATGAAACCATGGTTGGATGCACCAACCAACATACTAGATCCTAACACTTTCAGATCATTTTTCTCATCATCCTATGAAAGGTGGCAGGCATTTCTTTGAGGCCACTTAGGCATATTTTACCAATAATTCCATACTTGGACAATTTGTCCAAAACCTGAGGTGGATTTTTCATTTAACCAAAAACCTGAACTAATGATACTAGATGATGTATTACACCTTACTGAGCACACCTATGTTTATTCACTCCCAGACTCATCTTCATTTTCCCTAGGCGGGCATTTTACTAAACTTTGGTGTAAGACTGCCTGAAACCTTGTTTTGGCAGATCCATATCTTCTTCCTCAAGTATTATCAAGTCAATGTGAGAACATGGTCAGGTAGACAAAACATACACCTACAGGATAACCATATGGTGCGGGAATTTTCTTCAACCCACAATTTATGGCGGGAATTTCCCTAGAGCAATTCTGACTAATTTGACGAAAATCCTTCTTTTGGGAGACCTGTATCTTTTTCTTCAAGGAGTTTTTCTGAGAATTGGGCCCGTGGTCAAATAGATATTTCAACAAACTATCGGATGGAAAGTCATGGCGGGCATTTTCTTATTCTTATGAATTATGGTGGTCATTTTCATAAGGTATTTTCTTTAGGGTAGTTTGTCATCACTTAGTTTTACAAACTACTACAAGAATGTAATAATGCAATCATGAGACATTAGGACACCAACATGTGTCTTTCCTACCTTATCACACATGCCCATCAGCACTTCTTTTGTCATTAATGATCTCCTTTGGCATCAATGACAACCATACTTAACATTGAGATCCTCCAAAATCCAAAAAAGAGTTATGTGACTGATCTGTTTATATGCTGATATGGCGAGATAATTCCAACAAAATAGTTATTGCTTCCAAAATTTTGTGTATATGTTGCTCAGGTTGGATTGGAAAGAGGGGCCAAACAATCTATAAACGGTCTGTGATAATATTCAAAAACAATGTCGTTTTGGTGTTTTTAGATCTTCCAGTGTCCATATGGAATGTGTAGTCCCCCTTTTGAAAGTCGATCTGTTGTTGATTTCCTTTCCCTGTATACATGAAGACATGAGAAGGAGTCAATACCTTCCATATGCCACAATATTTATTCTAACAAGAAGTTCAGAAAAACATTGTGAAATTTTTGAACTTTAGTTATTCATTTGATGCATTCATTAAGTCACCAAAGATCTGTATAGTTTTGCAGTTATTTTCAATGGAAAAGAAAAGGAGGAGGTTTAATGCAGAGAGTTTGGTGAAGTTATTTGGTTTTGATTCCAACTCCCATTTGACTGTGAAAGAAGTGGGAATCCAATAGATGGAGAAGGGCTCCCCCGTCGCAGGTTTGGTTTTGTGACGCCCCATCAAACAAATCCCAAGGGATGTATGCTCGCATGCTTTTTTATAAAATGATTGACTGAGATATGGTTTCCTGGACTGGGATAATTGTTGGATATGCTAGAAATGGGAGAATAGAATATGCACGCAAATTGTTTCATTAAATTCCTAAACGAAATATTGTTTTGTGGAATGTAATGGTTACAGGATATGCCCAGAATGGGAGAATAGACGATGCACGCCATTTTTTTGATGATATTCAAGAAAGGAACATTGTCTCGTGGACTACCATGATTGTTGGATATTACAACAATGGTAAAACCAAGGAATCCATCCAATTTTTTAACCAAATTCCTGAATGAAGTGTGGTTTCCTGGACTACAATGATTTCGGGGTATACTCACAATGGGCTCGAATAGAAAGTGTTGAATCTATTTACTTGAATGGTACTAGAAGGCATGAAGCCAAACCCGTCAACCTTCACCGGCATTCTTAATGCATGTTCCAGAATGGGGTTGTCAAGGCAGGCAGGAAAATCCATACAATCGTCATCAAAATGGCATTTCAATCAGATGTCTTTGAAAGTAATGTTCTTATTGCAATGTATTCCAATTTCAGCATCAACGATGCATGGAGAGTTTTCGAGAAAATACCTTCACAAGATCTGGTATCTTGGAACACAATGATGGCAAGATATTTCCAGCATGGGAGGCTTATGGATGCTCATAGCTTATTTCATGGAATTCCTGAAAAGGATGTGGTGTCATGGACTAGTATGATTGCAGGATTTTCCCAAAATGGATGGTTACAGTGAGGTGGCATTGAAGCTCTTTTCCAAAATGAAACAGAAAGGCATAAATCCAAATCGTTCCACCTTTTCCAACCTTCTTAGTGCATGCATCAGCATTGCTACTCTGGAGTAGGGAGAGCAAATCATGTTAAAGAATCTAATCATAGTTTGTTAGTTTACCTAACTGATATCCGTTTACATGACAGTTATGGTGTTTTTTAATATATATGTACATCTATGTGAATATGCAAGATAGTTTAATAGCTCATTAATGTGAATCATTTTCTGCAATTGCTCGTCTTCATGTCTATCTTTATCTTCTTCATATATCTTTCATGATATGTTGTATAATAGTTGTATCAAGGTGAGGCCGCGAAGATTTGGTGAGAAAGCCTTGGTGAGAGAAACGGATCCCATGAAGGAGCTATCACCAAGAAAGGTTTAATGTCCCTTGTTAGGAATTTTATTAAAATGGCAATTTTTCACTTTTTCCCTAGTTTGACCTTTGACTAGTGTTGAGCTCTAGGTCCCCAAATTGCTCCAATTGCTCCCAAATATTCTGACACGGTATATGGATGATGTTAGAACATAAATATGTATTTCAGGGATGCTTTTGGACCTTTAAAATACTTCTGCAAATCCTCTTTCAATTATGGCCAATGTAGGGAACTTTACTAGTAATTTCCCTTTGACTAGTATTGGTGTCTAGGTCTTGAATTGACTCCAAATGCCTTCAAATATTCAAGGAGGGTGTATGAATGATATTAGGACTTGAATATGATGTTCATAGATTATATATGGCCACCAAAATACCTATGAAAACTCTCTTAAGATTCTGGACCAAGTATGCAATTTTACTAGTAATTTGGGGTTCAAATCTCCCTAGGGTTAGTACTGAAAATGGCTACCCAAATGCCTCCAAACCCACTCAAATTTATTAACAGAGGTAGGTAATGTATTAATGATGTTATTAAGGTCTCATTTTCACCATTAATTGATTATTATATCTGTTCCAACCCTCTCCCATTCAACTGCAAAAATCACCATTTCGACCCTTGGGGAAATGACACTATTTCTTCTCCCAATGCAATTAAATTGAGTAAAAATACTTCAAATGCTCAAGTACAGTACATGAAATTTTTAAAATACATCCATGGCAGTCCATTAATCACAAATTCATCATAGAATCATCCATTCATTCGAAATCATCATCAATACATTGGTTCACAACAAGGTAGTGGGGAAATAACATTGTTCTTCCATTAAAAATGAGATTTATACATTTCTACTTGGAATTTCAAACTAAAAATTTCTGTATATGAAGAAAAGAGTATTTAATTCATATTACAAAATAAATGGGGCATTATAAGCTCCCCCAAAGAGTACAATAGCTCACCAAAAACGCCCTCCCTCAAGGATCAAGAATATGCCATCAAAACTGGAAATGGTTGAGAGAATGTGTTGCAATAGAAGAAACCATGAGCTGCCCTATAGCTTACACCTGCAAATAAATACTCCATTAAATCTCCAAATGAAAATTCTAAATGGCCTTTCCAATTACCAACTTGGATGGGAATCTTTCACCCTCGAAATTGGCTAAGGCAAGAAACTAGTCATCCACTAGCTCTCCCTCTACACAAATGCAATTGCAAATTCTACAAATGATCAAAAGCTGGTTTCATTCTTTTTTATTGAAATTTATAAAGTTCTAATGTCCTCCATGGATCGAATTCCTTCCAAGAGACTCATGCCAACTCAAGTTGGGAACAGATTCCAAAGAACATCACTTGTACAACAATTCCTAGTCTCCCACTTCCACCAAATCACATGTGGAAGCATCTTAGCTGCCCTAACACCCTTGAGCACCCTCTTGGAGTCTATTTTTAGCCCTGAAATGTCATATATGTTTAGGTCTTATTTGTGTCATAGGTGTCATAGCATCTTCATCATTGTTGTCATAGAGCTAGGGAATCTAGCCCAAGTGTCTCACTAGATCCAAATTGCCTCTTCCTCTTCCATGGAAGTTACTCTTCCTCTATATTTCGACCTCATTGACTCATGCCAAGTATTATTGACCTTATAACTCATCCCAAGAACATTATGCTTCCCATGGATTCGAAATTGCAAGAAGAGGATGCCATGTGGCACATAAATTCTAGCTTGTGTGGGTCCCACTTTCTCCATGTGTCTTCATGATCAAATGCCACTTTGATTTTCACTTGTATATATTTATTTATCTCCTTTATTAAATATTTATTCCATCCTAATGTTCCAACATCATTTATTATCCTCATTATTCCAAATCCCAAAGCTTCCACCCCAAACCTAGGACATTAGTAATTTTCCTCCTTGGCAATTAATTGGCCTTTAGTATCAATTTGACAAACTCTAATGAATAGGGCCAATTTGCTTAGGCCATTGTGACCCAATTCCAAATTTGGGATATGAAAAATCCTCCCTTCCCAATATTGCTTGTCCTCGAGCAATTTCAAACATGGGTGTTGAAGAACCTGCTTTCTGTATAATTCTTTGAAGTTGCCATTGAATTGCCCAACCTTGAGTCTTTGAGTTTCCATGAAGATTTTAGAAAGGAACCACCATGCTTGTTTCTGCACTACTCTGATAAAAATCACTTTATTAAGTGGGAAATCCATCTCCCATACTGCTTGTTTCCCCAAAAAATTTGAAACCAATGAGATAAAAATTATTCCAGGGTCCCATTGCTTATATTGCACCCCAACAATTAAGAGTGCTCTCCAACCCATACCATAAAATAAGAGGATTCCTGGATCCCATTTTCTTGTATGCATTCTTCCAAACAACATGGGTACAAAATATATATCATCAAAGGACATAACACCATGATGAAAATGTACATCAAGGAGATGCTTCATCAAAGAGTCATGAACGTGCTTATACCTCAAAGCAAGTAGACCACCATTTTCCAAGTGCATACAATCTTCAAGTGACCCATCAAATCTGCTCCAATGACATAGGTAAGGATCCCATGTCCTATAATGCTGCTCCAAAAGGATGTGATATGCATCAAAATATTCAGCCATGTATTCTTTCATCCAAGAAGTGAATGAAGAATATTCACTAAAATCTGAACCAAATGATGAGCAGAAAAAACAAGGAGACTTCAAAGGACTCAAAGAAGTCTCACCCATACATCCATGAATGTGAGAATAATAAAGATATATCAAAGTATGTGGCTGCCAACAAAAATGTTCTCCAATCATAAATTTATTCACCCAAGTGTTGGATGAAGTTTCTCTGACATCAAATGAACCAAGTGTTGAGCAAGAAAAACCATGAGTCTTCAAGTGACTCAAATGCATATCATAGGTGCATCCATGTAGATGTGCATCATCATAAGGTAACAAAGGATGTTGCTGCAAATGTGAATAAGAATGTGCTCTAACCATATCATCATAAAAAGTAAATCTAGGAGTTCCATACTCCTCATGTGGCACCATCAAAAAGAACCCTTTCACCCATTCTTCATTGAACTAATGCTGCAAATCATGGAATTGTAGGATGTAGGAGAATTAACTAACTCACCCAAATGATCAAAAAGTGCAGAAATTTCATCATGGGAAGGATCCATGTGGGTAGTATCATGCAGCTCCTTGAAAAGTGGGAAACCTTTGTCATAGATTGGTTCCAATGTAGAGGAATCATGCTCTTCTTTAAAAATTGCATAACCTTCATCAAGAGACAATTCAATTTCCTCTTCCACCACATCAAGTGTTTGGATCTCTTCAAGTTCATCTTCAAACACATTAAGCATATTCAAATTCCCACATTTCTCATGATCCACCATGTCATGAGAATCCTCCAAACAATCTACCATTTGGCAATCTAAAACATAGGAGGAAAAACAAGTATCTTGCAACTTTTCAAGAAGTTGCTCATTTTGAATTGTGAGCTTATGAATATCCTCATTATTCTTCAAGTATGCATCATGTAACAATTCATTAAGCTCAAACAAATGGTTTCTATCAAAAATATAAGACATGAAATTACCTTTGATGTGGCACATTGCTCTTTGAATCTTCTCCATGTCTTCAAGGAAGGATGTTTCCTCCAATGAAGTAGCTCTCCAACAAGAATTTGACACCAATGCTTGAGTGTCATGGAGAATGCTAAGGGACTCTTGGATCTTATTTTCATTCATCTTTAAGGACCCTTCAAGAAAATGAGGCTCTTACAAATGAACCTCCTCATCTTCTTCATTTCTGCTTGGACCAACTTCATGAAGCTTAAGTGGTGATGGGGAAGTTGATCTTGGTTCTTCTTCAACTGCTACAAGGTCTTCATTATCATGCTTAATGGAACTTGGGCTTGCAGCAACACTTTCAAAAGTGATCTCTATGTTGGTAGTGATCTCTATGTCACCAACATAGAGGTGTGAGCACCCATCAGTAGGTACTCCTTCATAGTTTAAGCATCCATTAGTAGATACTCTTTGGTTCATGTCTAAGCTAGAAGGTGTCTCGAAATGATCTTCCATATTTTCAATAGAATCTTCTTCATGCTATTGTGATGTCTCTTCATATTTATCCTTCAATCAAGCTAATGCATTTTGCCCCTTGTTTTCCTTAGGATCAATATCTTTGGAATCTCTTTTTGAAGAATTCCCAAAAGCTCTCCTCAAGTGGGACATAATTTCATGCACACATGTATGATACTCACTCCAAGGTTCTTTACAAGAAGGGCATAAACCTTTATTTACTAACTCCACATCTTCATTTTTGGGCCTATTTTCAAAAACATGTTCAACATAGTACTCAAAAGACATGGCATTTTGTGTATTTTTGCTCCAACCAAGATATTCTTGATATTTTTTATATTGTTGGGGCAAGGTTTTATATGTTGCTCTCCATCTTTGGAACTCACTCATAGAATTATCCTTGGTTGGTGTAACACACTCATATTCATAATATTTAAATTCATAAGAATAATCTTCATTTCTCTTGAAATTTTAAGAAGTGTTGCATGATGGCACCTCTTCCTCGTATCATTCACATTCTGCTTCATATTGCTCATAAGCATCTATATATTCCTCATAAGAATTGTACTCATAGGATTCATCATAATAGTAATACATGGCTACCAATTATTCTTGAATGTATGTACCTAATCCACAGGTGCAAGGACCATGCTCTGATACCACTGTAATGTCCCTTGTTAGGAATTTTATTAAAATGACATTTTTTCACTTTTTTCCTTAGATTGACCTTTGACTAGTTTTGAGCTCTACGTCCCCAAATTGCTCCAATTGCTCCCAAATATTCTAATAAGTTATATGGATGATGTTAGAACATAAATATGTATTTTAGGGATGCTTTTGGACCTTTAAAATACTTCTGCAAATCCTCTTTCAATTCTGGCCAATGTAGAGAACTTTACTAGTAATTTCCCTTTGACTAGTATTGGTCTCTAGGTCTTGAATTGACTCCAAATGCCTTCAAATATTCAAGGACTGTGTATGAATGATATTAGGACTTGAATATGATGTTAATAGATGATATATAGCCACCAAAATGCCTCTTCAAACTCTCTTAATATTCTGGACCAAGTATGCAATTTTACTAGTAATTTAAGGTTCAAATCCCCCTAGGGTTAGTAATGAAAATGGCTTCCCAAATGCCTCCAAACCCACTCAAATTTATTAAAAAAGGTAGGTAATGTATTAATTATGTTATTAAGGTCTCATTTTCACCATTAATTTATTATTATATCTATTCCAACCCTCTCCCATTCAACTGCAAAAATCACCAATTCGACCCTTGGGGAAATGGCACTATTTCTTCTCCCAATGCAATTAAAGTGAGTAAAAATACTTCAAATGCTCAAGTACAGTACATGAAACTTGTAAAATACATCCATGGCAGTCCATTAATCACATATTCATCAGAGAATCATCCATTCATTCGAAATCATCATCAATACATTGGTTCACAACAAGGTAGTGGGTAAATAACATTGTTCTTCCATTCAAAATGAGATTTATACATTTATACTTGGAATTTAGAACTGAAACTTTCTGGAGATGAAGAACAGAGTATTTACTTCGTATTACAAAATAAATGGGGCATGATAATCTCCCCCAAAGAGTACAATAGCTCACCAAAAACACCCTCCCTCAAGGATCAAGAATATGCCATCAAAACTAGAAATGGTTGAGAGAATGTGCTGCAATAGAAAAAACCATGAGCTTCCCTGTAGCTTACACCTACAAATAAAGACTCCATTAAATCTCCAAATGAAATTTCTGAATGGCCTTTCCAATTACCAACTTGGATGGGAATCTTTCACCCTCGAAATTGGCTAAGGCAAGAAACTAGTCATCCACTAGCTCTCCCTCTACACAAATGCAATTGCAAATTCTACAAAAGATCAAAAGCTAGTTTCATTCTTTTTTATTTAAATTTATAAAGTTCTAATTTCCTCCATGGGTCGAATTCCTTCCAAGAGACTCATTCCAACTCAAGTTGGGAAGAGATTCCAAAGAACGTCACTTGTACAACAATTCCTAGTCTCCCACTTCCACCAAATCACATGTGGAAGCATCTTAGCTGCCCTAACACCCTTGAGCACCCTCTTGGAGTCTATTTTTAGCCCTGAAATGTCATATATGTTTAGGTCTTATTTGTGTCATAGGTGTCATAGCATCTTCATCATTGTTGTCATAGAGCTAGGGAATCTAGCCCAAGTGTCTCACTAGATCCAAATTGCCTCTTCCTCTTCCATGGGAGTTACTCTTCCTCTATATTTAGACCCCATTGACGCATGCTAATTATTATTGACCTTATAAATCTTCCCAAGAACATTAGGCTTCCCATGGATTCGAAATTGCAAGAAGAGGATGCCATGTGGCACATAAATTCTAGCTTGTGTGGGTCCCACTTCCTCCATGTGTCTTCATGATCAAATGCCACTTTGATTTTCACTTGTATATATTTATTTATCTCCTTTATTAAATATTTATTCCATCATAATGTTCCAACATCATTTATTATCCTCATTATTCCAAATCCCAAAGCTTCCACCCCAAACCTAGGAAACTAGTAATTTTCCTCCCTGGCAATTATTTGACCTTTAGTATCAATTTGACAAACTCTAATGAATAGGGCCAATTTGCTTAAGCCATTGTGACCCAATTCCAAATTTGGGATATGAAAAAGGAGAGATGCTAAGTAAATATTGTGGGAGAAAGACTGCACATAATTGTTTCGGTAATTGTTAGAATAATTTTTCTTTTGCTTATTTAAAAAAAGGAAAAAGAGGAGAGCCGCCATTTATATTTGTGTGCAAGAATTGGCTTCTTTTAAATTAATTATTAAATCTTTGGGGAAATCTTTTTAGAAGATAAAAAGATTTTAAAGAACATATGCAGAGAGGAAGAGAGCATATCGGACAGTAAGTTGTGCACATTAAATTTCAATGAATTCTTTAATTTCAGTTGTTGGAGTAATTCTTTCTGGTAAAGAAAATTATCATGAATTGTTTTGTAAAGTTAAAAATACTCTTATTTTTAGTGATATGTGGGATGGAATTTGTGAAATGAGAGTTATGAAGATAAGAAATATGGAGAGGGTACGACATATTATAGATGGACAAATGCTAACATAGTAAAATTTTGATAAAAATCTTCCATCATTTAAAGTATACAAATAGAAAGCATCCAACCAAAAAAAAAAATCAGCTTTTGCATTCTGGACTAATGTCTGTTCAGAATTTTATGACTTGTAATTTGTGATTTTGCAAGATTATGTATTTTGATACTTACTATTGTTCCTTTAGTGAGTATTATTGAGTTGTATTATTAGAAAATGGTGAAAGAAGATGTGAAGCAAAAGAAAATCCATTCTGAACCTATTTATGTTCAGAATTTCAGAAGATTGTGAATGAAGGACTAAGTAATTTGAACCTGTTTATGTTCAGAGATTTCATCAGCCAAATGAAGTTAATGCAGTTAACAAAACTTGTCACTGATAGGGGGTATAACATCTACAGATTGAAGTCATGTTCCAATTTTGGTTGTGAGCTTGTGAACAAATGGGAATCAAGTATGCAACCTTGTTCCTGTATTTTGAAGACAGAGTGAAAGTCAAAATTTTCGAGAACCATCAATCGAGTAGAACACATGAGTCTATGTTTTTTATTGAAATTTTTTTGTAATATTGAAAACAAATTTTTCATGGTTCTTGGTATAGTTTTTGTGTTCAGCGGAAGTCATTCAAGCTTCCAGTTGATATGGTTTATGGTAATCCTACAACCACCTTGTTGTTATTGATATGGTTTATGGTCATCCTAAAACCACCTTGTTGTTGTTGTCATGGTTTGTGGTCCTATAAAAACCACCAATCAAGTAGAAGACATAAAGTTCTTCTTGTTTACATTTTCAGAAAACATATATAGTTGTTTCTCTGCTTCGGGATTTTATGGTCAACTTGAAACCATGCAACTTAGTATAAGTATTCATCTTCTACTAGATTTTGTTTTAGAGATATTTTCAGCCATTTGTAGTTGACCTTCTTGAGTTTTATACTCTCTGAATTTGCTTGACACATTGTTGATTGTCAAGTAGCGGTAGTTTTTCAGGCACTAACAAACTTATGATTAAGGGGGGATGTTAAAGAATTTAATCATAGTTTGCTAGTTTACCTAACTGTTATCCGGTTACATGATAGTTATGGTGTTTTTGTAATATATATGTACATCTATGTGCATATGCAAGATAGCTTAATAGCTCATTAATGTGAATCCTTTTCTGCCATTGTTCATCTTCATGTCTATCTTTATCTTCTTCATATATCTTTCATGATATGTTGTCTAACAAATCCATGACCACATTGTCAAGTCAGAGTATAGTTCAGATGTCTTTGTTGGAAATTCACTGGTTACTATGTACTCAAAGTGTGTAAATATAAGCATTGCATACCAAGTATTTGGCCAAATAACTGAACAACCTATAGTATCCTAGACAACAGTTATTATGATTTTCCCAACATGGAAGTGGAAAGAAGGACCTCAAACTCTTTGAACAAATGAAGCAAGTTGGTATAAAGTTGAATCATGCAACTTTTGTTGGTGTTTTGACTAACTGCAACCATTCCTGCCTAATGGATGAACGTTGGCAGCATTTTTATTCAATGATCAGTGACCATGGAATCAAACTAGGAGTGGATCATTATGCATGTATGGTTGATCTTCTTGGTTGTGTGGATTTACTGATGAGGCAAAGGAATTTATTGAAAATATGTCGTTACAAACCTAGTTGTAGTAGCTAAATTGCGTCCATGGTCGTAGTGGTAACGAGGCAACCAGGCATAAAATTCGTATGAAACGGATACAAAGAGGGTCAAATGAAACCACCTATGATCAATGAGCCAAAGGAAACCTCATGGAATATAGCAATTCGTAGCACCCAAAATGTCCTAAATTTTATTTCAAAAACTAAATTTTTTTGAAATACGTGGTGAGTTTTTATTCATCAGAGAGGCAAAGAATGTGAACAATGTTTTTCAAACTGCCCCTTGGAGAAAGAATGACTTTGGCGTAAAAGTCTGCTCTACGAACTGTCAATTTAACACTATTAATTCAGTCATATAACATAAGAATATAATCAAATATGCAACATAAAATATCAGAGATAAACCTAGCTTCCATGGGAATATATGCAGCATAAAAACATATTAAATAACGCAAAATAGAATACATATCTCTTAAAGGCACAACTAGGTTCAATAGGACAACGTTCCACCAGCCTTAGACACATTCAATTCAAATACCTGAACAGGTCACCCCCGAGATGAGGCCATGGTTCCACACGCTACAGAACTCTCAAAATTAGATCCTAAGAGCAATATTAAGGCCAGAACCTGAGGAAACCAACACAATCCCTCACCACTTACTTTCTCCTCCACCTCACTACCAGGTGCAATGGAAATCCCTTCACCACCTAGGTCCCTCGGGACATCACCATTCACCATCAGGATTTATGTGCAGGACCGGGATGGAGACACATAATGGTCTTGAGGTATTTCTGTGTTCAATAGAAAATCTCACATGTCTCCTCACTGGAATAGATCCTTGTTCAATCACCCTCACCGATCTCTGTTGGCAGGCGGTTTGATGAGGAAAGACCGCGGTAATGCTGACACCGCGGCACGTTGGACAAAGGCGCGGAAGGAGTATCTTGGGCCAAAGGATACCACACTTGGCAGGTTTTTGGTCATATATTTTGTAATATCAAGTCATTGTACCGCAGTATGCGGGTTTTTGGGTCATTTGACCAAGTCAATTAGTAGATTGTCCATAGTGTCGGTTAGGAAAGTGAACAAGCATTGTAATCGGCGGAAGCCTATAAATAGAGAAGAATTGTAAATGTTGAGGAGGAGGAAAAAAGGAGATAAAGAGAAGTGCTATGCGGAGGTTGACAGAGATACTGCAGATGTCTTTGTACTACTTTTGGTTTGTCGAGTAATATAAGGATGATGATTTGGTGCAAACTATGTGTAATGTTGCTATATGTTCATATTATTGCTTATTCTTATTGCAGTTATCTATTTTTTATTACTATGATATGAATGCTGCGATAATATGTTATCTGTCCATGTGAATATGCTGCGATTGAAGTAATATGCAATCTCTGTTTCTGGTAATGTTAAATGCCGCAATGTGCATGATGAATGGTTGGAATCGTTGTTAGTATCCTAGTGCTGAAACTTACCTCCTCCCTCGACGGAAACATGGTTCCGTATGCTCTTCCTGGTCACCTTAGGTGAGACCTCATCCGCTCTGTGGGTGTTGCTGGGTGGGCTCAAACCTGACCGGGCCGGTGCTTAAGGAGACTGCAGTATGGATCGATAGTCGGTGGACCCCTGTCGACTGTGAGGTCGCGATTCGGTCAACAAATGGTTCTGTTTCCAGGACTGTGTGTTGATTAAGAAGAGGCCATGTTGTGGCACCCGACGAAGCCGGAGATAGAAAAATGGTTCAATCAGAGGTTGCAGGAATTTGCTGAAGAAGAAAGTTGGAACACGCGACTTACGGTAGATCAGTGGATGGGAATATATATTCACGATGGCCCGCATGAATGGTTTTTCTGTGAATTCCCTGTCATTTTGTACGAGTGGTTATCAAAACTGACATTTTAGAAGAGGAACTTCTAGGGTGGTGAGTCGACGACCTGGACCCCGGAACTGATTCAAAAATTGCAGAAAGTCGATAATAAGGAATCACGGGCTATCGAGGTTTGGTTTGATAGCATCTTGGAAGGATACATTACAGAATTTGCAGTCGATAGGAAGAAATCCTATAGTGAATCTAAAATATACTTCTTTAACGGACCGAGGGGAAGGTTTCTGCTATCGCTCCAACTATCAATTAAGATGCTAATATGCGAGAAAGGCATATTAAAGATGCACCTTGATCAGTAGACAACTTGGTGGGCAGAGGCCATGGGTACCACGGCTGTTGGGGAATGGTTCATGAAATGGTAAAGGGGTAGATGGGTGCAGACCATGAGGAAACTATGAGTGAATCCAAGGAAGAAAGTGGCCTTATGAGGGGAGGAGCAAAGTTCCGATAAGAAAAGAGGCAGAGGATAGGAGAAGGTCCTGCTGCGATCGGACTGCAAGACCGTGAAGGAAGGCCACACGGGACGAAGCGACCTCACAGTCCTGATAGGGATAACTAGGCTATGCCCAGGATAGAGGTAGGACCGAACCCCAGCAACAACGTGCCCACACCTCCGCTCATTAGCTCTCAACCGACAAGAAAAACTACTTCGACACCGCCGAGTGCGTCGACACCACAAAAGTTAATTGGTAGTAGTCGTACAGCGACAGGAGGAAGGAAGCCCAAGATGGCGAGCGATGATGCTAAGCTACCAGTGTTCCATGGCAGTGCGACAGACAACCCAGAGTAGTACTAGTTTTTGTGTGAAGCGGTTTGGACTGTGAAACAAATCACTGATGACGATGTTAAGAAAGGACAATTGGCCACGACCCTGCGAGGTCATGCATTAGATTGGTTCATGAAATTTATCTTAGTCCCTACAGGGGCCCCAGATAAGTCATTAAATGAGATTCTGGATGGACTGATTGTTGAATTTAGACGGCCTAAGTTGGAGGCCCGGTACATTACTGAACTAAAGGAAATTAAGCAGTACCCTAACGAGACGGTATGGGATTTTGACCATCGATTCAAAACGCTGATGGCCAAGGTTAGTTTTGATATGAGTGCTGTCCAACACAAAGAATGGTTCATTGTGGCACTACTACCCCATATTTCGGTTGCCACTGATGCAGCAAAACATTTTGACACCTAGTGAGGCTCTAGAGATCGCAATGCGGTTGGAAGCGTCCCCGATTGGCGATAATGCAGCTGGGATGTCGTAGATAGAGACACAACTCGCTAACCTGACTATACAGTTGCAAGATTTAAAGAAGAACAAGGAACCACGTAATGAAGTATGGTGTACGCGCTGCCGAAGAGAAGGGCATACGAAAGATGGTTGTCCGGATTTCCATAATTATTTGGTGTCAAGTGCACCAAACCCGCTAAATGGTGGCAGTATGCCATGGTGTCATGTTTGCTCGGTGTTTGGGCATAGTCATGATAGTTGCCCGTATATGCAGAAAATGGTCACAACTACGTGAAATTTGTATTGCACCTTTTGTAAGTCGGTAGGACATGATGACAAGGATTGTCGTGCATATGGGTTGCTATAGGAGAGGATGTGTGATGCATTTTATGTCGAAGATGTTCAGCATGCTACACCGCTAGCAGGTAGCTCAGTCGATGCATCAAGCACAGATGCAATTTGTACCACAGCAGCAGCAACCGCAGCAGTTCTTACCACAATATACACCGGTGAACCCCTCGCAGCCTCAGTATGTGCAACAACCATAGTATGCACCCCAAGGGCAAGGAGTGTCGCCAGCACCCATGCAGCAGCAGTTTAACCAACCGCAATATCAGCAGCAGGGCGACTATCGAGGAGGCTACAGGGGCGGACGCGGTGGCATCTTCGGTCGTGGACCTGTTCAGTGTTACCACCATGCTGTATGGGGGCATTATCAGCGTGACTGCCTACTACTACAGAATCAGTGTAAGTTTTGTTCCGGTAATGATCATACAGTCGATAATTGTCCGCAGTTGATTTCCAGATGGCAGGCTGGAAACACTCCACAGCTATAGAACCTAGTACAAAACCCAGTGCAAAACCAGCCTCTGCGACCACCATCGAACGCCAACCCGAATGTAAATCAAACAGGGAATCTGCAGCAGAACAAGGCACGGGGTGTTAATATTGCGACTATTTCTGCAGAACCGCAACCACAAGATGCTTCGGTGGTTGTTGTCACTCGTGGAGGTAAAACGACTAGGGAAGATGGTTCGCGACTGCTCATTCACTTGGCTAGTCAAAAGACGGTAAATTTTGACATTGATGCAGAACGGGAGATGTTCATGGAGGCACGTCGCACTTTGGAAAAAGATTGCGGTAAGGCTGTTGTTTGTGAAATGCTTCCTATCTTTGATGCTACATCAGATGTCGATCGACCAACACCAGGAATACTGCAGAAGTTTCTAGAAATTTGTCTGTCCCTGGCACGAGATCCGGTTGCCCTGGTGGAGATTGGGGGATGGCTGCAGCGACTTCCGAAGGGATGGCAGGAGTCGGCAGTAAACTCCTTACAGCAGAGGAAGACTGGCAAGGAAATGCGAATGAATATTCAAATTGGGGATTATGATGTTGATTCCGTAATTCTTTATCTTGGTTCGGATGTTAACATCTTAACCAATCAGGCGTGGCAGAAAATGGGGAGTCCCCCATTGAGCTAGTCTCCTGTGCAGCTCCAGTTGGCTAACCATGCGAAGGTTACACCTATTGGGCGAGTTCCGCAGCTCACAATTGATATTGAGGGAATGAATACTTATGCCGATTTTGATGTCATTGAGGTAGTTGATGAAGGAAACTCCTATTCTGTGCTATTGGGGATAGGATGGGCTAATGATAGTGGAGCTGTAATTAACTTCAACAAGCGAATGATGACTTTTGAGAACCGCAATTTTTGAGTTATCGCTCCATTGGATCCGGCTGAAGGACACTGGTATGTTGAGCATGTCAAAGATGATGATCACACTGGCCGGGATCACGCCTTTAATATTTCAGAGGATTGCATTCACCCCACAGTCCATGGTGAGTTGGAGTGGTGTAGTGAGAACTCCGCATCTTCTAACTCAGATGATGCATTGGAACATTGGCAGAATCGCATGCATGAAGTCTCAATCCGGAAGTGTGGTTTAGTTACGCAGTCTTTATGTCGGGTTACGACATAAATGATCACATTGCCTATCTATGAGGGGTTTCCTGGCTTAGACACCTTTGTAGCAGAATTTGAAGACCGTGTCCAAAACCACAGTGACTGCTAGCCTTGGAGGAAGCGTTGAAGGCTGCTCCAACACGTTGGTGGGCGACGCATAAGAAATTTATTAAAGATTGGTCACAATGTCGAAGTTTGATGATGGTTCAATTTGGAAATACGGAGGTTTATCACACTGGCAAGTATGATGGCCGAACCGATCCTGGTGAACATGTGATGGAATGTCAATGATTGTGGATCACGCGACCCAGAGACAAGTGGGTTCATGCTTTTTTCCATACCTTGGAAGAGATACCGCGTTCGTGGTATACTGCAGCTGAGTTACGTCGAGATATTACCACATGGGGGGATTTAACGATCTATTTCACTCATACCTTCACGTTTGCGGATGCCAACCCTGACGTCCATAACGCCCTGCAGCTCATCCGTGATGAGATATTTCAGGTTGTTCCGATGAAATGCACTGTTGACCCACACACACACAATCAAATGCAGTCTCTCATGGAGTGTTTCAATGTCAATGGAGGGCCAAAAGAAGATGATGACCCCCGGAATATTAACATTCCCAAATCCGTAGGAAGTTGTGATGTAGGACCACCTGTTGTGCCAAGTAACCCATTCAATCATCTCTTGCAGCTTCGCAAAACAAACATCGGCACTGAAGCTACTCCCAAATTTGCTAATGTAGGGGGTTATTAGGATGATGAGATGATGAGTAAAGTTACCGAGTTACTGCATGAATTCCAAGACATGTTTCCCACAAATTTTTCCAAGATGAAGGGAATCCTAGGTGATTTAGGAGAAATGAGGATTTCGATGAAACCAGACTCTAAGCTAGTTCGACAGCGACCTTATCAACTCAACCCACGACATAAAGAAAAAGTTAAGGTAGAACTTGATCGGATGTTGGATGCGTGTATCATTGAACCTGTCGAAGAGTCAGAATGGATCACCCCTATGGTGGTGCAGGACAAGAAAACAGGCGAAGTGCGCA
Source organism: Larix kaempferi (assembly GCA_027924585.1). NCBI lineage: Eukaryota > Viridiplantae > Streptophyta > Pinopsida > Pinales > Pinaceae > Larix > Larix kaempferi. The sequence goes on along the minus strand of BSBM01000182.1, from coordinate 3,187,246 downwards.
TTTGTGTCGACTTGCAGAAGTTGAACGATGCTTGCTTACATGATCCCTTTCCGACCCCATTTACTGATGAAGTGCTCGAAGGAGTGGGTGGCTAGGAGATGTACTCTTTCACTTATGGATTCTTTGGCTACCATCAAATTCGCATTGCCAAGGAGGATCTCCATAAGACAACGTTTGTTACTGAATGGGGTTGCTTTTAGTACATAGTTATGCCATTCGGATTGAAGAATGCACCTATGATATTTTCCCGGGTTGTTGTTGTTGCATTCAAAGATTTTATTCAGAAGTTTATGCAGGTATATATGGATGATTGGACTGTTTATGGATTGATTCACAATCATTTGGCCATTCTACGGTTAATGCTTGAGCGATGCCGACAGCACCAGATATCACTGAACTTAAAGAAATGTATTTTCTGTGCTCCGTTTGGGATATTGTTGGGGCATATTGTGTGTAAGCAATGATTGTTGGTTGATCCAGCTAAGATTGTGCTTATTTTGGGGTTGCAACCACCGACTACAGTTAAGCAGTTGCGCACGACCTTGGGTCACATAGGATATTATCACAAGTTCATTAGGGGGTATGCTGTGATCACTGCCCCTATGGAGAAGTTGTTGAAAAAGGATGCGGAATTTCAGTGGAATCTGGAATGTTAGGAAAGTTTCGAAACACTTAAAGAAAAGATGGCGTCGGCTCCAATCTTGGTTTTTCCGGACTGGAGTAAGGAATTCCATGTCCACGTTTATGCTTCATTGGTTGCGCTAGGTGTTGTATTGGCTCAACCTGGCAAAGGAGACATTGATCATCCTATTGCTTTTGCCAGTCGCAAACTGTCATTGGCAGAACGTTATTACACTACCACAGAACGCGAAGGCCTGGCCATGGTTTACGCACTGCAGAAATTCAGGCATTACTTGTTGGGTGGCCATTTTAAAATGTTAACTGGTCATTCTGCATTAAAATACTTGGTCAATAAGCCTATGTTGGGGGGGAAGATCTGTCGATGGCTACTTTTGTTTCAGGAGTTTGATTTTGAAGTCGTCGTGAAGTCGGGATGATTGAATGCTGGACCAGATCATCTGTCGCGGATTGACACTAGGGAGGAGCCAACTAATATCGAAGATGGGTTGCCGGATGCCCAGCTGTTTCATGTGGCTGCTACCGATCACTACTTTGATGACATTCTTCAGTTTGTGATGAACCTGCAATAATTAATTAATGCAAATACACAAGATATCAAAAATAACAGAACAGAATCACTTTTATATTGATCACGGGCCACTTCGAGGGGGCAACCTCCTTTGAGCAAGCTCAATACAATTAACTTCACAGTGCCTTCAATGACCTCAACACACACTTATATACTAAGTCTATGCCCAATACTATGAGTCAAAACCATGGGACATATAATACTACAGGACGACTTACAAAGCATATGCGTCCAATACTATGGGTCAATAGTATGGGCTAATATAAACTACGCATCAACAAATACTACGAGACGAATTACAAAGCATATGCATCCAACAACAATATACTAACATAGTAAAGAAAAGGGTTGACATAGGTTCCTAACATCCCCTCTCCCTTAGAAAAAGCTTTGTCCTCAAAGCTTTGGTTGGATAAATTGCTGCAGAATCTGAAGGAGTGGTTCCCCGGTAGCATCCTCGGATTGCATTTCGGGCCACTGACGCCTTTGGAGTGTCAAGGAGGATTGCTTGGAAGGATGTAGATGAAGAAGAACCCTGTCAGCTATGTGGAAAATGCGCTCAGAACGGTGCTGATCGGCTTGTTGTTTCCGGCGAATTCTGGCCATGTGAAGATTGTCCTGCAGAATGAGAAGAATTTGATCGCGGTTTCGAAGAACTGAGTCAATTTCCTGAACTGGGGAGCTGCTAAGGGTGTATGGAAGAAGAACTGGCGGTGTTTGTCCATAGACTGCTTCATATGGTGTCCTTTGAGATGTGGTATTGTACCACCAGAGTGCTGCTAGGAAATCCATAGAAATAGTTGGCCAAAGTTGTGTAGGGATGGGTAAGGGTTTGATCAATCCCGAAAGGAGTGTTGGTTCCCCCTTGTTGACTTGGAAAGTATCATCGTTAGCCACCATCTGTTGAATTGCCATTTTTAGTCCCGGCCAAAAGAAGTTACATTGTTCCTGGTCATACATTTTGCAGAACCCAGAGTGCCCTGTTGATGAAGAAGCATGGAGTGCATAGAAGAGATAGCCCTATTGAACATATTGCAACCAATTTGGAACAAGCAGAGAAAGAGTTGTAAGAGAAACTGGGTCATCAATTGTGCGAGAAGGAGCATCTTCCACCATATTGTCCTTACCCTTCTTGTAAGTGATCACATAGGGATAACCCATGAGTTGGATAACCCATTGCAGGTCTGTTGGGGAGGAGACCCATTGTTCCAGAAAATTTTTCAGACTCGGGAGATCAGTCTTGATGCAGAAATAATTGCCTAATAGGTATGGCTGCCACTTCTGTACTGCATGCAAAATAGCCATCATTTCCTGCTGAGAGGTAGATGTGGCTACATTCTTACCGGAAAGGTCTCTTGAAGGCAGCAAGCTCATTGGTTCAACAAAGATACCTGCATATCTATCCAAGGGAGTAGTGGAGACTGTTGATGGGTGCATCTGAATGGAATTAAGTTGAGCGATGACACCATGTGAATTCTTCTTAAGGATTTTTTCCAGGCGATGTGAACTGATGATGCAGAGAGACCCTGGTTGTAAGCCCCTAAATTTGTGTTGTGCCCCATTGACTTTAAACTGCATCCAAAGTTCAGCAAAATCCCATAAGATGGGGCCAAGTGTGCATAACCATTGAACGCCCAAAACCACATCACATCCGCCTAAGGGCAAGGCAAACATGTCAGAGCGTAGGTTATAATCTTCCATAGAGATACGCACATTGTGACACTTCCCCTTGCAAGGTAAGGTGCCCCCATTGGCAACCATGACTTCAAAGTTGGAGCAAGGATGGACAAAACAATCAGCCTGTTTGGCAATTCGAGGATCAATGAAGTTATGAGTGATACCAGAATCAATGAGTATGGTAAGAGGGAGCTTCTTGAAGTATCCCCTAACCCACATTGTTTGTGGGGTGGTGACGCCGGTTACAGCATGGAGAGAGATCTCGGGTGGGTCGTCCTGAGATGGGGTGTCAACAGGCGGGTGTTGCATGTCGACCGGATCATCTACTATATCTGTAGCTTCTTCACCAAGTTCTAAGGGAGGCGGAGAATCCACATCCAAGAGATAGATCTTTTGTTGAACACATCTATGTCCCCAAGTGAATTTCTCATCACAATTATAGCAAAGCCCTTTTTCTCGGCGTGCCTGCATTTCTATTTCAGACAAATGCTTGATAGGAGTTGGTTGAGGAGCAGGCGTGATGGGAGGTCTTTGGGAACCCATATTTCTGAAGGGAACCAAGGTGGGTTTGGAGCGTTTTTGAGATGCGATCTTGTCCTCGGCCAACTTAGCCAACCCTAGGACTTCCATCATTGTGTTGGGACAAAACATTTTGACCTCTGAGCGGATTTCATCCTTGAGACCACTGATAAAACAACTCTTGTAGAATTCATCAGACAATCCTTCTATGTGATTGGCTAGTTTCTCAAATTCCATCTGATACTCTCTCATTGTGCCAGTTTGGTGAAGTTTAGTGAGTGCTCCTGTGAAGTCGTCAAAAGCACTAGGACCAAATCGTGGCAAAATGAGTTGGCAAAAATCTGTCCAGTTTGGCTCGGGATGAGCTTTGATGTACCAACGGTACCATTGAAGGGCTTCCTGTTCCAAATGAAAGGATGCAAGTGGAACTTTCTGAACATCAAAAGTATTATGCAGAGTGAAATATTGTTTTGCTCGGTATATCCATCCAGTCGGATCAGTACCATTGAAGCGAGGAAAATCAAGCTTCGGCCCACGAAAATTTCTAGAATCAGAGAACCCGATGGCTGCAAAATATTCTGGCTGTCTGGTATTGTTCATGGCTGAATGCTGCTGATGGAGGCTGAGAAATTTTTCATCCAGATCTTGGAGTTTGGTTTGGATGGCTGCCAGTGCTTCCTCCATGGTGTGTGCTCCTGCTACGGCTCGATTTTTTTTATTTTTTTTTTTTTTACAGACTGGAGCGGCTATGGCTCAAAAGGAATCTAGAACAACGTCGAACGGCTGAATCTGGAACGGCTTGCAAAATTGATCTGAAACGGCGCAGCAGTGATCGACAATAGTTCAGTTGAAAGTAGATATGGACCCCAGGTATGTGCGGCTTCCTAACAGTTCAGGGTTTTCACTTGGCCACCAATGTTGTTTGACGGCTTGCGTATTGGGGCAGTACCCCTCACTCCACGGCTCAAGTAAAACTGATAACCGCTTTTCCACAAACGACAGCTCTTGGTTTACCTCACGGGTGGGAACTAATCAATCAAGTAGGGGTCGTTGCCCTTTTCGCTGGCAGGTCCTCTCAATGGGCCAGCTACTTCGGGGTTCCTGTGGTACTCCTCACAATGCATTTTAGGGCTTATGCCCAAGTACTTCCCACAGTTAAGCGGATAGGGATTATTCCCAAATCCGAACCTGCAACAGAAAAAATTTGGGCAGAAATTCCACCCAATGTTCAAAAACCAGATCTATATTGCTCAGAATCGCTATTATAGCATGTTTCCGAAACTGGAACAACCACTCTGCTTCTACCTTTGAAAGAGGAATAGAAATCTGGGCACTCGGTCAAAAGATTTTCTCGCCGCAATTTCCGCGGTCGTTACCGAAATTCTGAAAAATTGCTGATTTTAAATCCGCGATATCTCCACTTTTAGAACTCCAAATGAGATGATTTTTTTTTTGAAACTGCGTATTTTTGAAAGAGGAATTCAGATATGCAATCGGTTTCTTTTGATTTTGTGCAGAAAGTTTCAGAAATTGATCTGAAAGGCGCCGCCCAAAAAAAGAAAAAAAAAATTCCCACTTGTGCCAAGGAAAGTGCTCTGATACCAGATGTGATGAACCTGCAATAATTAATTAATGCAAATACACAAGATATCAGAAATAACAGAACAGAATCACTTTTATATTGATCACGGGCCACTTCGAGGGGGCAACCTCCTTTGAGCAAGCTCAATACAATTAACTTCACAGTGCCTTCAATGACCTCAACACACACTTATATACTAAGTCTATGCCCAATACTATGAGTCAAAACCATGGGACATATAATACTACAGGACGACTTACAAAGCATATGTGTCCAATACTATGGGTCAATACTATGGGCTAATATAAACTACGGATCAACAAATACTACGGGACGACTTACAAAGCATATGCATCCAACAACAATATACTAACATAGTAAAGAAAAGGGTTGACATAGGTTCCTAACATCCCCTCTCCCTTAGAAAAAGCTTTGTCCTCAAAGCTTTGGTTGGATAAATTGCTGTAGAATCTGAAGGAGTGGTTCCCCGGTAGCATCCTCGGATTGCATTTCGGGCCACTGACGCCTTTGGAGTGTCAAGGAGGATTGCTTGGAAGGATGTAGATGAAGAAGAACCCTGTCAGCTACGTGGAAAATGCGCTCAGAACGGTGCTGATCGGCTTGTTGTTTCCGGCGAATTCTGGCCATGTGAAGATTGTCCTGCAGAATGAGAAGAATCTGATCGCGGTTTCGAAGAACTGAGTCAATTTCCTGAACTGGGGAGCTGCTAAGGGTGTATGGAAGAAGAACTGGCGGTGTTTGTCCATAGACTGCTTCATATGGTGTCCTTTGAGATGTGGTATTGTACCACCAGAGTGCTGCTAGGAAATCCATAGAAATAGTTGGCCAAAGCTGTGTAGGGATGGGTAAGGGTTTGATCAATCCCGAAAGGAGTGTCGGTTCCCCCTTGTTGACTTGGAAAGTATCATCGTTAGCCACCATCTGTTGAATTGCCATTTTTAGTCCCGGCCAAAAGAAGTTACATTGTTCCTGGTCATACATTTTGCAAAACCCAGAGTGCCCTGTTGATGAAGAAGCATGGAGTGCATAGAAGAGATAGCCCTGTTGAACATATTGCAACCAATTTGGAACAAGCAGAGAAAGAGTTGTAAGAGAAACTGGGTCATCAATTGTGCGAGAAGGAGCATCTTCCACCATATTGTCCTTACCCTTCTTGTAAGTGATCACATAGGGATAACCCATGAGTTGGATAACCCATTGCAGGTGTGTTGGGGAGGAGACCCATTGTTCCAGAAAATTTTTCAGACTCGGGAGATCAGTCTTGATGCAGAAATAATTGCCTAATAGGTATGGCTGCCACTTCTGTACTGCATGCAAAATAGCCATCATTTCCTACTGAGAGGTAGATGTGGCTACATTCTTACCGGAAATGTCTCTTGAAGGCAGCAAGCTCATTGGTTCAACAAAGATACCTGCATATCTATCCAAGGGAGTAGTGGAGACTGTTGATGGGTGCATCTGAATGGAATTAAGTTGAACGATGACACCATGTGAATTCTTCTTAAGGATTTTTTCCAGGCGATGTGAACTGATGATGCAGAGAGACCTTGGTTGTAAGCCCCTAAATTTGTGTTGTGCCCCATTGACTTTAAACTGCATCCAAAGTTCAGCAAAATCCCATAAGAGGGGGCCAAGTGTGCATAACCATTGAACGCCCAAAACCACATCACATCCGCCTAAGGGCAAGGCAAACATGTCAGAGCGTAGGTTATAATCTTCCATAGAGATATGCACATTGTGACACTTCCCCTTCCAAGGTAAGGTGACCCCATTGGCAACCATGACTTCAAAGTTGGAGCAACGATGGACAAAACAATCAGCCTGTTTGGCAATTCGAGGATCAATGAAGTTATGAGTGATACCAGAATCAATGAGTATGGTAAGAGGGAGCTCCTTGAAGTATCCCCTAACCCGCATTGTTTGTGGGGTGGTGACGCCGGTTACAGCATGGAGAGAGATCTCGGGTGGGTCGTCCTGAGATGGGGTGTCAACAGGCGGGTGTTGCATGTCGACCGGATCATCTACTGTATCTGTAGCTTCTTCACCAAGTTCTAAGGGAGGCGGAGAATCCACATCCAAGAGATAGATCTTTTGTTGAACACATCTATGTCCCCAAGTGAATTTCTCATCACAATTATAGCAAAGCCCTTTTTCTCGGCGTGCCTGCATTTCTATTTCAGACAAATGCTTGATAGGAGTTGGTTGAGGAGCAGGCGTGATGGGAGGTCGTTGGGAACCCATATTTCTGAAGGGAACCAAGGTGGGTTTGGAGCGTTGTTGAGCTGTGATCTTGTCCTCGGCCAACTTAGCCAACCCTAGGACTTCCATCATTGTGTTGGGACAAAACATTTTGACCTCTGAGCGGATTTCATCCTTGTGACCACTGATAAAACAACTCCTGTAGAATTCATCAGACAATCCTTCTGTGTGATTGGCTAGTTTCTCAAATTCCATCTGATACTCTCTCATTGTGCCAGTTTGGTGAAGTTTAGTGAGTGCTCCTGTGAAGTCATCAAAAGCACTAGGACCAAATCGTGGCAAAATGAGTTGGCAAAAATCTGTCCAGTTTGGCTCGGGATGAGCTTTGATGTACCAACGGTACCATTGAAGGGCTTCCTGTTCCAAATGAAAGGATGCAAGTGGAACTTTCTGAACATCAAAAGTATTATGCAGACTGAAATATTGTTTTGCTCGGTATATCCATCCAGTCGAATCAGTACCATTGAAGCGAGGAAAATCAAGCTTCGGCCCACGAAAATTTCTAGAATCAGAGAACCCGGTGGCTGCAAAAGATTCTGGTTGTCTGGTATTGTTCATGGCTGAATGCCGCTGATGGAGGCTGAGAAATTTTTCATCCAGATCTTGGAGTTTGGTTTGGATGGCTGCCAGTGCTTCCTCCATGGTGTGTGCTCCTGCTACGGCTCGATTTTTTTTTATTTTTTTTTTTACAGACTGGAGCGGCTACGGCTCAGAAGGAATCTAGAACAACGTCGAACGGCTGGATCTGGAACGGCTTGCAAAATGGATCTGAAACGGCGCAGCAGTGATCGACAATAGTTCAGCTGAAAGTAGATATGGACCCCAGGTATGTGCGGCTTCCTAACAGTTCAGGGTTTTCACTTGGCCACCAATGTTGTCTGACGGCTTGCGTATTGGGGCAGTACCCCTCACTCCACGGCTCAAGTAAAACTGATAACCGCTTTGCCACAAACGACAGCTCTTGGTTTACCTCACGGGTGGGAACTAGTCAATCAGGTAGGGGTCGTTGCCCTTTCGCTGGCAGGTCCTCTCAATGGGCCAGCTACTTCGGGGTTCCTGTGGTACTCCTCACAATGAGTTTTAGGGCTTATGCCCAAGTACTTCCCACAGTTAAGCGGATAGGGATTATTCCCAAATCCGAACCTGCAACAGAAAAAATTTGGGCAGAAATTCCACCCAATGTTCAAAAACCAGATCTATATTGCTCAGAATCGCTATTATAGCATGTTTTCGGAACTGGAACAACCACTCTGCTTCTACCTTTGAAAGCGGAATAGAAATCTGGGCACTCGGTCAAAAGATTTTCTCGCCGCAATTTCCGCGGTCGTTACCGAAATTCTGAAAAATTGCTGATTTTAAATCCGCGATATCTCCACTTTTAGAACTCCAAATGAGATATTTTTTTTTCTGAAACTGCGTATTTTTGAAAGAGGAATTCATATATGCAATCGGTTTCTTTTGATTTTGTGCAAAAAGTTTTAGAAATTGATCTGAAAGTCGCCGCCCAAAAAAAGAAAAAAAAATTCCCACTTGTGCCAAGGAAAGTGCTCTGATACCAGATGTGATGAACCTGCAATAATTAATTAATGCAAATACACAAGATATTAGAAATAACAGAACATAATCACTTTTATATTGATCACGGGCCACTTCGAGGGGGCAACCTCCTTTGAGCAAGCTCAATACAATTAACTTCACAGTGCCTTCAATGACCTCAACACACACTTATATACTAAGTCTATGCCCAATACTATGAGTCAAAACCATGGGACATATAATACTACAGGACGACTTACAAAGCATATGCGTCCAATACTATGGGTCAATACTATGGGCTAATATAAACTACGGATCAACAAATACTACGGGTCGACTTACAAAGCATATGCATCCAACAACAATATACTAACATAGTAAAGAAAAGGGTTGACATAGGTTCCTAACACAGTTTTTGGTGACCGGCACCGCACTCGATGACTTTACCACTTCGCAGAAGAATCAATTGGTCGTCAAAGCTACTGACTTTCAACTGATCGCGGGAGAATTGTATAAGTTGGGGGCTGATGAGATTTTGCGTAGATGTGTCTTGCCACATGAGCAGGTGTAGATTTTGGCTGAGGCACATGGTGGAGTTGCAGGTGGACATTACGGCGGTCGGGCTTACCGCACCACATGTAAACGGCTAAGTGGTCAGACACCTTTTAAGCTGGTATATGGGAAGGATGCCGTTATGCCTATGGAGTACATTGTTCCGAGTTTACGAATTGTGGCGGCTACCAGCATGGATGATGTTGCATCATTGGACGAGCATCTCACACAATTGGTGGAGCTCGAAGAAGATCAATTTATTATTGGATTTCATTAAGAAGTAGAGAAGGATCACCAGAAGGCATGGCATGATCGCCACATCAAACGCAAGCAGTTTCAGCAAGGCGACTTGGTGCTATTGTATGATAGTAAGTTTATGAAACATCCAGGCAAGTTACAGATGCATTGGTTGGGTCCCTACCACATCAGTAGTATTACTTCAGGAGGAGCAGTTCAGTTACAGTGATTAGATGGGGGGATGCTCCCCAAGTTGGTAAATGGTCACAGGTTGAAGCCCTATCACGTGGGCTCGGAGCAGTGCGATGTCTGAGTCACATTTGGTTCAAAAAACAAAAATGATGATCGTTGCAGGTTGCTTGTTGGCAGATAATGCACCAACCGAAGACAGTATGTGCCAACGGGAGAGGTTGTGTCGCCGATCAAAGAATCATGATGGTGTTTTACTTAGGCTCGCTGACAAATTCTGCACGATGACTTTGGGAGAGTACGGTGAAGTGGAGGGATTTCAGGCCACCCTCTCCGCATATGATTGCCACTGACCGCGATGGCAGGAGTCACACACAACGATGGCATGTTTTGCACATCACACGCTGGACTGATATGATCAGAAGGGTCGTTCAAGTGGTGGCACGCGGGAGATGTGTTGGCAGCATGGCCGACCCCTCCACTGTGGCAGTTGTCCGACTCAGAGACACGCATGAGAGGTACTGGGGCATCATTCCCCCGTCCTGACATAGGAGGGTCTGGCTATAAGTAACTGAGGAAATTGGTAGTTCATCATCCATAAGTTATTCTGACTGAGCGTGGTTATGCTATTTGATCTTTCTGTGCGTTGAGTTGTAAGGAATTCCAAGGAGGCTGTGGAAATGCTCCGCTTCGTTTCCCATGGTAGTACCCCAGTGGCCCTGCGAGCCCAAACGATGAGTGTCCCTGAGCGTCTTGACACCGTGGGTGCACTTACGCTGTGTATGCTCGGCCTGGTGCCAAACCGGCCATGGGATGTGTCGACAGTGAAATGGACCCTTAGCCAGTCCCGCATGTTTCAGTATGCAGTAGTCATTCAAAGGGTTGTGCCATTTTTTATCAGCAGGCTGGTTGGGGCGATAGCTCCCTGACCTCAGTTGAAGACGGACGATGGTGCGAAATAGATGTGCTAGAGTTGTTCGTCGTTCTCACCCCTTGGTACTGTTCGTCCTCTTTTCCCTTCAGTTTGCACGATTCCATGCGACTGGAGGATGAGTTCGCGATGTCCCTGATAGCAGGACAGGGGTTTCCTACTCTTGTTGAGGGCTTACTCAATTGGTAGCCGAGGATCTGTACAGCCGAAAGAAGGAGACAACAATTCGTGATCTAGACAGCAAGAACAGAGGTCATTGACGTGGCTCGAGGACAAGCCACAAGATTGTGTTGGGGGCCTATTGGTAGGCGGTTTGATGAGGAAAGACTGCGGTACTGCTGACACCGCGGCACATTGGAAAAAGGCATGGAAGGAGTATCTTGGGCCAAAGGATACCGCACTTGGTGGTTTTTTGGGTCACTTGGACCACATATTTTGTAATATTGAGTCAAGTATACCGCACTTGGACGGTTTTTGGTCATATATTTTGTAATATCGAGTCATTGTACTGCAGTATGCGGGTTTTTGGGTCATTAGACCAAGTCAGTTAGTAGATTTTCCATAGTGTCGGTTAGGAAAGTGGACAAGCATTGTAATCGACGGAAGCCTATAAATAGAGAAGAATTGTAAATGTTGAGGAGGAGGGAAAAAGGATATAAAGAGAAGTGCTAGGCAGAGGTTGATAGAGATACTGCAGATGTCTTTGTACTACTTTTGGTTTGCCGAGTAATATAAGGATGATGATTTGGTGCAAACTATGTGTAATGTTGCTGGATGTTCATATTATTGCTTATTCTTAATGCAGTTATCTGTTTTTTATTACTATGATATGAATGCTGCGATAATATGTTATCTTTCCATGTGAATATGTTACGATTGAATTAATATGCAATCTCTATTTCTGGTAATGTTAAATGCTGCAATGTGCATGATGAATGGTTGGAATCGTTGTCAATATCCTGGTGCCGCAACTTTCCTCCTCCCTTGGCGGAAACATGGTTCCATCTGCTCTTTCTGGTCGCCTCGGGTGAGACCTCATCCGCTCTGCAGGTGTTGTTGGGTGGGCTCAAACCTGCCCGGGCCGGTGCCCAAGGAGACTGCGGTATGGGTCGATAGTCGGTGGACCCCTATCGACTGTGAGGTCGCGATTTGGTCAACAGTCTCTAATTTTTCCTGCAAACAAAAGGGTATGACAGCTATGTGCAAAAATGACAATTCGAATCCATCCATAGGAATTTGAATTCATGAGAGAGAAACTCTCCAAAACCAAGAATGAATGAATGAAATCCAATTTGAATCCCTTCATAGAAAATCGAATTCACTAGCAAAGGCTAGCTTAGGCTCACTGGAAAGAAACTCTAATTCACTAAGGGTTTTTCCCAAATCACGGGATGACCATTCGAGTTCTCAAGGGTGCAAATCGAATCCACCTAGATCGACTCAAATTCACTAGCAAAACACTTCCCATGCACTTGAGACAAATTGAATTCACCCAGACTGATTCAATTCCTTTCAATCACTCTCATGCACTGAAAACAACTCAAATTTACCAAGACTGACTCAAATTCCCCTTAAACCACTCCCATGCACTGAAGACAATTCAAATTGAACCAAAATTACTCTAATTAACTAAAGATGACTCGAATTTACCTAATTAACTAAAGATTACTGACATTGACCCAGAATTACTCTAACTAACTAAAGACAACTCGAATTTCGAGAGAGGTAATTCAAATCCACCAAATTGACTCTAACTAACTGATAGTCACTCCAGTTCACTGGAGTTACTAGGGAATAACTTGAATTAACTGGGAAAATCACTCCAATTAGAGTGGAAGTTACAAAATCAAGTGCATGGTTGACAAAAATAGTTAATTAGGGTGCATAAGACATGAGTGATGAGAGAGTTGGTCCCACTAACACCAAGATAGGAATAGTCTCTCAAGTGAAGGCACATTACTACATGAAAATTATTGATTAGGCGTACTAGGACCTTCATAGTCCAATAAAATCAAAAATAGGAAATATAGAGTATTGTTAGGGAGAGACACAACTCCCAAACCCAAACCCCTCACATGTAGAAAACATGGCCCCCCGGCTAAGTTATTTGTCCATCTTGAGCTATTTATTTAATTAAATCAAATATTATTAATGTCCAAATATTAATGTTTGAGAACCTAGTGCCACCATAATAATAAATAACATCAACACACATGTCTGGGGCTTACCATCGAAGCATTGCACCTTCACATTTCCAAATCCCTTTCAGCTCTACAATCCCTTGTTGTTCTGACATTGGCAACAAAAAGTGGTTAATGGACAACTACTTCACCTTCTCCAAGGAAATAGGTAGAAATTAGGAGGACGATGAGCCACAAATTTCATGTACCACTGTAATTCCTATACCCGTGATGTAGTTTGGAATCATACATATTTCCCTTGCATATACAAATAGATTCACATAGTTTAATGACCCTTTTTTAAAAATTTATTAAAATGCCAAATTTTCCACTTTTTCCCCAATTTCGACCTTCGACTAGTTTTGTTGTTTTAGTCTCCAAATTATTCCAAATGCTCCAAAATATTCTGTAAGGGTATATGAATGATATTGAGACTTGAATATTATATTCAGGGATGATTTATAACCTTCCAAATACTTCTGAAAACTTGTTTTATATTCTGGTCAATGTATGGAAATTAACTAGCAAATTGTGCATCAAATCCCCCCTGGGTAAACACTAAAAATGGCCTTCCAAATGCTTCCAAAATCTCTTGAATTTCTGAACAGAGGTAGGGAATGTATTAATGATGTTAATAAGGATCCCAATGTACCATTAATTGATTATTATATCTGTTCCAACCCTCTCCCATTCAGCTGAAAAAATCACCAATTTGACCCTTGGGGAAATGGCCCTATTTCTTCTCAAAATGCAAATAAATTGAGTGAAAAGACTTCAAATGCTCAAGTACTATATATCAAACTTATAATATACATCCATGTAAGTCTATTAATCACAAATGCATCATAGAGTAATCCTTTCATTCGAAATCATTAGCATCATAATGTTATACATCAATGTAGTGGGGAAATGGTCATTGTTTGCTCATTAATCAACATTTTTGCATACAACAAATGGATATTTATACCTAATACTTTCTGAAGATGAATAAAAAAGGATATAAATATATTACAATCATAAATACATCATATGAATCTCTCCCAATGAGTACAAGAGCTCACCCAAAGCGCAATCCCTCAAGGAGTGTGAATATGCCATCAAAATTGAAAATAAATGAGAGAAAGTGTTGCACTAAACCAAACCACGAGCTTCCTTGTAGCTGATACCTGCAAATACAAACTCCATTAAAGCACCATGAAATACTTGAGTGGCCTCTCCAAACACCAACTTGGATGGGAATCTTTCACCCTCGAAATTGGCTAAGGCAAGAAACTAGTCATCCACTAGCTCTCTCTTCACAAATGCAATTTTTCTCAAATCATCAAAATCCATTATCATACTTGATTTATACATTTTATAACCAACATTAGACTTCTAAGGGTCGAATTCCTCCCATTAGATTCCAGATATTTCCACTTAGGAAATATTCCACATTTGCCACTTGTGTCCTAGTTTCCAACCTTCCATCTTCTCCCAATTCAAGTAGGAGTCTCTTTGGCTTCTCCAACTCCCATGAGCGCCTTCCTTGAGCCTATTTTTGGGGCTGACATGTCATAATGGTCATATGTCAAAAGTAATATCTGAATTTTGTCATAGATGTCATAGATGCTCCATCATTGTTGTCATAAGGCTAGGGAATCTAGCCCAAGTGTCCACTAGCTTCCAATTTGATTCTTCCTCTTCCATGGAGGTTACCATTCCATCCCATTCTGACCTAAGATGCTCCATTCCATGTGTATGCTTTACCAAATCACCCAATAACGTTTTCCTTCCCATGGATTCAAAATGGCAAGAGAGATTTTCCATGTGGTAGTGAGAAACCAAGCTAGTGTGGGTCCCACACCCTCCAAATATCCTCAAAACCATTTTCCACCTAGAATTTATCTTGAATTTCTTTATTCAACCTATTTATTAAATACTTGAACCCTTCTAATGTCTAAACATCATTTATTAGCTTCCTTATTGCAATTCCACATGTGCCCATCCAACCTAGGTAACTAATAGGATTGATGGGATTGTCTTACTATGCAATTATTTGAATGGGGACATTACAGTCCTCCCCACCCAAGATTTCTTGTCCTCAAGCAATTTCAAATTTGGATGTTGCAAAATCTTCTCCTCTTCCCATGTGGCATCTTCATTTGGTAAGTCCTTCCATTGCACTAAATATTCTTTGATAATTTTACTCCTCAACCTCCTTTCCTGTGTCTTCAAAATATTTTCTGGAACAAATGTGAGCTGACCTTCATCATCCAAAGGAGGAAGTATTTCTGAAATGATTATTTTCTGAACAAGGGATTTCTTGAGACAAGAAACATGACATACATTATGGATTTTACTCCCTTTCGGAAGTTCTAGTTCATATGTTACTTCTCCAACCTTCTGCACTACCTTGTATGGCCCATAGTACCTTGGTTTTAATTTTTCTGCTCCATTCTTTTTTAGATATGTTTGTTTATATGGATGCAACCTTAAATATACTAAATCATTGACCTAGAAGGTTCTTTCTTCTCTATGTCTATCAGCATATTGTTTTTCTTGATTTTGAGCAACCTGCAAATTGTCTTTCAAGAGCTTTAAACTTTCTTGGCTCTCTTCCACCCAATCTTTAGCCTTTGGGGCTCTACTATCACCAAATATGATTTCATCAAATGTAAGTTCATCATAACCATATAATGCTTTGAAAGGAGACATACCTATTGACATATGATAAGTGATGTTGCAGAAAAACTCACCCAAGTGCAGCCATTTTTCCCATGCTTTTTGCTGCTCTCCCACATAGTTTCTTAGGTACCCTTCCAACCATTGATTCACCCTCTTTGTTTTTCCATTAGTTTTTGGATGATAGATAGTACTTGGAGTCAATTGAGTGCCCACCAATCTAAAAATTTATTGCCAAAAAGCACCCATGAATCTACTATCTCTATCACTGACAATGCTCTTGGGGAGCCCATGCAATTTGAAGATTTCTTTGAAACAAATATCAGCCACTTGTGCAGCACTAAAATATTATGTAACAGAAAATAAATGAGCAAATTTTTTCAACCTATCCACTACCACATATATGCAATCCTTACCCAAATATTTAGGCAAACCGATGATGAAATCCATGGAGATACTGTCCCATTTTTGCTCTGGAATGGGCAATGGTTGTAATAGGCAAGCTAGACATGTAAGTTATGAATTTTTTTATTGACATACTTTACATTCATTCACATATTTCTGAACATCTTCCTTCAGCCCCTTCCAAAAAAACCTTTGCCTCAACTGTCTATAAGTTTTGAAGATCCCCAGATGCCCCGCTACTGGGGAATCATGTGCTTCTTGCAAAATTCGGTACTTGAGCTTTGAGTTCTTAACTAAATAAATTCTACCCTTATAATATATTATCCCATTCAAAATCTTGTAGTTATCATCCCCTTTGATTCCGTCCAACACATTACAAGCAAATTTGTCTTTAGCATATTCAATTAGTAGCATATTTTTCCAATCCTTGGCAATGTCCATGAGAGAAAAAGAAGGTCTTCTTGATAAATCATATGCTACTATATTATTCTTTCCTTTGACATATTCAATATCAAAATCATAAGCTTGAATCTTGCTTACCCACTTTTGTTGCCTTTCATTTAGATCTTTTTGGGTGAGAAAGTGTCTTGGACTATTGTGGTCAGTTTTCACCACAAACTTGCTGCCCACCAAGTATTGTCTAAATTTGGCCAATGAATGCATAATGGCCAGCATTTATTTATCATAGATGGAGTAAATTTTTTCATGATGCTGCAACTTTCTACTCTCAAAGGCTATGGGGTGTTGGCCTTGCTTTAGGACAGCCCCTATTCCTCCACCTGAATCATCACATTCCACAAAAAAAGGTTTAGTAAAATCAGGAAGTGCAAGTATGGGACAACTATTCATTACCTTTTTCATTTTTTGGAAGGCCTTTTCAGCCTCTTCATCCCACTTGAAAGCATCATTCTTAGTCAAATCAGTGAGTGGAGAAGTCAACTTGGATACTCCTTTCACAAATTTTCTGTAATAGATGCATATGGCAATAAAGCCTCTCAATTCGGTAACATTTTTTGGTGATGGCCATTATAAGATAGCCTTGATTTTTTCTATGTGTACCTTCACTCCTTATTTTCCAATAATGTTCCCAAGATACAGTAGTTCTTTTATCCCAAATTCACATTTTGACAACTTAGCAAATAAGGACTCTTCTTGCAAAATTTTCAACACAATCTCTAAGTGTTGCAAATGCTCTTCCCATGTTTTACTATAAATGAGAATGTCGTCAAAGAAAATCAAAACAAACCTTCTTAGTTACTTGCAAAATATCCTATTCATGCATTCTTGAAAGGTGTTTGGAGCATTAGTTAACCCAAAAGGCATGACAAGGAATTCAAAGTGGCCATAATGACATCTAAAAGCAGTCTTTTGCACATCTTCATCTTTCATTCGAATTTGATGATACCCTGATCTAAGGTCAATTTTGGAGAAGTATTTGGCCCCATGTATCTCATCCATGAGCTCATTAAACCTAGGAATAGGATACCTATTCTTGATAGTATTTTTGTTCAAGGTTCTAAAATCTATGCACATTCTCAATGTTCCATCTTTTTTCTTCACTAGCACTACTGAAGAAGCATAAGGGCTAGAGCTTGGTCTAATGAGTCCCAACTCTAGGAGTTCTTGGATGGATTTTTCAATCTCATATCTAAACTTTTTAGTATGTCAATAAGGTGGTATCTGAATGGGTGAAGTTCCCTCCTCCAAAACAATGCTATGCTCAACCCCCCTATCTGGTGGTCTACCATGTGGAAGGTCTCTAAAAACTTTTTTCATATTTTTGCAAGAGTCTCTCTATCTCCTTTGGGTGTTCAACAATCTTTATATTTGGCTTGGGAGATATAATATGACATTCATCAACCCATTCTATGCCCCCATGCCTCAATATATATCTCATACTATTGCAAGTCACTACTTGATTTGGATAAGTGTGTTTCCCTCTCACAACTCTTAGTACTCCTTTTGAATCTTGGAATTTCATTTCAGGAATTTGATAATTTACTGTATTATCTCCTATTGAATACATCCATTGCACTCCCAAAACCACATTAGTATCAACAACATCAACCACATAAAAACTATCAACAAAAGTATAATTACCTACGGTGACTTGCAGCTTTGGAACCCATGTTTTGCATTGCATTGTGTTGTGACTGGGAATGACAACTGTGAAGCATAAAATGGTTCAATAGGTATCTTTCTTTTCTCCACCATCTCTGCATCAATGAAGTTATGGGTGGATCCTCCATCTACCAAAACTGAATTTCTTTTCCCTAGTACCACACCCTTGCATCGGATAGTATGATAGCGAGGTACTGCTGAAAGTACTGCCATTCTTGCTTTGTCCGGTGAAGGATGATTTTATTCTTGTCTTTCCTCTTCTACTGTTGTCTCATATGCCTCCTCTTGATCTAAAATATGTCCATATTCATCCATGCCCCCATCATACCCCTCATTATCAGAAAATACTTCTATGTATTGAGCCTTTCCTTTAGTACATTTGTGCCCCGGTGTCCATGGTTGAAAGCATGTGAAGCACAATTTCTTTTTTCAAAGTTCATCCATGTTTAGTCCTTCTTTTTTGTTCCTTTCAAATGAATCTTTTTTCCAATTTTTCTTATCATATCCATCCCTTTGCCAATGTTTCTTTTCAAATTTGTAGTTAGGCTTGGGAGGAAATATCGTTCTAGGAAGCACATTTTGGAGATCCCTAGTCAAGCTCATTGCATCTTTTAATGTAGTTGGCTTGTGGGCTTTGAACAAACCTTTTAAGGGTTCATCCAAACCTTCAGTAAACAGCAATACCAACCTTCCCATAGATAAATCAGCCACCTTGACTGATAATTTTTGAAAGTCCAACATATATTCAGTAGGGGTCCCAGTTTGCTTCAATTGAGCTAGTTCTTTGAAAGGCAATTCTGGATCTTTTTGTTCAAATCTCTCTAGTACCCTATCAACAAATTCTCCATATGTTCTAACCTGATCATGACCCAAGGTTTTCAAGCCATGGAACCACCATTCATTGGCATCTCCTTCCAAGTGCAAGATAGCCATTTTTAATGCATCCTCTTCCAACATAGGATTCAGCTGAAAATACACATCTAATTTTTGCACCCAAGTATTAGCATAATTTTGAGAGGAACCATCAAAAGTAGGAACTGACATTTTACTAATAGCACCATTTAATTCTCTATTTTGGAATGGAATCCTATTGTCATCCTTCCTTTCATTTTATATATAGCATCAATGTATTAACTAAATGGTAGACCTCTTTTACATTCTTCACTCAATGCATTCCATTTATTTGTTAGTTTACTATTATCCATTTGAACATCAGGCTCTTCTTTGGGTGTGATAAATTTAGGTGCAGTATGCCTTTGTGTGCTTTGAAATTCATCAGGTCTATTATGGGGTCCTATACTTGAGAAAAAATGCTCACCCATGTTCCTCCTTTCTCCTGAGTGTGAACCATTGTTATCTCCCATCATCCCTTTGCCTGCAAGTTGGCTACCCAAAAATTCCAGTCCTTTCATCAACTGTCTACTAATCTCTTGCATACCCATGGTAATTCCATCAAAACATGGTTTTAATTCTTCAACAAGTTCCTCCTTATGTCTTAATTTTTCCTCCTCCTCTCTACCCATGGTTTAAAAAAAAGACTCTTTTTCTTCTATTACCTCTTCTTCAACAAAAAACTCTTCAACTACTGGTTAAGAGGGTGGTGGTTTATTATTTTCAATTCTTTGTAATACCATCATGTTCCAAGAACATGCTCTGATACCACTTGTAATGTCCCTTTTTTAAAAATTTATTAAAATGCCAAATTTTCCACTTTTTCCCCAATTTCGACCTTTGACTAGTTTTGTTGTTTTGGTCTCCAAATTAACCCAAATGCTCCCAAATATTCTGTAAGGGTATATGATTGATATTGAGACTTGAATATTAGGTTCATGGATGATTTATAACCCTCCAAAGACTTCTGCAAACTTGTTTTATATTCTGGTGAATGTATGGAAATTAACTAGCAAATTGTGCATCAAATCCCCCCTGGGTAAACACTGAAAATGGCCTTCCAAATGCTTCCAAAATATCTCGAATTTCTGAATAGAGGTAGGGAATGTATTAAGGATTTTAATAAGTTTCCCGATGTACCATTAATTTAATATTATATCTTTTCCAACCCTCTCCCATTCAACTGCAAAAGTCACCAATTCGACCCTTGGGGAAATGGCCCTATTTCTTCTCAAAATGCAAATAAATTGAGTGAAAAGAATTCAAATGCTCAAGTACTGTATATTAAAATTATAATATACATCCATGGTATTCTATTAATCACAAATGTATCAGATAATCATCCTTTCATTCGAAATCATTAGCATCATAATGGTATACATCAATGTAGTGGGGAAATGGTCATTATTTGCTCATTAATCAACATTTTTGCATACAAACAATGGATATTTATACCTGATATTGTTTTAATATGAATAATAGAGGATATAACTATATTAAAATCATAAATACATCATATGAATCTCTCCCAATGAGTACAACTGAAAATAATTGAGAGAAAGTCCTGCACTAAACCAAACCACGAGCTTCCATGTATATGCTACCTGCAAATACAAACTCCATTAAAGCACCATGAAAGACCTAATTGGCCTCTCCAAACACCAACTTGGATGGGAATCTTTCACCCTCGAAATTGTCTAAGGCAAGAAACTAGTCATCCACTAGCTCTCTCTTCATAGATGCATTTTTTCTCAAATCATCAAAATCCATTCTCATACTTTATTTCTAAATTTTATAACCAACATTAGACTTCTAAGGGTCGAATTCCTCCCATTATATTCTATAGATTTCCACTTAGAAAATATTCCACATTTGCCACTTGTCTCCTAGTTTCCAACCTTCCATCTTCTCCCAATTTGGGTAGGAGTCTCTTTGGCTTCTCCAACTCCCATGAGAGCCTTCCTTGAGCCTATTTTGGGGTTTGAAATGTCATAATGATTAGATTTTAGAATTCAGATCTGAATTTTGTCATAGATGTCATAGATGCTCCATCATTGTTGTCATAAGGCTAGGGAATCTAGCCCAAGTGTCCACTAGATTCCAATTTGACTCTTCCTCTTCCATGGAGGTTACCATTCCATCCCATTTCGACCTAAGATGCTCCATGCCATGTGTATGATTTACCAACTCACCCAATAATGTTTTCCTTCCCATGGATTTGAAATGGCAAGAGAGATTTTCCATGTGGCAGTGAGAAACCAAGCTAGTGTGGGTCCCACGCCCTCCAAATGTCCTCAAAACCATTTGCCACCTAGAATTTCTCTTGAATTTATTTATTCAACCTATTTATTAAATACTTGAACCCTTCTAATGTTTAAACATCATTTATTAGCTTCCTTATTGCAATTCCACATGTGCCCATCCAACCTAGGAAACTACTAGGATTGATGGGATTGTCTTACTATGCAATTATTTGAATGGGGACATTACACATAGGAACCAATGTTTTTATGGATCTTCTTCAACTCCCTTACCCCAAAATTCAGGGTATCGCATGTAATACCCCCCATGCATTCTCCATGCATTTCAGCCATTATGTCCATTGGAGCTCCTACCAATACAAACCCTCTCGAACGAGGTTGAGAAATCATATTTAAAGACAAGTTTGAACTTGAACTACTACCACTATGAGGACCTATTGACATTGTACTAGCATTGAACCCACTACTGCTTCCTCCTATGATTGTACCAATAAACTGACTAGTATTGATAAGATAATGGTTGCACCAAGGTAAATACAAAGTATAACTAGAAAAATAGAGTATCGTATGACTTATGAATGGTTGAGGAGTGATCGACAATAGGATGATTCTACAGTTCTTTGATCTTTCTTCATTGACAATGGGGGGTTCAACTTCTCGATTGCTTTTGTTTTGACACCACCCAAGCGGATCAACGACCTGAACCCAAATTGTCTCTACATCATTGATCTGCATTCCAACATCTCTTTTCTTCATGTTATTATCTGCATCTTCCATTCCCATGCATACATATTCACCCTGTCTTCTGATACTAGGGTCATCCTCTACCATTATACCTTTTCCGTTCAAGCAGGACATGTCCATCACTCTGCATCTCATCACCTTCTGTAACTCATTTGGCCTCTCTTCATTTCTTCATATATCATACATCTCCTTCTATAACTACTCACTCTTCCACTTTGGTTATCTCATACATTTCTTCCACCATTTCTCTCGAATATTCAACCTCCTTGTTTCTCGCTCAACCTATGCTTGGTCTTAAAATTTCTCCCCCATAGTTTTCGATTCCTCTTCAACCTCCACCACTAACCAGCATCATTCATTTCCACTCCCCTTGGCGCAACTTCTTACTCCTCCATCGAGGTTCGATTAAATGGAAGAAATCCCCCTTCTACCAACTAGACCTTAATCCACAACGAGATCTCCTAAATATATCTCCCATGAGCATTTCATTTCAAATCAACTTCTACTTGTAAAAAAGATTGAAAAAATTTGGAAATATATTCTACTATGTATTTGTTAATGGTATTATCTACCTACAAATCCATGGCTCTCGTCAATTGATGATCCATCCCATGCAATGTAGCCAGGTCTTAATGGATCCACTAAATAGTTCT
Source organism: Larix kaempferi (assembly GCA_027924585.1). Classification (NCBI taxonomy): domain Eukaryota; kingdom Viridiplantae; phylum Streptophyta; class Pinopsida; order Pinales; family Pinaceae; genus Larix; species Larix kaempferi. The sequence goes on along the minus strand of BSBM01000182.1, from coordinate 3,164,617 downwards.
CTTATGCTATTTTTTGTATTCAAGGGATTCTACAATTTGTTTTATCCACTTGTATAGACTCACATTGAACTCACACCAAAAGACCTCATATGGATTTCATGGCAGTCCATCATATATTTTAAACTCCATACACCTTGTTGGGTTCCCTTTTCTCAATGGCGCTTCTTGTAACACAAATTCCTCAAACCTCTTATCCTTCTAATATTGAATCAAAGTCTTACAAATCACTCAATCCATTCAAATAGCACTTCCCTATTCGGAAAAAAGGTCTTAGAAACATAACCATTTGTTGATCTTTTAGTACTTAGTCTATGTTCCCATAAAGCATATTTCAACTGATAATCCAGAGATATATTTTTATCCATCAAGACATTTTTAATGATTTTCATTAAGTTCTTATTTGAATATTCTATTAGCATTTTGGCACAAGTTTAGAGACTAGAATTCTATGCAAGGGCTAACAATGTATCAATATTGTCTACATACGGTAGCATTTCCATTCTTCCCCAAGGAGAAAAATATCTCACCCAAATCATCACTAAGACTATTGTAATATTAGGGAAGTACTAGTGAAGAGATGAGGGAGTATTCTTAGGGTTCATTCTCACCAATTATTAAGTTGTGCAACAGAAATAGAAACTTAATTGACATCATCTACTAAAGATGCATTGAAAGTGTTGGTTAAAATTAATGTTATTTAATTTACCTTGATTTAATTATCGACCGGAGTACGTATACTTTGAGCTGCTACACCGTATGTGCGGGCAAAATAGTTTCACTACTCAGAATTTTAGTCTACTTACAAACAAAATAAAGTGGATAAAGCTAATACTGTATGGAATGATCAATGCTAAGGATTACTAGATCTGTTCTGAAAGAAAATTAATTTTTTGATCCCTATCTTACTTGTATCAACCTACAGCAATATTTCAAAACAATATGAAACTATAATAATCTTCCAAAATAACACTAGGCTACAGCTATCCTGTATAAGAAACAACTTATTAAAAAGAACTTGTTCCAATCTTGCCTACCAATGAATATGCTGAGTTAAGACTGCAATCCTGATGCTAAACTTAAACAAACATTCCTCACTCACAAACACTTCTAAATGAAATCTGTCTCTATTTTCATCTTAAACTACTCACACACAGTTGACAGAATAAAGTTTCTCCTACTACTACATTCTATTCATATAATAAAATGCCGGAATTATTTCAAAGAATGCACACCAATAAGTACTGAAATCATTTGAAGTATATATACTCACTCTAATCTCTGTGGATCGTGGGACTGGTGTTCACTCCTAAGAAACAACACTTTAAACCATAATTTCGTTCAACCTCTGAAAGCATGAATCTAACTGTTATTTAACCAACGTAAAATCCCTAAATACTCTATAAACTTAAAATCTTCAAACCTTCTGCTAACTCCACAAATGCTGCAAATTCTTTTGAAATCCACACAACACAATCAAAAAATATCCTACAGTCTTATAAGCTCAAAATTCAAAAACATTAAACCACTATTGGAGCTATTCACTAGTCACTATAATGCTGACAACAAAAGAAATATGAAATTTCAATCCAGTCTCTTCATTAAATCGATTCTACAACAAACCAAATCAAATCCATTATACAGTTTGTAAATGCCATAACTTTGGGCAAAAGAATCATATCCATCAACGAGCAACACCACACTGAAAACTAAAGAGGTTAAAATACAAAGCCACTCTTACTAATTTACTGAATCGGTTCTACAGCTAGACTGAGTGCATGTAATAGTAATTTTATCTTCTGCAAACATAAATCTTATTCTGAAGCACAAGTAAACAAAACCATTACCATTCTATTGTAAAACAATGCCAAAGTATATAAGTTTCACTCTACTTACAGAAATACAAACCACACTTAAATACAAAGGATCGGTGTTGAAGGTGGGCCCTGCCCTCAACGCCTGCCAGTCTTAAATCACAGTCTTAAAGAAGATAAATGCTGGATCGATTGATAAAAATGGAGTTTTACAATCTTCTCTGTGTATATTCTCTTACTTAGGGTTTCAAGAATCATTTTATAATGAGAATACAAAGTGAAATCGTCCTTGAAACAAGGATCGATATAGCTAACAACCCTACAACTATCTCGGCATATCTGAGACAAAGGTGGGAGCTCAAATCCCCTGGAATCCACATAATACTAAAGCGGGAAAGCAACAGCTCCTCAAACACAGGACAGAATCCCCAAATCGCAGGTGCAGCCAGCGTGAACCTTCCCTGGAACGTCAAGACCACTGCACAAAAGAAACAACAACCATTAGTTGACCAAGCATTTAAACGGAGGATTAAAAAGCCCAATTTTATACATAAAACAAGGTAAAGTAAGAAATAAATAATTAAAAATTACTTACCAAACCTTATCAACGTTGATCTCCACAAAAGCACGACCATGCACAAATCAACATTAATAAAACTAACTATTATGTGATTTCATAAGATTTAGGCTAGAAAATGTTGTAGTGGAGAGTCAAAATAGGAGACCAACAGAAAGTAGAAAACAAATACAAGGAAAATTCATCATATATACCATAACACGAAATTTTAAAGGGGAACCAATACTTCTTATTTATTATTGACCAAAATAGAGTACATTTCAATTATTACAATTCAGAGATATATGTGTCTCACAAATATCTCCTTGGTTCTTGGATCCCACTCATTACATCAGGGAACTTGTCCCAGCTTGCTCTCGGCCTTATGTCGCCAATAATAACAAAACCTAACCCTAACAACCAACCATCCCCTTCATTGTCCCTTCTTACCCTTTTTATGCAACTCGGTGGTTAGTTTTGACTGTGTCAAGGTAGTTTACAATTCAACTTGTTCTTGTGGGTGCATTAATTGTCCATCTCATCTTCCTTCGCATCCCCTTTTCGAGTTGACTACTTACTCATCTTCCACGACCAAGTCTTCCAAAAATGAAGGGACCAACGTAGTCCATTCCCTTGTGGATAATAGGAAGTAGAATTTACAATAATTATGTTGTATCTCTGACAAAATAAAATCACCAATACAAAAGCAAAGGCCTTTCCATTATCAGTTATGATTTTCCTGAGACAACCAAACATGGTCAAGATGTTTTCTTCCAAAATTTTACTACTACATTAGTAACACTCTTCACAAGGATTGCCTCTACACACTTGGTGAAGTAATATGTTTCTATTTAAATCCATCTAGGTTTCTCACTATAAGGAGGATGAATCTCACCAATAAAACCCAACCCTTATTGTTGAAAAGGGGCTTGTACTTTGATGGACTTTAAACGTAAAGAAGAGAATTTTTTATAACCAACAAGTAATTGAAATTCCATACATGCCCTCACCTATTTATTTGCATGAGTTAATAAAGTTGGCTAATATCTTACGTGCAATTTCCCTCCAAGTGTAATGTCTCCCACAAACCCCATGATGCAGTTCACTCACTAGATCATTAGAATCTTCTTTAATAACACAATTCAAAAGAACACCACCAAGGTCTTTCTAGTAAACATTCCCTTCAAGTATACAATATTTAACTGCTCTAAATGTTACTGATCTGGCTTGATCTTTCTCCAAATGGGTTGGACATTGTAGATTCTACAAATAATAAATGATATATTTATACCAAGTGGAATCAATAAATTTATCATTAATTGTTTTCTATGCATCTTGCATTGATATTTATTGTGATAGCTAATTAGAGAATTCATTCCCAAAGCTTCATGGTTTTATTCAACCATCAATTTTGCTAACCCTCGACCTTTGATTTTTTTGTAAGCTTTATCTCAAGGTCATAGTCCTAGATCTTGGAAATCCACTTACCCTTTCTTCCATCATTATCATGTTGCCCTGAAATATATTTAATAGTTGAATGAGGGACAAAAGCTTTTATTTTATAGTGCAAAATATGCTCCTATAAATATTTTAATGACTTAACCAAAGCAAAGTCTTGATTTTCAATAATATTTTATTTCAAATTTGTGTCTTTAAGAGATCGATTGAAAAATGCAATAGGTTTTCCATATCCCTCTTCATTATTTTTCAATAAAACAACAACAATGGTCTGATCAAATGCAAGAGGAAAAACATAAAAAAATCTTTAGTATAATATGGGATTACCAGGACCGGAGCTTCCCCAAAGGATATATTTATTTGATGAAATAAGTTCTTGCTAATTCAATCCACTTTATCTCATTTCCCTTCATGAGAATATTATTGATTTCCTTAACAATATTAGTAAAAATTAGAATAAACCTTCTTTATAAAGAAAATTGCATAGAAATGACTGTACCTCTTGCTTGTGTCTTGGGAAATTAATAACTTTTTTGGATTCAATTCTCTTTGGGTCAAATTTTATTCCTTTAGAAACAATATGTCCCAAAAATTTTACCTCAATCATAAAAAATAAAAATAAAAATACAAACGATTTCTTAGGATTCAAAGATAGCCCATATTTTATGCATTTTTTCAAAACCTATTGCAAATGTTTCAGATGCTCTTCATCGGAATTTGAATGGACAGTCATCTCATCTAGATAGATAACTATGAATATATCCTTCTGATTAGCAAAATCAATATACTTTGCTTCTTTAAAGAGTGGCTCCAACATTCACAAGCCTATATGGCATATTGTCATACATGAATGCACCCCAACGAGTAGTAAATGTTGTCCTATATTGATCTTCCTTTTGAACCACTTGACAATATCCTGAGAACCCATTTATCATGGATATTCTATGGGATTGTACAGCCCTTTGTAATATATCATCCATCTTTAGTAAAGTATAATTATCCTTCAAAGATGTTCATTTGAGATTCCTGATGTCCACATATAAATGGATTTCTCAATTTTTCTTTCTCATGGGAACTAGATTTACCACCCACTTATAATATCTTAATAGAATAGTAATTGTGTAATCCAACAATTCCTTAATTTCATATTCAATCATTATGATGATTAATGGTTTTACATACCTAGTATTTTGTCTAAAAGGCTTCACATCCTTTTTAAAGGAATTTGATGTTCAATAATGGATGTCACGAGTCTTTCAGTTCTCACAACTCCATGCAAATATATCAATTTATTTCTTAGAAAGTTCGGCATACATTTGTTTTTTATTGACTGGGATTGAATTAGAGAGTTTAACAATTTTGGGATGTTATGGAGTCCCAATATTCACTTCCTCAATATCCCCTACTTAAGGTTGCAGCATAGGTTTCACAGTCATGTCTTTTTTATCAAAAGGTTTCTAGTGGGATGAGACCTCTGGGAATATAATTGTTTCTTACTTAAACAATTTTGTGCTTTCTGATTCAATTAAGGCCTTTTTTATTTTCCTAGGAGTCTTCTTTCACAATATTTTCCTCATTGCATAATTATTTATCTAAGTCAATTTATGGTAGCAAAGAACTCATCCATAACTATAGCAAACTACTTAATCTATTGATTATTTTCAAACACTTTCCAATGTCTTATGTTGTCAGGTATTGAAGGTTTGTATAAGACGTCAATCTCATATCGCAAGTGTGATATATGAGGAAACCCGATAATGCCATTACAATGTCCATTGTTATAATTTTATTCAAGATTTAGGCCAAATTGAAAACAAGGTCCTTTATCATTCCCAAGAATTTGACCTTCTTGGAAACAAAATAATAGAGGTATTTATATGGTCTTGTAATGCCTAGCCCTACCTTATCTATAATAATCTTAGGTATTAGATTATGAGATGCCTCAAAATCCAACATACAATTATGGAGTAACTAATCATGGATGGTCAAGCTAATATAAAATGTTGGAGTTGAACTGCCTTTTTCCTCTAGAAGGGAACCTACTGACACTTGAGGAGAATCATCGTGCAGATTAATTTTATCAATGTGAACAATAGGAGATGGAGTACCCAAAAACTTTGTTATATCCCCTTTATAAGAAGGAATTTTTGCAAGTTATGTTAGGGGAATAGGAATTTTAATCTTACTCAATTCATTGGTTAATAAAAAAATTGAACTTGAGTTTTGAGCCTCATTTACTTTGTCTTTCTCCTTTGTCCCTAAAGGAACCTCTTTGTCACTCACATTCTTATGCTTATTTTTTCCTGCTTTTGCATTTGCTCGAGTTACCTTGGTCACAAAAGGCTAATACATTACTGCTTGCTTTTAATTAACAATAGGTCTAGGTTTGAGGTCGTTCTAATGTTGTAACTTAGCTTGCATGGCATCAACAAAAATTATATATTGAGTAGGCCACATATCTTCAACACCGTCATGGGGTGTTTCAAAGAACTAATTATTAATACCCTATGAATCATGATAATATTCTTGATTTTAATGCATATAATCCCCTTCTCCTTCTAACCAATTCATATCCTGTAATAAATATCGATCTTCAAACAATTACCATTCATTGTCCTCTTCTAGCACAAACTCCTCCACTACATTATTATTATTATTTCTCAAAGGAGATTGAATGGAAGGATCTTCAATTCTTCTCTTAGAATTAAGAAACTATGGGTTGAATGGCCATCTGAACAAAGCTTGGTTCTTTACAAGAAATTTTGGTGGATTTCTCAGAGAAATATTTTGAGGTGCTTCCCCTACAACTTTAATACCCATTTCTCATCTTGTAATTTTATTTGATAAATCCCTAATCAACTTAGCTATCTCTCCCATTTTTGCATCTTGGGTGTTTGAAGAAGATGCTTGAGCAAGTGCTTCTTCATGTTGTTTCTTCTTTTCAGGGGTGTCTTCCTTCATCTTGATCTTACCCAATGTGTCCATACTACTTTCAACATCTACAACATCCTTATGCATGTTTTCTAAAGTTACAAACCTCCTTTCTCTTAATATGATGGTGAAATCTAGATCATGGGTGGTTACATAAGTAACCTTTGCAACTACCTAAGAAGGCTTGATATCCACACAAAAATTATTTTACATTTTGTTCAAACTTTTGTTGAATTCAAGTGTTGTTTCTCCATTTCTCTCTATGTGCAAATTCAGTTATTGATGATCTATTTTTCACCCCAATGGTTCATAAAAGTCACGTGGAATACATCCCATTTATTGATGGAATTTGAAGGTGAATTCTTGAACCATTTCATTGCATCTCCTTCCAAACTTTGAATGAAAATCCTGAGATATATGTACTCATGTTCAATAGCTAAATTGTTAGTGAAATCTTGGAAAGCATCAATATGGTCTTTAGTTGATATTTCATTTTCAACATTAAACTTGGGAATAAAATTCAAATAATTCACAGGAATATCATGTAGATTGTGTGGAAGTATGAGAGCTCCATATCTAGCAACAAGATAGGGTTTACTTCCAAGAGGAGATCGATTGGCCGTTAGATACTGGAGAAAACAGTTGTTTGCTTCAAGTGATATAGGATTTTGGAAAAGGAAGAGTAAAGGAAAAAAGAGTTCTGACTTCCAATACTTTGGAAAAGACAATCCAAACCTATTTAAATCAATAAATGGTTTAGTTTTACCCCCCAAGAGGATATGTCAAGGACTTTTGAGGGGTATGGAAAATGGGTTGATTCTCGAAATAATAAACTTCAATAATAAGGGTTTCTTCAAGAATAGAGTTACCTTAAGATGAGGAACCTACTTTTCAACATATGTTGCTCTCAATTACATTTTTTTACTGGTCATAGTAAACTAGAAGATTCCCTAGGTTTGAAAAATACCTAGTATGCCTTTTTTTCCAACTTGACAATGTGGAGCTGCCAAGAGAAAATTTTCTTCTAAATAATTTCTTAAAATATTTTAACATCCTTTTTTCCTATCCTTGACCACCACCAAGAATCAATACCTTGTGATTATCATCTCCTAGGGTATGGATATTTCGAGTCAGGTGAATCCATCAATATGGATGTTTATTTTGGGGGGTGCTATGAGAAAATAAATCTAGTTTTTTCATGTTTTTCAACTTTGGGCGAACAAAAGATACATTTGTGTTTAGAATTTCATTTTACAGTAAAAACAAAACTTTGGGAGAAATATGTTAGATTTCTATTCATTATTTTTTTGATATTTTTATTAAGATTTGATATGTCAATTTAGCAAATGTTTGACAGTATCTTCTTATAAAATGAAGGGACTAATAAATAGTCATGTTGTTTGAGTCTCATGAACTCATTGTTAAACTTGTGTTTATTAAAACAAAATATGTTACGACCATTTATACAGAGTGTACTACTGCATGACTATAATTGTGTATCCAACGGGTGAGTATAATAATTACTATAATTTTTTGAATTAGATCGATGTAAAAAGCTTGTCGAATATCAACATGTTTATTTTGAGTGGACATTTCTCCCAATTGCCACTAAAACTACACAATCTAAGAGTACCACTTTGAAGTAGACACTCCAACAAACTATCCCATATTTTTTTCAATTTTTTTATTGTCTATTTTTTAAGTTATTGAATTTTCATTTCACTGGATTTTGAAAGCAATGAAACCAATATAGACATATGTTAACAAAAATAATAATTAAAATTATCAAATCTCAACTAAATACCACAAAATATGTACCTATAGAAAGTATATTCAATGACGAACATAACGATATCAGATCCGACAGTCGCTTTGCATTACTCGATATTGGTTTTACCTTTCAAAATTAGAGAAAACTGAAAACATATCAGTTTCTAGGTAGTAACAGTCTTTCGGCCAAAAAATAATTTGTCCGAAAAACACTTTTCCATTTAAAAAATGTTAAAATTGACGTTTAGTTTTTCATCCCAAAAAATTGATTGCAAAACAATTTTGCCGGTCGGAAAAACATGGGTCCACTTTTAAGAATTAAACTCTTTGGAATCGGATTTATAGACTAAGTGAATGTAGTGTCCCTTTTCAATAAATTTGGTAAAATTGGAAAAATTGAAAATTTTGTCCAATTCGACCCTTATACTAGTATTGACACAAATGCCTCCAAATGCCTCCAAATGGCTCCAAATGCTTCCAAATTGGTTATGAATGTGTTTGGAATGCATTAAGTCATAAAATTGTGACTTATGTATGCTTGGAAACTCTTAACATACTTCTGAAACATTCAATTATAATCAAGGAAAGATAGGGAAATTTACTAGTCAAATCTAGGTTCAAATCCCCCAAGGGTAGTGGTCAAAGATGGATCTCCAAATGCTGTAATACCTTCCCAAATTTGATAACAGATACATGGTACTATTAAAGGAATTCAATGGGATCCAAAATACATCATCAATCAGTTCCTAAAGGCTTCTTCAACTTCCATAAATCATATGTTTGTATACTAGCTTCAACATAGGGGGAAATGATAGTAAATCTTCACAAATGGTTATGAAACTTGAGAATATTGCTCCAAATGTTAGTCTAATGAATATTAAAATTAGTAATCGTATTACTGGTTCTCCATACAACAATAATATATCATATTTTGACTGAACCATTCGAATTTGATACCACTTCAAGTGCTTATAACAAGGTATTGGGGAAATGGCACCATTTAATCATAGTTTAGCATTTATACATAAAATATCTTGGATTTTCGATCTGAAAGTATTCTGAGCAGTAAATACAAAGTATATATATCATATTACAAAAATATGGGGCCTCAAGAGCTATCCCAAATATATCATCACCTCACCAAGTGCGCCCCTCCTCAAGGAGCAAGAATATGACAAGAAATAGAAGAATAGTTGTAGAAGCAAGCTGAAGGAGATGTGATCACAAGATGCCGTGTAGCTTCAACCTGCAACAAATGACTCCATTTTTTATCTAAATTAAAAGGTCTAAATGGCCTCTCCAATTTCCAATTACGATGGGAATCTTTCACCCTCGAAATTGGTACTAAGGCAAGTAGAGTAAACACTCCACAAGCATGGACAAGCTATGCTCTCCAATATGAAAAATGATAAATGATCAAAATACACTCTCCTTCTTTTTTCTTGTCTTTTATAAACTTCTCAAGTCCTCCATGGGTCGAATTCCTTCCAAAATCCTCATGCCAACTCAAGTTGGGAAGAGATTCCAATGTGTGCCACTTATTCAACAATTCCTAGTCTCCATCTTCCCTCAATTCGAATGGGTGTCTCTTTGGCTGCCCTAACTCCCTTGTGATCCTTCTTGGAGGCTATTTTTAGCCCTGACATGTCATATATGTCAGATGTTAGCATTTAGGTCTTATTTGTGTCATAAGTGTCATAGCATCATCATTGTTATCATAGAAGTTAGGGAATCTAGCCCAAGTGTCTCAATATCTCTCAAATGCCTCTTTCTCTTCCATGGGAGTTACTCTTCCACTACAATTCGGCCTTCATTAACTCATGCCAAGTATATTTACCTTCCAACTCCCCAATATTATTAGACTCCACCTTGGATTCGAATAGGTGAGAATAGAATGCCATGTGGCATGAGGAATCTAGCTTTGTGTGGGTCCCACACCACCATTGTGTCTCCATGACCACGTGCCAAATTGTTTTCCTATCCTAAATATTTATTTAACCCATTTTAATATATTTATGTCAATATAATGTACATTTGGGGTTTTATAGTCTCCTTATTCCAAATCTAATGTTTCCACCCCAACCTAGGAAACTAGTAGATTGGTGGAATTTTCTCTTTTGAGATTTATTTGAATGGGGACATTACAGTCCTCCCCACCCAATATTGCTTGTCCTCAAGCAATTTCAATTTAGTATTATGCAAAAAATTTCCTCCTCTATCAGGTGGCCTTCCAGGAGGAAGGTCTCCTAAAACCTTTTCATTCTTGTGTTTCATACTGTGGGAGGACACTACTCGATTCGGATAGGTGTGCATTCCCCTCAATACCCTTTGTTTTCCTTCCGAATATTTGAATCTCATTCCAAGGATTTGATAGTTCACTGTATGTTCCCCTATATATTAAAGCCATTTCACTCCCAAGACCACATTAGTATCAGCAACATCAACCACATAAAAGCTATCAAAAAATGTATAATTACCTATTGTGTGTTGTAGCTTTGGAATCCATGTTTTGCACTCCATAGTATGGTGACCTGGAATGATGAATGTGAAGCCATCGAATGGTTCAGCAGGTATCTTTCTCCTCTCCACCATGGCTGCATCAATGAAGTTATGTGTGGCTCCTCCATCTACCAATACCGAAACCCTTTGTCCTTGTACAGCTCCCTGGCATCGAATAGTGTGGAAACGAGGCACTCCTGAAAGCACTGCTAGTCTCCCTTTGTCAGGTAATGGATGATACTATTATTGTTTCTCTTCTTCTATTGTGTAATATCCCTCTTCTTGGACTGAAATATGTCCCCCTTCCTCCATACCCCCTTCATACTCATCATCAAAAATACTTCAATGAATTGTGTCTTTCCCTTTGCACATTTATGCGTTAGTACCCATGGTTGGAATCATGTGTAACATAGTTTCTTTCTTCGGAGTTCTTCCCTGATTGGTCCCTCTTTATTATCCTTTCCAAATGAATCTTCTTTCCATGGCTTCTTTTCAAATCTAAATTGGGAAGGAAAGTTGGGCTTGGGAGGATACCTTGTCTTGGGTAGCACATTTTGCAGATCTCTTGCCAAGTTCACGGCATCTTTCAATGAAGTAGGTTTGTGGGCCTTAACCAAACCATTCAAAGGCTCATCCAACCCTTCAGTAAATAGCAATACTAATATTACCATATATATATCAGCCACATTAACTGATAATTTTTAAATTCTAACATGTATTCATCCGATGTTCCATTTTGCTTCAAATGTGCTAGTTCTTTGAAAAGCATTTCTGGGTCTTTTTGCTCAAATATTTTTAATACCGTGTTAACAAATTCTTCATATGTTGTAACCTGATCATGTCCCAATTTTTTAATTCCATGGAACCACCAATCATTGGCATCTCCCTCAAGATGCAAAATAGCCATTTTTAGAGCATCCCCTTCAACCATTGGATTCAACTGAAAATACAAATCTAGTTTTTGTATCCAAGTATTTGCAGAACTTTGAGATGAGCCATCAAAAGTAGGAAGTTGCATTTTAATTATTGCATAATTCAATTCTTTATTTTGAAATGGGGTCCTATTATCTACCCTCTTTTTGAGCTTGTTTGCAACAGTAAAGTATTGATCAAATGGTAGGGTTCTTCTACACTCTTCACTCAACTGTTGCCATTCTATTATAACTTCCTCCATATCATATTGGATGTTAGGATATTATTTGGAATCAAGTAATTTAGGTGTAGTAGGCCTTATTTAAATTTGAAATTCATTAGGTCGATTATGAGACCCTATCTTTGAGAAAATATTTTCACCCATTGGCTTCTTTTCCTCGAAAGGAGAACTATTGTTGCCTCCTATTGCCACTTTATTTCCAATTTGACTAGCCAGCCATTCGAACCCTTTCATGATCTGTTTTTTCATGTCATAAAATTATTTTTTCATGAATTTACTAAATTCCTCCTTCTCCTCTAAGGTTCCCTTCTCATCCCTAGCCATAGTTTTAGCAAAATGCTCTTCTTCTCCTACTTCTTCCTCTTCAACAAAAGTGATTTTAGTTTCAATTCCTAAGGTTGGTCCCTGACTTCTTGTCCTAATTAATGGTAAGAAAAATCAGGTGCAAGTACCATTCTCTGATACCACTTGTAGTGTCCCTTTTTAATAGGTAAAATTGGAAAAATTGCAAATTTTGACCAATTCGACCCTAGACTAGTATTGACCCAAATGCCTCCAAATGATTCCAAATTGGTTCTAAATGTGTTTGGAAGGTATTAAGACATAAAATTGTGACTTATTTATGCTTGGAAACTCTCAAAAGACTTCTACAACATTCAATTATAATCAGGGAAAGATAGGGCAATTTACTAGTCAAATCGAGGTTCAAATCCCCCAAGGGTAGTGGTCAAAGATGGATCTCCAAATGATGCAAGACCTTCCAAAATTTCATAACAGATACATGGTACTATTAAAGGAATTCAATGGGATCCAAAATACATCATCAATCAGTTCCTAAATGCTTCTGCAACTTCCATAAATCAAATGTTTGTATACTAGCTTCAACATAGGGGGAAATGATAGTAAATCTTCACAAATGGTTATGAAACTTGAGAATATTGCTCCAAATGCTTGTCTAATGAATATCAAAATTAGTCATCATATTAATGGTTCTCCATACAACAATAATATATCATATTTTGACTGAACCATTCGAATTTGATACCACTTCAAGTGCTTATAACAAGGTATTGGGGAAATGGCACCATTTAATCATTGTTTAGCATTTATACATAAAATATATTGGAGTTTAAATCTTAAAGTCTTCTGAGCAGTAAATACAGAGTATATATATCATATTAAAAAAATATGGGGCCTCAAGAGCTATCCCAAAGAGATCATCACCTCACCAAGTGCGCCCCTCCTCAAGGAGCAAGAATATGACAAGAAATGGAAGAATATTTGTAGAAGCAAGCTGAAGGAGATATGATCACGAGCTTCCCTATAGCTTCAACTTTCACAAATGACTCCATTGTATCTCCAAATGAAAAGTCTAAATGGCCTCTCCAATTTCCAATTAGGATGGGAATCTTTCACCCTCGAAATTGGTACTAAGGCAAGTAGAGTAAACACTCCACAAGCATGGACAAGCTATGCTCTCCAATATGAAAAATGATAAATAATAAAATCCACTCTCCTTCTTTTTCTTGTCTTTTATAAAATTCTCAAGTCCTTCATGGGTCTAATTCCTTCCAAAATCCTCATGCCAACTCAAGTTGGGAAGAGATTCCAATGTGTGCCACTTGTTCAACAATTCCTAGTCTCCATCTTCCCTCAATTCGAATGGGTGTCTCTTTGGTTGCCCTAACTCCCTTGTGTGCCTTCTTGGAGGCTATTTTTAGCCTTGACATGTCATATATGTCATATCTCAGCATTCAGGTCTGATTTGTGTCATAGGTGTCATAGCATCTTCATCATTGTTGTCATAGAAGCTAGGGAATCTAGCCCAAGTGTCTCAATATCTCTCAAATGCCTCTTCCTCTTCCATGGGAGTTACTCTTCCACTCCAATTTGAACTTCATTGATTCATGCCAAGTATATTGACCTTCCAACTCCCCAATATCATTAGAATCCACCTTGGATTCGAATGGGTAAGAATAGAATGCCCTGTGGCATGAGGAATCTAGCTTTGTGTGGGTCCCACACCACCAATGTGTCTCCATGACCAAGTGCCACCTTATTTTCCTATCATAAATATTTATTTAACCCATTTTAATATATTTATGTCAATATAATGTAAATTTTTGGTTTGATAGTCTCCTTATTCCAAATCTAATGTTTCCACCCCAACCTAGTTAACTAGTAGATTGGTGGAATTTTCTCTTTTGAGATTTATTTGAATGGGGACATTACAATCCTCCCCACCCAAGATTGCTTGTCCTCAAGAAATTTCAATTTAGGATGCTGAAAAATTGTTCCTCCTCTATTAGGTGTAATTCTAGGAGGAAGGTCTCCCAAAACCTTTTCATTCATGTGTTTCATATTGTGGGAGGACACTGCTTAATTCGGATAGGTGTGCATTCCCCTCAATACCCTTTGTTTTCCTTTCGAATATTTGAATCTCATTTCAGGGATTTTATAGTTCACTGTATGTTCCCCTATAGAGTACATCCATTGCACTACCAACACCACATTAGTATCAGCAACATCAACCACATAAAAGCTATCAAAAAATGTGTAATTACTTATGGTGAGTTGTAGCTTTGGAATCCATGTTTTGCGCTCCATAGTATGGTGACCTGGAATGATGAATGTGAAGCCATCGAATGGTTCAGTAGGTAGATTTCTCCTCTACACCATGGCTGCATCATTGAAGTTATTGTGGCTCCTCCATCTACTAATACCGAAACTCTTTGTCCTTGTACAGCTCCCTGGCATCAAATAGTGTGGAAACGAGGCACTCTTGAAAGCACTGCTAGTCTCCCTTTGTCAGGTAATGGATGATATTATTCTTCTTTCTCTTCTTTTGTTGTGGCATATCCCTCTTCTTGGGCTGAAATGTGTCCTCCTTCCTCCATACCCCCTTCATACTCATCATCAGAAAATACTTCAATGAATTGTGCCTTTCCCTTTTCACATTTATGCCCTGGTACCCATGGCTGGAAGCATGTGTAACATAGTTTCTTTCTTCGAAGTTCTTCCTCTTCCCTGCTTGGTCTCTCTTTCTTATCCTTTACAAATGAATATTCTTTCCATGGCTTCTTTTCAAATCTAAATTGGGAAGGAAAGTTGGGCTTGGGAGGATACCTTGTCTTGGGTAGCACATTTTGCATATCTCTTGCCAAGTTCATGGCATCTTTCAATGAAGTAGGTTTATGGGCCTTAACAAAACCCTTTAAAGGTTCATCCAACCTTTCATTCAATAGCAATACTAATCGGACCATAGATATATCAGCCACCTTAACTGATAATTTTTTAAATTCTAACATGTATCCATCTGGTGTTCCATTTTGCTTCAACTGTGCTAGTTCTTTGAAAGGCATTTCTGGGTCTTTTTGCTCAAATATATCCAACACCCTGTCAACAAACTCTTCATATGTTGTAACCTGATCATGTCCCAAGGTTTTAATTCATGGAACCACCAATAATTGGCATCTCCCTCAAGATGCAAAATAACCATTTTTAGAGCATCCCCTTCAACCATTGGATTTGTTGATGTATATGTAACTTCGGAATGTATTTCACATATATGTATATTGTATTCCTATAGATATGTTATTATTCCTCTATACGGAAGTGTCGTCATTTATATTGTAAGTGTCGTAACTTATACTTGATGGGTTATTAGACCACCTTGTTGGGGTCGGCCCTGTATAAGTCATGTGGGTCAAAGGGTTATTAGACCACCCTATTGGGGGTCGGCCATGTGGGTCAAAGAGTTGTTAGACCACCCTATTGGAGGTCATCCTAGTTAGTATAATGTTATGTGGTTAATTTAAGGCCGACCTAGTCAAGGTTATTAGGCAAGTCAAGTCAAGTATAAACAGAGTGCGGGAGGCACTCTGTTTGATCATTCTATTCTCTCACACGCTCTTTGGAGAGTGGCGCACTTGTGGAGGAGGAGAAGCTGCTTCTAGGAGATGTCTATCTCTTATGCTTGGGTTGTATCATTTCTCTATCGATATCTAAGGAATTTATTGGGGTTTTTCACCTTTATGGTTTTCCCCAAGTAAACTCTATGTCTCTTGTGTGCTTGCATTATTGTATCCATGATTGATATGTTGTAGATATGTTGTACATGTTGTTCTCTCAGTTAAGATCCTAGATTAGATTGAAGTAAATTCTTAAAAAATAACATGGTATCAGATCTATCTTGAAAGAAGGTATGGTATGGCATGTATGACACTTGTTGCACTTGCGATGCTAGGGCTTGATATAGCAAAAACCAATCATCATAGCACTTTCGCTATAAATCCATTTTGGCGAAGTTTTCGGATATGAAACTTTTACAGGTCGAAGATCAGATCCCCATGTACCTTGTATCCACAGGACAACTTCTAATTTGTTGTACTTTGTGTTTTATGATCTATACAATCTAGGGTTTCTGCCTCTTCCAGATCTGATTCATAAACAGGTGACCTAGGAAAAAAGGTCATAACTTGGGATAGGAAGCTCCAAATGAAATTTAGTAAAAAGTGACAGGTAGCGCATGAAATCTACTTTCTCAGGTAACTTTTTCAGAGGCCGAAACTGAACCAGTGACACGTGGAACGTCCTACAAGTTCGCTCTCTTGTTTTATCCCATAAATAGGTCATGTTGCGACACTTGGCATAACTCTCTCTCAGAGAATCCAATTGAGGTCAGACCTATGGGGTTGGAAAGATGATAGGTCGGGCTACCACAAATAGAAGCTTCAGACCCTGTGTATTGGAAAGTTTGGAGTTACACCAGAAACAATCAAGTACATATTTTTGTCAAAACATAATTATTTTTTAGCACCTTTATTCATGGCTTCAGGAATTTAGGGTTTCGGAGAAAGTTGGAATTTTTGTAATCGGAGACCACGGCTGAATGCGGCTCATTAAAATTGAAATTTAGAGACCAAGATCATATTTTTTGGTTGGGCAGAAGGTCGGGCTTGATCAGACCCTAGTTCAGGACTTTGATCGGAAAAGTGGAAAATTAGGGCTTCTGCAAAAATGGGAATTTTTTAAATCTGTGACCACGACTGGAAGCTCCTCAGAAAAATAAAATCTTAGAGATTTGGATCGAACCTTTTGATTGGGAAAAAGGGTGGGCTTTATCAAACCCTAGTTCGGGGTCATGTCCAGTGAATCCGGAAGTTTCAAAGGAAAATTTGAGGGGTAGAACTTTACAGTTTTCAAATTCTGAGTATACCAAGTTGATCAACTCATCAAGGCGCATCTTTCTATCCTTTCAGAAGTTTGAAACTCAAATTTTGAATTTTTAGGATTTCTCTAACAAACCCTAATCCAGCTCCAGATCTAGTTTCTGCAAATCAAGTGGATTGGGTTAATCCTAGAAGAGAATCGTTTGGTCACTTGCATAAGTGAAGAAGTTCCTGTTTCAGAGGGAGATGAGGCTAAGGCCTTACATAAGAAGATTACAAGCAATCTCGACAGGTATGACTTATTCAGGTATGCTTCGAGATTTGTTCATGATTAAGTTTATGGTATGTTTGTCTTCATATTATTACGGTTAGTACAATCTTGATTAAATTTAGACTTGTTGTATCGCCTTAATAAAATTATGAATGCATGATAGAAGATATTCATTGATTAGGGTGTTGACACTTATGATTGTACTAATGCATTATGGTGTTGTATGAGGTTTATGTTGTCCGCTAACATGAAAGGTACACCAAGAAAGACAAATCATGTTCTAATTCAAGAACATATGATCATGGTAACATAAAGACAAAGATTCATCCATTGTCATGGATCACATAGAAGATCTATTTATGAGGTATGTATAACTTGGTTCTATAATGGTTAACCTATGAGATATGCAGGTAACTAGCACAAGTCAATGAAGAAAACAAGAAGACATTATGCGGGTATGTTAGACATAACTAGCTAGCATGCTAATCCAGGTATGTTTTTCCTATATCAAGTTAGAATCCTACCTTGTGTTAGGATCTCTTATATAAGTATACATGGCATGATTGATAATGATTATTTATGAAGTTAGAAATTTAAGCAATCTAGGGTTTATGCATATTATGTCTCTTACCTTGATTGATGTTATGACTAACCAGAAAAGTCTTTTGGTCAAATATGAATATGCATGAGTAAGAGAAGTCTTCCTTAAAACATTGAATGCTAATGCTTATTATCTATGTTTGAAATGATCATGACTATACATGTTTAAGATTATTGTAGTATTGAGATTATACTAATGAATGTATGATTATGTATGAGATCTCGAGGATATCATAATAATGATACTTGTAAGCATGCATAGTGATCGAGGATGGATATAAGTTCAAGGACAGGTAATCCAGGAAGCAAAGATCAAGAGGGAGCACACTCCAGTAGTTTCTGCAAGGATGCAGATATTCAGAGGGAGTCGACCACTTCTCACAATCCACATCAGAATGGAGTTGCAAAGAATGAGAGGGAGTCAACTCAATAAACAAACAAAGATAAGTATGTGAATTATCATTTCTTACATATTTGTTTGTTTAAATAATGTTGTTCAATGATGTATATGCTTATGTTCCTAGACTTAGGTTGTGTATTATGCATATTAGAATAATTGCATTAATGAATAGTATACTACTAATATGCATGTGATAGGTAAGTGGCCTATGGCACTGTACAACATTCCATTGCTACTTATCTAGAATGAAACCTCTTTGATGACATGTTGGGAGTAGTGCAAACTCTTAACAATGTTCTGGTAGAGATTGCAAGGCATCTAGAAAGTTACAGGATATGGATGAATGTTGTATTGAAGCATTGGCTAAAATAATTTCATGACTGTATGACATATTTCTTTATGTGTAAGAATTTGTTCTGAAAACTATAAGATGTTTCTAATCATGCAATTTAACTTGTTTTGTAGGAAAGATCGTATACCTTCACCTACAAAAGAAGGACTAAAACATTTGTTCCAGCAACAAAGATATCTATTGAAGATATTGAAGTTCCCAGGATCTGGGATGAAGTAATGGAAGAATGCCATGATCAGTCGATCATGAAGAATGATGTTTGGGATGCAGTCCCAAGACCTGAAGGGAAGTCTGTTGTGACTTCCGAATAGATCTATAAGATCAAGCATGCTGCAAATGGTAGCATGGAGAAATACAAAGTGAGATTTGTAGCTCGTGGCTTCTCCCAGAAAGAGGAATTGAGTATGAAGAGACTTCTACACCTATAGACAGGCACACTTCCATCAGATCAGTACTTTCTCTAGCTGCAGTGATGAAATGGAAGTTACACCAGATGGATGTCAAGACAGCTTTCTTGAATGGTGTAGTCGAAGAGGAAGTGTATGTGGAGTAGCCACTCTGGTTTGAGGCACATGACCGAGAGTCATATGTGTTCAGATTAAAGAAAGACTTGTATGGCTTGAAGCAAGCTTTTAGAGCTTGGTATGGTAGGATAGACAGCTTTCTATCCAGTTTGGGCTTTACCAAGAGTAAAGTAGATTCCAACCTTTACTACAACATTGAGGAAGGAAATCCAGTGATACTACTTTTGTATGTGGATAACATGTTTGTTACAGGTGAGGATAGATTGATTGCCGACACACAGCTGAAGCTTGCTGCCGAGTTCGAGATGAAGGACTTGGGCATGATGCACTATTTTCTAGGCATGGAGGTGTGTCAAAGTTCAGATGGAATCTTCCTTGGACAAGGGAAGCATGCAGTGGAGATCCTGAAGAGGTTTGGGATGATGGACTACAAGGCCATGGCCACACCTATGGCATCGAAACTGAAGCTTCTGTGTGATGCTTCATCTGAGCCGGTTGATGTCACTATGTATCGTCAGATGATTGGGTCCTTGATGTACCTGACGAACATGAGACCAGATATTTGCTTTGCGGTGAACACATTGAACCAGTTCCTGACAGATCCGAGGAGTGTTCATCTAGTTGTTGTAAAGCATATTCTGAGGTACCTAAAGGGTACAGTTGATTATGGGCTCAAGTATGACGCAAATCAAAAGTTTAACCTATAGGGTTATGTTGATTCAGATTGGGCAGGCAGTGCTGCAGATAGGAAGAGCACTTCTAGGTGTTGTTTCAGTATGGGATCAGGTGTGATCTCTTGGTTTAGCAGGAAGCAGTCCTGCATAGCATTGAGTACAGCCGAAGCAGAGTATGTTGCAGCTTGTTCGGCTAGTTGTGAGGCAGTATGGCTGAGGAAGCTACTGTCTGAGTTATTTGATCTACCATTGGAGGCTACTGGTATCTTCTGTGACAACCAGAGTTGTGTGAAGCTGTCTGAGAACTCGGTGTTCCACGACAGGTCAAAACACATTGAGATCAAATATCACTATATCAGGGATATGGTGTAGAGAGTAGCAATGACGCTCCTGTATGTTGCGACGGATGAGCAGATTGCAGATGTGCTAATGAAGCCACTAGCCAGATTGAAGTTCGAGTACTTCAGAGAGAGGCTTGGTGTTCTTCAGATCGATGACACTTCGAAGAAGAAGTGATGGAGACATTTTGCTGAAGCCATTCCAAGCATGGTGGGAGGAGGATCCTTCACATGGATATGGATGTAAGCATTGGATGATGAGCATCAGGCTGATGTTCTAGTTTCTGCTCTGTATGATCAGTTGGATCATTTATGTATGTATGCATCATGTTGGATGTTGGATATGATCAGTTGAATCATTTGTATGTATTTGTATATGCATCATGTTGGATGCTTGGACCATGTATCTGTGTATGTATCAGGTGGATACGTTGTATGATCAGGTAGATCGTGTATGTTGATATGTATCAGGTAGATACATTGTGTGATCAGGTGGATCATGTATCTATGTATGTATCAAGTGGATACATTGTATGATCAGGTGGATCATGTATGATGATATGTATCAGGTAGATACTTGGTATGCATCAAGTAGATGCATTGTATGATCAGGATGATCATGGATGACAAGCTTCAGGATGTTGCTCCAGATGACATGCATCAGGACGATGCAGTGTTGATGATCAGGATGATGTATGGTGAGTATCAGGTTGATACTCTATGGCCGTGGAACAGGTTGTGCAGATGAGCATGTAAGTAGACCTGGGAGATCTGGACAGGATGAAAAAGGACTCAGATGCTCTTTTGAGGCATTACTCTGGGATGACATGTAATAAGTCCTGGAGATCTGGATAGGATGAAAAAGGCATCAGATTCTCTTTAGGGTTCTTGCTAGTCAAGAGACTCTTTTAAGGTTTTGTGACAGTCACATGTAATAAGTCCCGGAGATTTGGATAGGATGAAAAAGGCCTCAGATGCTCTTTAGGGTTCTTGCTAGTTAAGAGACTCTTTTAAGGTTTTGTGACACACATAATACGTCCTAAGGATTCCAAAGTATGGCCAGTGATGATGAAGACCTACAGGTGGTGGGCCTACATCCAGTATGAAAAAGGATTAGCTCTGTAGAACTTCCTATGACGAGTAGATTCAGAGATTGATTGAGATAGCAGCAGCAGTATCGATGACGATGATCCAGAGAAGAAGACTTGAGCTAGAAGACCTGTGTCGAGAAATACCTTCCTAGTTAAGAGGGAGTGTTGATGTATATGTAACTTCGGAATGTATTTCACATATATGTATATTGTACTCCTATAGAGATGTTATTATTCCTCTATATGGAAGTGTTTTCATTTATATTGTAAGTGTCATAACTTATACTTGATGGGTTATTAGACCACCTTGTTGGGGTCGGCCCTATATAAGTCATGTGGGTCAAAGGGTTATTAGACCACCCTATTGGGGATCGGTCATGTGGGTCAAAGGGTTATTAGACCACCCTATTGAGGGTCGGCCCAGTCAGTATTATGTTATGTGGTTAAGTTAAGGCCGACCTAGTAAAGGTTATTAAGCAAGTCAAGTCAAGTATAAATAGAGTGCGGGAGGCACTCTATTTGATAATTATATTCTCTCACACACTCTTTGGAGAGTGGCACACTTGTGGAGGAGGAGAAGCTGCTGCTAGGAGATGTCTATCTCTTATGCTTGGGTTGTATCATTGCTCTATCTATCTCTGAGGAAGTTATTGGGGTTTTTCACCTTTATGGTTTTCCCCAAGTAAACTTTTTGTCTCTTGTGTGCTTGCATTATTGTATCCATGATTGATATGCTGTAGATATGTTGTACATGTTGTTCTCTCAGTTAAGATCCTAGATCAGATTGAAGTAAATTCTGAAAAACTAACAGGATTCAACTGAAAATACACATCTAGTTTTTGTATCCAAGTATTTGCAAAACTTTGAGATGAGCCATCAAAAGTAGGAAGTGGCATTTTACTTATTGCATAATTCAATTATTTATTTTGAAAGGTGGTCCTATTACCTCCCCTCATTTTGAGATTGTTTGCAACAGTAAAGTATTGATCAAATGGTAGGGTTCTTCTACACTCTTCACTCAACTGCTACCATTCTGTTATAACTTCCTACATATCATATTGGGTGTTAGGATCTTCTTTGGAATCAAGGAATTTAGGTGTAGTAGGCCTTATTGAAATCTGAAATTCATTAGGTCGATTATAAGGCCCTGTCTTTGAGAAAATATTTTCACCCATTGGCTTCTTTTCCTCGAAAGGAGAACTATTGTTGCCTCCTATTGCCACTTTGCTTCCAATTTGACTAGACAACAATTCGAACCCTTTCATGATCTATTTTTTCATGTCATCAAAGAATTTTTTCTTGAATTTACTAAATTCTTCCTTCTCCTCTGAGGTTCCCTTCTCATCCCTAGCCATAGTTTCAACAAAATGCTCTTCTTCTCCTACTTCTTCCTCTTCAACAAAAGTGCTTTTAGTTTCAATTCCGGGTGGTCCCTGACTTCTTGTCCTCATTAATGGTTTCCAAATCAGGTGCAAGGACCATGCTCTGATACCACTTTTCGTGTCCCTTTTTAATAAATTTGGTTAAATTGGAAAAATTGCAAATTTTGGCCAATTCGACCCTTAGAGTAGTATTGACCCAAATGCTTCCAAATTTGTTTTGAATGTGTTTGTAAGGTATTAATACATAAAATTGTGACTTATTTATGCTTGGAAACTCTCAAAATACTTCTGCAACATTCAATTATAATCAGGGAAAGATATGGCAATTTACTAGTCAAATCGAGGTTCAAATCCCCTAAGGGTAGTGGTCAAATATGGATCTCCAAATGTTGTAAGACCTTCCCAAATTTCATAACAGGGACATGTTACTGTTAAATTACTTCAATGGGATCCAAAATACATCATCAATCAGCTCCTAAAGGCTTCTTCAACTTCCATAAATCAGATGTTTGTATACTAGCTTCAACATAGGGGGGAATTATAGTAAATCTTCACAAATGGTTATGAAACTTGAGAATATTGCTCCAAATTATTGTATAATGAATATAAAAGTTCTTCAACATATTACTGGCACTCCATACAACAATAATATATCATATTTTGACTGAACCATTCGAATTTGATACCACTTCAAGTGCTTATAACAAGGTATTGGGGAAATGGCACCATTTAATCATAATTTAGCATTTATACATAAAATATCTTGGAGTTTCGATCTGAAAGTATTCTAAGAAGTAAATACAGAGTATATATATCATATTAAAAAAATATGTGGCCTCAATAGCTATCACAAAGAGATCATCACATCACCAAGTGCGCCCCTCCTCAAGGAGCAAGAACATGACAAGAAATGGAAGAATAGTTGTAGGAGCAAATTGAAGGAGATGTGATCACGAGCTTACCTATAGCTTAAACCTACAACAAATGACTACATTGCATCTCCAAATGAAAGGTCTGAATTGCCTCTCCAATTTCCACTTAGGATGGGAATCTTTCACCCTCGAAATTGGTACTAAGGCAAGTAGAGTAAACACTCCACGGGCATGGACAAGCTATGCTCTCCAATATGAAAAATTATCAATGATAAAAATACACTCTCCTTATTTTTTCTTGTCTCTTATAAACTTATCAAGTCCTCCATTGGTCGAATTCCTTCCAAAATCCTCATGCTAACTCAAGTTGGGAAGAGATTCCAATGTGTGCCACGTGTTCAACAATTCCTAGTCTCCATCTTCCCTCAATTCGAATGGGTGTCTCTTTGGATTCCCTAACTCCCTTGTGCACCTTCTTGGAGGCTATTTTTAGCCCTGACATGTCATATATGTCATAGCTCATCATTCAGGTCTTATTTGTGTCATAAGTGTCATAGCATCTTCATCATTGTTGTCATAGAAGCTAGGGAAGCTAGCCCAAGTGTCTCAATATCTCTCAAATTCCTCTTCCTCTTCCATGGGAGTTACTCTTCCACTCCAATTCGACCTTCACTAAGTCATGCCAAGTATATTCACCTTCCAACTCCCCAATATCATTAGACTCCACCTTGGATTCGAATGGGTGAGAATGGAATGCCATGTGGCATGAGGAATCTAGCTTTGTGTGGGTCCCACACCACCAATGTGTCTCCATGACCAAGTGCCACCTTATTTTCCTATCATAAATATTTATTTAACCCATTTTAATATATTTATGTCAATCTAATGTACATTTGGGGTTTTATAGTCTCCTTATTCCAAATCTAATGTTTCCACCCCAACCTAGGAAACTAGTAGATTCGTGGAATTTTCTCTTTTGAGATTTATTTGAATGGGCACATTACAGCGAAGCCATAATTTTGCATCTCTCATCCTCGTAGAAATATTTACAAAATATTTTTCAAGGGGTTTTTGTAGAAGGAGCTTTTTTTCAGAGGTTTTTTTCCATGAAAAATTTTTCTAAGGGACTTTTAAAAGGATATTTTTTAGTAAGGAACTTCTTGAAGGTAAGGAGATTTTTTTTCTAATGGACTTCTTTAAGGAATTGTTTTTGGACTTTTTTTAAGAGATGTTTTTCTAAGAGATTTCTTTAAGAAGCTGTTTTTCTAAGGGACTTCTTTAAGGAAAAAAAATTTTGACTTAAATAAGAAAAAAAAATGAAAGGGTCAAAGGCAATTTCTCTCAAGGTGTATTTTCAATTACTCTAAGGGACTTTTTTTAATATGATTTTTTTCTTAAATATTTTATTTAGGTCAAAAACTCAAAGACAAATTATCTTAAAATGTTTTCTTTAGAGCTCTAAGACTCTAAGAAAATTTTTTAAGATGATATTTTTCTCGTAAGCATTACTTTTTGTCAGAATTCGAAAGCCAATTTCTCTTTAAGTGTTTTCTGAAAGGCTGGAAGACTCTAAAGGACTTTTTATAAGATGATCTTTTTCTCAATGACTTCTTTTTTAGGTGAACAACTCAAACGCAACTTTTCTTAAAGTGTTTTCTCCAAGGCTCAAAGAATCTAAGTGACTTTTTGAAAGGTGATTTTTTCTCAAATATTTTTTTAAGTTAAAGGCTCAAGAGTCAAAGTCAATTTCTATTTACGTGTTTTATTTTTATTTTTACACAAACGGTTGATAAGCTTTGATTAAAAGAAGAGTCGGAATGTACAAAATGCAGGGGCTGATTGCTCCCTTAGCAGGGTAGCATCAAGCTCACCCTGGTCATCATTTACATGCTTGAAACTATAATAGATCCTTCCAGGTCCATGAAAACTATAGCATTTGACAAACTGTCTTAATAACCTAATACAAAAGAAATACATATATATGTATAGTAGATCCTTCCAGGTCCATGAAAACTGTAGCATTTGACAAACTATCCTAATAACCTAATACAAAAGAAATACATATATATGCTGATAATTTAAACAAGGGACTGAAAAATGGAGCTTTCCAGAGAAGTGTCGTTCCTTGTGAGATGTTGCCAACTTCTGTCTTTCAAAGATGCAGAGTATAAACTATAGAGTTGAGGCAGATACATAACAAAAAAAAGGAATGAGCCGACCAACTTGCAGTTAGGGAATACCGGTGTTCATGACTGCACCACTGGACTCAGCAGCCCCGTTCCTATCCGAGCTTAGGTCGACAAAGTTCCCTACCTGTGCCATGAAGTTCTTCAATTTCTCCATATTCCTTTCCAATTCATCCATGTCTCTATTTTCGACACCAGGTTTACGTTTTTTATGTGGGTAGAAGAGGCCCAATGTCTCCTCCAAGTGCTCCATCTTCTCAGCCACCAGACTACTATGTTGCTTGACCTCATGATGTGTTGCTTAAGACATAGAAAAGAGGTGAGTTAGAATTTGCTTATATTCCAGGTTCTCATTTCGAATTAGCCGGACTTGACCTTCCAACTCCTGAAGCTGACTATTCATCTCCAGGTCATGTTTTGTGAGGTTGTGTTTCTCATCGAAGTTCTAAGCACTCCCAGCCCTATCCTTCCTGTGACAGAGGCCACGCCCTAAATGTCTTCTTCCCATCCAGACTCCAACCTCTTCATCACCCAAAGTCAATGCCCTGATGCAAGCAGAATTAGGGCTAGTATACTTATTGAACCCAAAGCATTTCCTGCAGCAATTATACCCAACCGGAGGAAGCAAGTGGTGGTCCATCCTGCTAAACAATGCAAACACAAAAATCCTATGCAAAAACCTGCACAAAACCGGAGAGAAGACCAGCACAATCCAGAATGAAGAGAAAACAGCGAGTGTGTGAGGATCTACCCACATACCCTGTCTTAAGCCGTGCCTCTGACGACGCATGCTAGCCATATGTCCATCTGGCCGGCTTCAATAAATTTTGATATGCCTCCAAATATCACGAAGATATAGATCGTCGTCACTATGGGTGGTGTGATTTCCCAAAACCAAAAGCTTAGGATTTCTATAGTTGGAATTCAAAAGATTATAGGTTCTGTAAGAGGAGGAATTAAGAACCAAGGTTCCCTGTGGAAACCCTAGACTACGGGATCCATATATTTGTTGAGATGGCATTATCACATTAGAGGGAGCCATAAGGGAGTCCAACTCCAGAATTCTCAAAACATACCAGAAGGAAACCTTATTAAACTCTTTACTAATGCTGAGGAGTAGGTGGTGCAGTTTGGAGGAGGGTTGCTTCCTGTTGTTAAAAATGTTCCTAGCATCTCAGATGACGATAAGAGAGTACCCAATAACCATCAGGTTCTCGATGCCCAGACTTAGATCTATCTCTACCCCTTGATGAGTGCAAGCCACTCCGCTCCATTGTTCGTCTTCCTTCCAATACCCCATGCAAATGTTTTCATGTTGTTCCCCTTGGAGTCTAAGATAACTCCCCCCGCACCTGCCGACCCTGGTCTTTACATGTTTTATAAATGACTGAAAGACTCGAAATAAAATAGTTGTTTTTAAATATGGAATTTTTATTTTTTTTTATAAAGTGTTGATTTTTTAAAAACCTATATCTATATTAAACAATCATGGGCAGTAAAAGAAATAGCCAAATAAAAATTGCACGTAGATGAGATGATGCATCTCATAGCAAAAGAGAAAGACTCAGATACATGCCAAAAATGAAAACTTGCACAAATGCAAGGGACAGTTGTTGATGATGTTGATGAAATGGATATTGAAAATTGTGTACAAGAACAAGAAATCGAACCTGAAGAGACAGTTGTTGAAGATGTAAATAGAAATTAAAATCCTAATGTTGATTAAGTGAATATTGAAAATCAGGTTGAGGAACAAGAAATCGATCCTAGTATGTATATATCATACATTTTCCAAATCCATTTTTTATAATGAATTGTAATTTTCAAAATGTTCCATAACAAACAAATAGAACCTTCTCATAATGTAGATCAAGTTGTTGACGATGCCATTGAAACCCATAACGAATTCGAAATCAAGTCAAGCTCAGGAATGTACATATATATTTGTTTGTACATGTATGCTTGTGTAAATTTTCAGTATATTTAATTCAATTCATGATTGAATTTTGTTTTCTAATGGCAATTAATAAATGTGAAATCTAGATTTTATATTATGTTTCTAATTTAGTATATTCGGTATATGCTAAATTAAATTTAACTGAATTTATACATGTGATTTCACCATTGATGATGAAATGTTGGAAAACATTGATTGCGACAAATATGGGAATAAATTACCCAACCATGTTGCACGATATTGTGCTATGCAATTTTATGATGAAGTTCTCAAAGAGAATCAATAGCAGCACAAGCTCAAATTTTGAGATCTTTGTTAGTATCCAAGAAGTTAAAAGACATTACATCATTATTGGGTATTCAAAACGCGACAAAGGCAATGAAGGTGAAAGATAATGTGTTATAAAATACAAGCGATGCAACAAAAAAAAATGGAAAATCCAGAAAGAAAGATACCATGGTTGCATGTAGAGAAATTCAAAGAGTTATTATTTCAACTAGTACTAGACAAAAGCGTTTGACGACACAGCTGGAAAAAACAATAAGAACCTCTAAAAAGACATTGTACAAACATAACAAATTCAGGTTGCAAATAGATGAAAATTGTGAACTTTCTTGTTGGGAAATTATTTCTAAACAACCTTACAAAGATAGAATGGGAGAAGGTGTTAAAGATATTATACATAAATATCGGTTGGCACATGCTCGAGTTTCACCAAATGCAAGGGATGTCATACGACGAAGAGTATCACGAAATGAATACGAAGCCCATGCCAAACATATATTGGAAATGACACGAGTACAATTGTTCAATAAATTCAAGGAGGATTATCTTGGAATTAGTATGTCAATCACTACATTCATGCAACAGAAACCATGGTAAGTTAGACCTATTGCAGTTCATGACACATGTTTTTGTAATTATCATGTGGAATTTGAATTATATTATGACACTTTTATACTGTGACAATTTGGTAAAACGTTTTGGTCAAATTCACCTCCTCCTCCGACAATATATGAATTCGTATCTGAAATTCTATGTGACAGAGATCACGATGAATTATTTTACCATAAGAAATGTGTCGATGGAAAAAAATGTGATTGTTGTGGAAATATAGCGTTATTCCACTATAATTATCCTATTGAAAATTATCAATCAATTTCAAATGTAATTGTTGACTGGAGGAGATATGAATATATTGATTATGCTACAAGATATAGTGATGCTCTTTCCAAAAGAATTGATTTGCAAGAAGATAAAATATGTGTGACATATTTTCCTAAGAAATTTGAAAAATACATTTATAAATACATCAAGCATTCACATAGAGCACGATGGAAGGACCTTCAGTTCAAATAGTCTCGTGATGTTTTTCCACTCAAAACAATTTTGTCTGTGGTTGACTTTGTAGAAAACCATACATTTGCTGCACAAAAGGAGATACAAAGTGAATATTATCATTCTGACCAAATTTCTATGTTTGTTCATGTTTTATATATACATGCACAACACAATATCAATGACATCGAAACCACAAGTGACAGTCGAAATGTGACCAAATAATGTCATTTTTATATCAGTGATGATCATACACATGATACACATTTTGTACAACAATGTTTGTAAATGTTTTCTATGAATCATTGGAAAAATGTGGAGTTGAATTCAATGAACATTGGATATGGTCATATGGATGTGCAGGACAATTCAAATCTTCACGATCATTCTTTTGGTTATGTCGGCTTTATAGAGCATCGAACATTAAACATCATTGGAATTTCTTTGAAACTAGCCATGGAAAAGGAGAACACAATGGTGCAGGAAGCATGTGTAAAACGAGCACTTCGGAGATGGAAAATGAACCATTCTGTCGAGCAATTTCATTCAGCTGATCAAGTTGTCAAATGATGACAATTAAATCTAATCCACGATTATAATCGACAATCAAAATATGTGCGCAGTTATTTACACATATTTTGTTTTTAAATTTTTTATTAATTTTAAATTTTAAAAAAATATTATTTACAAATCTTAGATATATCTTTAGAACATATACACTAACATTAAAAATTGTCCTGAACATGATTTGTTATGTCACAGATTTTTTTGGCTTATTAAAATCCATGATATAGATAAATCAATCCCACATTAAGCTGGCACCATACATGGGACTAGATATTTGCACTCTATTCAAACAAAATCCTTCCAAAACATCTTTGCATTTGATAGTAGAAAGCACTCATGCTTTTGTCCTATTTGCATTGAAAACATTAAACCTACATAAGTCTGTGAAAACATAATGAACAACTATATAAAACCTTGGAAACACACAAAGATTAATCCAAATGGGAAAATGCCACTTGCAAGCTTAGAGGAGTTGGAATCAGAAGACATGGCAGTATCATCTTATGGAGATAGAATTTTGGATCTAGTCATAGAAGGTGATGTAACATTCACTAAAAAAGTTCATTGTTCATTTTATATAATGTATGTACATAGAGTACAAATTATTTGTACATTGTTCATTGTTGGATCCCCTTATGTACTAAGATTCCTTCATATGGCCTCGATGACTTATCCAATAAAGAGTGAGATTTGATCCACCACCATAAGGACGAATCATTTATTTTTACTTGCATTTGTCAGTTCTCATCATCCACTGCACTAGCTATGTAACTATAGATAAGACCCTCCTCTCCTCATAATTCATATTTGTTCATAGTTCATTGTATAGAGTACAATTTATATTTGTTAACATTGACATCAATTTCACTACATGAGATGTTTTCGTTATGATTGCGCCCATAGACAACAAAGAAAAAGTGAAATATTATTTGATGTGATGCACTGAAAGAAATATGAAGTTATTGAAGGACTACGACGACAGAGGATTTACATATGAAAGAGGATCCATTATATTAAAAGGTTATTTCTTCCGAGAAACCCATCAAAGTGAAAATTATATTTACTTTCAAGACTATGAACCAAATGTCATATGTTGCCAACATAGCCATTTAGTATGTGCATCTCAAATAAAATTAATAGAAGTTTCATCAAAAAAAAAGTCAAAAACTAAAAGATGGAAAATGACCAAAGCTGATCATGAACAAATAATTGAGGATGTCATTCCATTGCGATGTTTTTAAGCAATCTTGAAAACTCAGTCCATCTTCTGCATTACATGTATATATTGGATATATTTTATTCTATCATCATTGGATTTGTATTGAAGCAACCAAACATTATAATCTTCGATGAATCGATATATGTTTACTTGGAATGTATATTGTTGATTGTTGATTGTGTCTCGAATGTGATGGGCACTTCTCTTGGGATGATTTTTTTCTATCTTGAAGAATGAATGAAGAAGGTTTCTAGGGTTTGATTTTGCACATACATTGGTTTATGCTAAAAATAGTTGGAAGAACTAATGTGTGACATAAAGTCTTATCCTTGCTAACTCTTTGTTAAATGTTGGAAAGGTATGCTCATAGGTATGTTAATTGGTGCTTTTATGATGCATTTTTTTTATTTGTTAAAGTTTTTTGTTAACATTTTGTCAACTTTTTCCCTAGTTAAGCTCTCCTACCAAACCTACTTTTGACCTTCATGTATTCTAACAATTAAACCTAATAAATTAACTTGTGAAACTATTAGTTTTTTTAATTATTGAATGTTTAAAATATCATTAAGTTTTATGCACATTTTTTTAAGCATGCTTACAAACTTTATATCTTGTGCATTACATGTATAGTGGATATATGAAGTTATGTCATCATTATATTTGTATTGAAACAATCAAACACTTTAATCTTCAACGAATCAATATATGTTTATTTGGAATATACATTGTTGATTGTCGATTGTGTACATGTATTTAATTTTTCACTAGAATGTATGCAATATAATAGTCGTACCTTCTCATATACTTTACATTACGTATCAATTGATAGCTAAATTATTAGTTCTTTAAGTTATTTAATTTTTAAAAATTACCATTAAATTTTTTTGTGATGTATACAAAGCAATCAGTGATATATATAACTAAAATCATGGCCAATGGGGATAAGCAAGGATTCTAGGATTCTAGGATAACTGAAATCTTCATGATTTTTTGTTTTTTAATCACAAGCAAGGATTACAGGATTGTGAATCTTATGCTAAATTAGAGCAATGATTAGACAACAAACAAAACTTGTTGTCTAAAACCATTGCTCTAATTGAGCATAAGCTTCACAATCCTGGAATCCTTGTTTGTGATTAAAAAACAAAACATATTTATCCCCATTTGCCATGATTTCAAAAAAAAAAACATTTGAACATTGAACCTTAAACACTAAACTTAAAGTTAATACATACTACCTATACAAATCATGTATGAGATGACTTTTACATAATCTAGTTTACACCACACTTCAACTACAAGCTTAGAATCATTGATGAGATTCATCTTTTACATTATACAAAATTCTATATAACACTACCAAGCTAGAAAGCATTGTATCTAAAGACGATTGAAGAAATAGAGACTTCTCATGAATTGACTAAGCTGGCGGAATTCTATATAACACTACCAAGCTAGAAATCATTGTATCTAAAGACAATTGAAGAAATAGAGACTTCTCAAGAATTGACTAAGCTAGCGGAATTGTCAAAAAATGACTCTAGGCTAGTTAAATTGTCTACAACACTTCCAAACTACAAGCTTTAAAGATTATTTATGAGATTCATCTTTTACAAAACATAATTTAAAAATTTAAACATTAAACTTACTACTTAGGCTTTACCAATATTGTAAAACCATCTCAACATTGAACATTAAACACTAAACACAAACATTAAAACATATGTTACAAATTGTACAAATCATTTATGAAAAAATCATCTTTTACATAATCTAGTCTACAACACTTCCAAACTAAAAACTTAATCCAAAAATAAAATTCTCATCCATTTAACAACTACAATATATGTACTCAACCTAGGTGAAATTTTCTACAACACTTCCAAACTACAATACTACCAAGTTAAAAACCAGCGTATCTACAACACTACCAAGATTTGGATCATTTAATGAGATATGAATATTTTACATGATACAAGACTACATCTATCTACAACAATGCTATGAAACATTATAAAATAACACAATATATTCTTTAGATTCAATCCTAACAAAATTGTATACTATTAAACTATATAAGATTGAAGTTAACATTATGAAATAAAATCATATTTAGTGCATGCATACATTCATGGACATCACATGCAAAATCATGATGCACATTTATCACACAAAATTATGCTACAAAATTGAATGAAAAACAATATCCTTTGCCACAGTATTCCCTTTGTCCTGACGACCAACCTGTGACATATGTAAATGCAAATATGAATTTTTCATATTAATTAAACAATTTTAAACTAAATTCAAAAACTAAAATAAACTTATGAAGATAAAATTGAAAATACTGATAATTTATAAACAATTACCTCTCCACCACCCATACTTCTGCGTGCTTCCTGAAATTTAAATTTTGCTATTAAATAAAACATTTTATGAGTAAAATAAACTAAAATTAAGTAACACTTCAAATCAAAACTAAAAAGTTGAAAACATGCACTTACATTTCCCTGTGAGTAAGATGGAATGTCATCAAAAAAATCAAGACGTAATGGAACCTATGGTCAAAACCATTTTCAATTTCAAAAGGTGTTCACATTAACAAAGTACATAAATTACCTAAAATGAACTTTTAACATCACACAATTTAAACATTTTAAACATAAATATAGATATTTAATCAAATATACCTCTCTATGTCCTTCTACAATTTGCTATAGGAGACTCCAAAATCATGTTCATTCAACAATATGGGAAACTGCAATCAATGAATTTAGTTATTTAACATTTAGTGTTATATTTATAAATATACAAATCCATAGCTATAACAACCAAAAGTTAAATTCAAACTGAATGAAATAATTATAGGTTACATATAAACATAAACCTCTCCTCTAATATATGTCTCATGATATAGTATGTTAGAGGTTGTATCGTGGCATTGCTTCGCATAGGCCCTCAGATCTTCAATGTTCATTGTGTCTACCTCATCATTGGTTTTATAAACAAACCTTTGACGATAAGTAGCTCGAGCCTTCTCTCGATCCAATCCCACATCAAATCCCACAAATGTTGACATTAACCCATCGGCCACAGCATCCCTTGCAGTTCTCCCAACTTGGGATGTAGGCTCCATATCTTATCTTAAAGTAACAAGCCTAGTAGGGAGAGATACCAAAAGAGATAGAGGTCAAGGAGTTAAGGGATCTTGAAAAACACATTTTCTATTATATGTTTGACCCCTTCCAACTCCATAAAAGTTAGAAGGAATGTTGGTATAATCTAGCTTCATATTTTCAAAAAACTCTGCAAAAACAAAACTGGCAAAATAAATAGGTACCTCGTCATTCCATGGCAATCTACCATATGCTGCAAGGAATCGATCATATAAGAAATGTGCAATATGAGGATGCTTTAAATATTTCACTTACAACATTTTCGCTTTAGACCTTCTTTGTAATTAAACATTGAAGTGGCATGTTCTTTCGTCCCCCTCTTCTTTACGTCGACCCACTTGTCAGGATCCATCACTTCTACCCTTCTCCTCTGCATCAAGTCAATAAAACAATCCGTAGTTGGTCCAAGACTCTGATATACCTCAATGAATTTTTGCAATGAATTCAAAACAATTTTTAAACTTTGTTTACTCTGAGGAGGGAGATACAAATTAGTAAGATCAACTCACAACTTTTCATAGTGAGATGTACAACTTTCAAGGGTCAATTGTTGGACTTCACTTTCCCATGGAAGCTCCTCAGGTAGATTAGAGGGATAAGTTGTTTCGGGTGTACAACCGACATCTTTTTCAACATAAACCCTACTTGCTTGACCTTCACCCATCACTACAGAATTATGAGCCTCTTCTAAACCTAGCTCTGCTACCAAAACAACACAATTCTTTGTAAAGACACAAAATTATTGAATACATGTGCAAAATTACAATTGATATATATTAACCTAAATGAATTTTACACAAACATATACCAACAAATGGTCAAGATGGATGTTCTCCTATAGAAGATATGGGAGAATCCTTTGTGGCCCTTTGGTGACCAGATGACTATCGACAATGCAACAAGCTAGAATATCTAGAAGAATTTGGCAATCTTCGATTATCAAACGAGACACCAATGCTCGATGATATTGATATCCTTTCCCTAGCAGATGGCATTGATATTGACTTCCTTAAACACTTTTTCCTCGAAGACCCATCTGTATCTATTTAGTGAACTATATTCTACATGAATATTTACACAGCATAGTATAAACTCTTTACATTTCCAAATTTTACATTTTGATTTCCTAAAAATACTTGCTATATTCTTAAAAAAAAAAAACTTTATCTCTTACATAAACATACTAGTTTCTACTCTTTATTAAAAAAAAATACATATTATTTAAATTCAACCCAAAAATAGCCAACCCAGTCCATTGAATTTCTTGATCATGAGTGAAAAACTAACTTTTCTTAAATGACTAATTATATTTCCTAAAGAAACTCGTGTACACAACCTTAAAATTATTGAAAATCCTTGTTTTTAGTGTTGAAAGGTAACTAAAAACTACTATTGGAAAGTAGTTGGAAGGTAATTAAAAATTTTAGAAGCACAAGTTAATATTACTAAAAAGTAGTGTTGGAAATTAGTTGAAGGTATTTAAGCTAATTAAAAACTGTAAAGTGACTATGTTAATTGGCTAATTTTTTTATTTTTTTATTGTATCCATGTCTTTATGAATATATATATTGTTATTACTTTTGGCTAAATAAATTTTGTTATATTCATGATTAATAATATATATAGTATTAATACTATTGACTAAATTCATACACATGTAAGTTCAAAACTTATAAGTCAATATAAAAAATAGACCTAAATGAAATTCTAACTTTTAGCTAACTAACTAAAAGTTAGACTTAAATTATTTGTAATGAAAAAATCTATTGTAATTGTGAACATTGACATTTAATAAAAAATCCCTTATAGTTGCGAATGAAAAAGGACGACTAAGAGCTAGGGTGGAGCTAAGGATATTTAGTTACCTAAAGCACTGAGGATTGAATTCAAATCAAGCATCCCATTAACATTAATAGGAATACTTAAAGCCAGCCTAAAATGCTCAAATTAGGTGCTAATTTGATCCACATTTGATCGGTGTATGAGTACACACCTCTTCTAATCAAATATTAAGATGTTGTTTACCTAAGAACATAGTGACATATCTAGCATGTACTAGTGTTTGGTGCTCTACAACCTGCCAACCCCTATCAAAACCTAGTTACAAAAAAGCTCCATGTCAACTTGAAACCGAAAATTATCCTAGAAGCTACTAAATAACATGAATTCATTCAACCAATTAGCTTGGCTTACCAACATAGTCCCTATAATAGAAGATCAACATAGTTAAGGTCTACATAAAATTTAAGAACTTGTAACATGGTGAGTACCAAGGATGACTTTTGAATTTCTTTAGAATTTACCAATTGGTTGACTCAATGGGTGGATATATCATAACACCCCTAATGAATAGGGTTTTGGGCTATAATAAGATCGTCAACTATAATTGAAATTGTGAAAAAACTACCCTATATTGGGAATAGTAAGTTTACTAATCTATCAAAATGCTCTTTAGTTCCTACATAAATAAGTCGTTCCGCTTAATTGATGAATTAAAATAAAGACATTATTCACATTAAGATAGACAAATAATGGGATTAATATTTTGATAAATATAGGAATTAGGAATTAATATTGAGACATAGGAATAAATATGAACCATTTTCTAGTTTATCTTTAGATAGGAGAAAGCTTTATATGTACTTCTGCTATAGAGGATAAGTAAAATAATTTTATAAGTAGTAGGAAGGGAAATAAGATATTTAAGTTTGCGGCATCAAACTATATTTACTCAAAAATTCAAAAAACATAAATCAAACTCTTTGGAAAGAAGGATCTGGCACTGAACCATTACTCTCACTAAGCTTACCTACTAACTTACGTACTAGATTGAAACTTAGTTCAGGGGAATTTTTCAGTATAGTGTTATGGAGACAAACAACAACAACACACATGGCTCAAAACACAAGCATTTATCTAGATAAATATTTTGACTACCTATTATAATGCAACCATGAACTATCAATAATAATAACAAAGAGGAGCTCTATTGACTTAAGGCATCCTTACCCTCTACAATGGAGAACATGTTAAGTATCCCATCCCATGATCGGGACCTCTCAAGCCGTGGGTGGCGAATTTGGAAAATCAAAATGAAAGATTACTTGGCATTCGTGGAGCAAGTTCAGAATTGGGCTCAATCTCAGGCATATCAGGAAAAACCAATGCAGGAGATTTCAGTTGAGCAATATCAATAGGTCATATCATTCCAGCAACACTAAGGTTTCAGGCCTTATATAGGCATTCCATAGTTTTGAATCTTGTCTTATAGCATGTTTACAACATATAGTTATATAGATAATAAGGAAACACTGAAGATAGGAGTTATGTTTTGTTTTGTTTTAAACAAGTCACAGTCTAGACATACAAGAAGATAGGTTTTTTTTTAAGAAAAGAGGTTCATGTGAATTCAGAACATATAGCACCTTTGTAATGTTTGAAGAAGGAAGCATATGGACAAATTTTGTTCTTTCGTTAGTTTTGGCCTCGACCACGACTAACCTTTTATAATATAATTATATCCGTTTTGGTGAAAAAATAATAATAACAAACAAAAACAATCACTATAAAAATAATCTCTCTTTTTTTCGGTGGAAAATGCCAATACTTGCTATTCTGAAAGAATCAAGGTATGGCCAGATTTTCAATCATTACATAGAAAATCGGCTCCCAAGGAGCAAATGTCACAAAGCAAGATTTGAACCCGGGTGGGGAGGATAACAACATTCCTCCCAAGCACCCAATCTACACTCAATTGACAACTATGAAAATAATCTATTCTATGTTACTTCCATCACATTAAAATAGTATATTATAATTTAAAATCAAGAATAACAAGAAGTAGGAGCCATAACTATTAAAAATAACCAAAATTTAAGCATTGGTTGAAGAAACATGGCTATTCTTTGTAAAAGAAAATAGAGTCTGCACATAGAAACAAACCCACACAGACCGTAACAAACACAACAACCATAAACAACACAGCAACCATCCACCTTCATGTAATTTTTTTTACGATATATAAACTAAAGAATAAAGAATACAGTGAAGGAGCCTTGAACGTACCTGGAAAAAGACAAATGTCAATTCCACGTCTGCATGATGCCAAAAGATGAATGTTGTGTCCATGTGTGCAGGCTGCCTAAAAATGACAGTCGAATCCACGTCCATTACTGCATAAAGATCACTGTCTAATCCATGTCTGCAGAGTGCCCGAACTAAATCACGTAGTAGGGTGCGGAATGGAAACATGTAGGATGGCCAAAGTAGCAGACCTTCTGAACTCAAACAAGGTTCCCACAGTGGTCGTTTCACTGGGATGAATCAGGTTGGCCAGCCTCAAACAGGTCGATGGGTGGCCACGGTGGCCGTTTGGTCGGGATGAAGCAGCTTGGCCAGGAAAAACAGGTTGATGGGTGGTCACGGTGGCCGGAACAGGGTCCCAGCCACATATCGCTGTCAGGGAATGTGGTTGTTGTTCTGAACAAAAATGAACGACGGACAATGCGGGTTGTTATATGTAAAACTGTGTTTCGATGGAAATTGTTTTTGGCCGAAAAAATAAAATAAAAAATTGATCGCCGCGAAATTTCCCCGACCAGAAACTGACTATATTTTTCCGCTGAAAAATATAAGAAATTCGGCCAAAAAAATATTCGTATAAAATTTGTGTCCCCCAATTCTCACGGAATAGACACCCAATTTCATTAATTCACCCTCAAATCTTCATTCCCTGGTAATGACACCAAAATGGATTTTGTTCCTTTGAGATGTTCACCGGAAGGGAATAGTGCCAAGGGACCCTATGGAAGTATCAAAATTACCTACTTTAAGTTCAATAAGAAAAATCCAGTAGCGAGAGGGGGTTTCCTTTAAAATGTAATGATATTTTATGAAACTTTAAATTTATGATAAATTTGTCAATATAATAGAGTGGTGTTAATAAGGGTTTGATCAATTCCCGAGGTCTATCTTTGGAACAATATGGGTTTCTGGATGGACGGTAGATACTTGATGCGGTCGGGGTGGCCCAGGAAGTAATGCATAGTATCAAATCTAAAAAACTATTGGGTTTGATTCTACAGCTAGATCTCACACAGGCATATGATAATGTTAATTGGTCTTTTTTGCGACTAGCTCTAGTCCAGATTGGCATTCCTTGGGGAGCTATAAAATGGATCTTTGCTTGTATAACATCTGTCAGTTACTCCATTCTGATAAACGGATGTCCTACGGAATTCTTTACTAGCTCAAGGGGTTTGCGTCAGGGATGTCCACTCTCCCCTCTGCTCTTTCTGATTGTGATCAAAGGTTTGAGCCGGATGATACATAAAGCCACAGATCTATCTAGGTTATCCGGTATCCAGGTATCTCCCCACATTTCCATTACACATCATTTTTTTTAGATGACATTATGCTTTTCAGTCTTGCAGATGTTGTAAAATGGGCCTATATGTCGAATATATTACAACGGTTCTGTAAATCCTCTGCTATGCTGATCAATGAAAAAAAATCTAAATTACTGAAGAACAATATGGAGGGCAGGGATCTTCGGGAAATATCATCTATTATGCCTTTCCCTATTGGTGAACTACATGAAGGTACCCTCTACCTGGGCATTTTCCTCAAGCCCAATGGATACAAAGTGGCGGACTGGAGATGGCTTCTAAAAAAATTTGAATCCCATATTCACCATTGGCAGTGGAGATGGCTCTCGAGAGGGGGCCGTCTGGTATTTGTGAAGTCTGTCTTACGAAACTTGGGCATTTATTGGCTTTCACTATGTAAAATACCTAAAACCATACTCTCCAGTATTCGTAAATTGATTCATCACTTTATCTGGGCGGGGAATGGACATCAGAAAATTCACTTGGTGGATTGGAATACTATGGCCCGTCCATATACACAAGGTGGCTGGTCGATCAAGAACATCTACAAAATCTCTTCTGCATTACTGGCGAAAAGCATGTGGCGTGTGTTATCTGCAGACAGTGTCTGGGGCGATATAATCAAAGATAAATATTTTGGTAATTTAACCTGTGTTCAATGGATCAAATCAGGTCGCCGATCTATGAATGGTATTTCAAACATATGGGTCGGTCTCCTTTCGTCGTATCGGGTGGTTGCTGATTGGCTTGCATGGGTTCCAGGTGACGGCCGACACATACTTATTGGTGCGGATCCCATTGTGGGCAGGCCTAAAACGTTTACTTTGTCCCCCTTTTTATTACATCACCTGAGATGCAGAGGATTTTATACACTCTACCACATTCTGGATGCAAATAAGCCATCGACTACTTTCAATTCTTGGTTGAATGCGTCCCACTTGGGACTGACTGGAGCTTTAGCAGCTGAGTGGAATGCGTTTATCCTTGATCTATATCATGCTAATATCAGGATCGGGGTTGGTGATGACTATCTTCTTTGGACGTGGAATACTGCAAATGGAACGATCTCAGCGAAGCAGGCATATTTGGCACTCTGCTCAAATAATACTTTCTCTCGTCAGTGGTGGCATGTTCAGATATGGAAGTGGAACATTCCACCTACTGTCATGCTATTTATTTGGCTGATGTTGTCGGAGAAGATCTTGATCTGGCCCAATTTGCAAAAGAGGGGCTTCTGCTGTCCTGGCATATGTCCACTTTGTCTCCTGGCAGCCGAAACTCTGGTCCATTTATTTATAAGTTGTCCATTTACTGTGTCGGTTTGCAGGTTGTTGGGGGACCCTTTTGCTCCTATTATTTTTGACAATCAATCCACTATCCAGCTATGGCTCCAAGGCATATGCAATTTTGACAAGAAGCTGGGGGTTTTGGCCTGCCTGCTTTTTTGGACAATCTGGAGGGGCACGAATTTAATTATTTTTTAAAATATTGTTGCAGCGGATAGTTGGGTGGCAATTCGGGTTCGCTCTCTCCTTTCCGAGCATGCTAGTATTTCGTGGGAGCTACATCTATGGCTGACCATCTATCACAGCCCCCACGTCTTCTACGTTCTGGAAATCGAGCTAGATTTGATGGTGCGGCCTCAGCTTCTTCCGAAAAATGTGGTGTTGGGGTATTTATTGAACTCACCAATGGAGACCATATAAAGCTTTGGTACCATGGTGGTGATGGTACAAATTCAAAAGGGAACTTTTATCGCTTTGGCTTGCACTTTTCTTCTCAAATATTTCTAAGATTTCCTTGGAGCAGGTTGCGGGCGACTTGATGACTATCGTGCACTGGGCAAATGGACAAGCTTCTATAAATGCTTTGGCTCTGGACACTTGGTTGGATCAGACTATGTCTCTTATTTGTCTCTTCCCTCATACATCTATCATCCATATCTACCATGAACACAACACTATGGCAGATTCTCTCTCGTCGCAGTCTCGGATGTGTGGCTGGCAGGATATATTATGAGATCTTGGAGGGAAGCTTCCCCTCTCGGGGTTTCTGGAACCTTTTCTCTGTCTGACGGTCCTTTTTTTTATTTTTATTGGTGATAGTTTTTTGACCTTCTATATCTCCATATATGTATATTTTTCTATTTTCTTTCAACTTTTCTGCGTTTTTTATATCCATTGGGGGATTGTTATATCCCGGTAGACTTTCTTACCTGAGATAGGGGTCGTTTACTTTTTCTCTTCATCATGGGAGACTCGGAGTGGTCTCGTCTTTCACTTTTGGCCTGTGGAGGGGTTGGTTTATTATCTGATATGTAACTGGACTTTGCACTTTGATACTTCCAATAAAGTATGTCTTTTTCTTTGTGAAAAAAAAGGGTTTGATCAACTCAAATAAAATCAAGTGCATAATACCTTAATTTTAGAGGAGATCTTTATCCTATTTCATTAGACTTAAAAGGAAAGAGATGAGAAGAAAATATCTTAAAGACAAATTTCAAATAATAAAAAGCAATATTTGAAACATTACAAATAAGGCTCATATGTTAGTGAGGGATGATAGTGATATAACAATAATAACCTAGAAATGAAAATGTACAAGGTATCAAGGTTGATAATTGCAATTAAGCATCATAAGCAAATATGTGTAAATAAACCTGAAAGTTTGAAACAAGTTGTTAGTTCATAAACACTGAAATAATAAATATTTGAGGAATTGTACAAAAATATTACTAGCACATCTACCTCTCAATGATTCCATAACTTCAATTATCTATTTAACACAAAGAATGTAATCACGTCAAATATCAATCACTATCTAAGCACATGTCACATATCTCTCTTAGTAAAAGCAATCACATAACAAAATATTGATCAAATCTAGCATTTCATTAGATAACTACATAATCAAGAAACTCACAACACTATTGCAAAAAATGATAAGAGAGACTTTGGTAAAACATAAGAAATGCCTATATACTAATGAAAGAGAGGGATGAATCCTCTTGTACCATCAAAATTGTGCGAAATTTTTATACACGCACTAAATCAAAACCCCTTCTCAAAACTATCAACAAAACTAAATAACATTTCTTTGTATTCCATGTAGTGTTGACCCTCCTTAAATATTCTATTTTGATCTTTATAGCTCTGTGTTATAACTATTTTTTGGTTGGATACCCTAACAATCCACCCCAAAAGTAGGCAAACTAACTAATTTCATGACATACACATTAAAGAACAATTTCCTTATAACCAATGTCATGAACAAAGGGTTGTTAGGATATTCTAATACTCCATCCTTGTCCTACCTAGCATTATTTATTTTGCCTAGTTGTTAATGATTTCATCCTCCCCCTAGTGGTTTGCAGATGTCATCCAGGATCCATCTAACACCTTCTGAGCTTTGCATGCATCATTTTAGGACCACTTCAGTCAATTCCCTATTTTATAGGAACCAACTGAGTGTTCCAGTGCAGTCCACCTGAGTTAGCTGACTCTTGTGGGGGGTTGGAGCTCTGGATGCCACTGATTGTG
This sequence comes from Larix kaempferi, assembly GCA_027924585.1. Classification (NCBI taxonomy): domain Eukaryota; kingdom Viridiplantae; phylum Streptophyta; class Pinopsida; order Pinales; family Pinaceae; genus Larix; species Larix kaempferi. The sequence goes on along the minus strand of BSBM01000182.1, from coordinate 3,121,395 downwards.
GCCTCATGCGCCCATTTCTGATTAACATGCATGACAAAATCACTATTGCGCCCTCCTTAGTCAGTTAATTGATTGTGACTTCAGTTAGATGAGTTTAGGTTCAGTTCAGTTGAGTTTGAGTCTTCCGAAGCACTCCAGTGGTGATAATCCATATTCTAGACCAACTGAGGTTTGAATTTTCCTGTGTGATTCAAATTCTCTCCATTGTATCATCATTGTTGACTATACTAATTATTAGATTGTGTGACATTATTTTGCTTCTATCTGAGTTATGTTGCATAATTATTTCTCTGCTCATTTTTACTGCAGTTTTCACTCTTATTCAACTTTTCTGCTCATTCTTTCTCTGTGAGGTATACTCAGCTCTTATATCTGTTGTAACTTAGAATTTCACATGGTATCTGAGCCCCATGAGCATAGGTTGATCAGTTGCTTTTGATGGTGCACCAGAAGCCTCTAGATTTCCATAGAAAATCTTGGTGCCATTGCATTGAATTCATTGGAGAAATCCAATGAGGTCTAGCCGGGTGTGAAGTAGGGTATTTTTTAAGGATTATAATATTAGACTGGAGTATAGTATCCTAGGCGATTATTTTGGATTTAAAACAACATGTATATAGATAGGTAAGCGAATATTAAATATGAAACATACAATTTACTATTGAAATGTGTAAATTTTGGCGAATATTATGATAAAAAAACATATTTTATGTAAATATAGGCGATATTAGAGACTAAAAATGACCAAATAGCGAATTTATTTTTTGAAAAAAATCCCGAAAAATAGCCAATTGGCGAAATTTCACCCTTAAAAATTAACCTGGACTGTGAAGGATCCGGAAAAATGTGCCTACTATCCTAAAGCAGTGCTTAGTAGTATTCTATCTCCAAAATAGATTTTTTTGCAGGTTATTCAAAAAAAATTGAGTGTAGCAACAATTTTTTGTAGCTGCAGCAGTTTCACCTTGTATTCGCTACAACAATTCTAATGGACAATTCAAACTCTCCTCTCTCTCATGGGATCCTAACACCCTGCAATTACCTTGATTGGAGGGTTGATATGCATATGGTATTGCGCAACAAATCATTGTACAGGGTAACAATGGGGAAGGAGCCCGAACCACAATCAGCTGTTGAGAATTCCAAGTATCTGAATAGATTGGATGAAGCATTTGGTTTCATGTGTATTCATATTTCCATAGATCTACTCTTCCACCTCGAAGGATTGAAGACTCCAAGAAATTTATGGTTGAAGTTAGAGACCCTCTTCAGCAAACAAGATGAGCTAAGGGGCCATATTCTGGAGAATGAGTTTATTGCTCTTTAACCGAGCATTTTCGAGACCATCCAGCAATTCTTATACAAATTCAAATCTTTGGTTATGAAATGCAAGCAGTGTAGCATTGAGAAGACAGATGAGAAGCTGGTGCTATCCATTCTGAGAAAGCTAGGTCCTGAGTACTCCATCTTTGTCTCTACCTTCCATTCTGGGAAAATGTCAATCCCTGGTTGGAAGATTCCCTCCTTAGATGTTTTCACTGGATCTCTCATCCAAGAACAAGATAAGTTGATCCAGATGGGTGCCGAAGGCCTCCAAATATCAAGATCTTATGGATGGAGAAGCAAAAAGTGCGAATAAAAAGGGGAAGCACAAGGGCAAGGAGAAGAGGCAATCTGAACCCAAGCAGAATGCCAAGTCAAGTCCATCGGAAGGAGCCTCCATCTCCAAGAAGGACAAATAAAAGGGATTGAGAAATACAAGTGTTCCTATTGCAAGAAAGGAAACCACCCAGAGAGATCTTGCATGGAGAAGAAGGTAGATCAGATGACCAAGCTTCTTGAACAGTGTTGGCAGGCGGTTTGAGGAGGAAAGATCACGGTACTGCTGACACCACGACTCATTGGACGAAGGCACGAAAGGGGTATCTTGGGCCAAAGGATACCGCACTTGGCGGGTTTTGGGTCACTTGGACCACATATTTTGTAATAGTGAGTCAAGTATACCGCAGTTGGCGGGTTTTTGGTAATATATTTTGTAATATCGAGTCATCGTACCGCGGTATGCGGGTTTTTGGGTCATTGGACCAATTCAGTTAGTATATTGTCCATAGTGTCGATTAGGAAAGTGGACAAGCATTATAATCGGCGGAAGCCTATAAATAGAGAAGAATTGTAAGTGTTAGAAAAAGAGGAAAAAGTTGTGAGTGAGATAAGGGCTATATGTGGAGATTGACAGAGATAATGCGGATGTTTATGTACTGCTTTTGATTTGCCGAGTAATATAAGGATGATGATTTGGTGCAATCTATGTGTAATGTTGCCGGATGTTCATGTTATTGCTTATTCTTAATGCAGTTATCTGTTTTCTATTGCTACAATGTGAATGCTGCGATAATATGTTATCTGTCCATGTTGCGATTGAAGTAATATGCAATCTCTGTTTCTGGTAATGTTAAATGCTACGATGTGCTAGAACTTCATGATGAATGTTTGGAATTGTTGTTAGTATCATAGTTCCACAACTTGCCTCCTCCCTCGGCGGAAACATGGTTCCGTCTGCTCTTCCTGGACGCCTCAGGTGAGACCTCATCTGCTCTGCGGGTGTTGCTGGGTGGGCTCAAACCTGCCCGGGTCGGTGCCCAGGGAGACTGCGGTATGGGTCAACAGTCGGTGGACCCCTGTCGACTGTGAGGTCGCGATTCGGTCAACAAATGGTTCCATTTCCGGGACCATGTGTAGAGTAGGAAGAGGCCATGTTGTGGCACCCGACGAAACCGAAGATAGAAAAATGGTTCAATCAGAGGTTGCAAGACTTCGCTGAAGAAGAAAGTCGGAACACGCGACTTACGGTAGATCAATGGGTGGGAAGATATATTCATGACAGTCCGCATGAATGGTTTTTCTGTGACTTCCTTGTCATTTTGTATGAATGGTTGTCAAAACTAAGCTTTCAGAAGAGGAACTTCCAGGGTGGTGAGCCGACGACCTGGACCCCGGAACTGATTCAGGAATTGCAGAAAGTCGATAATAAGGCATCACGGGCTGTCGAGGTTTGGCTTGACAGCATCTTGGAAGGATACATTACAGAATTTTCGGTTGATACGAAGAAATCCTATAGTGAAGCTGAAAGATACTTCTTTGATGGACCGAGGGGAAGGTTTCTGCTATCGGTCCAGCTGTCGATTAAGATGCTAATCTGCGAGAAAGGCATATTAAAGATGCACCTTGATCAGTAGACAGCCTGGTGGGTGGAGGCCATGGGTACCGTGATTGTTGGGGAACGGTGCATGAAATGGTAAAGGGGTATATGGGTGCATACCATCAGGAGACTGTGAGTGAAGCCGAGGAAGAAAGTGGCCTTACGAGGGGAGGAGCAAGGTTCCGACAGGAAAAGAGGCAGAGGATAGGAGAAGGTCCTGCTGCGATCAGACTGCAAGACCGTGAAGTAAGGCCACACGGGACAAAGTGACCTCACAGTCCTGATAGGAACGACCAGGCTACGCCCAGGATAGAGGCAGGACCAAACCCCAGCAACAACGTGCCCACACCTCCGCTCACTAGCTCTCAACCAGCAAGAAAAACTACCTTGACACCGCCGAGTACGTCGACACTGCAAACGTTAATTGGTAGTAGTCATACAGCGACAAGAGGAAGGAAGCCCAAGATGGCGGGCGATGATGCTAAGCTACCGTTGTTCCATGGCAGTGCGACAGACAACCCAGAGCAGTATTGGTTTTTGTGTGAAGCGGTCTGGACTACGAAACAGATCACTGATGACGATGTTAAGAAAGGACAATTGGCCACGACCTTGTGAGGTCATGTGTTAGATTGGTTCATGAAATTTGTCTTGGTCCCTACGGGGGCCCCAGATAAGTCATTGAATGAGATTCAGGATGGGATGATTGTTGAATTTAGACGGCCTAAGTCGGAGGCCTAGTATATTACTGAACTGAAGGAAATTAAGCAGTATCCTAACGAGACGGTATGGGATTTCGACTAGCGATTCAAAATGTTGATGGCCAAGGTTAGTTTTGATATGAGCGTTGTCCAACACAAAGAATGGTTCATTGCGGCACTACTACCTCATATTCGGCTGTCGCTGATGCAGCAAAACATTTCGACACCTAGTGAGGCTCTAGAGATCGCAATGCGGTTGGAAGCGTCCCCGATTGGCGATAATGCAGCTAGGATGTCGCAGATACAGACACAACTCGCTAACCTGACTATACAGTTGCAAGATTTAAAGAAGAACAAAGAACCGCGTGATGAAGTATGCTGTACGCACTGCCGAAGAGAAGGGCATACGAAATATGGTTGTCCGGATTTCCATAATTATTTGGTGTCAGGTGCACCAAACCCGTTGAATGGCGGCAACATGCCGTGGTGTTGTGCGTGTTCCGTGTTTGGGCATAGTCATGATAGTTGCCCGTATATGCAGAAAATGGTCACAACTCCGCTGAATTTGTATTGCACCTTTTGTAAGTCGGTAGGACATGATGACAAGGATTGTCGTGCATATGGGTTGCTACAAGAGAGAATGTGTGATGCATTCTATGTCAAAGATGATCAGCGTACTGCAATACTACAGCCGCAGGTAGCTCAGCCGATGCCTCAAGCACAGATGCAGTTTGTACCACAGCAGCAGCAACCGCAGCAGTTCGTACCGAAATATACACCGGTGAACCCCCCGCAGCCTCAGTATGTGCAACAACCGCATTATGCACCACAAGGGCAAGGGATGCCGCCAACACCCATGCAGCAGCAGTTTAACCAACCTCGGTATCAGCAGCAGGGCGGCTATCAGGGAGGCTACAGGGGCGAACGCGGTGGTGGCTTCGGTCGTGGAGGAGGAGGCCGAGGTGGTCATGGACCTGTTTAGTGTTACCACTATGCGGTATGGGGGAATTATCAGCGCGACTTCCCACTACTGCAGAATCAGTGTACGTTTTGTTTCGGTAATGATCATATCATTGAGAATTGTCCGCAGTTGATTGCCAGGTGGCAGGCTAAAACACTCCGCAGCTACAGAACCCGGTACAACAACCAGTGCTTCAGAACCAGCCCCCACGACCACTGCCGAACGCCAACCCAAATGTAAATCAACCAGGAAATCTGCAGCAGAACCAGGCACAGGGTGCTAATATTGCGACTATTTCTGCAGAACCGCGATCGCAAGATGCTTCGGTGGTTGTTGTCACTCGTGGAGGTAAAACGGCTGGGGAAGATGGTTCGCGACCGCTCATTCGCTTGGCTGGTCAAAAGACGGTAAATTTCAATATTGATGCGAAGCGGGAGACGTTCATGGAGGCACGTCGCACTTTGGAGAAAGATCGCGGTAAGGCTGTTGTTTGTGATATGCCGCCTATCTTCGATGCTACGTCAGATGCCGATCGACCACCACCAGGAATACTGAAGAAGTTCCTTGAAAGTTGTCTGTCCTTGGCACGAGATTCGATTTCCCTGGTTGAGATTGAGGGATGGTTGCAGCGCCTTCTGAAAGGACGGCAGGAGTCGGCAGTAAACTCCTTACAACGGAGGAATACTGGCAAGGAAATGCGAATGAATATTCAAATCGGGGATTATGATGTTGATTCTGTGATTCTTGATCTTGGTTTGGATGTTAACATCTTAACCAAGCAGGCGTGGCAGAAAATGGGGAGTCCCCCATTGAGCTGGTCTCCTGTGCAGCACCGGTTGGCTAACCATGAAAAGGTTACACCTATTGGGCGAGTTCCACGGCTCACAATTGATATTGAGGGAATGAAGACTTATGCCGATTTTGATGTCATTGAGGTAGTTGATGGAGGAAGCTCCTATCCTGCGCTATTGTGGATAGGATGGGCTAATGATAGTGGAGCTGTAATTAACTTCAAAAAGTGAATGATGACTTTTGAGAACCGTGACTTCCGAGTTATTGCTCCGTTGGATCCGACTGAAGGACGCCGATACGTTGAGCCTGTCAAAGATGACGATCATACTGGTTGGGACCATGCATTCAATATTTCTGAGGATTACATTCACCCCACGATCCACGGTGAGTTGGAGTGGCGCAGTGAGAGCTCCGCGTCCTCTGACTCTGATGATGCATTGGAACATTGGCAAAATCACATGCATGAAGTCTCAGTCCGGAAGTGTGGTTTAGTTACGCAATCTTCATGTCGGGTTGCTACAAAAACGATCACATTGCCTATCTATGAGGGGTTTCCTGGATTAGACACCTTTGTAACAGAATTTGAAGACCGTGTTCCAGAACCACAGCGATTGCTGGCCTTGGAGGAAGCACTCAAGGCTGCTCCAACACGCTGGTGGGAGACGCATAAGAAATTTATTAAAGATTGGTCACAATGTCGAAGTTTGATGATGGTTCGATTTGGCAATACGGATGTTTATCACACCGGCAAGTATGATGGCCGAACCGATCCTGGTGATCATGTGATGGAGTTTCAACAGTTGTGGATCACGCGACCCAGGGACGAGTGGGTTCATGCTTTTGTCCATACTTTGGAAGAGATACCGCGTTCGTGGTATACTGCAGCCGAGTTACGCCGAGATATTACCACATGGTGGGAGTTAACGATCTGTTTCACTCATACCTTCACGTTTGCAGATTCCAACCTTGATGTCCATAATGCCCTGCAGCTCATCCGCGATGTGATATTTCAAGTTGTTCCAGTGAAATGCCCTGTTGATCCGCACACGCACAGTCAGATGCAGTCTCTCATGGAGTGTTTCAATGTCAGTGGAGGGCCAGAGGATGATGATGACCCCCGGAATATTAACATTCCAGAATCCGAAGGAAGTCGCGATGTGGTACCACCCATTGCGCCGAGTAACCCATTCAATCAATCGTTGCAGCTTCGCAAAACAAATATTGGCACTGAAGCTACTCCCAAGTTTGCTAATGTAGGGGATTATTGGGATGATGAGATGATGAGTAAAGTTACCAAGTTACTGCATGAATTCCAAGATGTGTTTCCCATGAAGTTTTTCGAGATGAAGGGAATCCTGGGTGATTTAGGTGAGATGAGGATTCCATTGAAACCAGACGCTAAGCCAGTCCGATAGCGACCTTACCGACTCAACCCGCGACATAAAGAAAAAGTCAAGGCAGAACTTGATCAGATGCTGGATGTTGGTATTATCGAACCTGTGGAAGAGTCAGAATGGATCAATCCTAAGGTGGTGCAGGACAAGAAAATAGGCGAAGTGCGCATTTGTGTCGACTTGCGGAAGTTGAACGATGCTTGCTTGCATGATCCCTTTCCGACCCCGTTTACTGATGAAGTACTTGAAGGAGTGGGTGGCTAGGAGATGTAGTCTTTCACTGATGGATTCTCTGGCTACCATCAAATTCGCATTGCCAAGGAGGATCGCCATAAGACAACCTTTATTACTGAGTGGGGTTGTTTTCAGTACACGGTCATGCCATTCGGGTTGAAGAATGCACCTGCGATATTTTCCCAGGTTGTTGTTGCCGCGTTCAAATATTTTATTCAGAAGTTTCTGCAGGTATATATGGATGATTGGACTGTTTATGGATTGATTCGCGATCACTTGGCCAACCTGCGGTTAATGCTTGAGCGATGCCGACAACACCAGATATCGCTGAACTTAAAGAAATGCATTTTCTGTGCTCCGTTTGGGATATTGCTGGGGCATATTGTGTGTAAGCAAGGATTGTTGGTTGATCCAGCCAAGATTGCGCTTATTTTGGGGTTGCAACCGCCGACGACGGTTAAGCAGTTGCGCGCAACTTTGGGTCACACAGGATATTATTGCAAGTTCATTAGGGGGTATGCTGCGATTACTTCCCCTATGGAGAAGTTGTTGAAAAAGGATGCGGCATTCCAGTGGAATCTGGAATGTCATGAAAGTTTTGAAACACTCAAAGCGAAGATGGCGTCGGCTCCAATTTTGGTTTTTCCAGACTGGAGCAAGGAATTCCACATCCACGTTGATGCTTCATCGGTTGCGCTAGGTGTTGTATTGACTCAACCAGGTGAAGGAGACATTGATCATCCTATTGCTTTTGCCAATCGAAAACTGTCATCGGCAGAACGCAATTACACGACCACAGAACGCGAAGGCCTGGCCATGGTTTACGCGCTGCAGAAATTCAGGCATTATTTGTTGGGTGGCCATTTTAAAATGTTTACTGATCATTCGGCATTAAAATACTTGGTCAATAAGCCTGTGTTGGGGGGGAAGATCTGCCGATGGCTACTTTTGTTTCAGGAGTTTGAATTCGTTGTGAAACCAGGACGATTGAATGCTGGACCAGATCATCTATCGCGGATTGACACAGGGGAGGAACCAACTAATATCGAAGATGGGTTGCCGAATGCCCAGTTGTTCCATGTGGCCGCTGCTGACCATTATTTTGATGACATCCTTCAGTTTTTGGTGACCGGCACCGCACCTGATGACTTTACTACTACTCAGAAGAAGCAATTGGTCGTCAAAGCTGCAGACTTTCAACTGATCGCGAGAGAGTTGTATAAATTGGGTGTTGATGAGATTTTGCACAAATGTGTCTTGCCGCATGAGCAGGCGCAGATATTGGCTGAGTCACATGGTGCAGTCATAGGAGGACATTACAGCGGTCGAGCGACTGCCCGGAAGGTGTTGCGTGCAGGGCTTTGGTGGCCCACATTACATAATGATGCGACAGACTACGCCCGGTCTTGTGATGTTTGTCAACGAACTGGAAAACTGTCCAGACGCGATGAGATGCCGCTACTCCCTCAATTAACATTACAATCGTTTGAGAAATGGGTTGTGGATTTTGTAGGGCCGATCAATCCACCAGGGAAACGTAAAGGTGCCCGGTATATTATCACGGCGACTGAGTATTTGACCCGATGGGCGGAGGCGGCCCCTGTCGTCAATTGTTCCGCATCAACGGCTTCTCGGTTCTTGTTTGACCACATTATCACTCGGTTCGGTTGCCCCAAGATTTTGCTGAGTGATCAAGGAAGCCATTTTCTCAATCGCACTATCAGCGCATTGATAGATGAATTGCAGATTCAGCACAAGAAGAGTACACCCTATCACCCACAGGCGAATGGGACGGTAGAGGCGTTCAATAAGGTATTGGAGCATGCGCTGACAAAGGTGTGCAATGCGAACCGCGACGACTAGGATTTGAAAGTTCCAGCGATGTTGTGGTCTTATCGCACCACATGTAAAAGGTTGACTGGTCAGACACCTTTTAAGCTGGTATATGGGAAGGAAGCAATTATGCCTATGGAGTACATTGTTCCGAGTTTACGAATTGCGGCGGCTACCAGCATGGATGATGTTGCAGCATTAGACGAGCATCTAGCACAATTGGTGGCGCTCGAAGAACATCGATTTATCGCTGGCTTTCATCAAGGAGTAGAGAAGGATCGCCAGAAGGCATGGCATGATCACCACATCAAACACAAGCAGTTTCAGCAAGGCGACTTGGTGCTATTGTATGACAGTAAGTTTATGAAACATCCAGGCAAGTTACAGATGCATTGGCTGGGTCCCTACCGCATCAGTAGTATTACTTTAGGAGGAGCGGTTCAGTCGCAACGACTGGATGGGGGGATGCTCCCTAAGCTGGTAAATGGTCACCGGTTGAAGCCCTATCACGCGGGCTCGGAGCAGTGCGATGTCTGAGTCACATTGGGTGAAAAAAAAAAAAATGATGAATGAATGATGATCGTTGCAGGTTGCTTGGTGGCAGATAACGCACCAAGTGAAGACAGTATGCGCCAACGGGAGAGGCTGTGCCGTCGGTCAGAGAATCATGATGGTGTTTCACTGAGGCTCACTAACGAATTATTTACAATGACTTTAGGAGAGTATGGTGAAGTGGAGGGATTACAAGCCACCCTCTCTGCATATGATTGCCCCTGGCCGCTGTGGCAGGATTCACACACAATGACGGCATGTTTTGCACGTGACACGCTGGACCGAGATAATCAGCAGGGTCGTTCACATGGTGGAACGCAGGAGCGGTGTTGGCAGCATGGTCACCCCATCCACTGTGGCAGTTGGCCGGCTCAAACACACAGATGAGAGGTATCGGGGCATCATTCTCCCCGTCGTGACTGAGGAGGGTCCGACTATAAGTAACCAAGGAAGTTGGTAGTTCGCCATCCAGAAGTTGTTCCAACCAAGCGTGGTTATGTTGTTTGATCTCTGTGTGAGTTGAGTTGTGAGGAATTCCAAGGAGGCTGTGGAAATGCTCCGCTTCGTTTCCCATGGTAGTACCCCAGGGGCACTACGAGCCCGAACGACGAGTGTCCCTGAGCGTCTTGATACCGTGGGTGCACTTACACTGTGTATGCCCGGGTTGGTGCCAGGGCAGCTTCGGGATGTGTTGACAGTGAAATAGACCCTTAGTCGGTCCCGCATGTTTCAGTATGCAGTAGTCGTTCGAAGGGTTGTGCCATTTTTTATCAGCAGGTTGGTTGTGGCGGTAGCTCCCTGACCTCAGTAGAAGATGGATGCTGGCGCAAAACAGATGTGCCAGAGTTGTTCGCCATTCTCACCCCTTGGTACTATTCGTCCTCTTTTCCTTTCAGTCTGCACGATTCCACGTGACTGGAGGATGAGTTCGCTATGTCCCTGACAGCAAAACAGGGGTTCCCTACTCTCGTGGAGGGCTTACAGAATTGGTAGCCAAGGATCTGTACATCCGAAAGAAGGAGACAACAACTCGTGATCCAGACAGCACGAACAGATGTCGTTAACGTGGCTCGAGAGCGAGCCACAAGATTGTGTTGGGGGCCTGTTGGCAAGCGGTTTGAGGAGGAAAGATCGTGGTACTGCTGACACCGCGACACGTTGGACGAAGGAGCGAAAGGGGTATCTTGGGCCAAAGTATACCGCACTTGGTGGGTTTTGTGTCACTTGGACCACATATTTTGTAATAGTGAGTCAAGTATACCGCAGTTAGTGGGTTTTTGGTCATATATTTTGTAATATCGATTCATCGTACCGCGGTATGCGGGTTTTTGGGTCATTAGACCAAGTCAGTTAGTAGATTATCCATATTGTCGGTTAGGAAAGTGGACAAGCATTGTAATCGGCGGAATCCTATAAAAAGAGGAGAATTGTAAGTGTTAGAAAAAGTTGTGAGTGAGATAAGGGCTATATGCGGAGATTGACAGAGATAATGCGGATGTTTATGTACTGCTTTTGGTTTGCCAAGTAATATAAGGATGATGATTTGGTGCAATATATGTGTAATGTTGTTGGATGTTCATGTTATTGCTTATTCTTAATGCAGTTATCTGTTCTCTATTGCTACAATGTGAATGCTGCAATAATATGTTATCTGTCCATGCTGCGATTGGAGTAATATGCAATCTCTGTTTCTAGTAATGTTAAATGTTGCGATGTGCTAGAACTTCATGATGAATGTTTGAAATTGATGTTAGTATCATAGTGCCACAACTTGCCTCCTCCCTCGGCGGAAACATGGTTCCGTCTGCTCTTCCTGGACACCTCGGGTGAGACCTCATCCGCTCTGTGGGTGTTGCTGGGTGGGCTCAAACCTGCCCGGGCCGGTGCCCAGGGAGACTGCGGTATGGGTCAACAGTCGGTGGACCCCTGTCGACTGTGAGGTCGCGATTCGGTCAACAAACAGCACAACATTTCCCTCCCAGAAGGTACAAGAGAGATTGATTATGGAAGTGAGTTTGATGGACATGAGATATGCCATGCATTAAAGGAAGGATTTTCAAAATGACAAGCCCTCCTCATAGATTCAGGAGCCTCCAACGACATGGTTTCCTCCAAAGAATCATTTTCTTCTATAGATCTCAAAGATGGTCTGATTATTCACATGGGAGATAACTCTCAGATCTCTGTTGAAGGGAATGGAACAGTACATATGGGGCATGGGAATTTCAAAAATGTTCTATTTGTGCCTTCTTTGTCATCAAATTTGTTGTCTGTATATCAGATGACTCACACAGGTTCAACGAAGAAAATGGTCTTTGGTCCTGACACAGTTGAGATTGCAGAGATCTCTACTAGGAAGATTATAGCAAAAGGGTTTGCAAACCATGCATCCAAGGCATTTGAATTCTCCCATTTTTTTCCATACTCTCTACCTACCCCATTGGAATCCGATGAAGATCAGAGTGATATATCTTCTAATGAAGATGAGGATCAAGATCTTGATGTTGAGAATAAAGTTCAAGGAGATTCAGATCCAGATCCAACACATGTTGCCAATCCATGGCCAAGGCCAATATGGGCTCACAAAGACCTTGTAGTTTTTGGGAACACGGTTGGGGAACCATCTGACCATAGAACCACCATATCTTAGTATCATGCAAAACTTGCACTATGTCATATAGATCCACTTCTCTCAGAGAGGTGCTACATGATGGTGGGGTTTGATCCACAATCTCTTGAAGATACTTGCCATGGGGGATATACAACCAGGAAACAATCTTGGTTGTCCGACAAAGGGTACTCAGAGGTTCATGATTTGTACCACAATGAGCCATTCTCTCTAGTAGCAAGAAGGGTTCCTGAAAGACTTATTTTGGCAAATACAACTTCTACACAATGGGAGGTACATCAGAGCAGCATATCCAGATCAATATCCATATCTACCACCTGCATTTCTATCCTACATAGGAGCATCTTGCCAATATTTTTGCAAAGGCTTTCACTGAGGAAAGTTCTTTCCTTCTCTGCTTAGTATGAAGGTTCTTTGAGTTCCCTACTGTTGTTATCTTGAGGGGTGTATTTTTCCCATGAGGTTTTTCCCCATTTCCTTAGTTCATGGACATTTCTTTATTTTTTATCATTTATTTGATTGTATGGGTGACCTTTGGTCTTAGTAACCAGGGCCCAGGATGCAAAAGTATGGATTAAGGGGGGTTATTAGGATATTTTAATACTCCATCCTTGTCCTACCTAGCATTATTTATTTTTCATAGTTGTTAATGATGTCATTTGCCCCCTAGTGGTGTACAGATGTCATCCAGGATCCATCTACCACCTTATGATCCCTGCATGCATCATTTTAGGACCACTTCAGTCAGTTCCCTATTTTATAGGAACCAACTGAGTGTTTGTCATATCCCCATTCTTGACCCTTATGATATTTGGGCTATAATGTAAATATTGTATGCATATTTTGTATGATTCCTTAGCGTGGAGTTCAAGGCCAAGCCCCGCTAGTGAACACTCAATCTTGAAGAGGAAAGTATGTTGGTATTATTTAACCCATGTGCTAGTGAGCCATGGGAATTGTAAATATACATTTTAATATAAATACCCACAACTAGCTATGCAATGCAACAAGAGATGGGGGCATGATATTACAAGGAATTGGGAGGGAAATATTCAAACCCTTGAGCCAATGAATTCAACCCAAGTGTCAATGAGAGAACCCATCAACCATCAACTACCCATGTTGACTTTGGTTCCCAATCATTCATTTCTCCCAAGAGTTGGGTAAAGTAGTTAATGCCTTGGGGATTGGGGAGGTATGGCTGTCCAAATTCGAGTATGGGCAAGCCACCCTCATGGAAAATCGTGTTTTTGCTTCTTGGGCAAGAAAACAGCCATGATTTGCTCCCTAATCCATTACCATGAAGGAGTTTTGCCTCTCTAACATTTTTGGAACTGCCTGGGCATTTTCCAACCACGTTTTTCTGGTTTCTCTGGGTCTTCTAGCTGGGAAGAGGGCGTTTTTGTGTTGCAGACCTGTTGAGAGCTGCTTGGGCGCTTTTCTCCACTGATTTCCAGTGTTTTCCTCCCTTTTGGCATTGCTGGGAATTCGTTTTTGTATTACATACTTGTTGACAAAGTGTCCTCAGACACATAACTTTATTAATGAAGAAGGAAAATAATTACATCACAGAGATGTGAGGGCTAAATCCCGAAAGATTACCTCACATGGAAAACTCGATGGATTTAAATATCCAAAGAGTAACAACTAATTTACCATTACCAAAACTAACTAAGGGACACCTCACATAATCACGTGAGTGTGTAGATGCCCTTTTACATTTATTAAACTAAACTTCTATTTATTACTTTTTTGGATCATAATTCCTAACAATCCCCCCTTTGATCCAAAAATTATTTTGAACAAATACCAAGTTCATTTCTAAACTTATCAAATTTGACCCTTCCAAGAGATTTTGTAAAAATATCTGCAGTTTGATCTTCTGATGGACAATACTTTGGCTTGATGATTTGTTTGACGACGAGAGCCCGAATGTAATGATACTTAGTATCCACATGCTTAGTTTTTGAATGAAAAACAGGATTTTTGGCTAACTTGATTGCTGACTGATTATCAATAAATAATGAAGTTGCTTCTTTCTGATCAACTTTGAGGTCTTGCAAAATCCTTCTTAACCAAACTATCTCACAAGCAGCTTCCCAAGCTGAAATATATTATGCTTCTGCTGTAGAATTTGCAATTGTATCCTGCTTTTTACAACTCCATGCCACCGCAGCTGATCCCATATTCATTAAGTAACCTGAAGTAGATGCCCTGTCATCAACATCTCTAGCAAAATCCGCATCTGAATAGCCAACAAGCTTGAAATTTTTGTTTCTTTTAAACTCAAGTCCAAAATCCTTTGTTCCTTGAAGATACCTTAACACCCTTTTTGCTGCATTCCAATGACTTTCTCTAGGTTCCTGCATATATCTAGAAAGTATGCTAACTGCATAAGATAGATCAGGACGAGTATTCATCAAGTAAATCAAACATCCAATTAACTGTCTATATCCAGTACAATTTACAAGTTCCCCCCCTTCAAAGTTAGAAAGTTTTAAATTTTGTTCCATGGGAGTAATCGCTGGTTTACATTCCTCCATTCCAAACTTCTTCAATAATCCAGATATGTACTTAGCTTGAGAAATAAATATACTTCCTTCCTGCTGCTTTATTTCAACTCCAAGATAGTAATGAAGTAAACCCAAGTCTGTCATTTCAAAACCTGTTTGAAGTTCTTTCTTAACCTGAAATATATGATCATTATTGTTACCTGTTATGAGCAAATCATCAACATACATAACCAAAATGACTAATTTGTTTTCCTGGATTCGAACATACAAAGTATCATCTGACTCACTACGAAGAAAACCAACTTTCTGTAGGTAGGCATCCATTTTTGCATACCAAGCTCTGGGAGCCTGTTTCAATCCATACAATGCCTTAACTAGTTTACAAACTTGATTTTCTTTCCCTGGAACCTCAAAACCAGGAGGTTGAGTCATATAAACATCCTCTTGTAGATCACCATTTAAAAATGCACTTTTTACATCCATTTGATGCACTTTCCATCCATTTTGTGCAGCTAAAGCTAGCACAATCCTGATAGTATTCCATTTCGCTATTGGAGCAAAAGTTTCTTCATAATCAATCCCTTCTTTCTGAGCAAAACCCTTTGCCACCAATCTTGCCTTATATTTATCAATATCTCCATTTGCTTTGTACTTAATTCTGTAAACCCACTTACAACCAATGGGTTTAACATCATGTGGGCAATCAACTATTTTCCAAGTCTGATTCTTCATTACTGCATCATACTCACTTTGCATGGCCATTTTCCATTCATCATACTCAACTGCTTCATTAAAAGTAGTTGGTTCAACAACTGAAAGAGCAAAATTTTCTGAACCTGTATTAGAACTCCTTATACCTGTTTTGCCTTTTTCATCAGACTTAACATCCTGAAGTAACTTAGTTGCCCATTTTGGTTTCTTCTTTTCAATGTTAACTTGATTTGAATCATCCAAGTTAACTTGTGGAGAATTCAAAGTATCTTCAACCTGTTCATCATCCTGTACTTCTGAAGTGAGGTCAAACCATTGTTCATTCCTTGTCTTATTTAAGTGTTGCATCCTTAATTGTTCCTTAGTGACTTTTTCTTCTAAGTGACTAAGTTGTTTTTCAACCTCTTCTACACTTAAACTTTCAGTTTCATAAAAAATCACATCCCTGCTGACAATAAACTTTCCATCTGACAGAAGCCTATACCCCTTTTTCTCATGAGAATAACCAATCAACATGCACTTAACACTTCTAGACTCTAACTTCTTTCGTTTTTCTTTTGGGACAAGTGCATAACAAACTGAACCAAAAACTCTCAAATGTTTGACCATAGGTTTGAATCCATACCAAGCCTCAAAAGGAGTTATTCCATCAAGTGATGATGAAGGAGATCTATTCCTCAAATAAACTGCTGTATGAACTGCTTCTGCCCAATAACATGATTTCAACCCTTTGAAAAATAACATTGCTCCTAGCCATGCCCAATAAAGTCTGATTCATCCTTTCTGATACTCCATTTTGCTGTGGAGTATAAAAATTGGTCAACTGTCTTTTAATCCCTTTTTCCTGACAATAAGTCAAAAAATGATTTGATGTAAACTCACCACCATTATCAGTTCTCAAAGTAGCAATCTTTTCCTTTGTTGCTGTTTCAACCAAATTTTGAAATGACTGAAACTTTTCAAACACTTCTGATTTTTCCTTCAAAAAATACACCCAAACCATTCTGCTAAAATCATCAATAAACAACAAAAAATATTTACAACCACCAAGTGAAGTTTCCAAAGGACCACAAACATCACTATGAATAAGCTGTAATCTCCTTGTTGCTCTCCAAGTGCTTTTTGAAAAAGCTATCCTTCTCTGTTTGCCATAAATGCAAGCTTCACACTTTGCATTTTCCTTCCGAAAAGTAGGCAACCCGTTTACCATTCCTTGTTTTTGAAGATGTACAAGACTATCAACATTCAAGTGCCCAAAACGAATGTGCCACAATCGGATAGGTGAAACATCAGTTTCAACTAAACCTGCAAATTCCTTCAAACGTTCCTTTGATCTAGGAATGACTGTTCCCTTCATCCTAAGAAGCTTTCCGTCTTCATAACCTGTCATAACTGGTTTGTATGCATCCTTTGTTGAATTAACAAAAAGGATACCACCTTCCATTACAATTTGATGTCCTAATTGGCGAATGACAACTAAAGACAACAAATTTTTCTTAAATGTAGGCACATACCAAACATTAGAAATCAATCTTTCTCCAATTCCAGGCAAATCAACCTTAACTGTTCCTTTTCCTTGTGGTAAATGAATAGAATCATCGGCAAGAAAAATTGAATTTAAATGACAATCTTCATAACTCCAAAAGAAATCTTTCCTATATGTCATATGCTGAGTAGCCCCTGTATCCATAATCCAAGCATCTTCAAAATCGTTTTTGAAACAATAAGAAGACTGAACAAAATTCACTAATTCCAACTGATGAACTTGAACAAAATCCATTGATTCTGATTGTCCAAGTGCTGTAAAGACATATTCACAATTTTCACTATCGTCTGCATGAGCATAATGTGCCACTGATGAAGATTCTTTAGATTCTCTTTCTTTTAGAATTTTTTCAAATGAAACTCTACAGTCTGAAGCATAATGTCCAACTCTATTACAACGAAAACATGTGACCTGTTTATTTGCTCTTCCTCTTCCAGAGACCTGTTGGTTACCTAAACCTCTTCCTCTTCCGGAAAATTGTGACTGTGTGCTTTCAAATTCTTTAGAACATCTTCCTTGATTTCTTCCTCTTCCTCTTCCGCGGCCTCTTCCTCTTCCAAAACCCTGACCACGACCTCTATTTGAATTTTGAAAAGCTTTCTGATCATGGCCTCTTTGATGATTACCTGGAGACTGTTTGCTAGTACTTGCAACCAAAACATCTTCTCCTGCTTGATTTGTTTGACCAAACATTTTTTCATGTGTGGCAAGTAATTCACTTAGTTCATCAAAAGAAATTTTATCCAATTTATTTGTAATTTGTAAAGTTTCCAAAAAATGCTTATATGTCTCAGGCAATCCTGCGATCAAAATGGTCACCATCATGCTGTCTTCAATTTTATCAAAACCAGCTCTTGAAATTTCTTGTTTGATATTTTTTAATCTAGAAATGTACTCCATGACATCACCTCCTGAAGACAATTTTTGTTGAAACAACTTCAATTGAAGATCAATTTTCTTAGCTTCACTTTGAGAATCAAATAAATCTTTCAATGTCTTCCAAGCTGACCACGCATCAGAACTATTTTCAATATGCACATAAATATCATCAGAAACAGTACTGTGAATCAATGCTAAGGCCTTTTCATCTTTTACTTCCCACTTTGCAAGCTGATCATGATTAGTTGGTTTGGTAGGTTTAGCATTACAGAAACCCTTCCACAATTCATTGTAAATAAGAGTGCTTTGAATATGACGACTCCAAACTTTATAATTTTTCGATCCTTCCAACTTGTCAGATTCATTAAAAAGACTTATAACTTTAGACATTGTAAAAATAATAAACACCTTGTAACTCCAGAAGATGTGCAAATCTTATAGCTCCAAGAATTAAAGAAAGCACCTTATGTCACCAGAATAAGTAAACAATCACCTTATATCACCAATGGAAGATTTTTATGCAAAAATATCACCACCAACATGAAAAGAAAATTACTCATCAACAAGAGTCACCATGAAAGAAATGCTGCAAGAAACACCACACACCATGCAAAAGAAAGCTATAGGGGCTTGGCCTTGACCCACTTATAGCCTCAAGAAAAGAATTTGATAGAGCTTCACTTTGCTCTAATCAAACCTTGAGTGAAAATACAAATACTCCTTATGACACCAACAATGCTCCTTATTACTCCAATGCCCAATAAAAAATTACACCTTATCACTCCAAAAGATAAAAAATCTTTATAGGTGAATTGGAGAGATACAATATTGTTGAGTGGGAGGTCACAAGATCCAATCCCATCAATTTCAAAAATCTTTTTTTTTAAATTTATTTCTCTCCAAAATAAAAATACCTTATCTCTCCAAAACAACTTATTTTCTTTTCAAAATATTACATAAACATTGAATTAAATGAAAAATGAAAAAATAACCCCGATTCAAATTCAAAGCCAAGCGTTATAATTCTTCTTCATTTCTGTTCTGCGATTTGTTGTCGTAGACCAAGTGCATGCAATGCGAGAACGGCAAGGATCTGTACACATCCTATTGCTGTACACATCCTATTGTTTTTCTCTCTTCAAAGCTTCCGAAGAAGCCACAACAAGCACACGTGGCTCTATTGCTGTACGTTACAGGTTTCTATGATTCCGGCATTCTCCTTCACACATTCTTCTCCTGTAATCAATTCGAAGAAGAGAATAATACAAGGATCGATTGTATCAACAAATTCTTTTCCCGATCATAATTCTTCTCATGCTGCAACAGCTGAAAACATCGATTACAGAGAAGACATAAAGAAAAATATCCAGGTTATCAGAAATTATGTCGAAAGTGGTTCACCAGTAAACGAGGCTGCAACAGCCATTCGAACACTCAGGGATATTCTTCGTATTGACGAGAAGAAGCACGCAAAAGTGATTGTGGAAGAGGGAGCCGTTTCTGTTATAAAAATGACTTCCGGCGCTGATACCCTTACAGCGGTTGTCGAGATTATGGACGAATGGGCTCTGAAACTGTTGAGAAGATGATGCAAACTTATAATGGGACGATAATGCCCAGCACTGAACAAGTTTTCAGAATGAATTGGGCATCTTTTAGCATGGGAGAAAGGCGTTTGGATGGAGGCCCAGATTATTCTATTTTTGCGGGAGATTTGGATTCAGATGTCTCAGATTTGGTCTTGCAGGAGACTTTCCAGAGTAGATATTCATCAGTGAAAGCTGCTAAGGTTGTCATGGATGCAAATACAGGGCATTCAAAAGGTGAAGTCCACAGACTCAAAAAAAAATTGCTTTACTGTGCAGATATATTTAATAAATGAAAACCGGATCGCTATTCGAAGCACTTATAATGAGCTGCCAATCTTTTAAATTCTCTTCCACGAAATTTTTAAATAACCGTGCCTTAAAATAATAATATTTTACTCTCTCTGAGACTCTAAAAAGAAAAATTTTCTGCAGAGATTCTTTTTAGCCCAAAAGAATAGGAAGCATTAACTTACGGTTAAAATTTCGCTATTCCAAAACCTTGAAAGTCACCTTCTTCAAACAACCTTTAGCACCTTCCAACCAGGTTCCAACCAGACCAAGCTTCAACCGCGTGCTCTGATACCACTTTGACAAAGTGTCCTCAGACACATAACTTTATTAATGAAGAAGGAAAATAATTACATCACAGAGATGTGAGGGCTAAATCCCGAAAGATTACCTCACATGGAAAACTCGATGGATTTAAATATCCAAAGAGTAACAACTAATTTACCGTTACCAAAACTAACTAAGGGACACCTCACATAATCACGTGAGTGTGTAGATGCCCTTTTACATTTATTAAACTAAACTTCTATTTATTACATTTTTGGATCATAATTCCTAACACTTGTTGGGAAGGAGAGAGCACGATTTGGGGGTTTGTAGAGACCATTGTGGCTCTTTGAATGCCCAAGGACGTTTTCTGAAAACGAATTTGCTTTCCCTGGCTTGATTCACCATCTATCACTTCGTTTTGGATGCCCACGTTTTTCCTCATACCCAGCACTTCGGATTTTGCTGTTATGTGTATCCATGCTCAGTTTTGAGTTGCTGTGTGTTAAGAAATGTTGGGGTTGAGATGGGTATCCATTGCTTTGGGATGTGATGAGCTTGAGAGTCCCATTTTCCTTGTAGATATCATGCCTAGCTCGAGGGTGGTCTCTAAGTGCTAAAATAATACGGGATGGGCAGAGACCTATGGTTGGGAGGAACGTTGCAGCAACATAGCTAGTTGTTTGGGGCCATTTGACCATAAAGATATGTGTCTTGTTGTCTATGCATTTACTTCTGCAATGTTTAGATTGATGATTGTTCTTGATATGATGTGTGCATATAAAATATGTGTGTGGATGAGTTTTTAATTTCACTGTGCTTAATTGTTTAAATGGCATCTGCACACTCTTAATTTTATTGATGTGAATCTAGTGACTTGGCGGAGCTTATGAAAAGCCCCATAGATTGGTAGCATATTCCCTTCCAGGAGTTGGGTCCGCATGAGGGGATATTACATTGTGGTATCAGATCTTATGGTTCAACACTATGGCTGTTGGGCCCTTCATAGAAATATAAATCATTGTGTGTACATGTATTTTGTATTTGGAATTAAAATGAATTAAAGAAACCTGAAGGTCCCATGGATTCTAATTGATTAGGATGGGAAGTCATTTCCATGACTGTTTTGGGGATTATTTCAAAAACCGCTTGCATTGATCCCTTTTTAGGCTGAATGCTTGCTTTAAATTGTTTCCAATGCAGCAGCATTCAGTTTTGTATTTGTCTGTTTGCCTCCATGGAGGAGAGAAAGGAGGCGCAACCTCTGCCATCTTATATTATTTTTTTGTCTTGTTGTTTTATTCTTAACATGAAAGAGGTGCAATTTTCTTGACATACTTTTTATGTTTTGTTCTATGCGAGTATGATCTCTAAGACGCTTACCTCTGTAAAGAAATGAAGCAAATATTTCAAGAAAAATTCTAACTGTTTTTGAAAATTTGAAAATTTTCTAAGTGTTTGCTGCTAAGTTTGTGTTGGCAATTTTAAGCTTAACTTTTGCGACGCGGGCGGCAATCTTAGGCTTAAATGCTGCGACGCATTTCGGCAAAATTTTGCGAAGTTTTTGTGCAAACGTGGTCGGCAATTTTAGCCATAAAATATGCGACGCGGCGGCGAAATTAAGGTTATATCTTGCGACACAGTCGGCAAAGAAGTTGTTAACTCAGCGCCGAAGGGAAGCGGTCACCAGTCACAGGCTTAACGGTCGGAGATTTTAACCTTATCTCTTGCGACACGGTCGGCGGAGAAGTTGGTAATTCTCCACCAAAAGGCAGAGAAAATCTCAAAAATTTCTAATTGTTTTCGAAATTTTTCCTAAGGGCTGCGGCGGCGGAAGTTACGCTAACTTTCTGCGCGGCGCGCGGCGAAGTTAAGATTAAATTTGCGACGCGACAGCGGGAGTTACACTAACTTTCTGCGACGCATCGGCAAAGTTATGTTGAATAATTTGTGACGTGTGGCGGCAAAGTTAAGAATAATTTTGCGACGTGCGGCGGCGAAGTTAAGGATAATTTGTGCAGCGCGGCGGCAAAATTAACGTTAAGATTCGCGCCAACCGCGGCAATTTTAACCTCAATCTCTACGACACGGTTAGAGGAGAGCTCGATAAGTCCGCCAAACGGGGAAAATGTAGCAGCTTTTCACTGATATTTTCAGGTGATGAAAATGGAAAATCGCCATGAAACTTATGCGTTAGATTGCGCAAAATCAAAGGATTTACAACAACAAAAAACGAGGGCGTTGCCCTCAACCCGCCATGCAATGGCGAGCCACAAGGGGGCAAGCCCCCTTGACCCCCGTCGTCCCCCGGAGACAATCGTTGAAAGTATGAAGTGCAGAAGCAGGAATTGCATAGAAAGTTTGTGGAAATGCATTGCGGAAAAGCAATGGGAGCAGTAAAGCAACGCTGATGAAAGGGAAATCTCTCACCTTAAACTATTTATGTTTATAACATAATAATTGTATTCTTGGAAAGTAGCAAAAATGAATTATATACATATATGTATATATTGAATTGCTAATTCATGAGAAGATCATAGCTAATGATTGCTTGTGTGCATGGTAGAAAGTCCATGAAATTGGATCAGCTATGATGTGGAAGAGGAAATTCCATGCTACAATGAGGAAATTGGAAAGGGAGAATTCCTTAACTCCTCCATTGCTATTTTGTTTATATTTCCTAAGTTTTATATACTGACAATTATGGCATAGGAATGTTGAAATGCAAGAGAATAGCAAAGTAAATATAAATTAGTGGGCATGATTAAAGAGTCATTGCATAGTGCATGTAAATTGATTATGCATGAGCATGATGTTGCATATGGGTAAAGGTAGTGAAGTTACACATGCAATAGCCCATTAATGGTATTGCCTATGGTGGATGACAATTAATGTTGCCGATAATGGTTGTATGAATCAGACCATAGAAGCATGACTGAAAATGCAAGAGGTTAGATAGATGATACGACTATGCACTAGATGACATATTAAGAAATGTTGCACAATGCATGTGAAAAATGTTTGTGTATATATATAGGGTATTGCATAGTGGTAAATAGTGAGGTGTTACATATGTAATGAGCCACTTAAGAGGTTATGGTGGTTGCTAATAATTAGTTGTGTTTGCATTGGTTGTAGGACAAATACAATCAAAACATGGCTAAAGAAGTTGATGACGTTGTTGCACATGACCAACGACCTTATGAAGAGAGGATGATGCAACAAGTCTGTGATCATGATGTTGGAAAAAGGACTGAGTAGCCTTGGTAAGAGGCCAACTGATCAGGTAACATCAAGAGATGTTAATAACAACCATGCAGGTAATGGTTATTTGTGCTTAATTGCATGAATGTTGAAAGAGGATTTGGTGAGAGCCCTTCAACTATGTTTTGAACTATGATGATTTGGTTTGCATATGGTATTGAGTGCCTGAATGGGACTATTAACCTACCAAGTATGGTGAGGTATGGGTAAGTGAAGGCAATGATCCTTACACCCTATAATTGCTTAGAAATCTCAGTGCATTCATATGAAATTATGTCATGCCATGACAGTTGTGAGTTTAACAACCAAAGCAAGTGAGGACTTATGGACCTGTCATGGTAGTACATGGTTAGGCCATTATATGTTTGAATGCATAGTACTCATAAATTAATGCAGGGTTGCATTGAGGAGATGTGCATTAAAATATTATGTACAATCTTGTGGTTATACATTGAGTGATTGCACACTAAAAGATTATGTGAGTGATGTAAAAGTGCATGCATATGTATAGGTGCACATGTTGAGATGCATTGTGTGAATGCATGATTGTGGTGTATGTTTCATTACAACTAGATAATAGATGGAATGGTGAACTATTGTCAATCCTAAGAGCATTTCATGAGCTGTTGTGAATGCAAGAGAATGATTGCATAAAATGATGTAATTAAACCATGCAACTCTAGTATGGTAATGATTCACATGAAGTAGATGATTTTGGTGATATTAAAATGCTTTAGTGATTGTGGCAGCAATGAAATATTATATGCATAGGGACTTACAAAGCGTTTGGCTGATGGAAGTTTCAGATTTCAGGTAGATTGTTTTGGGCATGGAAAATATGGGTAAGTCCATGATGAAGATTGGAATCTACCATGAGCAAGAGCCAAACGATATAAGAACAGACCCATGGCTAAGCGAATCAATTTCCGTAGAGGACAGAATTGCAATTCATACTTGAATTTAATTATCAATTCCATTGACTGATTAGAGAAATCAAATTTGAATTTTATTGCTAAATGCTGCTAACTATTTGGCTATTTGATAAATGTGCCAGGAAGACACATTGCAGAAAGACCAGGAGTGATGGCCTGCAAAAGCCAAACTAGATGGGAAAGACCCCATGCTTTGGAAATGGGTTTCGGGTGAAACGCCATTGATAATGTCTCAACCAAACTGCATGTCGGTAAACCATGAGAGTGAGATGGTAAAGCTATGCCCAGAAGGCATGTGAGATACATCTGCAAAATGAATGACCTACACAGATGCAGATTGATACTGCACATTAAGAGGCAAAGTGAAGAATGGTACGCAAAAGGACTGTATAGGAATTGGTAACCTTTCTATGCTCACACGAAATATTACCAGAAGGGATGGACAGGCCCGAAGAGCTATGTAATAAGAAGAGGTATCATCCTTGTGTGAGTGGGGTCATGCTAACCTGCAATCAAGAAAGTCACCTATAAAGTTCCTAAAAGGAACCACCGATTTGCACTAGAGAAGGAGTGACGTCCTTGTATGAATGAAGAGTTATGTGTGTGAAGGGTTTTGGTGCAAGAAGGTGTAGTGACATTGGTGAAGGCATAAAAGCTCTATTGGGACAGCAGTAGGAGGGCAGGTGCCAAGACTGACTGAAAACCCTAAGATGCTTATGGCTCCATAGTAGAGCCTTAACCTATAATGGTCAGGTGGCGCAGTTTCCTTCCATTGGTCGATGACCCAGACGAATGTGCTGGCTCAGCAATGGAGAGGGACAACCAGGTATGGGATTGGTTGGGCACCACCAAATGCTTGGTAAATCCAGTTGACGTGAAGGTGTACTAGTGAAGCATTAACTGCATCCAAGTCCATAGGTGATCCCAAGGCTTGCAAAGCGAAGCAGGATCCTATGGACCAGAGGGGAAACGCACAATACATATAAGTATTCAATTTCATTTATGTCTTGTTTGGAATAATGAAGATTTCAGGTATAAGTCTTCTAACAACTAAGCTGATACACTAATGTTTCTTTGTTGGAAACCTTGGTCATTGCAGGAAAGCAAGACCTTGAAAGCGCTATAAAATTACTGGTAAATCCAAAGATTAAATGAGTGGGTGATATGAAATTATTTATAAATCCAGAGAGTAACTGGTTGGGAATTCACTACTTAATATTGTGAAATAGCGTGTATGCTGGCCCAACACTCCTTAAACAATTGATAAAACCAGTCAGCGTACTGGCCTAACATTGCCTATTCGAATGATTGTGGAGTAGCCTACGTGCTGGCCCAACATTCATAATTGTGTCCACGGGAAATCCAAGGCTCGTACAGCAAAGAAGGATCCCGTGGAATAAAGTGAAGACATCCAATACAGATAAGTATTTGGTTATCTTGCAGCTTCTTGCTTAAGAATATACGTGTGTATATGATTTGGTTATGATTTCTCAAACTCTTGTCTAGAGAAAAACCTTATGAAATAAACTAAACATGTGAATTGATTCAATGTTTGAGTGTAGGTATTGTTGGAAGCAAGGACCGGGAAGGCATCATAGGGATGCATATGGACATATGACCGTCCTAAAGAGCTCAATATGAGCAGTAATAAAAGATGGTGCTAGTGAACATGAGTGGGTCCTAGCAACCAGAGGTTCTGTAAGCAGAATGGGAAGGGCTACCCAAGTTGAAAAGTATTAGACAGACCTTATACACTAAGTGCCATAGCCAATAAAGGGCAATTCAAGCATTCACATTAAAGTGAAAGAGACTAAGGAGCGTGAAACCACAGTGATGGCGTAGCTCTGTAATAAAACAAGACTAAGAGGGAGAAACTCTTACTCTTCTCTTTCCTTTTTATTGATGCATTTATAAAACAAAGAATTGTTGAATGCATGTCATGACTAGAAGAAGAATGTGTATATTTTCTTGAATTAAATTGTGAATGCTAAAATAGTTATTTCACTGTGAAATGATGAACATGAAAGAGATCATGTGTATGTTGGGAAAGCATGAAAAAATTTGGAAGTCGCATGAGTGAAGCATGGACGTTCCATGTCAATTGGGAAATAATTGACTAATTTTAATGTTTATATTATGCTTGTCCTAACAAATAGTTTCCATGATAAATTTCACAGGGAGAAATTGAAACAATTGGTTGCAGCCGACACAAGCAAGTGTTGCTAGTAAGTAAAGAGTGGTCAGCTGTGCACATTGACAATGGCGGCAGACCAAGGGCTATTAGAATTGGTTGAAAGTCTTCTTCAAACAATTGCAAAAACCCAAGAAAATCTTGGAGAGATGCTCAAACTACAGAGGCAACAGAATGAGATGAACCACGAGGTTTTGCAGGACTCTATTCGTTTGCAAAAAGGGGTAAAAAGCATTCTGGGAGCAATCAATAAGGGAAAGGAAAGTGGATCAATAAAGAAGCATTCATCCAATCAACCGATTAAGAAACGTTCCAGGTGGGAAGACTCAAAGGAAATGGATCAGGAAAAGGTAAAGCAACCAGTGAAATGTTGGGGATGTGGCGGAAATCATTTCCTCCGCGACTGCCCAACAAGAGAACATCAAGAGGGTAGCAGCCGTAAATTTTCCAGGTTTGTGGACCAGCTGGAAGGTAAAGAAAAGGAAGGAATTGTTTTGTAAAAATGTCCTCATGCAGAGCTAGAAGGTCCCAGCCAGCAGGAACAGTTTGTGAAGGCCAAAGGACTTGGTCCTGAAAACCCAAGTAAATGGTGAAACGCAGGACAGACCTGCCACATTTTGTGAATTTTGGACATGTATAAAGTGTGTATGTATTCCTAGGTATTGAAACACCGAGGATGGTGTTATTCCAAAGGGAGGGGTATGTCACATCCCCATGCTTGACCCTTATGATATTTGGGCTATAATGTAAATATTGTATGCATATTTTGTATGATTCCTAGCATGGAGTTCAAGGCCAAGGCCCCGCTAGTGAACGCTCAATCTTGAAGAGGAAAGTATGTTGGTATTATTTAACCCATGTGCTAGTGAGCCATGGGAATTGTAAATATGCATTTTAATATAAATGCCCACAACTAGCTATGCAATGCAACAAGAGATGGGGGCATGATATTACAAGGAATTGGGAGGGAAATATTCAAACCCTCTAGCCAATGAATTCAAGCCAAGTGTCAATGAGAGAACCCATCAACCATCAACTACCCATGTTGACTTTGGTGCCCAATCATTCATTTCTCCCAAGAGTTGGGTGAAGTAGTTATTGCCTTGGGGATTGGGGAGGTATGGCTGTCCAAATTCGAGTATGGGCAGGCCACCCTCATGGAAATTCGTGTTTTTGCTTCTTGGGCAAGAAAACATCCATGATTTGCTCCCTGAGCCATTACCATGAAGTATTTTTGCCTCTCTCACGATTTTGGAACTGCCTAGGCATTTTCCAGCCATGTTTTTCTGGTTTCTCTGGGTCTTCTAGCTGGGAAGAGGGCGTTTTTGTGTTGCAGACCTGTTGGGAGCTGCCTGGGCGCTTTTCTCCACTGATTTCCAGTGTTTTCCTCCCTTTTAGCATTGCTGGGAATTCGTTTTTGTATTACATACTTGTTGGGAAGGAGAGAGCACGATTTGGGGGTTTGTAGAGACCATTGTGGCTCTTTGAATGCCCAAGGACATTTTCTGAAAATGAATTTTCTTTCCCTGGCTTGATTCACCATCTATCACTTCGTTTTGGCTGCACACGTTTTTCCTCATACCCAGCATTTGGGATTTTGATGTTATGTGTATCCATGCTCAGTTTTGAGTTGTTGGGGTTGAGATGGGTATCCATTGCTTTGGGCTGTGATGAGCTTGAGAGTACCCTTTTCCTTGTAGATATCATGCCCAGCTCGGGGGTGGTCTCTAAGTGCTGAAAAAATACAGGCTGGGAAGAGACCTACAGTTGGGAGGAACGTTGCAGCAACATAGCTAGTTGTTTGGTGCCATTTCACCATAAAGATATGTGTCTTGTTGTCTATGCATTTACTTCTGCAATGTTTAGATTGATGATTGTTCTTGATATGTTGTATGCATATAAAATATGTGTGTGGATGAGTTTTTAATTTCGCTGTGCTTAATTGTTTAAATGGCATCTGCACACTCTTAATTTTATTGCTGTGAATCTATTGACTTAGCGGAGCTTATGAAAAACCCCATAGATTGGTAGCATATTCCCTTCCAGGAGTTGGGTCCGCGGGAGGGGATATTACAGTGTTCAAGTGCATTCCACCTAAGTTAGTTGACTCTTATGGAGGGTTAGAGATCCGGATGCCACTGATTGTGGCCTCATGCACTCATTTCTTATTGACATGCATGACAAACTCACTATTGCACCCTCCTTAGTCAGTTAACTGATTATGACTTCAGTTAGCTGAGTTTACATTCAGTTCAGTTGAGTTTGAGTCTTCTAGAGCACTCCAGTGGTCATAATCCCTATGCTATACCAACTGAGTTTCGAATTCTCTTGTGTGATTCGAATTATCTCCATTGTATCATCATTGTTGACTATACTGATTATTGGATTGTGTGACATTATTCTGCTTATATCTGAGTTTTGCTGCATTATTATTTATCTACTCTTTTTTACTGCAGTTTTTACTCTTATTCAACTTTTCTGCTCATTCATTCTCTGTGAGGTATACTTAGCTCTTAGATTTGTTGTGGCTTATAATTTCACGAGGGCAAAGTTTTAGTTGTCTACTCTTCTTTTATGGTTTCAATAACAGTGACAAGTTGATTTCCTTTGAACTCCTGAAGACGAAGCCTTTTTATTTGCTTGATTTGAACTTGTGGGTTTATAATGGACAATATTACTATGTGCTTGACCTATTGGATAAAAAATATTAACATTCTTCTATAAGCAATATCCAACTCAATATGCAACTCATAACAAATGGGTGGTTGGGCCTTGTACAAACTTTTAATGGTAGTAAAAATATTGAAATCACCAAGCAATGTGTCAATATTTTTCTTCTGTCATATTTCTTTTGTTTCTTCTTCTATGTTCTTGGTATTATTACGACATCAATTGAGGTCTTCTTCATTAAAATTAGCTCCTAGTATCTCGATCTCTTTAGTCCATGGGGACAGTAAACAATCTTACAGACAAGAGAAAAATGACCCTTAAATTCTCTCTAACCCTTATTGAATTGAAAGCATTTCTCCTTAGTAGTGAATATAAACTCCTTCACATTAACTTTCTGAATTTCAAAAATCATATCAGCATTGTCTTCAATTACTAGCAAAGTCAAAGGACATTGACGCAAAGTATTTAAAAATTGAATTATTTGTGACATCATTGTGAATTATTTGATTGACATCATCAACATTAGGCCATAACTTATTTATATCAAGTTGGAATTTTTTCACTAGGATGGACTTGGGTAGATAGTAAAAATTTGAAGTATGGTCTAAACTTATCCATGTGAAGAATTATCTTGTCCCAAATTTCATGTTTGGTAGCAATTAAATATTGTGTTCTCAGTATTTGCTTTAAAGCATCTTGTAATGACCCTTTCATAATATCATGAGCCAATGACAATGTCTCCATGTATAATTTCTTCTAAGAAAATTAAGATTGTAAATCTTGAATATATGATTATCTCCCTTTTAAAACATCATGTAGGTAGCTACTTTTTATTCCTCATAATGTTTTTACTTTCTTAACATCTGAATTTTATTTGTTGATGCATAAACCTGTTTTTTATAAGTTTCTACCTTTATGGCATACCATAAACATTATATTCATAGTTGGAAACATAAATTAATTTATCATCAACATTCAAGTTGTCTAGCATTTGAAATAATTATTCTAGGGGGCGAGTTTCTAAAGTTCTTTCCGCAATTTCCTAATTCAACTTTTGGTCTTCAATTGAGTGATCTTCCTCACTCTTAGCCTTTTCTTTGATTAACTCACAAATTATTCACATTAATTGAGAATTTTGATCTCTCTAATAAACTCTTAACACTTTCATATTTGGTACATGTACTCGCCAAAGATGTGATCTTCCCTTCCAAACCCTTTGTCTTGGTAATCTTACTCTATTTATTATCTTCTCGTGCTTTAACAATTTATCTAGCTCACTCACTAGGATTTGGAGCTTCTTGACATTAACAATAGATTGAATCAACTTCTTTGAAACCATTTTCTAGCCCTTTCTATACCAGTAAATCATATCCACTGCATTTACTTGAATGAGATGCACCTGCACAACTATTTTCTTATATTCACTTTTATTTGATGCAATGTCTGGAAGAAGAACAAACAGTTCAAACTTGTTATTTTCATGATCTGTAGAGGCCAAAATCTCAAAACCATGGTATCATATAAAATCTCCTATGACCCTCGGTACGAATTTAATTACTTCAATCCTTCCCATTTAATTGAATCTCGTGATATTGGTGTAGAGGAAGTTGTATTCATTACCATTGGGTCCACTGATTTTATAGGTTTCAACTTCCCTAAGAGAGAATTCACTTCTTCTAACAACTTTCCTTGATCGAAAACTTTTGAATCATCCTAAATAAAATCTTGAGTGAGTCTAACCAACTAAGCGTCTTGATTCTCAATTTTCCCTTTTTTACAAACTGGCTCCCTTTAAACAATTTTTGGCCCTATTGATTCTTTTATTTTACTTCCATATTCATGTTTCTCTATAGACCGAGTATATGTCATTTCACCCTAATATTGAAATGAATCTTTGTGAATCAAGTCTCTACTACTATTTACTTCAACTACTAGAGTAGTAGTTGATCTAGATTACTTGATTGATTTCACTTGATGCTTCTTCTATGGCCACTTTGTTAGATTCATAAATCACCATGTATTACCACTAAATTTGAAATAGGAGGCTTTGAATCCCTTACATGATTAATGATTAAACTAGGCTGGACACCCTGCATTTGAATTATACATTGCACATCCTCCCAAGTGTCTTTGTTTGGTGTGCATTTCTTCTTCCATATTAGTATGATAATCAAATGTATTTAAAGCAACCCTTTTCTTTGAGATCACATGGAAAAAGGTCATAATGTCAAGTTGAACCCAACTTGAAACCAAAAGAATTCAACATTTTGCTTACAATATCTGGAGCAAATTTATTATTAACAGTAAAAGAGAAAACTTAAGCAGGCACGGTGAAAGTGGACTTATGAATTTTGGAGGTAAACTGAAAATTGTCAGAAGACAACCTTTACCTGATAAACTCTAAGGACAAAATTCTTGGTGGAATAAAAATTGGAAGCGAGAAAGGTTGAGCTTCAAAGCCATAAATTCTGAGAATAGCATAATCTTCACGAAGACACCAATATCTCACCTTGGTTTCTAGACTCAACTGAAGAAAAATTATGGAACTCCATAGGAATCATAGGAGAACATTCTCCATGAAAAACCAATTGAGAGAATGAAAGGAAATTGTCATTGAACACCTTAAAACCATCAAATCTATCAAGTTTCACTACTAGTAAGGCCTACTCCACAACTGGAAGGGGATGACCTTTAGTATCCAAATTCTTTAAATTCAAATGATTGAAATACTTAGATTGGGGGTATATAATTAAGTAAACCAAGTAAGACCGTACCTAAAGAATTTGTGATCGTGAAAACCACAAAACTATTCACAAATTGATTGCACAAGAAATTATGCAAACCTAAACTTAATTGAAAGAAAACTAGAAGGAGAATCAATTGCATTCATTAAACTAAGAATGACCTTATTGACTGACTCATCATCATCATACCCTAATATTAAAGAAATGAAAGAAACCATTTCCCTTAACAATTTTGAAAAGATGGTAGCTTGAAGAGGTAAATTCAAGTTAGACATGAGGATATTATCAGGTAAAAAGTAGTGAATAATTATCTGCTTGGATTGATTCACCTAACAACTGAAATTTTCAATTTTCTCTTCCTCGTTGAGGATTAATTCACCCTATAGTAAGAGTAGCATGGAACACACCATGAGTTAAAGGATTATATAAGTAGGCACATGTCGAGATGAAATTAGGAGAGTTAAAGGTGGATGGGACTACAGCTTGATCCAAATCTCTAGACTATATCAAAAGATGATCAACACCTACATGAAAGATCTACCTAACTAGTGGGAACCTGAATTTACCAAACACAAGGCTCCTACTCGCTCCTTGGACCTCCCTATTTATTTTTTCCTTAAAGCTCCAAATTTAACTAATGTTTCAAACTAAACAATCCCCATTTACTTTGTTACATTCAATATGTTTTCCCTCACATGAACCTATATCCATCAATGAATAGATTAGTACAAATTTAATGTTGATTAGACCATGTAATTAATAAAATGGCACGTCAACCAATGCATTGGAAAAGGACCCACCTCCATTCTAAATCGATGATTTTTTCATAGTGGTTTCAAGGGATGAAACCTTGTATTACAAACCTCTTTCACATGTTCTGAGCATGATAGATCCTTGAAATGTGGTGATAGATCCTACATTACAGAGGCATAGGGGTCACAAATTCCAATTATCTTACACCTCAAAATAAATATCAGCCGTTGATGTTAATCAATCATAGTCGTTCGATATTTTGGAGGTGAAACTTTAAGACAAACATTGTTTATTTTGGCCTCCAAAACAACATCTGTCCTTGATTTAAATTATGTTATAACCTTTATAGTTATGTGATGGGGCGCTCCATTATTGCTTCAATATTTATATTCAACATTTGTTTTTACACCAAACACTAAGTCACATACCATCAATTTTAAGGGTTCAAGGAGTAAACCAAACAACCTCTCTTGCCTCTATTCATGCTCCAAATTTGAATGAAACATTAAAACCATTCATCTACTCTTTCTTGAAACCAAAAATGATTTTATCAGAGTTAAGTTTGGTTACAACACTATCTAATGCAATACTACTCGCCATGTACCAATGGATTTGTACAAGTGTCTCCAACCGGGTGACCCCACTTGTATTCCCTATGTGTAATATTCCCAACCACAATTTACCTATTCAATGATAAATCTTTGTGTTTATAGACTCCAACACACATCTTTAGACTTTAAAAAAAAGGAATTTTGGGTGCACGTTGCCAAAAAAAGTTCTCTGATACTTGTTGTAATGTACTTGTTCAGGGAATTCAAGTTACATAAAGTAAATGGCACAAAATGAAACTTTTGAACATGCAAGATAAGTAACTCTTTATTTATATCTAAAAAGTGAGCAATGTTCACATGCCTATTCAAGGGGGCGACCTCCAAATGAGTAGTGCTTTGATATAGAGATAATCCTTAAAAAAATATTAAATAGCCCTCTACCCATATAAATAGTTTCTATCTATCGCAAACCCCATCCATTAGTGGCCCCAATAGTAATAACTGGGCCAAGTGCATTTTGAGTACCAACTACCAAGGAGTAATTGATGGCATCACCCTACCGTAAGGGTTTTTTCTATATTCTTTTGTTCATTCTTATGTGGATGTATTTGTTTTGATTTTGAACTTTAAGGATTATATATCATTTATGACTCAATTTCAAGGTAATGGATCACTATACTAATTAACATGCAACACTTCCCTCCAACTTTGTATTTTTTCAAACAATCCCTTTCTTTGCCATTTCCCTTCTTCCTTCATATTTTTGTGCTTCAACAACACTCTCATCAACATTAATTTTTCTACTTTTTGTGGTCCAACAAGGATCGTTTCTTAAAAAGGTGCAAATTTTCTCTCTCGAGCCACATTGGATCTTGAATCGTATTTCCTTCATTCACTAGTTCCATGCATTCAAAGTCACAATGCGCATGTTGTTTGGATCTATAAAAATATATTATATTATAGCGTCTTCCATGACCTCTTACTCCAAAATCCATTTCCCCCAAGTGGAAAAGGATTAGCTCATGGAACAAATTGAGAAAATCTATATTATCCTCCTCCTTACCTTCTTGATATTTAATTTTGTGTTATATCAACAAATCCTTTTCATCAACCTCTAATCGCATGTTTTCATTTAGAATTTCCTCCCTTAATCTTCTACATATTTCTCTTATACTCTTAAGGCTAATTGACAAGCCTCCTTCAATGAGCGCATGTAACATATACTCACATCATCTTGAATGAGTATCCTTGGTCCATTCATATATCTCGACACAATCTCCTAATCATATTCACTATGACCAATGCAAATGGTTAGCTTGTGAAGTTCTTTATTGTACTCTTATTGAGATCCCTTTATCAAAGGTTGTACAACTTCTTAAACAAACTTTACTAGTAATAGACATGCAAAAACTTTCCTTTGAGATTGAAAACCATCTTGCTCCAAGTTCAAATATTTTCCTTTCATTTTCACTCTATTTTTTCATAAATGCTCCCACAATGAATATGCATGTGTTCTTAGCTTAGTGAATGCAAATTTCACACATCTAGGATCCTCCATTTGTTGAAAGCCAAAAACGTTTATCCCTCTCTATTATTGAATCCACCAAATCCTATGGATTAAGGCTTTCAAAATATATGAAAACATCCATCCTTGGTTTGTTGCATAACTTTGTCAAGGTTGAAAGAATTTTGTCATCCATGTTCCGCTCTTGTTCTTCCCATTTTCCCTCTTCATTGGACTTTGTCATTTTAGAGCACAACCTTATTCTTTGATATGCGATCTTCAACTTTCAAAGTCAACTTCACAATGCTTACACCTCTTATAGAATGGAACTAACAACTTGATCTCATGCATGGCTGCTTGCCATTTTCTTTACATTTGTCTCCAATTGAATCCAATTCATCTATCTACCATAATGTTGGTTCCGATACCACAAATAATTTAGCCAACAATCAACAACTATAAAAAATCATAGTACAAAACATAAAAATAAATAAATAAATTACTAAAAGTAAACATCCATGACTCCATCCACAATGATACCATAAGAGCTAGCAATGAACCAAACTAAACCAATAAACGAGCTAAAACATAGAGGAAGTATTACCTTGCCACAAACAACACCAACCTTTATGAACCTCTAAGTTTTTCCCCTACCATCCTTTTGCGATATTAGTGGTTTATTATTATTGTTGTTGTTTTATTATTATTTTAATTTAACACTCTAGCAGATATCTATTAAAACATTTAATTCTAACTTATTGTCGTTCTCAAAGTAACTAGTTAATTCTATCTCTGTGTAACCACTTTGTCTCAATTTCTCAAGTGTGATCATGAAACTGAATTTTATTTGGCACAATGTGATCCTATATAAAGGCTTCATGGTGTTCATATAGTTGTTTTACAAACTTATTGTTGGTTTAATATTGACTTGATAAAATAGTAATTATATTAACATGTACTTGGTCATTAATGGGCTTATCATTGGTGGTTTATGTGCCTATGGTATTGGGTAACCATAGTGTTGTATTAGCATGTGATGAAGCCTATTTTAAGGCTTGAAGAACTCCATTGTAAAATGCCTCAAGTAGTCATTATTGGTTGGATTGGCCAAGGCTAATAATAGATATCTATTGGGTGTTGGTTAACCTGATAAAGTGTTTCCAGGATAATAAAAAAAACCTTGTTCATATTGTGGTTTCTTAGTGTTTTGTTTTTAACCAAATTCCCAAAATAGCATAAAATTAGAAAGAGAGAGTAACCGAATGCCTTGAGAATGAAATTAATAAACGGATGAAAAAGAAGCCTCTTTCAGGGAGAAACCATCGTTCACAATGTATCAAAGCACAAGACAATAAAAGATGGTATCTAAAACTAGATCACCTCGGTATATATAAAAGACAAAGGGTACAATTACAATTAAGGTCCTAGTCGACCATACAATTACAATCAAGGTCCTAGCTGACCAATAAAGACAATACTAATATAATAATAGAAATGTAATGTCATAGTGTTGGCTTGGTTTTGCAACCAAGCTTAGTGCTATGGGCACCTGCTAACTAGTAGCAACAGTTTCAATAGAAATAAAAACAATAAACTAAATCTAAACTAAAACTAAACTAGCATGTGCATTTTGAATTAAAAAACAAGAACAAGAAACATAAGAAATAATTTTGTATTGAAAAAATGGTGGCAAGCAAGTGCTTGCAATAACAATACCTCCAAGTGATGAAGGTTGTTGAATAGCTCCAATGGTGAGCAGCTCCAATCTCCAATGGGTCCTTTCTCCAAGGTTGCTACAATGGCCAAATACTCAAGGGAGATTTTGGCAGCATGAGGATAGGAATATGGATGGATGTGAAATGAGGAGCCCCTACCACCTTTTTATAGGTTTTGGTGGTGGGGAATACCATTTGTGGTTTTGTGGAAACCAATGGTATTGACCAACATGGTTTAGGTACTTTTTTCTCCTTTTTTCCTTTTTTGAATAAAATTAATATTTTTATTCCCTTTTTAATATTTTGAGAATTTTGGACCCTTTTTTAGGGTTTTTTATGCTTTTTTAGGAAAAATAATATTTTTGAGTGGGAAAAAGGGGTGTACTAAGGTCTTTTGGTGACCTTTTGTTGGCTTCAGAGGCTCAGATGGTGGAAAAGTGGACAAATGGGTCATGTGAATAACGAAATGAGCTAGTGAGCACTTTTTAGGTGTTAACAGATTGGCCCCTGATGTGTGAGGGCAGGAGCTCATCGTATGGCCGATAGACATCATAGTTCTTTTGTATTTTTTCTGGGGTTTTAGGGAGGAGAAGAGACCGATTGGAGACTGGATCCGCGACCCTTGGAAGCTGCAAAAAATAAACAAATATTACATGGCCTCAATATGAATGAGGAATAATCTCTGATAATGGACGAGGCGGGCATACCCATGCTCGTATCAAGACATATACATAACAATTAGTCCCAAGAAGGGGGATCTAATACATAAAAAAATTACTGGTACATCATAATGGTCCAGAGGGTACATTATGTTGGGATGTACTGATGATCATGACATGACTGATCTCAATCACTGATACACTGGAATAACTGATGAACTGCTGAAACTGAAGGTGTCCAACTTCGTAGGGACGCAATGACTATGAGCCATTTCTGGGAAGTATATGTGACTGTAAACTCGAGGGAGTATAAAACTGGTGTACATCTGAATACTGTCGCCATGCGCAACCCGGATATCTATAGAAAAAGTGTAACTAGTTGTATCCATAGGTAGACTCTCAAATGTGGAGGAGTCGGGAGGTATCCGGGGTCTTCGACTAATAACTGGGCGGACCGATACCCTGTGCGAGTCTCAACGATGCGATCAAGGTGTTGAAGTCGAGCATGTGAGAAATAACCATTTGGAGAAGCACTGAGGACTCTTCTCGAAATGATTCATAGGCACTCATCATAAATGGTGATGAGTCCAAGACACAGGGACCTCTAGGTCTATCCTCTGGAATAAATTTTGTTGTCGTCGACAGAGGGAGACCAGCAACTAACAAGGCAATGATGTTTCCTTGATAGGAGCGTGAGGTGTAGAACTGGAGTGTGGTAGTACTGATGGTAGTACTGACATACTTGTGGGGATGGGAAGTAACTGGGGTCATATAGGGGGTAGACTCAAACTTCCTTTGTTCAGAGCATGATGACATGGTTGACCTGGCAGCATAGGGAACTGACTTGTAGGTGTGGTTATCATGGCTTTTAAGGACTGAAGGGTATGTATTGATTCTGGGGGGGAATCAAGCTGATGGGTGCTGTCGAGGGATTCTCAAGGTGACATACTGCAGAATACTCTGAACAAAGGCGGCCAAAATGGGGAAGCTGCCATATGAGTAGATGTGATCTGTTGTGGCACCGAGAAGCACCGTTGGGTCCTTCTTCGTAGTTTTAATGAGCTCCAAGAAGGAATAAAAGTGTGCTCTGAAATGGTACTGTCTTGTGGATTTTGTGAGCCCGGGACTATTCATGCTCATTGGTGCTTTCATTTTTAAGGAGTCTGAAAGCGATAAGAAGACTCTGCAGTGGTTATAACTACTGTCCTGTTGGTTTTACGAGCCCAGGATGGTGGTTGCTCGTGGTCGCTTTCATGTTTAGAGAGTCTGATAGCAGTAAGTGGACTCTATTGGTGTTCTTTTTCGTAAGTTAGTCTCCAAAGCCCGAAAAAGCATAAAATGATGCAGATGGAGAACTCTTCTAGCCGATGTGACTAGAGTATTCCTTTTTCGTAATTAGTCTACAAGGTCCGGAAAAGGGGTAAACTTATACCAGGTAGACGCCCTTTCAGATACGTTTAACGAGCATGAAAGGAAGCAAGGTTGCTCGGCGATCTTTTCATTGTTTTAGGAGTCAGAAAAGAGCTTAACAGAAACTCCCTAAGTGCCTTTTTCGTAAAAGGGATTGCTCAGCCCGAAAAAGGGATAAAATTATACCGAACAAAGAGGGATTGATGGGAGCGAGAAAAAAATTCTCAAGCGTCATCATGTGTGCGGGATACTGGATCCGGTGACATAAATATTGTCAACAGGGGGCTGCGGCCGTTGTGGCACGCAAACCGAGGCAATGAGAGGGCATTTTGAAAAAATGGCTGAAAAGTATGGGCATGAGAGCGAGAAATGATCTCAAGCATCATCACAAGCGTGGGAAACTGAATCCGACGATATAAGACTCGCTGAAAATGGACGACGGTCGATGTGGCACGCAAACCGAGGCGACGAGGGGGCATGGAAAAATGCCATAAAAATCTGGGCATGAGAGCGAGAAATGATCTTGAGCGTCATCACGAGCACGAAAAATTGAATCCATCGATACAAAGCTCATCAAAAATCGACGTCGGCTGATGTGGCACGCAAACCAAGGCGACGAGGGGGCATGGAAAAAATGCCCTAAAAATCTAGAGGTGAGAGCGAGAAATGATCTCAAGCATCATCACGAGCACGAAAAATTGAATCCGGCGATATAAGGTTCGTCAAAAACGGACGACGGCCGTTTGTGGCACGCAAACCGAGGCGACGAGGGGGCATGGAAAAAATGCCCAAAAAATCTTAGCGTGAGAGCGAGAAATGATCTCAAGCATCATCACGAGCGCGGAAATATGAATCCTGCGCTGCAAATTGTGCGAAAAACGGAGGTCATAAGGACTCCGGAATGGTCAAAGGAAATAACTAGGTTAAAAAATGGCTACCAATAAAGGTGAGCCCACCAAGCCAAGGATGTAGTGGTGGGAAGAAATGATGACCCGCGGGGGGAGAATACTAGGTGTATCAAATCAAATCGAATATACAAGTGGTATGTGACCTCAAAAAATGGTTGAGATCACGCATGCGAAAAAGTCAGTAGGGTTAATGACCTGCCCCCATGCTATGTGCATGGGGTTTGTGATTGTGGATCACATATGTGTTGGTTTGAACGATGGGCTCATTGAGGTGTTGAGATAGAGATGATGGGGAAGCTTCAAAATGATTGATCATGCCCCCTATCCCAGGGTCGAGGTAATCTATTATGCCCCCTAACTCAGAGGTGTCAATGTGGTGCAGATGTTGTCTCAGAGAGAGATCAATAGGGCATTGAGCAACTGCTGGCGGGGTGTTATACCATGAGGCTGTGGGTCGTGGTGGCATACTGAAGTGATGATATTATGATGGGGGATTCCCTTTGTGGGGTGGATGCCCCCAGTATCTCCGACGAGGATCACGATGATGATGAGTAGGCAAGGTTTTGGGCCTGCCCCCATGTTGTGGACATGTGGTTTCCTAGTCGATTTGAAAGGGTTGAACCTGTGTGTCAAAGGGATCAATGGAAGGGGCCGACCGGACAGAGGGGTATCCAGTGGAAATCGTGTAAATGGTGTTAATTTCTTCCGAGGAGGAAGATGGTGGGGGATGAATTTCCTCAATGAGAAGAGGGGATATCTCTAGGTCGACATTATTCAACTCGTACAGTGATGCTCTATAATCTGGGAGATCAGGGCAGTGATGTGAATAATGGCCGTAGATTCCGCATATTGCACAAGGATGGTTTGTGCGTAATGATTTATCATGAGGTTTGGGGTTTGAGTCGATTTTGACAACCGGGATGTTGGGGTCGTCGTCAAGCATTTGCATGTGTTCCTGTAATGCAGGTAACTGTGGACACTGATGGGTTGGATGGCCTAACTCATCACACAACGAGCATTTAGGAGGAGCACGAAACACGGGGGGAGGTTTAACTTCCTTGGGTGGGGGTACCGCAGTGTATGGTTGGGGGCCTCTGCCCCCAGTGGGCCTGATGAGAGGAGGGGGATTTGTAGCTGACGAAGGGGTAGTGATACCGGGAGGTGGTTGGGTAGAAGTGACAATGGGTTGCACCGGTTGTAAGATGGCATTTGGTGTCGGTGGGGGAACGGGAGGCGAAATATACCACACGGGTAATCCCAATGTTAACCCAGGGAGACTGAGGGTATCCATAACCGGAGCGCTTACTACGCCCGAGGGAGGGAATAGAAAGGGGATTATGTGGATGGGTGTAACACCAATGTGACTAGGGACCAATGGTGGTTTAGGTAACAAGGACGGTTGATTGTTGGGTGTTTGTGTATTGTGGGACAGGGTACATAGGTCAGATACTATGGGCGCGGGTGACGGGGGTGGAATGGATTGGAATGTTGAGGTCATCGACGCGTCAGAGTAAAATCCAAGTCCCACAGAGGAAACAAACGAGGTAGTTGCACCACAAATAGGTTGTTCAACCATGGGGAGAAGATTTTTAGGTGCAATGGGGGCGGATTGGTTTCGACGCGTTTGGAGATTCATGTCGGATGATGACATCATAAGGAGATGATGACTACATGAATCCATCGGTTGGTTTGTGTGTGCAGCATATGTGATTTTTTGTTGTGGTGCTGTGGTTCCTTGAGGAGGATCCAACGGACGAGTGTTCGCCATTCCTTGTGTGGGCAAAGGATTCTGCAGAACCATGGGTTGTGGTTGAGGAGGTGGCGTTGGTTGTGTCGCGTGCCCTTGGCGTTGGGCGTCATCAGACCACAGTTGGCGTGCTCGCCCCAAATGGGGGCAAGTGTCTGTATAGTGGTCGTATATCCCGCATATCGAACATGGGTGGTTTGTTCGTAAATTGGGATTCTTACCCTGTTTCGGTGGTCGATCAGGGTTTTGTTTGGCGTGGGTAGCGTTGTTGTTGTTTGGAGGATAAGTCTGAGCGATCGGAGGTTGTGGTGCAGCAAGGACTACCTGTGGTGGGAAATAAGCCGTTGGGGCTTGTGAGTGAACAGGAGCATGTGTGGCCTGCTGATGGTAATAGATTGGTTGTGGCGGGAACTGAATCGGGTTCTGGGTGGCAGGTTGGTTATAGTATGCGGGAGGTGCATATGCCAATGGCGCTTGCCCATAGCAATGTTGTGGACAAGAGGGTCCATGAGTGTGATGAGTCTGATTCGTTGGAGCGTAGGAAGTTGTCACTCCAGAATTAGATGTAGCCCTAGAGAGGTCGGTGGCATTTATGGTGCTCACCATGCTAAAAGGTTTAATTTGCGGTGTGACTTGGCCAATAATACCATCAGCGGCATGTGATGCCCCCAGCGCGTCACCGCATGAAGAATCGCCTTGTGGGGTGTCTGGTATGATGGTGTAGAGATAGCCTGATTGGGCGTAAATTAGGTCGAATTCCCAAGTTTTTAGGATAGCTTCTTCCTCGGACTGGGGTCGTTCGGATGCCACATCCTTGGCAATGAGAGGGAGGAGGGATTTTAGAAACCAATCTAAGAAGATATGGTCATCTAACTTGATTTTGCAGAGGCTTCGGCGTCGACGCCACTCATGAATGTGGTCAGTGATGTGGGTGGCCGTGTTCTGTCTGCAAGACAGTAGGATCTCGACTCCCGCATCATAGCGGACAGGTAACTGGAAGAACTGCAGGAAGGTCGAGGCAAGGGAGGTAAAGGTGGCATGCATCCCATGGGGCTGCTCGATATACCACTTAGCTGCAGAGCCAGTGAAGGTGCGTTGTAACAGGCGGAGGCGAACAGAGTCGTCCACTATGGAGTTGGAGGAACACCATAGATGGAAGGACATGATATGGTTCTGGGGGTCTTCACCTGCCTTGCCCTCAAACTTAGGGATGTCGGAAGGGAGTTTGGTGGGCATGTGAGGCCAAGCAGGATCGTGTCTGATAGGATCATTGGTGAGCCTGGCTAAGTCTGGTAAGTTCAGACTCGCCATGTACGGTAAGTTAGCAGATGTAGTGACTGGGACTGGGACATGACTAGTCATTGTGGTATGATGTAGGGGTCCAGTAGCGCCTAAAGGTATGCTAGGTATTGAAGGTATGTGTCCTCCAATAGCTGTGGTCTGGTATGGGCCAGCGTTTCCGAGTGCAACATGGGTTACACCGAGGTTAGGAACAGTAGTGGTGATTCCTGGAATCTGGTTTGTGGAACTGAGAGGGGGTGTGACCCCTATGTTCGGCATACCCATGACAGGTGGTGGCCCTGTGTTGGGAATTCCTATAACAGGAGGTGGCCCTGTGTTGGGCATTCCTAAGGGTGGAGTGTTCCCCATATTAGGCATACCTAGGGGGGTGGTGGTTGCCATGGATGGCACCACAGTGGAAGGGTCT
This sequence comes from Larix kaempferi, assembly GCA_027924585.1. Taxonomy (NCBI): domain Eukaryota; kingdom Viridiplantae; phylum Streptophyta; class Pinopsida; order Pinales; family Pinaceae; genus Larix; species Larix kaempferi. The sequence continues at coordinate 3,078,554 of BSBM01000182.1, read as the reverse complement.
GTGGATGTATCTCCTATGGTGCTGGTAAAAAGTGGGTCGAATTGTGTTCCAGCCATGAGGTTGGTTGGGAGTAATTCGGTAGGGTTTTTGGATTCTACCTCAGAATCAGAAGTGAAGTGAGGCGCGTCAGAATCAGATGACTGTATGGTTGATCGACGATGTGTCAAGTCAAGGGATAAGGCTCTACGTCGGTGACGTGGAGAGCCAAGTAGACTGAACTCTGGGAGTTCGCCTTGAAGACGACGAGAGCATCTAAAATTCTCAATGGTGAGAAATAAGTTTTGTGTGTAAAAATCTTTTGTGTAAAAATGGTAATGTATAAAAAACTCAAAACCCTAATGCAACCAAGGGTGCAAGAAGGGGAGTGAAAATGAAGGCTCTCAGGCCAAAAAATCAACCTCAAAAAGACACTTATTATAGCAGCTGTGCTATAATAAGTGGAGGGATGCAAAAAATGGTCAGAGTACCAACATGCAAACAGCTTCTAGAAAAAATAGGTGCAACTAGACCAAAGGTGGATTGTATCATGCAAACACCTAACTAAAAGTATTGTGAACCAACAAATGATATTCTCTGCAAGGTGATGAAATCCAAGTCAGACAATATGAGTGTTGAGTCAATGGCTAGATATCCCCCTACCGGGAGGGACACCGGGTAATCAATCCTAAAGAATGGCTACTAGGATACTCCGTTCATGACACGTCGAGAAAAGGTAAATCTGTCGTTTGGTCCTTTATCGCAATACCCCCATACAGGGATATCCCGAGAACTGCGAATGGTAGCCCTTCAGTTACTGAATGGATTTCGGTATTCCACTTAGGCTTCCGGAACCATCCTCGCGACTTCAACCCTCCTATGGGAGAGGCCTTCCCATAAACCGGTTGTGACCGTGCCAATAAATACTAGGAGATTTTAGCTCCCTAATGGACAACAACTATGTCTCAGATGTAATAACTGAGGGGTGTTATTGGAACACCTATCCCCTCAATACTACCTAGCTACAAAGTTCTTTTAGTGTTCCCCAAGTGGGGTTAAAAGTGGGTTGAAATTAGGGTAAGTTTTAAGGCTCAGTTTAAAATTAGTGTTTGAGTGGGTGCACGTGTGATATTTTAAACTAAAATTGAAAAAGTAAATGCTAAGTATTCAAAAAACAAAGGATCTTTTGAAATAAAAAGCAAATATTATGACTTTTTCAATAAATGGAAATTAAATGCTTTTCAAGGACTATTCAAAAAACAAAGGATCTTTTGAAATAGGAAAGCAAATAATAAAACTTCTTTGCGAAATAAATGGATTTCTTGTAAAATTCTGCTATGGGCAAAAATATCAAAGAAGTAAACAGTAAAAATTTTAATCTAGATAAAATGCAATCAAATCCTTCTTTCAATTTCTGAAAATATTTAAAAAGACTTTTTCACATGTGCATTCTAAATAGTAAAATTTTTCTATGGCTGTAAACAATGCTGGAATCTTAGTACTGTAAAATGTGCTATGTGGGCAGAAAAAACAGTAAAAAATTAATTTTTTAAACGGATCGGCCAAATGAAAAAATTGGCATCGCGGGTTTTGACAGAACAACCGCAATGGACCGCGCGGGTTTCTGTCGCGATGGGCAGCGCGGGTTTCGGCCGCGATGGACCGCGCGGGATTTCGTCACATAGTCGCGATGTGCAGCGCGGAAAATGTCCTCGAAGCCGCGATGTGCAGCGCGCTAAATGGCCGCGAAACCGCGGTGAACCGTGCAGAAAAAGGTTGCGCAGTCGCGATGAGCCGCACGACTGTTGGGCTAAAAGCCGCGAGGCGAAAGCCGTACGCGGAGGCCGAAAAATGAACTTGAAAATTGAGAATTTCGGGTTGTTAATGGCTAAAAAATGGGCCAAGATCTAGAACAGCAATGGATCTGCTGTCTAGGGTGGCAGATCTATGAATTAAACTAACTAATACAATCAAAAACTAAGATCTAAAGCAAAAGTGAGATCTAAAGATTCGAAAAACAGCGGAGTCGCCAAAAACTGTTGGCTTGGTTTTGCAACCAAGCTTAGTGCTATGGGCACCTGCTAACTAGTAGCAGAAGTTTCAATAGAAATAAAAACAATAAACTAAATCTAAACTAAAACTAAACTAGCATGTGCATTTTGAATTAAAAAACAAGAACAAGAAACATAAGAAATAATTTTGTATTGAAAAAATGGGGGCAAGCAAGTGCTTGCAATAACAATACCTCCAAGTGATGAAGGTTGTTGAATAGCTCCAATGGTGAGCAGCTCCAATCTCCAATGGGTCCTTTCTCCAAGGTTGCTACAATGGCCAAATACTCAAGGGAGATTTTGGCAGCATGAGGATAGGAATATGGATGGATGTGAAATGAGGAGCCCCTACCACCTTTTTATAGGTTTTGGTGGTGGGGAATACCATTTGTGGTTTTGTGGAAACCAATGGTATTGACCAACATGGTTTAGGTACTTTTCCCTCCTTTTTTCCTTTTTTGAATAAAATTAATATTTTTATTCCCTTTTTAATATTTTGGGAATTTTGGACCCTTTTTGAGGGTTTTTTATGCTTTTTTAGGAAAAATAATCTTTTTGAGTGGGAAAAAGGGGTGTACTAAGGTCTTTTGGTGACTTTTTGTTGGCTTCAGAGGCTCAGATGGTGGAAAAGTGGACAAATGGGTCATGTGAATAAGGAAATGAGCTAGTGAGCACTTTTTAGGTGTTAACACATAGTATCTAGGGATTAACATGCCCCTCCCCTTCAAACAAGTGTTGTTTTCGACACTTTGTTAACTATGGATGTTTATGCATGAAGAACTCGTCTTACCATGTCACTTATTCTATTGACAAGTTCTTCTACTTGATGAGGTACTCAATAATTTCCCAAAATTCGCATCCAATTGATCCATGTTTCAAGGATTGTTTCAGGTTCTAGTGTGGTTTTCCCTTCTTCATCAATTTTGGTAAATAGTCTAAGCTGGGATCTTTTCGCCAATTACCTTTTATAGGCAAGAAACATGGAAAATTGGATGTACACATTAAGATGGAGGCAACTCCAATTTGTAAGCCATACTTCCAATTCTCTGCAACACCTTATAGGGACCATAGTACTTGGGTGCCAATGTAATGTCACTCCTTTTGTTGCTTGAGGGACATATGTTTGCAAGGTTGTGGCCACAAAAATACCCAATCCCCCACTTCAAATTCCCATTCACTATTATTTTGATTTGCTTTTTGTTTCATCCCATTTTGTGCTATAGCCAAGTTGTCTTTCAATAGTTAGAGAACCTCTTGTTGGTGCTCTATGTGATCCTCCACTACTTGAACCTTATCTTTCTCTTACATTGATGATGTGATGGATGTAGTATGATAGCCATAAAGTGCCTGAAACTGTGACATTTTTTAATAAGTATGGAAGGACATGTCATACCGCCATTCTACCAAGGGAAACCACTTGACCAATTGTGTTTGTTTATCAAATGTAAAGCAATGGAGATACCCTTTTAGAAATGTATTCACAATCTCAATTTGCCCATCGGATTGAGGATGGTAAAGGAGTTGTGGTCAAATTGAGTGCCCCAAGAAGAAAATATTTCCTTCAAAAAATTACCAATGAAAATTGGATCTTGGCCAATTACAATAGCCTTGGGGATTCCATGTAGCTTTTGAACTATTTCCATGAATGCTTCAACTAATGTACTTGCTTTAGAAAAATGAGAAAGAGGGAATAAATGAGCATACTTTGTGAGTTGATCTACCACTACCATGATGACCTTCTTTCCTTTGGACTTTGATAAACCTGTGATAAAATCCATTGAGACCTCTTCCAAATGCTAACTTAGTATGGCTAATGGTTCTAGAAGATCTAGTTCCTTGGTTGTCTCTCTCTTATTCTGTTAACAAACCAAACTTTTCTCCACAAATTTTTGGACATCAATTTTAAAACCTTCCCAAAAAAACCCTTCTTGATCTTATGGTAAGTTTTCAAGAACCTTTAATGTCCTCCTATATGAAAAATGTGCAATTCCAAAATGACCTTTTTGTTTGAGTTGGGAATTCTTACAAAAATATAGGCAATCTTGGTACCATAGTGAATCATTCCTCCACACAAAATTATCTAATGCACTAAGGCCCTCTTGTAGTTATTGAATTATCTTGCATGACTTATTATCCTACTTCCATATACCCTTGCTTCTTCCACCCAATTAGATTGTGAAATGGAAATAACACATAGTAAGCCCTTTGTGTTTTCTTCTTTCTTTGAAAGTGCATATGCCACCACATTTTGTTTTCCCTTTTTCTATATAATTTCAAAGTCATCACCTAGAATCTATGTAACCCATTTTTGTCGCTCTTTTGAAGATAACAGTTGTTCCAAGAAGTACTTAAGATTATCATGATATGTGCTTACCTTGAAGTGTAATCCTACTAGGTAAGGGCGTAACTTATTAATTGCATGCAAAGTGGCCAACATTTCCTTTTCATAAATTGGTTTGAGTAAGTTTTTTTCTTTAAGTTGCCAACTTTCAAATGCAAGTGGCCTTCCTTCTTGCATTAAAATTGCACCAAGACCATGCCCTGAGGCATCACATTCCACAATAAAATTTGTTTCCTTTAATTTTCCAACTTTCAAATGCAAGGGTCCTTCCTTATTGCATAAAAAATGCACCAACACCATGCCCCGAGGCATCACATTCCAAAATAAAGGTTTTTGTGAAGTCAAGCATGGCTAATACAAGAGTTATACTCATAGCTTTTTTAAGTTTTTCAAAGGATCCAATTGCTTCTCGATTCCAATAAAATGGATCATTTTCAATAACATTGTTAGAGGTGTTATTATTTGACCATAATTCTTGATGAACTTGTGGTAATAGCCTGCCAATCCTAAAAATCCTCTAAGATTCTTCAAGATTTTGGGAATTGGCCATTCCATGATAGCTTAATTTTGTCAGTGTCCACCTTGACACCTTTATTCGATACGATATGATCCAAATATTCCACTTCCTTATCTTTAAAGTCACACTTAGAAGGCTTAGAATATAGTTGTTAATCCAATAGTTTTAAGACCATGTCAACATGTTGTACATGCTCTTCCCAAGATTTGTTATAGATTAATATATCATCAAAAAATACCAACACAAATTTCCTAAGAAAGGGATAAAAAATAGAATTCATCAAGCTTTGAAATGTGGAGGGTGCATTGATAAGTCCAAACAATATCATTGAAAAATCATAATGACCTGCCTTCATGTGTACTAAAGGTTGTTCCGTAGTCTCTTCTTGCCTCTTTTTTATTTGATGATATGTAGAATGGAGATCAACTTCATAAATAAAATTGCTCCATATAATTCATCTAATAATGCATCTATGACAGGAATAGGAAACTTATATTTAATGATCATCATGTTGATCTCTCTATAATATGGTCACATACACCATGAACCCTCCTTTTTATGAACCATCACCACTAGTGTAGAGAAAGCACTTTATCTAGGCTAAATGATGCCATCATCTAACATTTCCTGAACCATATTCTCAATCTCAGTATTTTGTGCATATGGGTACCTATAAGGTCTAATGTTAGGTGGTACACTTCGTGGTTCCAAGTGAATAGCATGGTCATGATATCAAGCTGGTGGAATACCTTTAGGTGTCTCTCCAAACACCTTGGAGTGATTGTTGATAGCTCTTTGTGGATCCCAAGGTTGGTAGGTGAGATGAGGGGGGCATGCTCTTTGATCCCATAGGAAAAATGAAGAATATTTATTCTTAGGGATTGTAGGTGGCATCAAATAACCAAGCCGAAGCCTTGGCACTTTGGAAAGGTTTGGCTGAAGCATATCAACAGAATATAACACATATAATAGTAGTTAGGGATTCATTGATTATGATCTGTCATTTGGTCTCCAAAACAACGCCAAAGGAAGGACCTATATGTCGAAAATTATGGAGAATCCAACAATTGGTATTAGAATTTGAAGAAGCGTATGCCTTTCATGTTCTTTGTCAATTAAATAAACAAGCTTATTGTTAGGAAAACATGACTTGTAACTTAGACCAAGGTATCTTAAAATTCCATGGGGGGGATTTAGCTATTACACTATTCCCTAGCTTCATCACCAATGTATGTATGAACTATATTTCATTGATGGTAATTTATCCAAAACAAATGAACATCAACTCAGTGGTACGAAAGCAATCTCGTGCTTATATGTGGCAGATATAATCATGCAAACTGCTACAATTACAAAAGCAAGATTCGAAGGTTTAACGGATTTAATGTTGATATGTCTGGAGAGATATAAGGTGTGTGAGAACATGTTGGAATTGATAGCTTTCCTATGTACTTTGGCGTCAACTTATGACAGGGAAATTATGAGGGATATCGCTATCTCTTGGGACAAGATGGAGGGTGATTTCATCAGTAAATGAGTGAACTTGTGGTGAGTGAGACTTCATTTTTTTAATTTACAGTGGTGAGACTTCATTTTTTAATTTGGAATCTAACTATGGGTAGAACTTCAAGTTTTTCATATGTGTAAAGGTACACATACATAATTGGCAAAACAATCGAACTTTTGGAATTCTATATTGAGTTACAATTGTTTATTTTTGGGTGAATTGGAGCAATTTCATAGTTTCAGATTACAAGGCATTAGATTTTGGAACCTGTGAGTTTCAACACCCATCGTGTTGTAGATTCTCAGTGTGGCAAGCAGTCTTTCCTTTCGTTGAGTCTGAAACTAACTGGGGGTACAACTTCAAGTTTTTCATATGTATAAAGGTTCACATTTTGAATTGGCAAATTATTCAACATTTTAGAATTATTTATAGAGGTTCAATTGTCTGTTTATGGTTTAACTGGAGCCATTTTATAGTTTCAGTTTACAAAGCCTTGGAATTGGGAACCTCTTATTTTCAATACGCCTCATGTTGTAGATTATCAATGTGTTAAGTAGTACTATGGTTTCAGAAGCGAAGACAATGAAAGGAAAAAAAAATATGATGGAGAATGTAAAAGAGTCAAAGGAAATTATAGGTAGGGGAATGAAGAGCTCGAATGCTAAAAACCTTGACTCATTTCTACAATCTATAAATAAAATGGAGGATCCTAACAAAACCCTGACGAGCATTGTTGCTCATAATTTGTCAATCATGTAGTTTCAATTGGAAATCTTGAATGCATAGGTAAACAAACTGACATTCACGCTCATCAAGGTTGAAGTTGAAATTGACTCTCTTAAGGGTCAAAAGGTTGAGTGTGAATATCAAATCTAGGTCCTGCAACTGAAGGTGTAGTCTCAGCTTTAGGGGGGACTTCTAGATTATGATGACAAGATTAAAATTGATACATCTGAAGATTTGGGTGAATCAAAAGGTGAATCCTAGCAAATGGAAGAAATGGAGAACAAAGAGGAATAGGAAAGTATGGAAGCTCTGCAAAGCCTTCCTATGGATGTCGAGAATAAAGCAATAGGCCTGTAGAGGCCAAGCCCTACTTTTTTTGAAATTTTGTAATGAATTTTAAGTGTGTTTTTTCTAGTTGGTCATTTCTGAAGGGTCTACTTCAGTAAAATAGATGCTAAAATCAGAAGTCTTGTAGTCTCTAGCTGGTGTGAGACAAGAATTGTGTATTTTGTAAAGGTATATGTCAGTTACATTTTCAAATAGAATTATGTACATAGGTTGTCCGATGTGGACGCAACCATTTTTTTATCAATATAAAAATACGTATTTCTATTAAAAAAACTCTATGGGGATCCACTGGAATAGAGGGTGTAGATGCTTGAACATCTAGTGAGCACAATTGTGCAATTAAAAAACCTCTTTGGGGATCCCCCCTTTTGGCATTTTTTTCATGTTTTTAGAGATTCACACTTTAGCTGGTTTCCATGGAATACCTATGAGTTCAATTTATTTTCATTATGAAGAGAATCTCATGAAAAGTTCTTGAAAATTATGAGCCATGGTTCCCAATGGTTGTAACCATTGGGCCCCTAATACAACATCAACACCACCCATTTGGATTGCAATAATTGGACTATCCAATAAATACGCCCCCATAGTAAACTTAATACTGTGGCATTTCCCTTAACAATTTATGGCACCTCCATCTGCAATCATTACTTGATGATGTTGTATTTATAAAGCAATTGAGAAGTTTGGCTTGTTTGCAATTAATGAAGTTATGGGTACTACCAAAATCAATCAACACCATTACCTTTTTTTCTTTTTGATCTATCATTTTATACTGAGAGTTTGAGGAGTTATAATTCCATCCAATGCATGGAAATATATGCTTGGAGTAGCATATTATAGTTCTACCTCTTGAGACTCTACTAGTTCTAGACCTCCTCTTCCTCTTTAAAGTCTACGTAGAGTAATTTCTTCTCATTGTACGTATGCCCTTACTCTACTTGTTGTCACAATTTAAATGCATTCCTTTTGCTCTTCTTTCCTCCACTTTCTAAGGTGTCAACATTATAGGACATGTGACGTTAGGGGAGGAAACATTTCCCTGTATATAGGTGTTAGCGGTAGCCTTTCCAGTCACCATATTTTTACTATCAACTTTTATTGCCTTGAACTAAAAGCATTCTCTAATGATTGAAGTTCAAAGAGATGTACTACAAAAATCAATCAAGACCATTACCTTTTTTTTTCTTTTTGATGTGTCATTCTATCCCGAAAGTTTCAGGAGTGCTAATGTCGGCTAATGCATTGCAAGATATGGTTGGAGTAGTATCTTCTATTTATACCTCCTAAGATTCTATCAATTCGAGGTATTCTCTTCCTCTTCACAATCTACATAGAATATTTTTTTCACTGCACTTATTCCTCATACTATACTTGTTGTCACAATTTAAAAGTAGTCATTTTGCTCTTCTTTCCTCCACTTACCGAGGATTCAACCTTGTAGGCTGGGTGAGGTTAAGGGAGGAAGCATTCCCCTCTCTATAGGTGTTAGTGGTATCCCTTATAGTAGCCATATTTTTACTATCAACTTTCCTTGCTGAACTAAAAGCATTCTCCAATGTTTTAGGTTAAAATAGTAATACATCATGTTGAATGTTGTCCTTTAAAGTGCCCATAAAGAGATCCAACAAATTATCCTCTTAAATGGTCTTCAATCTAAGACTCAAATTTTGGAAGTTCTTACAGTGCTTTGTAATTGGACCTCTTTGCCTGACATTTTCAATTGGATAAAGAATTTGTTGCTCTTAATATCCCCGTAATATGCTATCAATTCATTTGTAAATACAAGCCAAGAGACAATATAGTATTTTTTACAATCACAGAGCAATTAGTACCACACAAATTGATCAAGTTCAAAATACAAGGATGCAACAATTACCTTTTGTAAATTTGGCACTTGATTTAGATCAAATAATTGGTCAATCTGGAATATCCATGTTATTGGATCGCTTCCACCAAACTTTCTCTTATCAATATTGGGAATGAAGAAGTTCCTTGGCTCGGAGTTGAACCCATGATTATGTGGAATATGGAGCGATGAATGATCAAGTGTCGGGGACTCAAACCTATTTTATCCAATTGTTTTTCAATTTTCTCAACATGTGACTAGGACAAATCCCTCTTGTTCTCCTTATTCTCTTCTTCAGGAGGTGAATTAGGGGTAAAAGGGTGTATTATATCATTAAGATTAACCCTTTCACATCTTTGAGAGCATCTCATTGGCCATCTTTTCATCCATATTTTCCATTTTTATTTATATTTCATTTTTTTTGCATGTGTCAAATCCACATTTTTTGCGGAAATATCATCAATCCATTCCATTTCTTCTCTAGGTTGGATAGTTGGTTATCTATATCTTCACTTTCCTCTTGAGTCGTAGTTGAGCTCTCTAGAGTTTTAATTGGTGTAGTATTTTTTGTAGAAACCTGTTGCTGCTGCAACATCCTTCCCCAAAATTTTAAAGATATTTGGGGCCCCTCCTTCTGCACGTTTTGTAACAAGTGTTTTCCTTGTCTTTCAAGCTTATTTTTTCTCTTTAACCTGGCAAAACTTCAACACTTGCTTTCCAAAAGTTTTCTCAATTATTTTCTCTAAGGTAAAGTGACCTTTTCTCTTCGGCGCAATTTTTAGCCTTAACTCAGCTACTTTGGCGCAAATGTTGAGCATAAGTCGGCCTCCCTTTAGCGCAATTGCTAAACCACCAATATTCCGCTTGGCACAAATGTTGACTATAACTCTGCCGCCCTTTGGCGCAATCCCTAACTATAAGTCTTCCGCTTCACGCATTTTTTTTTAACCATAAGTCTTCCACTTAGCGCATACGTTGGGTATAAGTCGACCGACCCCTTTTGCAAATCTTAGGCCTTTTACCATCCGGTGCGCAATTTTTAAATGTAAATCGGTCGTCATTAGCGCACGCTGCTTGGCGCGATTTGTAACCATATCTCGACCGCCATTGGCGCAAGACCTATCCTTAGATGAGCACTGACGCACCGATCCTTTAAAAAATCCTTTTCCACGACCCCGTAGCGCAATTTCATTAAAGCGCAAAGAGTTATGTCTTACTCCTCCGCTGGCGCAACCCTCAAATCTAGTTTTGGCGCAGATCTTTCGCACAGATCTTAATGATGCGCTCACTACTTTGGCGCAAGTCTTAAACTTACACTCGCAGCTTTGGAACAGGACTTAATGTTATGATCGCCACTTTGGCGCGAAGTTTTATTTTGGTGCGCGTGCAACCACGGATTTGGTAGGGTCATGAATGTGCCCATGTGCCATTTTAAATGCACAAGTTCTTGAGCCCCGTGCTCATAACTCTGAACCACCATTCGCGCCAAGGCCACATAAAACCCACAGTGGCTTGTATAGCTTGTTGGCATTTGCGTCTAGTATTTCTCATGATTTTTAACTGTGAAATGGTAGTTGCAACTGTGAATTAGTTGATCATTTTGTTAAAACAGCCTCCCATGTTTTGAAGTCATTGGCATATTCTTAATTTTTTCATAATTGTTTTGCTAATGCTTGAAAGTCATCTAGTTAAAGCCAACTCTGTCATGATTTCTTTTACAAATCTGTAGGAAGCTTTGCAATTTTTGCTAATTTCTACATACTCCTTATTTGTACTGCCTCGCTCACCGCAGGTTTGTCATGCATAGAAGGTCTGCAAGGAAGAAGGAGCAGCACAGGTCAAATCAGATCTGCGTAAGCATGAGATTGCATCAAAGGCAACAATATCTGTTCGGAGCAAAATTATCTTGAGAGAGCCCAGTCAATGGGCCACCCATAGCCAAAGTGTTGATGTCCCAGCAACCATAAGCGAGCTAGTTGGTGGGGATGAGTCAGCGAGTCAGCAAAAGAAGCCAAATAAATATATAAATCAGCAAAATTCTTATTTGTCTTAATGTGAGGAAAAGCTGAAATTCCTTATTGTATAAATGCTTTAAGAGACAGCTGGCTCTTATTTTTGTCTTATATGGAAGGCTTTCCACGATTTGTAGATGTGCACTAAAGGAAAAATTAGAAGGTTTTAGAGTTTAGGGTACACCTGTCAGCTCAAGGAGCAATTTGTAAACTTATAAATAGCATAACATAAGAAGATAGACAGACTTTTTGTAGGTGAAAGAAATTTTCTAGCTTGTACGAATTACTTTGCTACTTGCTTCAAGAAAGGGAATTTTACCTAATGAAAGCCTGGAGAGGACGTTTTTGTCTGGAAATGTGTATCGAATGCTTGTTTGACTACTCTGGTGTCATTCACATGCTACAGTGAGATCTTTCTTTGCTGTTATGAATTATTTCTATGTAATGGATGATCTTTATTTTTTCCTGTACAATGATGTCTCTCTTAAATGAGTAATGGAATGTATTCAGTGAATTAAAGCTATCTATTAATATCTTTTATCTTTTCCTAAGATTGCATCGTTATGATTTAATGGCTATCTGTATGATCTTTAGATGTTTCTTTTAGCGTATTGCTCATATTTACAGTTTGCTCCTTGCAAGGATAGATTAGATTTGCTTATACTGTTTTAGGTTAATTTAGATTAGTTACTTGCATTTAGCTTAGGGAACTTGCATATCATCTTTAAATTTAAAACATATAAACGGTGGATCGGGCCGCAACCGATGTAAAGAACAAGAATCTTTAAATATTACGGTAGCCGGAACCGTTAACCGGACGGATTCCCCACACCAAACGGTGAGCGATCTAATTGGGCTTGCTTACCGGGGAGAATCCCTTGCTGCTTGATGCTGCGATTTTTGGGGCATCAACAGTTTTTGGCGCTAGAAGGAGGGCCTACAGTGCATGGCTGACAGAGGAGACTCTTCCTATCAAGCAGATCCTATTGAAAACCCGCTTGAAACAACAATCCCAGGAAATCAAGAAAATCCCAATTCTTATTCGGAACAACAAGAAACGTTGTATGATGTACCTTTTGCTGAAGTAGCTGATTTAGGAAGGCACACATGAGCTTATGTTAAACAACTCGGTGGTTTAAATGCAATAACTTTTCTCCCTAGAAGAAGAATTCCTAAAAGAGAAAGACAGTATGCCCGTGATTCAATCCTTGTGCAGAGCTTCGAAGAGCTGGTAGATTTTTCTTTAGAAGAGATCAAGCAGCCTCTAAAGGAGATCGATTTTGAAGATCTAGAAAATCTTGGAGAACTTTTTACTCCAAAGAACACTCCACTTAATTCACCACATGATTCTCCACCTAATTCTCCACATAGAGCCATGGTTGTACCTGCTTGGAGAGCAAGGGGAGCATTAAATCTATCTGAACCATTTCACAATCTTCCTAAGAATCCTGAGAAAGTTTTGCCTAAATACAACCCAGGTAAAGGCATATCTGCTGGAGATCATCATAAGAGTTTTTATTTAGCTTTGAATCTTTTAAATGTACAGCATGAAGATGTAGTTTGTAGGCTTTTCCCATACGCATTTGAACCGAAAGTTTCTTCCTAGTACTTTAGCTTACAAGCTAGCTCAATTTCCAATTGGGAAGAGTTTGAGAAATGTTTTTTAAAGAAGTATGGGAATCAGAAAACTGTAGCTACACATGAAAGAATTATTGTCCATGAGAATGGAAAAGAAATAAAAGGTTCAAGACTTCAACCAAAGGTTCACTACGCTCTTGAATAATTTCAGCGAAGCAACTAAACCTGCAGAAGAATCTTTAGTTGAATATTACACAACAGCACTTGAAGGCCCCATAGCAATGTTCGTCAAAAGAGATAAGAAGACCACCCTGGTAGAAAATTTCGAAGAAGCTATGAAGGTGGAAGAAGAAGTAGACAGCATTGCTAAACACGCCTTAGATGAAGAAACAAAGCCAGCAACTAATAGAAAACCCATGCTGCTTGCTAGGAATAAAGAAGAGCCATCAGTGGATATGGAGAACGTAGTTAAAATAATGCAAAAATTGTCCAATAAAATTGTATATCTTGAAAAAGATAAGGCAGCTAGTACATTCAGGAATCCTTTCAAACCATTCTACAAGAAAAGGGAAGACAATGACCAGCCTCATCCACCTATGAACAACTCTCTTGTTTTAAATCTGAATGAAATAGGAATGGAACACTTATGTACCTTTCATCAAGAGCCGCACTCTGAAAAGAGTTGTCCACAATGGATTAATTCTATGAATTTAGTAATGAACCAAATGTTGGATTCACAGATTCCAGATCAAGATGATCCTCCAGAGGAACAAACACTTGAAGTAGAGGAACCCTCCCCAGATACCACCATGGTATTATGGGACTGGGTACCTTTAACTGAATTAATAGAAGATGATCCCGTGGAGAGCCCAGTCTCTGCTATAAACATTAACACTCGCAGTAAAGGTCCCATTGCAAATCTAGTTCCGAGCTCAACTACGTCCAAACCTAAAAGACACATTACAGTCATTCCGCCTCAACCTAAAGCTAACCCAACAGCTGCCAAACAGCCAAACATTGACACAACAGTCCATCAACCAAAATCACATTGAGAAAGACAGACAATCAAACGAAAGTTGTAAAAGAATGTGATATGGGATATGACATCATTTCAGATATAAAGAAGGTAAAAGCAAATGTTTCATTATTCGATATGTGCAGTTTGCCCCAACAATGAAACAAGTTGTTGCGAGCTCTTCAATCCCAGCCCAGCACTCCATTAACAGACACTCAGGAAGATCCTGAAATAAATGAGGCTAGTATTCGTGGGATATCCAAATCCCAAACATTGTCGTTTCTTTTAACTTTTGAAATCTTCAATCACAATGTGCATAACTGTCTGGTAGATTCTGGAGCATCTTCAAATGTCATACCACTATCAATCCGTAAGAAGATTAACGGTCAACCAATTCCATCTCCCGCTTAGATTATTCAGTTATATAGGACTGCTGTTAAAGTTATTGGGGAAATGAAGGATGTACTCATTAGGTTATCGGCAGATTCTAGAGTGTGTCAGTTCATTGATATAATGGTGGTCGACATTCCTGACGCCTATGGTTTGATTTTGAGCAGGGACTAGTCTACAAAACTAAATGGTTACTTTGCAACTGATTGGTCCCATTTATGGTTACCATATCAAAATAGACAGAATCAGATTAAAATTTTGAGGGAACCACACATGAAACAAAATGTAACTCAGCTAGAAGAAAAGAACGAAGCAGTAGCCTTCTCATCTTCAGTTTTGGGAAATTATTTTTTAGAAATTGATCTGGGTAATTATCAATCTGAAACTATTGGCCATGAATCAGATAAACAATCCAATCTCCTTCATTTTTCTCGGACTGATGATATCAATTGTAACATAGTTAGCTTAGTCACTGATTTAGATCATAAAGATACTGACTTAGTTAGACCAAACAATGTTTTTTGGACTTTATACTTTGATGGTTCCAAGACTGTGGAAGGATCTGAAGATGGTTGTATTCTAGTGGATCATGAAAGTAATAAGTACTTCTTGTCATGTAGATTAGAATTTGAGTGTACTAATAACACTTCTAAATATGAAGCTTTAGTCCACGGATTGAAGAAAGCCATCGGTTTGAATGTTAAGTACCTGAAAGTTTTTGGTGACTCAGAAATAGTTGTAAGACAGGTAAGAGATACCATTCACTATCGTTCACCTCATTTGAAAGGTTACCAGGCTGAGGTATGGGATTTAATTACGCATTTTGATGCTTTCAATATAAAATCTATTCCTAGACTGCAAAATGCTGCGGCTAATTTATTAGCAACTTCCGCTTCCAGATTGGTGCCAACTAATAACAAATGTTCAATTGAACTGGTTTTTAGGCCTTTTGTCCTGGACAATATCACAAATTTCAGAGTTTTCGATGATGATGGTCAGATCATCAGTTTTCTAACAAATGAAGACATGTTCCAAGAAGCTGTGATAGATGAAGAAGAGCATGATGTTGTTTTACAAAAGAAAGATGCGGCTAAAGGAAATTTCATCCCCAAAGGGGTGAGGTCACTTGAAATGCTTTTTGATCTGCAGAGTAAGTTCAAAAGGCCAGCAAATACTAAAACCAATAGCTCATCGATGCAACACGAATTAATAAATATGGGCACCGAAGCTGAACCAAAATTTGTTAACCTTGGTAAATGTTGTTCACCGGGAGAAAGAGATAAGTTCATCAATCTCTTTCGACAATATAAGGATGTTTTTGCATGGACTTATGAAGATTTGAAAATATATAACACCCGCATTATTCAGCATATCATACCAATGAAAGCAGGCATCGAGCCATTTCAGCAACAATTGAGAAGGATGCACCCTACTCTATGTTGGGTCTAGGAAATGTCCCTTTTTGGCCATCCTTATTACATCATTTTGCCCTAATTTAATCCTACTTTTATAAGCTATATCCATGTCTCTCTCCAGATCAGTCAATAATATTGACAGGTATAATTTGTTATTGCTTTATTTATTTTATGCCTAAGATTGTTAAAGATTATGGATCTTAGTCCTTAGTTTATGCTGATCTGTGTGATTTCATTTAGCCAAGGTCTAAAGTGCAGGTGTATTTGCCAAGTGGCACCAGCTGTTATTCTTCAAAGCACTAGCTCCTCATACTCCAAGGAACAGCGCATCCTCCACGCAAGTTATAATAGATCCTCACTGTAACAGATTCCACTGAAACAGAGCCTAGCTGCGACAGACAGGTTGCATTCCAGTTGCTGAGTCTGTTGATCCATTAATTATCAGAGAAACAGCATCCTTCACAATTAACAGCCTTGTTTAATACGGCTGTATCAGTTAGTTGTAACTCCGCGGCATGAAGATCATAGATCTTCATTGCTGCACGATTATAGTGGATCTGAAACTATATTTTCCTTGTATAAATTCCAGAAGGCTCTCGTAGCCTGGGGTTGGACAATTACCATTTTACATAAGTTGTAACAGAGCACTGATACTGACGATTTTCCATCATTAATATGAGAGCAGAGTTCTTCATTTCTGTGTCTTGATTTGTTGTGACTCTCGGCGTCTCTGTTAGAAGGACAGGGCCCGCCTTCTCACAGAGATAGCCAGTTTAAGTAGGTAGAGTAGTTTAGCTTTACTTCTGTTGTGTGGTGTGGAATTATTACAGATGTTATTGATAGCTGTAACAGAGATTAGCTTTCCTTTTTGGTAGCATGATTGCATCTTGAATAGCTGTAACAGAGTGGTGTGACGGTCGACTGTGTAGGTTAATTTAGATTTATGCATGTGTGCTCGAATCAGCTGTAACAGCCAAGCTCAGTTCCAATCTTTTCCAGTTGTTTATGCCTTCTAGGATTTCCAGTAATTATCAGTTTGAGTTCAAGCTTATGTTTAGATTTTGGTTGTTGTTGTATCTTCAATTGGGTTATTAGAATTGGTAGAGTGTAGTTGAGTGACAGTAGCTACTAGATGGATCATTTTGGTAAAGATTGAATAGTGTAGTTTGATAATTATAGGATTTAACTTCTTGCAAAAGTAATCTAGTTTACTTCTCTTCTTAAATTTATAACTGCTGGGTGAATTCTGTAGGAAGATAGTTCAATCAATTCCTAGATGTGTGAATTAGCTTAAGTCTACTTTCTGGAGTGAGTTTGGCTGGATAGACTGGTAGGATCATTAGTTACAATTAGTAAATCAATTGCTTGATCTTTTTATGCATAGACTGTGCTTATTGCCTTTGAAATAAAAGACCTCCCTGGGTTTGACAATTTATATTGACCATCCTGTGTGTTAGCTTTAATTAAATGACATATAGGGTGACCAACATTTTGGCTCCATTTCCAGGGATGGTAATAGATAGACAGAGTTAGTCATTGATTTCATTTGATTTCATTTTAGTTCAATTATTTTCAGCATGCATGAATACAAGAAAAACAAATCGGGAACCCCCTTTGAATACTAACATTGCAGGAGGAAGAGGTCAAGGTCGTAATGCAGGTCAGGGAAGACACACATACATTGATGAGATAATTGCTAGAGATGATTCTTCCACTAGACCACCGCGGAACTCTACAGGCAGGGGAAATTTTGTTCCTCCCAATCTTGAACATTCATCATCCACAGTGGAGAATACAACGGGACCTTCAACTCCTATTGCAGAAAGTAAACCTCCTGAACATAAGGGAAGCGCTGTAGGTGCACCAGATAGAGAGGAGATCTATCATATCGACGGAACCAGAGTTACTAAAGAGGTGTGGTTGGAGACTCACAGAATAGTAGAGGAAGAAAGAAGGCGAGAAGAAGAAAGGAGAAGAGAGGAATAAGCTAAAGCAGAGGAAGAACACATAAAGGAAGCTGTTGAATTCTGGACTAGAACCATGGCTGGCAGAGAACAGGAGGGCGAGAACGAACATGGGAATCACCGGGAAGAAGAAGGAGAACATAATCAGCCTGGTAATACTGTGGCTACATTAGAATTCCCTATCCTCCAGATACCTGGAGCAGCTCCTATGAAGAACATCTCACCATCAGTTCTCCCGAATTTTCATGGTAAGTCCTCTGAGGATCCTGATGAGTTTCTTTTTTAGTTTGATATCCTCTGTCGCAGCTATGATTACACCTCTAGTGCTCAGAAGCTGAAGTTATTCCCAGCCACCTTCAAAGGAAATGCTTTGCGCTGGTTCATGAGTCTGGGTCATGAGACCATTACTACTTGGGACCAAATGAAAAACACCTTTCTTTCTAAGTACCAAGAATATTGCAAAACTAGAGATAGAAAGGAAGAGTTGTTTAAAATGGTTCAGAAGGATGAAGAAAGTTTGGAAGACTTTGTGGAAAGATTTTTGTACAACTTACAAAGATCTGGTCATGCTGAGATTGGCAAGGATGTGCTCAAGATTATCTTACTATGATGAATTAGAGAAGATTGCCTTGATATGTTGAATCTACTAGGAAAAGGGGATATCTCGAAGGAACCTTTTGAAAATATTGTTGAATTATGTTGAAGGTACTCTAGGGGATCTCCCAGGACCAGCAAACGAGACAAAGACCGAGACCAGGATGTCTTCACTAGGACTCAGAAGTCAGCTAGTGGAGGGGCCACTCGAGCAGAAATAGGCAACTTACTGGAGAATTTTAAAACAGACATGATGAGCTCCATTTCCTCAGAGTTGGATGTCATGAGGGCAAAACAGAAACAAGTGGTAGAAGATCTTACACTTGGGGTATTCTATCCTAAATGTAGGAAGAAGCATCCATTGAAGGAATGCCCATTGGACAAAGCAGAGGTATGTAGGATATGTGAACTCGAGCATGATACTAAGGAGTGTCTATCATTACCTAAGGTCAAAGCAGTCCTGCAGTCATCTATTCCAGATGTAGAGCCAGCATACTTTATGGCACAGAAGAAACCATGGCAGCCTAGAAACCAAGGTATGAATCCAGATCCAACATTTTTTCTGCATAATATGAATGGAATGAACAATATGCATAATATGAATACACAATTCCCTTCACATTATTCCAGCAACCATTGGCATCCATCTCAGAATCCAATGCAAAATCCTAATTCATGGACACCATGGCCATAGTAGTCGAACCAAGCTCCTTGGAATTCCAACTGGAGAAACTCTTACCAAGGAAATAAATTTCCCCATCACCAGACTCAGTATCAACAGTACCCTCCTCAACAGTATCAGCATCAACAGTATCAGCAACCACAGCTCCCTTTCCAAAATAATGCAACACCTATGAATGCACCACTTCGACCACAGCTACCTACATAACCTAACCCGGACCCAAACAATAAAGCAGTCCATCAATTTGAGACTACCAACATGCCTGCGTATTCCATTACTCAGATTCCATGCAATGATATACAATTCCGATCAGGGAGGGTAGTGGAACCTATTATCACTGAGGATGTGTCACCCCCAGTGATTGAAACTGGAGTAAATCAACACTATGAGAACATGGTTAATTCAGCAAGCCCCATTATTGAGGATGCTGATACTCCTGCTGAAGCAGCAGCTGAAACTCAGAAAGCAACACACGATGTGTCATAGCCTACACAGTTGAATAGAGAACCACCATACCCTGAATGATTGCAACTGCAGAAAACAGTGGAACAGCCCCGATTTGATCTCATGGGAGAGTTGAAAATTTTGTATGTTAAAATTCCACTGTTACAGGCCCTCCATGATGTGCCCATTTATGCTAAGACAGTTAACGATTTGTGTGTCAAGAAACTAGGAAGAAGGCCCAGGGATCCCCCCATTGTCCACGTGTTGGGAAAGCTTTCAGAATTAATAATGGGGAAGGCCCCTGTGGCAAAGTACGATGACCCTGGGAACCCCACTGTTACAGTTCACATAGGGGACACACGAATTCCAAATGTCTTGGTATATTTAGGCACAGCTATTAACGTTATGACCATAGAAACTACAAAGAAATTGGGACTCACTAATCTTCGGCCAACCCCTACCATTTTGGAACTTGCTGATAGATCAACGATCTAGCCTGAAGGGATCCTAGATGACCTCGTGATCTCAGTCGACTCGTGGGAATACCCTGCGGATTTCCTGGTGTTACAGCCGAAATCCCAGTTGGGGGGACACCCACTGATCCTGGGAAGACCGTGGTTGGCCACAGCAGATGCCTGTATCAGCTATCGGTCAGGATCTATGACCATTTCAGACAGAACTGAGATCAAGAGGACTAACCCTGTACCCTCCAGCTCGACCAAGCACAAAAGCTGAGATTCCATTATGGGCAGATTTGGAGGAGGAAGAGGGTGTGCAGCCACTACTAACCATAGGGAGAGCCTTAATGTTTAAAGATGAAATAGAGGATGATGCCATTAATAGTTTCATCAGTGAGCCCACGTCAGTCAATCAAAGTGTCTATCAGATCTTGGACAGTACTCTAGCTGCAACTGAATAAGAAAAGCTTACATAAGGAACTCTAATCGGTGATGACAGTATAATTCCAGTACTTAAGAATTTGAAGAGTGTTCCAGTATAAATTGGGCCAGGAAAAACATTGAATATCAATCCTAATCTGGCACCTAGTGAACTGGAACAGCTAGTCACTCTGCTGAAACAGCATAGGGGAGCTTTTGCCTGGGAGTACACAGACATGAAAGGAATCCCTTCTCATCTGTGCACCCATCACATTTACATTAAGAGTGACTCCAGGCCTATATGTCAACCACAACGAAGGATGAACCCGAACCTAAGAGACATAGTGAAAGAAGAAATCCAAAAACTTTTGGAAGCTGGATTCATATACCCAATTTCAGACAGTGAGTGGGTTTCTCCACTTGTGATTGTGCCAAAGAAGAATGGGAAATGGAGGGTCTGCGTGGATTATAGAGAATTGAACAAGGAAATGCAGGACCATTTACCCTTACCTTTCATCAATCAGGTCCTTGATACCTTGTCTAGGAAAAAGTATTTCTCCTTTTTGGATGGATTTATTGGCTATAACCAGATCCAAATTGCTCCAGAAGATCAAGACAAAACCACTTTCACTTGCCCCTGGGGGACTTTTGCATACTGAGTACTTCCTTTTGGGTTGTGCAACGCACCATCTACATTTCAGAGAGCAGTGATTGGAATCTTTTCAGAAATGGTGAATGATTACATGGAAATATTTATGGATGACTTTACTCCATATGGTGATAGTTATGAAGAACCACTTAAGAACTTAGAAATGGTCTTGAAACACTGTGAACAAAGCCAGCTCTCTTTGAGCACTGAAAAGTGCCACGTGATGATGAGTGAAGGCATAGTGTTGGGGCACATCATCTCTTCTGATGGTATCCAGGTAGATCCATCCAAAATCAAGGTAATTGAAAATATACCAACTCCTGGGACACAGAAGGATGTGCGTAGCTTCTTGGGGCATGCTGGCTATTACAGAAGGTTCATAGAAAAATTTTCCAAACTAGCTTCTCCTTTGTTCACTCTGTTGATGAAGGATGCACAGTTTGTCTGGAATGATGCATGCCAAACAGCGTTTACTGAGCTAAAGAAAAGGTTGTCTACAACACCCATCTTACGAGGACCCAATTTGGCTCTGCCTTTTCACATTTCTTCAGACCCTTCAGACACTGCCATTGGAGCAGTTTTGGGACAGCAGGAAGGTAGTGCTCCTTATGCCATTTACTACATTAGTAAAAATTTGTCTCCTGTTGAACTAAATTATACTGTCACATAAAAAGAATTTCTTGCCATTGTTTATGCCATCAACAAATTTAGACATTATATTACTAGATATTCTACTTTTGTGCACACTGATCATTCTGATATCAACTATTTAATGAAAAAACCAATCATGAATGCTAGAGTTACTAGATGGTTGTTACTATTACAGGAATTTGATATCACAATTATTGATAGACCAGGAAAGGAAAATGTTGTTGCAGATTTTTTATCTCGACTTACTAACAGTGATGATAATTTACCAGTCGAATATTCCTTCCCTGACGAACATTTGTTTGCAGTATCATCTCATTCACCATGGTATGCAGATATTGCTAACTTTTTAGCTGC
This sequence comes from Larix kaempferi, assembly GCA_027924585.1. Lineage (NCBI taxonomy): Eukaryota > Viridiplantae > Streptophyta > Pinopsida > Pinales > Pinaceae > Larix > Larix kaempferi. The sequence goes on along the minus strand of BSBM01000182.1, from coordinate 3,056,613 downwards.
AAGTAAGCTTCCAGCACATCTGTCAAAGAGAGAAAAAAGGAATATCATACAACAGAGTGCTAGGTACTGCTGGATTGATGGCCATCTTTTCTACACAGGGCTTGATTTAGAAATCAGAAGATGTGTTAGAGAAGATGAAATCCTTAGCATTCTTAAAGCTTGCCATGATGAGCCCTGTGGGGGACATTTTGCTGACAAAAGAACAAGTCATAAAGTTTTGAGAATGGGATATTTCTGGCCTACATTGTTCAGATATGCAAAGAAATATGTTCAGGCATGTGATAGCTGCCAAAGGATGGGCCAGCCCAACAGATTAGATGAGATGCCTTTGCAGCCACAGCTTGCGGTTGAATCGTTTGATAGGTGGGCTCTAGATTTTGTAGGGCCTATCAAACCTCCCTCAAAGCAGAAAGTTCACATCTTGCTTTGCACATATTACATGACCAAATGGGTAGAAGTTGTAGCCTTGGTCAAGGCCAATGATCAGGCTGTGATTGATTTCCTGTATGAAGAGATTTTTACTCGGTTTGGAGTACCTAAGGAGATCATTACAAACGGTGGACCACAGTTTGTGTCTCACAAGCTGGAATCACTGTTACAGAAATTTCATATTCAGCAGAGAATAACCTCGCCATATCATCCACAGGCCAATGCCCAAGTGGAGAGCACAAACAAGGTTATCGAGGCCATTCTGACAAAAACAGTGAAGAGCCATCGTAAAGATTGGGCTGAAAGGCTTCCAGTGGCACTGTGGGCCTATCGTACCACTTGGCATAACACCACTGGTTTTTCCCCGTATGAATTAGTGTATGGAAAGAACGTTGTTTTTCCAATAGAATTTGAAATCAGAACCTTAAAAACAGTTGTGGAGGAAAAACTGGATTTATCAGAGGCATAGAGGAATCGACTGAATCAGCTCAATGAAATGGATGAGAAGCGCACAGCTGCAGTACAGCATACAGCTTTAATCCAACAACAACGCTCTAAATGGCATGACAGATTTATAAAAAAAAGGGTCTTCCGGGAAGGAGATTGGGCTCTGTTGTATGATTCACGGTTTAAGAGGGACTTTAAAGGCAAATTGCACACCCATTGGTTGGGACCCTATCAGATAGATCGGGTATTTGATAATGGAATAGTCCGATTGATCACCATTGACGAGAAAAAAGTACCATTATTCGCAAATGGTCATTGGTTGCGACTGTATCACAAGCCGATCTCAAGGGATGCTTTTATTTCACAAGTTGCAACTGATCCAGAGTATCAGTTAACGCCAGGGCAGGGATCTTCCTTAAACCCTGTGAATTCCTAAAAGTTACAATTTCCACACATATTTTTGTACATAAATAATTGGTTTTTCTTTCATTCTATATTTTATCTATTTTTATTTTTGCACTTGATCGGTTTGTTTTGAAGAACTGTGCGCAGGAACTAATTGGAGGAGCAGCAGCCATGACTGGGCCAGACGACTGCAGACACCCCACATTTGTTCCTGATCTAATAAAGCTCTTTGAAAAGATGGATAATTCGTAGTCTTCCACAGATAGCCAAAATTTGCTTCTACTTCACTCTGACGCAATTGTGACTTTGCCACTTTTGCCCATTCTGCCAAATTTCATAGTTGTGACTCTGCCACTTTTCCCTTTACTTCACTTTTCCATGGCTGCGACTCCACCACTTTTTCCCATTCTGCCAAATTTCGCAGTTGTGAATCCGCCATTTTTCCTTTACCTCACTTTCCCACGGCTGCGACTCCGCACTTTTGCCCGTTCGGCCAAATTCCGCAGCTGCGACTCCGCTACCTTTGTCCATTCTGCTAAACCTAGCAGCTGCGACTCCGCTATCCTTGATTATTCTGCTAAATCTAGCAGTTGCGACTCCGTTCTTTCCACTTCATTCCCACTCCTTCCGTACAGCTGCGACTCCATCATTTTCGCTTATTTTGCTAAATTTCGCAGCTATGACTATGCCAGTTTGTCTGCTCTCCGATTGATGATGCCAATAATGATGTGATCAGGCATCCGTTTTGTCGCTCGCTCCACAAGATCCAATCATGGTTTGCCACGAAGGAAAATTTTGGGTGCCTTGAGTAGCTGTCAGCCCAAGTGGCAGTGGCCACATCACTTCAGCACATGTGCATTCATACCCGTGAGGACGATGGCTGACTGTAATGATTAATCCATGGCTCAAACTCATAAATGCAAAGGTACGGATCACATCTTTTACATGATTTGGCAGAAAATTAAATACGGTAATAACGATTATGTTCTATCGCAACCCTCGATTGACAAACCCATGCGAATTACACTTTAGGGACTATGTCAAGGTCATAATTGTAATTATTTTATGTCACCTTACCCGATTTTGCACCTGTTACTCCTATCTGCCAACTTCATCGTTTCAACGGAATGTTCATACTGGCATAGACTTGCCTAAAACCTGATTTTTGAACCCCAATGACCCTTTGCATGTTCGTAAAACTTCAACTTCCACGTCTAGACTGGAGATTGTTGTGTTTGTTCTGAACTTTGAGGAGGGATTAAAATGGGAAACCCAGTCCGACATGAGCCAGTATATACAGAAGCTGTACGTGCCAATGCAGCAGTCCTTAATATTTTTACAGTAGCAAGTTGGATGGCATACTTTGAACGATTGAACGGTTTCCACACAAAAATCGCATTGCAATTTTCCCTCAACCTGACTGATACTCCCTCCGAGGTCAGGGGACAGCATGCGGATGTTACAGAAGAAATCATAGCCGAGGTTACTGGCTTACCCCTGGTTGGGAAGAAGTTATTTGGACGGAAGGCACATAATGCAAATGCGGTGAGGGAATTTTTGGCAGTTGGCGAGTAGGTTATTCCAAAGCGTCGTGGGCTGGAACTGGCATCTTTACCACCAACCTGGAATCAAGTGCAATCTTTGTGAAAAGATATATTTCTTGTGGAGGTAAGTACCAAGTTGTTTCCTTCTCTGAACTTCCCTTACTGTCTCATTTACGCCATGGTAATTTAGTGAATATACCATTCTATCTGCTCAAAGCCCTACAAACCATGGTTGGATATGCAAGAACCGCCCAACACCCAGTTTCCTCCCTTACTAATCATGGCTTGATTAAATTATTGGTCCTAAGAGCCATTGTAAATCATAATTTAACCTAGGAGCAATTTTTGGCTGGAGATGCGCCAATCATACAACCTGTATTAGAAATGGAAGGTGTTGGTGAAGATAGTGAGGACCGACGTTCCTCAAACCCAGTTGGGGGGGAGGCTAGAGCATTAGAAAACCAGGCCAGTGACGAAGGGGAAGTAAACAAAGGGGAAGCAGTAGTAATAGAAAACCCTATAGCTGAGGAAATTGTGATGGAAACCATGGAGCAGGAGGCAGAAAAATTAGAAGTTGTAACTACAGAAGAAGATACTCAATTAAAAGAAGCTGAAACTAGAGCAATGGTTGAAGCTACGACGGTAGAAGATGCAATTGCAGAAACATGAATTCGGGAGGAAAGATATCAGACAGTAGGAGAAGGGACTGTGGAAATTTTGGAGGTTGCGTCCTCTCCAGAGATAAGGGGTACCATTATTGAAGAAGAAAAAACCAAGGTAAAAACCCTTATGTTAAAGAAACGAAGAGTAGAATCAGGAAACAGGGGTCAGACACCTACTGCAGCAAAGAAGAGAAGGATCAGAGCTGTCATAGCATCAGTAGCAGTAAGCAGTGAGGAACACCCAGAGGGAGTCGTGAGGAAAAGAAGGATTCGATCAGCAAAAGCAGCTGTGATAGCAGCAGCAACAGAAGCTGAGATCGTGGATGTAATGGGGGATAATGTTGAAGCACCCTTATCAGAGATAGCAGGAGCAATCAGAGGGAATAGGGAGTCACCTGCGTTAGAGGAAGCACCTGTAATAGGGGTAGATATAGAGATTCCCATTTTGAACCCCAAGTTGTCTGTTGATATGCAGGAACCTTCCAAAGAAGAACCTCAAATCAAAAATCTCTTGCTTGAAAATGAATTATTAAAAGAGGAGGTGCAGATATTGCGAAATGAGATGGAAAGATGGAAGGGAGTAGTTGGAAAACAAGCAAAGACAAATTTGAACACATTAGCAAATGCTGCAAACTTATTGGAAAATCCATCTTTTGCATTTGAAAATGAGAAGTATGGGGAGACTATTTGTCCAGAGTGTGGAGATATATTTTCTGCAGCAGGACACAGAGTTGTTGTGTTGGGACTTGCATCACAAAAGCATGTACAGATAGAGGAGGTGGAAGAAGGAATGCCAGAAATCGAATTGATGGGGGAAAATGAGCCAAGAATTGAAGAGATCCCTGATTTGAATTTAGGAGATGAAACAGTACAGTCCCAGTCATCAGGGGATACCGAGCTTCTTCGGGACCAATCTCATCAGTCAGAAAAACCGGATATAACCCAGAAACAATCTCAGCAGTTCAAAGAAATTGAGGAACAGGGGACTGTTACACAAGAACCAGTACCCTTGAAAATGTTTAGTGAAGCTGCAACTCAGACAGCAACATTTGATATCAAGGACCAGGAAGAAAACATTGTTACACAAGAACCAGTGTTTCCAAAATCATTTGCTACAACTGCAACACAAACTGAGATGGCTGAGATTGAAATGGAGAAGGAGGATGCTGTCACACAAGAACCAGCAGTCCTAAGAATATTGGTTGAGACTATAACACGGACTGAGGAGGCTGAGGTGGATATGGAAATAAAGAATGTTGTTACACAAGAACCAGCATCCCTAAAACCCATGACTGAGACTGCACTACATGTACAAACCACTGCAACCTCAATAGAGGATGAAACTGTCACAGTGCCAAAGCAAGATAAGGAAGTCATTTATCTGGATTCTGATGATGAAAAGGAGGTAGAAGACAGAAGAATTCAACGGCTGGAGAAGAAGATTCTCAGGTTAAATCTCGAGTTGGATAAATGGCTCAAGTGGATTGAACAGTTCAGAACAGGTATGATCTCTCTCCAGGAACATAGGAATGTCATTAAGGGACTGAGAGAAAAGTGGGCTGAGGAGTTATTCTTCCAGAAACTCCAGTGGGAGAAACTTCAAGAAAAATTGGAAGGATTGAAGAAACTTAAGTCCCTGCAACAAGAAAAAGACAAAATGTACACTCTTTCCATAGAATTGTTGAGTTGCAGGGCTCCATCCCCCTCTTACCCTGTCTTTCTCCATGAGCAGACAACTTTATTTCAATTAAGAGCTCTCAAGGAAAGGAGATCATTTGATTTGGAAATAACTACTCAGTTTTTGGAGACTTTTCTGAAGAGTGATTTCGAGGATCAACATTTGTTATGTGAATTGTATTTACATGACATGGCTTGTTATATTGACTTTCCATCTAATCCTTTACCTTTTATAGGGGATGTTCAGCTGAGGGCATTTTCCTCTTTTGTCATTAACCATGTAAGATGGCGAGATGCTTTCCAAACCATCCTCGGGAATGAGGAGAATTCTACTCTCTGGATTAGGGGGGAACCTCATAATCCACCAGCATTCATGGCAAATCATGCTAAATCTCTCAGGGTTCCCTCAATTGCCCGATATTTTGAAAGTCTGCGAGATAAACTCCTTACCACATGTGTCCCAATGATTCTTAATATGCAGCAGGATGCCCTGGAAGGTAGTGAATACAGATGGCTGTACTCTTACTCATCTCTGAATGAAATGGATCCATATGACTTTGAAAATTTCAGGCAAGCTTTGACAAGGATTCCTAGATATGTGCAGTGCATGAAAAGGTGTGGGTCTTGGTGGATTGGTTTAAGATTCAAATTCCCTCTCATTTGGTTGCCTGTGAGCAATTCTTACAGAAACAGCTATGCTTTGACATTAGAAGAAGAAGAGTTGTGGTGGGAGCATTGGATATCCTACTATGGGTTTGTGCCTCGAGGGGAGGCACCAGAACTTGCCTATAATCTTACAAATCTCCACAGATTCCACTCAGATTCAGATTCGAACTAGGGGAGGTTGTTGCATGAGGACATGCAATCGGATAGTTGGGGGGAGATGTTGGGTCTAGGAAATGTCCCTTTTTGGCCATCCTTATTACATCATTTTGCCCTAATTTCATCCTACTTTTATAAGCTATATCCATGTCTCTCTCCAGATCAGTCAATAATATTGACAGGTATAATTTGTTATTGCTTTATTTATTTTATGCCTAAGATTGTTAAAGATTATGGATCTTAGTCCTTAGTTTATGTTGATCTGTGTGATTTCATTTAGCCAAGGTCTAAAGCGCAGGTGTATCAGCCAAGTGGCGCTAGCTATTACTCTTCAAAGCACCAGCTCTTCATACTCCAAGGAACATCGCATCCTCCACGCAAGCTGTAACAGATCCTCACTGTAACAGATTCCACTGAAATAGAGCCTAGCTGCGACAGACAGGTTGCATTCCAGTTGCTGAGTCTGTTGATCCATTAATTATCAGAGCAACAGCATCCTTCACAATTAACAGCCTTGTTTAATACGGCTGTATCAGTTAGTTGTAACTCCGCAACATGAAGATCATATATATTCATTGCTGCACGATTATAGTGGATCTGACACTGTATTTTCCTTGTATAAATTCCAAAAGGCTCTCGTAGCCTGGGGTTGGACAATTACCATTTTACATAAGCTGTAACAGAGCACTGATACTAACGATTTTCCATCATTAATATGAGAGCAGAGTTCTTCATTTCTGTGTCTTAATTTGTTGTGACTCTCGGCATCTCTGTTAGAAGGCCAGGGCCCGCCTTCTCACAGAGATAGTCGGTTTAAGTAGGTAGAGTAGTTTAGCTTTACTTCTGTTGTGTGGTGTGGAATTATTACAGATGTTATTGATAGTTGTAACAGAGATTAGCTTTCCTTTTTGGTAGCATGATTGCATCTTGAATAGCTGTAATAGAGTGGTGTGACAGTCGACTGTGTAGGTTAATTTAGATTTATGCATGTGTGCTCGAATCAGCTGTAACAACCAAGCTCAGTTCCATTCTTTTCCAGTTGCTTATGCCTTCTAGGATTTCCATTAATTATCACTTAGAGTTCAAGCTTATGTTTAGATTCTGGTTGTTGTTGTATCTTCAATTGGGTTATTAGAATTGGTAGAGTGTAGTTGAGTAACAGTAGCTACTAGATGGATCATTTTGGTAAATATTGAATAGTGTAGTTTGATAATTATAGGATTTAACTTCTTGCAAAAGTAATCTAGTTTACTTCTCTTCTTACATTTATAACTGCTGGGTGATTTTTGTAGGAAGATAGTTCAATCAATTCCTAGATGTGTGAATTATCTTAAGTCTGCTTTCTGGAGTGAGTTTGGTTGGATAGACTGGTAGGATCATTAGTTACAATTAGTAAATCAACTACTTGATCTGTTTATGCATAGACTGTGCTTATTGCCTTTGAAATAAAAGACCTCCCTGGGTTTGACAATTTATATTGACCATCCTGTGTGTTAGCTTTAATTAACTGACATATAGGGTGACCAACACTCTCGAACCTCTAATTCAAAAGGAATTGAAGAAGTTACTTGATGCTAAGATAATCTTTAAGGTCCGGCATTCCGAGTGGGTTGCTAACCTAGTTCCCGTAAGAAATAAGTCAAGAAGGATAAGATTATGTGTTGACTTCAAAAATCTGAACAGAGCTTCAGATAAAGATAACTATCCCGTCCCTTCAATGGAACAAATTCTCCAGATGGTATCAGGATCGAAACACTTCTCCCTTCTTGATGGTTTCTCTGATTACAATCAAGTATTAGTAGCTGAAAAGGACCGTCTTAAAACTACTTTCCGTACCAAGTGGGGAAATTTTCCATACCGAAGAATGCCATTCGGCCTAATAAACGTAGGAGCCACGTTCTAGCGAGCAATGGACATTGCCTTCCGAGGATTGGGTGGTCATTGTGTTGTCGTCTATCTAGATGATGTGACTGTTTTTTCAAAGAAAAGAGAAGACCATGTTGTTCATTTAAAACAGATTTTTGATCGTTGCCGAAAATATGGTATTTCTTTAAACCCCAAGAAGAGTGTGTTTGTTGTTCTTGAAGGCAAACTTCTGGGTCATATCATTTCAAAAAAGGGAATTTCAATAGATCAAGAGAGAGTGCAAGTTATCAATAAAATTCCCATGCCCCATAACAAAAAATCCATGCAATCATTTATGAGCACTATCAATTTTGTCCGAAGATTTGTCCCCGATTTCACTCAAACTGTTAAACCTTTGCAGCAAATGGTCAAGCAAAGCACACAGTTCAAATGGACAGAATTAGAAAAGGATGCATTCAGAGACATTAAATCAGTCATAGCTAATGCTCCTTCCTTAAGAAGCCCAGATTTTGACAAAGATTTTATCTTGTATACTTTTGCTTCAGATGACTCTCTCGCAGTTGTGCTCACGCAAAAGATAGAATTAGGAGACGAATACCCAATCTCGTTTATGAGCACTAGTCTGCAAGGTGTTGAATTGAACTATCCTGTTGTTGACAAACAGGCGTATCCTGTGTTCAAGGCATTCAAGCAATTCAAACCATATATTCTTAAGAACAGAACTAAAGTTATAGTTTCCCACCCAGCTGTCAAATCCCTTTTCGTTCAAAAGGAGTTGGGAGAAACAAGGGGAAATTGGGTCACAGCTCTTCAAGAATATGATTTAGAATTTAAACCAGCTACCATCATCAAAGGACAAGGCCTATATAAATTGCTTACTGAACATCCAATTGATGAAGAGCAGGATTGGAAGAATGAAGCCGAGCTGAATTCAGTCGAAGTATGTCCCATTTTCACAGCTCCCGGATCATGGTATAGGGATTTAGTGCATTACTTGCAACAAGGGTACCTACCAGAACACTGGAGTTCTAAACAAAGAAGGGCCCTCTGTTTAAACTCAGCAGCTTATCAGATCATTGACGGAATACTTTTCAGAAAAAATTATGATGGAGTTTTTCTCAGATGCCTAGAGAAGGAGGATGCAGGTAAATTTGTCAAGGAGTTACACGATGGCCCTGCTGGGGGACATTATTCAGGGGAGACAACAGCTCACAAAATACTGAGAGCTGGCTATTACTGGCCCACTTTATTCCAGGATGCCCATACTTATTCATGGAACTGTGATGTATGCCAAAGGAGCGCTGGAAAATTACCTAAGGCATGAGGACCCTTACAGCCGGTTATCATCTCAGAACCTTTCGAACAATGGGGTATAGATGTCATCGGAGAGATAAAGCCAAATTCTTCTCTACAACATCTATACATCCTGACAGCCACTGACTATTTCACCAGATGGACAGAGGTTGCCCTATTGCGCAAGATCAATGAAGATGCAGTCATCAATTTCTTGAAAGAGAACATCGTAACTAGGTTTGGGGTTCTAATTTCCCTAGTATTTGATAATGCCACTTATTTCTCATATTTTAAAATAAATAAATTTGTTTATGAAAGGGGAATTAAATTGAATTAGTGGACCAATTACTACCCCCAAGGAAATGGACTAGCTGAGTCTTCGAACAAAAACCTCATCTAAATTCTCAAGAAGAATGTGATTGAAAATCAGCGAAGCTGGCATATAGCTCTCCCAAATTCCTTATGGGAAGATAGGGTGACTCCAAAGAATGCATTAGGGGTTTCCCCTTACACCCTTGTCTATGGAGAGGAATCCATCCTCCCTCCCAACATCTTGCTTCCATCCTTGCAATTGTCCCAAGCCTCCCAAGGGTCTGGTAGTCAGATTTTACAATCCAGGATTGACACCCTGCTTCAACTTGAAGAAGCCCGGCAAAAAGCTAAGAACTGATTCCACCAACACCAAGATATAGTCAAAAGATGGTTCGATAAAAGGAAGTCTGGTAAAAGAAGTTTTGAAGTAGGAGATTTAGTTCTGAAATGGGACCATAATCACGAAGGCGAGGGAATGCACACGAAATTCCAACACTTATGGGTAGGCCCTTACAAATTTTTGCAAAGCTCGGCCCATCCACTTACAAGCTAACAGACCTCCAGGGAGAGGAAGTAACCCTTCCCCTCAACTGCCTTGCCTTGAAAGAATACTTTGCATAGTCTCGTTGAGGTTTTCTGTACATAAATAAAAGGTTTCTTTGTTCCTTTGTTTTCTTTGTTGATCTTTGTTTTGTTTTGTTTTGTAGTTAGGTTTGTCAGTACCATTTACTTTTGTCTGGACTTTCTCTTTTATTAGGCTAATAAAACCCAACTCAACCCCTGGCTTAGCGGTAGTACAGAACTCTCAGCAAAAAATTGAAATCTTGAAGGCAGAATCTCATTTGTAAAGAGAAGGAGGCTCTGTGACTTTGCTTCCACTGATCAGCCTTTGAAAATGGAGGGATCTCTTTTTTGTTTGGTCAAAATAACCCCAGTTAAATGACTAATGACCCAATATTTCTCTCTCACTATCTTAAGGCTCCACCCATTTTTATATTAATTCATGTCTCAAGATCCTCTTGTTATTTGGGAACCACGGAAAGGAAGCATTCCTCACAGGGGTATGGTATTTAAATGATCCCATGCTACAAATAAAAGCCTACAGGCTTACATCAAAAGGTCTGATTTTCAGAAATTCTCGCCTCAATCAAAGCATGGATGAGATAAAAGAAAAATGTTCAAACCAAAAAAGTTGATCAAATGACTCAGCACAAGCTAGGTTCTTCTCCGTCCATGAAGCTTGATAAATCGAATAAAATCTATTGCTCACACAAAAGGACATTATGGATTGAAGAACCCAAATCAAGGATTGAAATTTTAAGGAAACTATTTTTGGAAGGCTCAAACAGCAAAAGCTGTCAAATACATGAACATCCAAAAGGATGTAGATAGCACGGGAATGAGGAACAAATGAATATCCCTGTGAAGTATTGTTACAATCCTATGGAGTCCTCTTTGATTAGGACATCATGAAGACAATCCCTAAAAGAATTAACCCCATACTCTAGCCTTGAGAGATTTTGAAAGAAGTACAAGTCTTAGTGTCCTTTCCCCAAAGACCAATATGATTAAGAGATCACCCCATTCGTAAAAGTTGAACTGTGAGGCATTTTGTTGCGCTTGAAGCTATCAATTTAGATGTCATTCTAAGTCATGATGGGATTTTGTTTCAGAGATCTGTGTTCGCCAGTGAATCGCCAATTGTTGTTGCTACAACATCCTTCCCTATAATTTTAAAGATATTTAGGGACCCTCCTTCTACACGTTTTGTAACAAGTGTTTTCCTTGTCTTTCAGGCTTATTTTTTCTCTTTAACATGGCAAAATTTCAACACTTGCTTTCCAAAAGTTTTCTCAATTATTTTCTCTAAGGCAAAGTTACCTTTTCTCTTCAGCGTAATTTTTAGCCTTAACTCAGCCGCTTTGCCACAAATGTTGAGCATAAGTCGGCCGCCCTTTAGCGCAATTGCTAAATCACAAATATTTCGCTTGTCGCAAATGTTGACTATAACTCTGCCGCCCTTTGGCGCAATCCCTAACTATAAGTCTTCCGCTTCGCGCATTTTTTTTTAACCATAAGTCTTCCACTTTGCGCATACGTTGGGTATAATTCAACCGACCCCTTTTGCAAATCTTAGGCCTTTTACCATCCAACGCACAATTTTTAAATGTAAATCGGCCGCCGTTAGCGCACGCTGCTTGGCGCGATTTGTAACCATATCTCGACCGCCATTGCGCAAGACCTATCCTTAGATGAGCACCGACGCACCGATCCTTTAAAAAATCCTTTTCCACGACCCCGTAGCGCAATTTCATTAAAGCGTAAAGAGTTATGTATTACTCCTCCACCGACGCAACCCTCAAATCTAGTTTTGGCGCAGATCTTAATGATACGCTCACCACTTTGGCGCAAGTCTTAAACTTACACTCGCCGCTTTGGCGCAGGACTTAATGTTATGATCGCCGCTTTGGCGCGAAGTTTTATTTTGGTGAGCATGCAACCACGGAGTTGGTAGGGTCATGAATGTGCCCATGTGTCATTTTAAATGCACAAGTTCTTGAGCCCTATGCTCATAACTCCGAACCACCATTTGCTCCAAGGCCACATAAAACCCACAATGGCTTGTATAGCTTGTTGGCATTTGCGTCTAGTATTTCTCATGATTTTTAACTGTGAAATGGTAGCTGCAACTGTGAATTAGTTGATCATTTTGTTAAAACAGTCTCCCATGTTCTGAAGTCATTGGCATATTCTTAATTTTTTCATAATTATTTTGCTAATGCTTGAAAGTCATCTAGTTAAAGCCAGCTCTGTCATGATTTCTTTTACAAATCTGTAGGAAGCTTTGCAATTTTTGCTAATTTCTACATACTCCTTATTTGTACTGCCTCGCTCACCGCAGGTTTGTCATGCATAGAAGGTCTGCAAGGAAGAAGGAGCAGCGCAGGTCAAATCAGATCTGTGCAAGCATGGGATTGCATCAAAGGCAACAATATCTATTCGGAGCAAAATTATCTTGAGAGAGCCCAGTCAATGGACCACCCATAGCCAAAGTGTTGATGGCCCAGCAACCACAAGCGAGCCAGTTGGTGGGGATGAGTCAGCGACTCAGCAAAAGAAGCCAAATAAATATATAAATCAGCAGAATTCTTATTTGTCTTAATGTGAGGAAAAGCTGAAATTCCTTATTGTATAAATGCTTAAGAGAGAGTTGGCTCTTATTTTTGTCTTATATGGAAGGCTTTCCATGATTTGTAGATGTGCACTAAAGGACAAATTAGAAGGTTCTAGAGTTTAGGGTACACCTGTCAGCTCAAGGAGCAATTTGTAAACTTATAAATAGCAGAACAAAAGAAGATAGACAGACTTTTTGCAGGTGAAAGAAATTTTCTAGCTTGTACGAATTACTTTGCTACTTGCTTCAAGAAAGGGAATTTTACCTAATGAAAGCCTGGAGAGGACGTTTTTGTTTGGAAATGTGTATTGAATTCTTGTTGGACTACTCTGGTGTCATTCACATGCTACATGTGAGATCTTTCTTTGCTGTTATGAATTATTTCTGTGTAATGGATGATCTTTCTTTTTTCCTGTACAATGATGTCTCTCTTAAATGAGTAATGGAATGTATTCAGTGAATTAAACCTATCTTTAATATCTGTTATCTTCTGCTGAGATTGCATCTTTATGATTTAATGGCTATCTGTATGATCTTTAGATGTTTCTTTCAGCGTATTGCTCATATTTACAGTTTTCTCCTTGCAAGGATAGATTAGATTTGTTTATACTGTTTTAGGTTAATTTAGGTTAGTTACTTGCATTTAGCTTAGGGAACTTGCATACCATCTTTAAAATTAAAACATATAAACGGTCAATCGGGCCACAACCGGTGTAAAGAACAAGAATCTTTAAATCTTACGGTAGCCGAAACCGTTAACCGGACGGATTTCCCACACCAAACGGTGAGCGATCTAATTGGGCTTGCTTACCGGGGATAATCCCTTGCTGCTTGATGCTGCGATTTTCGGGGCATCAACAAAACCTTATCCATGTGATCCCAACATAAAACTTACCCATAATTCTCCTCCTTTTTCTATTTATCATGCATTTTGAATCACCCAGAACATATATTCCAATCAAAAGCTATGTAAGTTTCAAGTGAACATAACTGTAAAAACCCTAGTTTATAGGTTGTCTTTCTGCCCAACCTCTCTTGGATTATATTTGGAAATTTGACCCCATTGATTTTTTTTGTAGTATATTATTATGTCTTCTTTGCAATGCCACAACTTTGACCAAATTATGATGTTCCAAAAGAAAGTTATGGTCACTTTCCCAAAACTTGTTGTTTTGGTCCTTTTTGGGAGAGTGAACTTGTATGACTTGCCACATGTCAAATAATTTTTTATCTGATTATGAATTATGCCATAACACTATGGTCTGTATTCTTTATAATGCAAATAGTGGCACTCAATTTGGAACTTGCAATATTACGATACAATAGTTTTACCTGGAACACTTGTTTGAGACCAGCTTTTGGACTAATAAAAAAACCTAACTTCCACAAACTATAACTCTCAAATTATAATGAACCAAGAAATAAAAATTTTATCACAGGCACTTCGGTATGTCTCCTTAGTCTCTTCAAAATTTCACTATTTGAAATGTCCCCAAAAACATTTATTGCAAAATTGACTCTTGTACAATTGTTATGCACCAAATTCCCAAACTAGCATGAAATTAGAACGACAGAGTAACCCAACTCCTTGGGAATGAAATAAAGAGATGATAAAGAAGCCTCTTTGAGGGAACAACCTCCTTTTAAAATGCATCAAATGCAAAATATAAGATCGGTTGATCCCTAAAACTAGGTCTGCTTGGTATGTATAGGAGACAAAGGCTGCAATTACAATTAAGGTCCTAGCAGACCAATAAAGACAATACTAATATATTAATAGAAATGCGAATTAATAGAAATGCGATGTCATAATATCTAGGGCTTAATGATTTCTCTTTCCATGCTCATAAATTTTAATAGAGTTGGATTTAATCACACATGTAAACGAACATACAACTATACGTTTTATTTAGGCATGCGTACCCCTGGATTATTAAATCACCAGTGTAAAGTCTAGATGCAAACCTAGGCGTTAATTAAGGGGGCATGTTGTATTCCCAAATACCCGATTATAAAATTTGAGGGGATATGTATTTAACCCAAGTTAATTTTAAAGGGGGGGTGTTGGGTTAATATTGACTTGGTAAAATAGTAATTAGATTGACGTTTATTTGGTCATTAATGCGTTTAGCATTGGTGGTTGATGGGCCCATGGTATTGGGTAACCCATAGTATTATCATATGATGAAGCATATTTAAAGGCTTGAAGAACTCCTTTGTAAAATGCCTAAAGTGGAAAAATTGGCCAAGACTAATAATATATATCTATTGAGTGTTGGTTTTTTCGATAAAAGGTTTCCAAGGTAAAAACTTGTGTATCTTGTGACTTCTTTGTATTTTTGTTTATCTCCCCATGCTTGTAAATTTTAATACTTATTTTTTTAATGACAAAGTTGAGTTGACATTCTACCTAGCACATGTGTAAAAAAAAATTCCAAGGAAAACCTCACGAGGAAACCCAAAGGATGCTTCCCTATATTTGTGGATGCCATCCCTGGTAAAACCTTTGACTTACACTAATGTGCCTCACATAGGCAGATTCCAATCAAACACCTATTTGCGTCAAACTAGCCAAATGCCCAATAACATTGGTGACAATAGGTTGAGCTAACCCCTTGGGCTAATACTTGTGTCAATTGTGTATGTTATTTTATGATTTCATTTATCTTTGTTTAATTAACATCATTACTTATATTTCCACAATACTTATGCATATGTGTTTGGATTGAATACTTATAGAGAATCTTGTGCACATTGTCTATATTTCTCATGCATGTATGTAGTCTTGTAGAACTTTGCGACAACCCGCAAGATAATAAATTCCATGATTACTTGTTGAAGGACAAAACCTTGTACAAGCTAAGTGCCATTTATATTCCCCTTGGAGATGACATACTAAAACAATTGCATGAGGTGCACCATTCAAATGTATCTTGACAGTTTGGAGTTAATAGGAAATTGTGAATTTGCAATGGTATTTCTATTGGTTGAAGATAGCACAAAAGTTCGCCAATTTAATGAGAATATGTTCGCTTTGTAGAATTTCCACACTACAAAACTATAATCTAGGAAAATACACTCCACTTCATGTTTATAGAAAACCATGGAAGTCACTTTGAATGGAAATTCTTAGATGTTTGCTAACAAACAACGGGGATAATGGATACCTTATGGTGCTTGTGTGTTAAGAAATCCTCCCTATGGATAAGTAGGATTCCTCTTGGGAAAAAGCAGGTTCCCTAGACACCTAACCCAAGACAGAAAATAAACAAATGGTTGTTAATTTATCCTAGATCTGGTCTATACACAAGTCGATCTAACCAAACATATGCATGAGAAGGATGAGAAGGGTAGATGTCCTACCTCAGTCTTGAAGGTTGTCCTCGGTGCTCCTTATTGATCCAGCTCCTATCTTGAGGATCCAAATTGATGAGACTGTAAACAAGAGAAAGAGACAAACACCTTCCAAGAACAAGTGTATCAAACTAAATCTATTCACTAACAAGTACAAAAATTCATGCATCCAACATGAGAAACACAATTTGGGAGAATAGGCCAAGTTCATTGATTAGAAATCCAAAGGAAAAAAGTACATGACATGATTATACCTGATATTGTACCAGTAGCATCTCCTCCAAGCTCTCAATCGGAATCCCTTTGAGCACCCTAAGACCATAAGGACCACATCTCTAAGCTATTTTTTGTGTGAGAATCACACAATCGTAAGGATGGTATCTCTAATTTCCCATATATTTTCACTCAAGAATTGGCCTCATTTTATAGGGTGGAGAGGCCAAACCACTTGAAAGATAAGGGTGGATCAAGGGAGGATAATGTGGATCCAAGGAGATCAAGGCCACCTCGAAGAGAAATGAGATCATACTTGAAAGATGCAACAAACCTCCCAAAATCATGCCCAAATGAAGATCCTAGATCCTAGCTCAAATGATAGAAACAGGATTGTCGCCTAAGGCAGAGTACAAAGCAAAAATGTTGAAATTTTCGATCCACAATAGACTAGCAAGGAGAGACAAAGTTGTAATTGTCCCTCCCTATACAAGCAGCAGGAGGCGAAAATTCCTGCACATGGGAAAAATTGAAGGTCCAAATGATGGTATTTCGACCTCCTAATGATGGATTTAACTCCCCAACATAGGTAGGGACCATAATAGGATTTAGGTTTACCTTTAGAACACCTCTACCAAGCAAGACAACCACTTTTTCATGGTGAAAAAGTATGACACTCAAGTGTGACATTTTGAGGTGTAACAGATTCCCCCTAAAGTGTGAGGTTAGAAGGGATCTGGTGGCCGAAACACTTTACCAAGACATAGGTGCAAAGGGTATTTGAAAGAGAGATGAAAAGAAGCTGCAAACAAAGATCAAGCAGTACAACTATACCATCCCCAAGGAGAGCATACCCATGCTCAGAATAAACTGACTCAAAGCATGGTTGTCGACCAATACATTGCAGATCCATGACAATATTGACTTAGGCTACAACCACCAATATACAATGTGGATGTGTACATAAAAATGAATGAATATAGATCATGGATACAAAAATACAAAGTATATCGATCATACAATGATAATACAACCATGACCAATGCAAAAGTGGATCTATGTGACAGTACATCAGCGAGGTCACCAACATGATGTCCATGTGGGAACATACTCAAAAATATCCATCGCAACCTGGGTAGAGTACATAACAAGAGTCCCCGGGGTCTTCAACCCTATCTCAAAATGATATGATTCTAGCCATGCAAATAAAGGTGTTGAATTCGAACATGGTAAAAACCACTTGATTATCGGTCAATGATGTAAACTATTAACAAGTGCAAGGGATATCACCAATGATGACAATGACTCCTAAGGTATCTCACTACATTCCAGCAAATGCGAATAGATGAGTTGGATTCGAACACTCGTGGAATCGTCTGATCAGAGGTCAATGATGTAAACCTACTATCAGAAGCAAGGAAACCTCCCATTGAGGGATGCAGGATTCGACGTACTGAATGGTTTCTAAGTCTAATTCCCAAATGATGTGTTGAAGTCGACAGGAATAGACTCGTCAAAGGAGAGCCATGATGCATCCCACATCATTGACACGAAACTAACACAAGAAAGTGATGTAAAGTGGTGTATCAAATGAGTATAGACTGACATAAGGATGAAAGTCAACAGTACAGCAGAAAGGCTGGCTCAGGTTAACTTCCCTCAAACATTGGTGGCACGACAAGTGACTTGGTAGCATTGACTCAACGAGGCAGAGACCAAAACATAATGCGACAATGACTGAGGCATTCTTCAGATGAACCAAAGGAGTAATACAACTCGTAGAATTGGTATGACTCAGAGGAAAGCATATTACCCAACTGTAAGACAATATGCAAACAGGTGTCATGTTCAATGGTGACAATGAGCTACCATAAGACTTTTCAATAAGACTTAACCCATTTTCCCAATCCCCCCCCATCATTATCTATGAGTACCTCTTTTTTTTTTAACGAGCTTGAGGAGGGTAACATATGCTCGGTATAGCACATCTTAGATGATTGCTCCATCATATGTTTAACGACCATGAAGAAGGAGGGGTTCGGTCCCATATGGGTCCTTCGATGCATGGTTTTACGAGTCCAAAGAAGGTAAACTCGGTGATCTTTTCACATTTAGAGAGTCTGAAAAGGATCGAAAGAAGACTCCAAAATGGTTCTTTTTTCGTAAAGTTAGTCTCCTCACTCGAAAAAGGACAAAACAATGTGAGAGAGAACTCTTCTAGTCAATGACAGACCAGAGTATTTCTTTTTCGTAATTAGTCCAAATGGTCCGAAAAAAGGGTAAACTATCACCAACTGGACGTTGTTGGCTTGGTTTTGCAACCAAGCTTAGTGCAATGGGCACCTGCTAACTAGTAGCAGCAGTCTCAATAGAAATAAATAACAAACTACTTTAAACTACATTAATCATGGATCTATGTAAAATAGATAAGCAAATAATGGAAATATTATCGAAAGCAAAACAATTGACAATATGTAAAAAATGATTTTGTATTAAGAATAGGGGCAAGCAAGTGCTTGCAATGGTAATACCTCCAAGTGGTGAAGATTGTTGAGTAGCTCCAAGGGTGAGCAGCTCCAAGCTCCAAAGGTCTCTTCTCCAAGAAAGCTACAATGGTCAAAAGCTCATGAGAGATTTTGACAGCATGAGGATAGGATGATGGATGGATGGAAAGTGAGGAGCCCCTACCACCTTTTTATAGTTTTTGGTGGTGGGGAATACCATTATGGTTTCGAGGAAACCAATGGTATTGACCAACATGGTTTAGGTACCTTTTCCCTCCTTTTTCATTTTTTGAATATTTTTATTCCCTTTTTAATATTTTTGGGAATTCTGGACCCTTTTTTAGGGTTTTTTATGCTTTCTGAGGAAAAATATTCATTTTGAGTGGAAAAATGGGTGTATTAAGGTCTTTTGGTGACCTTTTGGTGGCTTTAGAGGCTCAAATGGTGAAAAAGTGGACAAATGGGTCATGTGAATAAGGAAATGAGCTAGTGAGCACTTTTTGGGTGTTAATAGATTGCCCCCTGATGTGTGAGGGCAGGAGCTCATCGTATGGCAGATAGACATCATAGTTCTTTTGTCTTTTTTTCTAGGGTTTGGGGAAGAGAAGAGACCGATTGGAGACTGGATCCACAGCCCTTGGAAGCTACAAAATAAACAATATTACATGGCCTCAATATGAATGAGGAATAATCTCTGATAATGGATGAGGCGGGCATACCCATGCTCGTATCAAGACATATACATAATAATTAGTCCTAAGAAGGGGGACCTGAAAATACATAAAAAATATGCTGGTACATCATAATGGTCCAGAGGGGACATCAATTTGGGATGTACTCATGATCATAACATGACTGATCTCAATAACTGATACACTGGAATAAAGCGTCAACCGTTCTGAATAAGGTCTCAGAAGGGTTGATGAACTGCTGAAACTGAAGGTGTCCAACATCTGTAGGGACTCAATGACTGTGAGTCATCACTGGGAAGTACTTGTAACTGTATACTCGAGTGAGTATAAGACTGGGGTACATCTGAATACTGTCACCATGCGCAACCTATATATCTATAGAAAAAATGTAACTGGTTGTTTCCATAGGTAGACTCTCAAATGTGGAAGAGTCAGGTGGTATCCGGGGTCTTGAACAAATCACTGGGCCGACCAATATCCTATGCGAGTCTCAACGATGCGATCACGGTGTTGAAGACGAGCATGTGAGAAACAACCATTTGGAGAGGCATTGAGGACTCCTCTCGAAATGATTCGTAGGCACTCATCATAAATGGTGATGAGTCCAAGACACAGGGACCTCTAGGTCTATCCTCTGGAATAAACTTGGTTGTCGTCTACAGAGGGAGACCAGCAACTAACAAGGAAATGATGTTTCCTTGATAGGAGCGCAAGGTGTAGAACTGAAGTGTGGTAGTACTGATGGTAGGACTGACATACTTGTGGGGATGGGAAGTAATTGGGGTCATATAGTGGGTAGACTCAAACTTCCTTTGTTCAGAGCATGATGACATGGTTGACCTGGCAGCGTAGGGAACTGACTTGTAGGTGTGGGGATCATAGCTTTTAGGGACTGAAGGGTATGTATTGACTCTGGGGGGTCAAGCTGATGGGTGCTGTCGAGGGATTCTTGGGGTGACATACTGCAGAATACTCTGAACAAAGGCGACCAAAATGGGGAAGCTGCCATATGAGTCGACGTGGTCTGTTGTGGCACCAAGAAGCACCATTGGGTCCTTCTTCGTAGTTTTAATGAGCTCCAAGAAGGAATAAAAGTGTGCTCTGAAATTGTACTGTCCTGTGGATTTTGTGAGCCCAGGACTGTTCGTGCTCATGGGTGCTTTCATTTTTAAGGAGTCTGAAAACGATAAGAAGACTCTGCAGTGGTTGTGAGTACCGTCCTGTGGGTTTTTACGAGCCCATGATGGTGATTGCTCGTGGTCGCTTTCATGTTTAGAGAGTCTGAAAGCGGTAAGGGGACTCCATTGGTGTTCTTTTTCGTAAGTTAGTCTCCAAGGCCCGAAAAAGCATAAAATGATGCAAATGGAGAACTCTTCTAGCCGATGTGACTAGAGTATTCCTTTTTCGTAATTAGTCTACAAGGTCCAGAAAAGGGGTAAACTTATACCAGGCAGACACCCTTTCAGATACATTTAGCGAGCATGAAAGGAAGCAAGGTTGCTCGGCGATCTTTTCATTGTTTTAGGAGTCAGAAAAGAGCTTAACAAAAACTCCCTAAGTGCCTTTTTCGTAAAAGGGATTGCTCGGCCCGAAAAAAGGGTAAAATTATACTGAACAAAAAGGGATTGATGAGAGCGAGAAAAGTTCTCAAGCATCATCATGTGTGCGGAATACTGAATTCGGTGACATAAAGATTGTCAAAAGGGGGCAACGGCCAATGTGGCACGCAAATCGAGGTGATGAGTGGCATTTTGAAACAATACCCAGAAAATTATGGGGTGAGAGTGAGAAATGATCTCAAGCATCATCATGAGTGCGGAAAACTGAATTCGGCGATATAAGACTTGTCAAAAACGGACGACGGCCGATGTGGCACGCAAACCGAGGCGACGAGGGGGCATGGGAAAAATGTCCGAAGTAAGCAGAGTGGAACAGGATCCATCTGCGGTCATGCCGAGAAAACAAATATTTAGGTTTTTTGAATTTCTTGTGAAAAAAGAAAATAATACTGTATAATAATGGACGGTGGTGTCCATCAGATTTACTATGGGTAAAATCGCTTGAGGTACAACCCGTTGCGTGGGTTGCGGAGGGGATTTCCCTCTGAATCGGTCAGAATGTATGCCCCCTGTCCGAGGCAAGTGTGTACGATATATGGGCCTTACCACATGGACACAAACTTTCCTTTCCCAGTTTTGTCATGAGCCTGATCGTAGGTGAGGACAAGGTCCCCTTTCGTAAAAGTTGTTGGGTGGACATGTTCATCGATGTGATGTTCCATAATTTTAGGATCGAGGCCAGGCATCTCAGTGTAGGGCCAGGTGAAGACATCACGAAACTCTTGGGAGAGTTCCTTATATGCTTGAGTTTCCGCTTGAGTGCATGATGCACCTAGCGAGATGAGCTCAGGTTTTCCAGGTGTGGTGGAAATGTTGATTTGGATAATAGGGAAAATGTTTGACATGTTCCCTTCCTCAAAGGTATCAGGAGCAGGGATAGGATCCTTAAACCAGTCAACTTTGGTGGGGAGGAAATCTTTGGACTCGACTGCAAATTGGGTGGCTGTGGTGAAGGAGGACTGTTCTGGGAGGAAGTAGGAACGATGGTGCATGTCTTCCCAGGGGTAATCAGGGGCAGTAAGAGCCTCTAGAATCTCCTCATCATTGCAGAAACTTTGAGTGGTCAAATCGTTTGACGAGGTAGTGGTAGTCGAAGAGATCATATAAATGGTGTTAATCTATCTGGATGGGGATGATACGGGAGGGTAGATCTCCTCAATTGTGGGGGGCGCCGTCTCAAGGTCCAAATTATTCATCTCGTAGAGAGCTGCTCTGTAATCTGGGATATCAGGACAGTGATGTGAGTAATGGCCGTAAATACCGCATATCGCACAAGGTTGGTTGGTACGCAGTGATTTATCACGAGGCTTGGGGTTTGGGTCGAGTTTGACAACCGGGATGTTGGGGTCGTCATCAAGCATTTGCATGTGTTCCTGTAATGTGGGCAATTGTGGACATTGATGAGTTGGATGGCCTAACTCATCACACAACGAGCATTTAGGAGGAGCACGAAACACGACGGGAGGTTTAACTGCTTTGGGAGGAGGTACCGCAGTGTATGGTTGTGGGCCTCTACCCCCAATGGGCTTGATAAAAGGAGGGGGATTCGTAGAAGATGAAGGGGTAGTGACAATGGGTTGCACCAGTTGTAGGATGACATTTGGTGTCGGCGGGGGAATGGGAGGCAAAATATACCACACGGGTAAGCCTAAGGTTAACCCGGGGAGGCTAAGGATAGCCATAACCGGGGCGCTTACTACTCCCGAGGGAGGGAATAGGAAGGGGATTGTGTGGATGGGTGTAACATCAATGTGACTAGGTACCAATGGTGGTTTGGGTAACAAGGGTGGTTGATTGTTGGGTGTTTGTGTATTGTGGGAAAGAGTACAGAGGTTAGAGACGTGGGTCGCTGGTGACGGGGGTGGAATGGATTGGAATGTAGAAGTCATCGGCGCGTCGGAGTAAAGTCCAGGTCCCACGGAGGAAACAAATGAGGTAGTTGCACCACAAACAGGTTGTTCAACCATGGGGAGAACATTTTCGGGTGCAGCGGGAGCCTTGGGATCGTAATAGGTGAGTTGGTTGACCTTGACCACGCGTCCGTCATGGGGGAACATCATGGTACGAAAAACGGATGAGGCAACTGCCCGCATGGCATACATGTAGCTGCGACCAAGTAAGAGGTTATAATCAAGTTGGGCATTGATGACCTCTATGTCAATGAGCACAGTTCTACCAGCCAGCTGGATGGGGACATTAGCTAAGAGACCTTGGGGTTGAGCCGAACGACCGTTGTAGGCTCGCAACGCAGTGGTGGACTGCTGGAAAGTAGGGAATCCCAACTTCTGCCAAACGAATGTGGACATAACACATGTAGAGGCACCTTCATCGATAATGCACCGATGAATGACAAGATTCCGAACAGAAACAGAAACTTGGAATGCTAAAGTGGAAGGCAGGCGTGGTTCAGACTGGTCCGAATCGAATGCCATCAGTTGTGAATCATTGGGGTCAATAGCACCAATGGCAAAGAGCAAAGTCTTGCGCCGTGAAGGACAGTTTTTTAAAACTTCTAAAGCAGACATGGATGCGGGAGACTGGGCTAAGTCATCTACAATGTTGTAATTCGACGCAGCGCGAGCATTGGGGTTATTGTTGATACGACGAAGTGGGAAGCGAGGTGCTTTAGAGGCGCCATCGAGTGGAGCCGGAGGTATATGTAACGTCTGATCAGTGGGATGAGCGTTAGTGTTTTTGTCGGTGGGAGGGTCTTCAAGAGTGGAGCCATATTGGTTCCGACAGGTTTGGAGGTTGACATCAGCGGATGACATCATTAACAAGTGGTGGGTACCTGAATCGAACATGGGTTGATAAGGAGCGGCATAAGTGATCTGTTGTTGTGGTGGCGCGTTGCCTTGATGGGGAGCCAATAGCTGAGTGTTCACTACGCCTTGGGTTGGTAGGGGGTTTTGCAGCACCAAAGGTTGTTGCTGATGGGGTGGGGGGTTGGGTGGCGCTTGAGGAGCCACGTGCCCTTGGCGATGGGCGTCATCAGTCCAGAGTTGTTGAGCTCGCTCCAAATGTGGGCAAGCATGTGTGTAGTGGCCATTGACCCAGCATATAGAACATGGGTGGTTTGTTCTCAGATTATTGTTTTTGGGCTGCTTGGGATGACGATCCGAATTTTGGTTGGGAGGTGCAGCATTGTTATTATTTTGAGGATTGGGAGGTGGTGGGCCTTGATTATGTTGTTGGTTGTTGCCGCGGTTACATCCTCTTCCATGGTTTTGTTGTCCACCCTGGTTGTGTTGGTTGTTTTGATATTGGGGCTGATTATGTTGTGTGTACACTTGCCCTTGAGCAGCGGGAGGATTTTGGTTTGCCGCAGGTGCGGGAGCAGGTTGCGGTGGATAATAAGCTGGTGGGGCTGGAGGTGGTCCAGTTACCTGTTGGGGTTGTTGGTAACCCTGAGCTATTGGAGGTGTTGGGTTAGCTGTTGTAGCTTGCTGTGGGTAATACATTGGTTGTGGCGGGAACTGAATTGGGTTCTGGGTAGCCGGTTGGTTATAGTATGTGGGTGGTACATATGTCGATGGCGCTTTCCCATGGCAATGTTGTGGACAAGAGGGTCCATGAGTGTGATGAGTCTGATTCATTGGAGCGTAGGAGGTTGTCGCTCCAGAATTAGATCTAGCCCTAGAGAGGTCTGGGGCATTTATGGTGCTCACCATGCTAAAAGGTTTGATTTGCGGTGTGACTTGGCCAATAATACCATCAGCAGCATGTGATGCCCCCGGCGCGTCACCGCGTGAAGAATCATCTCGTGGGGTGTCTGGTATGATGGTGTAGAGATAACCTGATTGAGCATAAATTAGGTCGAATTGCTGAGCTTTTAGGATAGCTTCTTCCTCTGACTGGGGTCGTTCGGAAGCGACGTCTTTTGCTATGAGGGTTAGGAGTGATTTAAGAAACCAGTCAAAAAATATACGGTCATCCAGTTTAATCTTACAGAGGCTACGACACTTGCGCCACTCATGGATGTGGTCTGTGATGTGGGTAGCTGTGTTTTGTCTGCAAGACAACAGTATTTCAACTCCTGCATCGTAACGTACAGGTAGCTAAAAAAACTGAAGGAAAGTAGAGGCGAGAAACGTAAAAGTATGGTGGGTCCCATGTGGTTGTTCGATGTACCACTTGGCTGCAGAGCCAGTGAACGTTCGTTGCAATAGTCTTAGACGAATGGAGTCATCCACTATGGAGTTAGATGAACACCATGGTGAAAAGACATTATGTGGTTTTGAGGGTCCTCCCCAGGTTTTCCTTCAAACTTGGGTATGTCCGAGGGGAGCTTCGTAGGCATGGGTGGCCATGTAGGGTTGTGCCTGATACGATCGTTGGTTAACCTGGCTAAGTCTGGTAAGTTCAGACTTGCCATGTAAGGTAAACTAGCAGATGGGTGTGGCGTAGTGACTAGGACATAACTATTCATGGTGGCATTATGTAGTAGTCCAGTAGCCCCTAAGGGTATGCTAGGTATTGAAGGTATGTGTCCTCCAACTACCGTGGTTTGGTATGGGCCAGCGTTTCCAAGTGCAACATGGGTTACACTGGGGTTAGGAATAGCGCCAGGAATTCCTGGGATCTGGGTTGTGGTAATGGCAGGTGGTGTGATTCCTATGTTTGGCATACCCATAATAGGAGGTAGTCCTGTGTTGGGCATACCTAAAGGTGGAGTGTCCCCCATATTAGGCATGCCTAGAGGGGTTGTTGTTACCATGGATGGCACAGTAGTGGAAGGGTTTGTGGATGTATCTCCAATGGTATTGGTAAAAAGTGGGTCGAATTGTGTTCTAGCCATGAGGTTGGTTGGTGATAATTCAGTAGGGTTTTCGGATTCAACCTCAGAATCAGATGTGAAGTGAGGCGTGTCAGAATTGGATGACTGTATTTTTGGCCGATGACGTGTCGAGTCAAGGGATAAGGCTCTACGTCGGTGACGTGGAGAGCCAAGTAGACTAAACTGAGGGGGTTCACCCTGAAGACGACGAGATCGTCTTAAATTCTCAATGGTGAGAAATATGTTTTTAAAAAATTTCAGTTTAAGGTAGTGATGTAAAAAACTCGAAACCCTAATGCAACAAAGAGTGTAAAAAAGGGGAGTGAAAATAAAGGCTCTCAGGCCAAAAATCAACCTCAAAAAGCACTTATTATAGCAGCTGTGCTATAATAAGTGGAGGGATGCAACAAAATTGGTCAGAATACCAACAGTCAAACAGTTCCTAGAA
Organism: Larix kaempferi; assembly: GCA_027924585.1. Lineage (NCBI taxonomy): Eukaryota > Viridiplantae > Streptophyta > Pinopsida > Pinales > Pinaceae > Larix > Larix kaempferi. Next base: position 3,030,374 of record BSBM01000182.1, on the reverse strand, counting down.
AAAAAGAGGTGCTACTAGACCAAAGGTGGGTAATGTATCATGCAAACACCTAATTAGAAGTATTGTGAGTCAACAAACGATATCCTCTGCAAGGTGATGAAATCCAAGTCAGACAATATAGAGTGTTGAATCAACGGCTGGATCTCCCCCTACCGGGAGGGAAACCGGGTAGACAATCGTAAAGAGTGGCAACTAGGATACCCTGTTCATGACACGTTCAGAAAAGGTGAATCTATCATTTGGTCCTTTTACCGCAGTACCCCCATACAGGGATACCCCGAGAACTGCGAAAGGTAGCCTTCGGTTACTGAATGGATTGCGGTATTCCACTCAGGCCTCCGGAACCAGTCTCGTGACTTCAACCCTCCTAGGGGAGAGGCCCTCTGATAAACTGGTTGTGACCGTGCCAAAAAATACTGGGGGATTTTGGTTCCCTAATGGACAATAGCTATGTCTCAAATGTAATAACTGAGGGGTGTTATTGGAACACCTATCCCCTCAATTCTACCTAACTACAAAATTCTTTTAAGTGCTCCCCAAGTGGGGTTAAAAGTTGGTTGAGTTTAAGGTAAATTTTAAGGCTCAGTTTAAATTATGTGGCAGAGTGGGTGCAAGTGTGGTATTTAAACTGATTTCCTTCGCTTGGGCGATTTTACAAATGAAAGAAAAGACGCTTCCAGTTTTGCAAAAAATAAAGGCGTTTTTGAAATGTAAATGCTTGAAAAAACTATTCAAAAATAATGGATTTTTGAAATAATTTAAAGGGAAGCAAATAACATAAATATTTCAAGAAATAAATGGATCTCTTAAAAATTGCTTGGGCAAAGTATTGAGCAAACAAACAGTAAAACCTTAACCTAGATAAAATGTAGAAAAATCTGTCTTTCAATTTCTGAAAATTTTGTAAAAAGACTTTTAATGAAGCATTCTAAATAGTAAAAGATTTTTTATGGCTATAAAAATGCAGGAAATTTAATACTGTAAAATATGCTAAATGGGCAGAAAATAGAGCAAAAAATATCTTTCAAAAAATTGGCCGAATTGAAAAAACTTGCATCGTGGGTTTCGGGAAAACAGCCGCGATGGGCCGCGTGGGTTTCGGTCGCGAAGCCGCGATGTGCAGTGCGGATTCCTGTCACACAGTCACGATGGGCAGCGCGGGTTTCAGCCGCGATGTGCAGCGCGGGATTTCGTCACACAGTCGCGATGTGCAGTGCGGCAAATGGCCGCGAAGCCGCGATGTGCAGCGCGTAAATTGGCCGCGAAGCCGCGGTGAGCCGCGCGAAAAAAAGCCGCAAAGTCGCGATGAGCCGTGCGACTGTCAGGCTAAAAATCGTGAGGCGAAAGCCGAAAACGGACGCCGAAAAATGAACCCAAAAATGGAAATTTCGGGCTGTTAATGGCAAAAGAAGGGGCCAAGATCTAGAACAGCAATGGATCTGCTGTCTAGGATGGCAGATCTATGAATTAAACTGACTAAAACTAACAAAAACTAAGATCTAAAGCAAAAAATTGAGATCTAAGAATTTGAAGCCAACGGAGTCGCCAAAAACTGTTGGCTTGGTTTTGCAACCAAGCTTAGTGCAATGGGTACCTGCTAACTAGTAGCAACAGTCTCAATAGAAATAAATAACAAACTACTTTAAACTACATTAGTCATGGATCTATGTAAAATAGATAAGTAAATAATGGAAATATTTTCGAAAGCAAAACAATTGACAATATGTAAAAAATGATTTTGTATTAAGAATAGGGGCAAGCAAGTGCTTGCAATGGTAATACCTCCAAGTGGTGAAGATTGTTGAGTAGCTCCAAGGGTGAGCAGCTCCAAGCTCCAAAGGTCTCTTCTCCAAGATAGCTACAATGGTCAAAAGCTCATGAGATATTTTGACAGCATGAGGATAGGATGATGGATGGATGGAAAGTGAGGAGCCCCTACCACCTTTTTATAGTTTTTGGTGGTGGGGAATACCATTATGGTTTTGAGGAAACCAATGGTATTGACCAACATGGTTTAGGTACATTTTCCCTCCTTTTTCCTTTTTTAAATATTTTTATTCCCTTTTTAATATTTTTGGGAATTCTGGATCCTTTTTTAGGGTTTTTTATGATTTTTTAGGAAAAATATTCATTTTGAGTGGAAAAAGGGGTGTATTAAGGTCTTTTGGTGACCTTTTGGTGGCTTTAGAGGCTCAAATGGTGAAAAAGTGGACAAATGGGTCATGTGAATAAGGAAATGAGCTAGTGAGCACTTTTTGGGTGTTAACAGACGTTCTTTCGAATACTTTTATGAGCATGAAAGAAAGAAGTTTGCTCATCAATCTTTTCATATTGAGGGAGTTCGAAAAGAGCTTAAAGAAGACTCCATAGAGTTCATTTTTCGTATGTGGTCCCACCACGGGGGCTTCACTAGAAGGAAATATAATACCACGTTCATTCATATTGCGGTATTAAATATTCATGAAAAACTAAAAATTATATTGCTTATACATTAAGGGGCAAAGGGTTTTTTTATTTAATGTAACAATACAAAAATACTTTGGGGTCTTTTTTATATGGGCAGGCTGAGAAATATATGCCAAATGGAGATGGCGGGAAATCACGTCTTGAGGCATGCTTGAGTCCAAGGGTTTCATGGTGAAGTGGGTTTCCAGTTGATCATAGTTGAGAGACAGTGGTCATTGACAGCTAATTGTTACCAATAGCACTCAGCCATTGTTACCAATAGCCTTGGGAGGCTCTAAGCCTCCAGGGCCTATTATAGACCCTCGATAGGCCTTGGGGGCTTGAATACCCAACCACTCGTGCCTATTAGAGGCCTTGGGAGGTTTAGTCAGCCTCCTAGAGCTTGTTACAGGCCCTAGGGGCTTGGATACCTAGCCCACAATAGGCTTAGTCAACGATTGGGGAACTGCAACATGCAATCTAAATGTTGTATTATGTGCATTGGCTCTAGTGACATACAAGAAGTGATTTCCTATCTCTCCATTACACCATTAGATGTTGCAAATCATAATGATATGTGGTTGAGTAATTACATTGTGGGTGGGGAATCTACTACATAAGGCTGAGCGGCGTGGGTGTTTGAGGCTGGGACGCGTTCTTGGAGTACTAGGGTTTCAGGCGCTGCCATGGCCGCCCCTGGGGGTGAGGATCCTCCTCCTCCCCCCCTAATTGCTGAGATGGATGCGTTCAGGAGGCTGGTTGCCAGCGGTGGAAAGAGGAAAGCTCCTCCATCGGTCCCAAAATTCATCAAAAAACTTGCAGATATCCCTGAAATCGCCTTGCCAGAGACGACTTCGGTAAAGATTGTTGTAGCCCTGTCTGAGAGAGGTCTAGTTGGCCAATTTATGGGTCTCTGGCCTTCTGCAAAGACCACCGACGACTGGATTCAAAGAAACTGGAAGCCTCACCTCAAGCATGGAGTCACCTGCTACCCTCTGAGCAGTGGTTACTTTCTATTCGAATTCATCAATAAGGATGATAAGGACCTCATCTTCAGAAATGGCCCATACTTTATGGGTACCCAGGGGCTGTACCTGAATCGTTGGACTCCGGATTTGGACCCCACGGTGGATCTGCCTAAGGAGGTGCCGGTCTGGGTCAGGCTCCCCAATCTGCCGGTCCACTGCTGGAACTTTGAAGCGCTGCAAATGATTGGAAACGGAATAGGAAAATTCGTTGATAAGGCAGACAACAAGTCCATCTACAACTGTGCCAGGATATGTGTCGAAGTGGATCTTGAGGCAGGGCTCCCGGAGGCAGTGAAGCTAAAGGTGGGCACTTGGACTCACTTTCAGAAAGTGGATTACGAACACCTCCCATTCAAATGTAGGCTCTTCCAAGAGCACGGGCACTTTCAGAGGAACTGCCCTAAAAACCAATCCCCTGATAAGGAAGAAATGGAAGGATGGCAAAAGGTGAAGAGAAACAAACCGGCCTCAAAAGTCAAGGAAGCAAGACCTGAACAATCGAAGGAACAGCCTCAGGAGAACTTGAACCCTACGAAGGAGCCCACGAAAAAAGACACAGCACCAACAAAGGATCCGGAGAATGAACTTATAGAGATAGCTTCCCACTCCTCGTCCCCTTCAGAAAACCCAGCCAAGAACAAGAACGTCCTCCCAGCAAAAGAAGCTATGAAATCAAATGATGAAAATACCTCCATAGGATCTGAAACCGGAGCTGAATTTGAAGGGGGGGCCACTGAGACAAGCAACTCGGTTGGAACGCCTGAAAAGACTCCAAGAGGAAGGAAACCAGAACGGAAAAAAAGGGAGGAGAAATCATACAGGGGTGTAACAGCAGGAGTCCAGCAAACCATCCCGGATATGATGGAAACTAGATCTTCAAAGAAAGGCAAGGCTTTGAAAGGAGCCACCCCCCCCTCCTCCTGATCCTTATGCAGTTCGTCTCCTGGAACTGTCGAGGGATGGGAAGCAAGACAAAAGAAGAAGCAATCAAAGATCTAATCAGAATGAATTCCCCAGAGATCCTTCTGATCCAGGAGACGAAAATGGAAGAGCCTGAGACCATCCAGGCTAGTAAAAAGTTTTGGAAAAAAGGTGAAGGAAGGGCAGTCAGCTCCAGGGGAGCCTCAGGAGGGATAGCCACCTTCTGGAACTCCTCCACGCTAGATCTGCTAGAGGACTACAGCACCACCCATTGGTTATTCACGAAGTTGCAGCATCGAGACTCGGGGCACCAAATCAGTCTTTTCAACATATATGCTCTGGTTCTCCTTTCAGAAAAAAAAAAAAAAAAAAAAAAAAAAAAAAAAAAAAAAAAAAAAAAAAAAAAAGAATGCTGGGATTCGCTGAACCTGTTCCTGACAGCAAACCGGCATGACAATCTTGTGCTCGCTGGTGATATGAACGTCACCCTCGCCCTCTCGAAAAAGAAAGGAGGCTCTCCCGTAAGAGACCCGGCACGGAAGTGGGTTGAAGATATCATATTGGACTGGGATCTGGAGGACATCAAACCCAGTAGAGGTAATTACACCTGGACAAATAAAAGGGTGGGCCCGGGACATATTGCTACCCGCCTGGATCAATTCCTAGTTCACACCTCCTTTCTAACCCTGGGCCTCTTTGCAAATTATGAAATCCTCCAGGCCTGCACCTCTGATCACAAGCCTATCTCCCTTTCTTTGACCTCTGGAGAAAAATTGGGGCCTATCCCCTTCCGCTTCAGCCCCCTCTGGGTCTCCATGGAAGGCTTCTTTGATCTGGTCTCGGAAACATGGCAAAAATCAGTCTCTGGGTCGCCTTTCTTCATCTGGGAAGAGAAGCTGAGAAGGCTGAAAGCTGCCTTGAAAATATGGTCGAAGAACCAGCTATCCCCTATCTCTGAAAGAATACATGCTCAAAGTGCGCTAGGCAGCCACCAGCTGCTCATGGAGGAAGCCGTGATCACCCTGGAGCTGCTAAAGGTTGAGATCGAACTTCAAAAGGCCCTCCACCTTGCGTTGAGAAGAGAAGAACAGTACTGACGATTAAAGGCACGCTGTCTCTGGCTCAAAGATGGTGATAAAAATACTTCTTTATTTCATAAGCAGGCAGAAGCTCGGAAGAACCACAACACAATTAGAGAAATCCAATTCCATGATCAAACTTTCAACAAATTTGAAGAGATCAAGTTCGCAGCCCACTCTTTCTTCAAAGGTCTATTCACTAAAGAAATGGATATGCTCCCTAGGCTGGATCGATACCCTCTTTCTGAGATCCCCACGCTTATAACTGAGGATGACAATCGCAGGATGATTGCCCCAATTTCGACGAAGGAGATAAAAAAAGCTATCCATGGAATGAATCCTGACAAAGCTCCCAGGCCTGACGGGTTCTCGGCCAGATTTTTCACATCCTACTGGGACATTATTCAGAAGGACCTGGTCAAAATGGTTAGGAAATCTCAGAACTGCAGCAAAATTGGAGGAAGCACCAATTCCTCTTTTCTGACGTTAATTCCTAAAGAAAAAGGTGCCCAAAACTTCTCCAGATTTTGCCCTATCTCGCTCTGCAACACTGGGTACAAAATCATCACCGAAGTTATAACAAACAGAATAAAAAATATTCTCCCTAGGATCATCCCGGAGAACCAGGGGGGCTTCATCCAGGGCAGACAAATTCAGGATAACATCATCCTGGTACAAGAGGCAATCCATTCAAGCTGTCATCGGAAAGAGAAAGGTATGATAGTCAAACTCGACCTTGCCAATGCCTTTGATAGAGTTCGGTTAAAATTTCTCTTTGCTGTAATGCATAAAATGGGATTCCATCCCCAGTTAGTCAACTGGATCAAAGCTTGCATTTTGGGACCCTGGATCGCCCCCTTGGTAAACGGGAGACCGGCAAACTTCTTCCAAGCCTCTAGCGGCCTTAGGCAGGGCTGCCCACTGTCCCCCCTGCTTTATGTCATCCAAGCTTCTGTCCTTAGCTTTCAGCTAGACAAGAACGTTCAGCAGCATTCTCTAAGGGGGCTCTCTATCACCCCAAGAGTGAAGAGATTGAATCATGCCCAGTTCGCTGACGATACCCTTCTCTTGGGTTAGGCTAATCTCACAACGGCCAGATCCTTCAAGAATGAGCTGGATGCTTATACCGAGGCCTCAGGTAGCGAAATCAGTTTGAGGAAAAGCAAAATCTACAGCTGGAACTGCCCCCCCCCATCGAAATGACAGAGATATCTAGGACGCTGGAAATGGAAGGAACTGCCAGGTGGGACTCCATAAAATATCTCGGAATTCCTCTTGTGAAATCTGCCCCCAGAAAGAGTCTTTGGATGCCCTTGATGGACAAATTAAAGAGCAAAATTTTGACATGGGGGGCTTCCTGGCTGAACAAAGCAAGTAAAATTGTTCTTATCAATTTTGTCCTAACCTCCCTTCCAGTCTACCAAGCCTCGCTCATTTTAGCCCCAAAAGGAATAGTGCAAGAGATTGACAAAATTTTGAGGAAATTCCTTTGGGAAGGGGGAAGGAATGAGGGGAGGAAAATGCACTTAGTAAGCTGGAACAAAGTCAAAGCTCCAAAATGGGAAGGAGGGTTGCATATCAGAGACGTGGCCACTCAGAATCTAGCAATGGGAGGAAACATTTTATGGAAAATGATAAGGGGGAAAACCACGTGGAGCACCAAAGCTCTAAGAACAAAGTATTTCAGAGGTCACAAAGAAATGTGCCTGGACTGTCCCCCAAGGACTAGGAAAGGTTCTCCAATCCTCACTCTCTGTCTTAAATCCCTGAATATGATATCTTCCAACCTCACTTGGATCCCAGGAAATGGCCTCAAAATCAAGTTCTGGGAAGACTCCATTCTAGGGCAGTCTCCTCTTAACACCTTAGAGGGAATGGAGAATATTAAAAACTGGCTTCACTCGCTTAGCAAATTCACCCTATGGGATCTATCAAGTTGGGGCCCGGATGACTCCTGGACCAAATGGAACTTGGGGGCTGTACCAGAAGCTCTCGAAAATGAAGCAAGCTCTCTCTTAGATGCTCTTCAAGGGCTCTCCCCCATTTCCTCAAAGCTGAAGGATAAAAGAGGATGGGGCTCCTCCTCTGGAAAGTACTCTGCTACTGCTGGCTATGCAGCCCTTAAAGCCATCCCTTGGGTTGCCCCAGATCCCTCGGTTTGGAGGAACCTCTGGAACCATCCCTCACTCCCCAAAATTGATTTGTTTTGCTGGTCACTTCTGCATGATAGTATTTTAACCTGGGACAATCTTCTAAAAAGAGGCTGGGAAGGGCCCTCAAGATGCCCGCTTTGTGCTAGCCATGAGGAAAACTCGACCCATCTGTTTCTGCAGTGCTCCTTTGCTATTGAGCTCTGGAATATTCTTCTTGATCAGCTGAACCTGTCTCTCCCCCCTTCCATCCCCGCCTTGTTTGCCTTCTGGCCCGACTTAGCACCCTTCCCTCTCTCTCAAATGAAGTTGTTAAAGATGTGTTGGATGTGGGTTCCTAAAATCCTTTGCTGGAAAGTTTGGCTGGAGCGTAACAACAGAATTTTTAGGGAAATAGCAGGCACGTCGGCCCAACTGGCAACCAAAGTGAAGGCCTTGATTGGGGAGCTGGTAGCCTCAAATCCAAAAGTTTCAAATGAAACCACCCCTGACATTAAAGAGCACTGCTGGTTCCATGAGCTAGACCCCTCTCTTCTTACCAGAATCAAGATCTCCTTGAAGCATCAGACTCCGTGGGAAATCAGGTTAGAGGAGCAAGAGTTTATAAAATGGAGATCCTCTCTGAATGAGCACATTCTGCAGGTGGACGAGGCCTCGAAAGGGAATCCCGGGCCTGCGGGAAGTGGAGGAGTTCTGATAGACCAATCCGGTAAAATTATCCTCAACTTCTCCTGGGGGTTGGGCAAAAAATCCAACAATGCTGCTGAAATCCTCGCGGTTTGGCAGGGCCTAAATCAGGCTAGAAAGCTTTCCATTAAGAAGCTCGTTATCATTGGGGATTCCCGAATAATCATCCAGTCTCTCATCCTGAAGAAGGCCTCTAAGAGCATGGAGTTGGCCCAACATTACATGACAGTCATAACTCAGATGAATGCTTTCGAGGAGGTAAAACTATACCATGTCCTTTGGAATCTCAATCAAAACGCAGATCAGGAAGCAAATCTGGGAGTCTCCCAGAGCAAGGGAGTTCTGTGTCTTAATGGAACCTATAATCACGTGCCCATCCCTTAGTGCAAGTGGAGAGGACTATGTTAGATTTGACCAGGAATGGCAGATGAGAAATTCGGTTTCAAAAGGCAAAGATTCCCCTTGTCGGCGAGCAGATTGAGACATTCGAGGAACAAAGTGGACAGGAAGAAGACAAATATTGACCAGAGTTCGTATCATGATCTCTGCTCTCCTGGTAACGGGCCTGCTTCTAATGGAAGTGGAAAATCTCTGTTCCAGCTAGGGAAATTGCAGGCATTCGATGAGAATCATTTCATAAATCAGATGACAACAAATGATCGTGCCTACATCAGGATGCACTCTCACTCTGTTATCAGCAACCAGCTCTACAAATCGATGAAGGAGTCACTAAGCATCTTTCAGACCACGAGCAGGAGATCGGGAGGGGAGCAAATCAGGTCAAGCATTGGCTTCAAGCTCGTCCTCCATTTTAGAAGCTCACCTCTAAAGTATGGACGATATGACAGAACTATAGGCTGTAGCTCTCAAGGTGGAGCACATGTAGACAAGAGACAAGTTGACAAGCATAATGGATCTGGCAAATGCTGCAGGTGGATTGGGAAATCGGTTGGCAGAGCTGGATTAAGAAAGGTATAGGTAATGCTCTAGGAGAATGGAAAGACTCCATAACAGAACATTGAAATCGTTCAGAGTATTCTCAGTAATCCTAGTGACACCTTTTACGTTCATGCATTAAGAATCTTTTGTCTGTATTGCAAACTCCAGAACTTTTGTAATGGGTGAAATAATATTCCCTGCCGTATCTCTGGATTTATGCTTATGCTGGACAAGCATCAATGGATGTAAAGATACTGGCAGCTGTTTAGCCAGATGATTTATAAAATAGTCCTATAACCGTTTTAGTAAAAAAAATTACATTGTGGGTGAAGTAATGTGCATCCACAATATACATTGAAAGAAGCAAGGTGCATTGTAGAATGCATGTGGGGTCACAAGAGGGGTATCATATCAATATACTAGGTAGAAATATAAAGGGGTATAGAAAATGTTAATGAAAAAATTGATACATAGAATATTTAGTGAAAACATGGTTTTTTTAAATTGAGAAGGCATATTGGGAGGGGGTTAAAAAAATGATTTTGGAAGGTATTTTCCAATATTTAGTGAAATTAGGCGTATAGTTTCATATGCCATGAACGAACGTGCTATGATAGCAGTTTATTGAGTGAAGCCCCCGTGGGTCCCACGAGGTCGAAAAGGGGATAAACTATCACTCGAAAGACGACTTTTTCATGCTTGATAACCAAGTATGACAAAGGTAAAAAGTAAACTCGACACAGTTCTTTTTCCGTAAATAGTCTAGCGAGGCCAGATAGAGAGATAAACCTATACTCGTTAGACACTTCCTCATTATTTTGCGAGTACAAGAAAAGCGAACTAAACTCGACACCTTTTTACTCAATTTTAATGAGCACGATTATGGTATCAAAAGCACTCGGGATATTTTTCATGTTTTGACAAGAGCACGGAAAAGTAAAAAGTAATCTCAACATCGTTTTCATGTTTTAACCAGAGCAGGAAAAATTTACAAGTAAGCTCAACACCTCTTATTGTTTTTTATGAGCTCGAAGATGGGTGAAAAGAATGCTCGAGTTGTCTGCTTCATTTTTAAACAAGCTTGAAACAGAGAATGAACTATGCTCGGGGTTTCATTTTTATCAAGCTTGGAACCAAAAAATAATCCATGCTCAATATGATACCCATTGGCGGGTTCCTTCCCAACATGATATCCAAAGGTTGGTACTTGGGGTGATATCCATTAACGAGTTTTCTCCAAACGCGATGTCCAGAGGTTGGAACGTTTCCCCCAACATAATCAGTAAAAGTTAGTGGCTTAACTCCAATATGAGTTCCAGAGGCTAGGGATATTCCCCGCAAGCTTCGTTTCATCCGTCGACTCTTCTTTTGAACCCAACTAGACTCCTGGCTACTAATAAGAATATTTTCACCAGAGAGGGAGGAAGAAAGAGGATCAAGTGACACAGGTGGAGGAAATGAAGGTTTAGGTACTAAGTCTGGTGGAAGACTTGACTCAATGGGAGGGGAATCTATTTCATTTTTTAATGAGCTTGACGCAGAAAGCAAACTATGCTCGGGTTATGCGTTTCATTTTTCAATGATATTGACACATAAGGCGAACTATGCTCGTAATTATCTATTTCATTTTTTAACGATTTTAACACAGAAAGTGAACTATGCCCGTGGCCCTTATCCATTGTTTCCAAGAGTTCTTCATCAGATGGAAGAACAATGCTTTGGAAAAAATGCATGCCAAGAGACTCGATAGAGGTAACAGGGGGAAGATAAGGCTCCAATGCCCCCATTGAAGGGTTCACCATGTAAACTATGGGATCTAAATTAAGAGAATTTGAGTATACAATGGGTGCCTATTTCTCAATAGTAGTGGAAGACATGGGAGATAATGCCACATATTTAACCTGTGGCAGGGGGGATACCACTTGAACATAAGGAACATTCAGGGAAGTTGGATGGTCAACACTCATACAATGATTGGGACTAACAAACTAAAGTTGATTGGTGGTCACTATGCCCCCATCATCGGTAAAATGCATCACTCGAAAGAGTGTGGACACGACAGCTTTCATAGCATGGACATAGTCTCACCCAAGGAGAAAGTTAAAATCCAAGGGGCCTTGGACCACTACAACACCAATGCAAGCATTTTTTCCCTCTAAGGTGATGGAAATATGAGGGAGGATCCCTAAATATTCACTAGATCTTCTATTAAAATCCAGTGGGTGATTAATGGCTAGTATAAGCTCAGGAGAACATACAACTTGCCAAGCAGTTGAGGATAAAATACTAATAGAGGCCCCTTCATTTATGATAGTGTGATATATGTACCTATCAAAATCCCGCACAGTCATTTGAAAAGGCATGCGGGAAGGAAGAGGAGGCTCTGCTAGCTTATTCCAATCAAAGGAAATGTCCTCAGTACTTGGAGGGGGGTCCATTGAAACGGACGGATGTCCCCTCATCCATAACAATTAGAACTGACAAAGAAAACAACAGTGGCATTCAATTCACTCTCTAATGGAAGAGTGGAGTCAACCGAAAATCGATTCGTGTTGACTACTTCATCAACCAGAGGTTGGGTAGAGGAGGACCCTTGGGAAGCAACTGAAGGTTATTGTTGGGCAATGACACTGCCTTCCAACAATTGTGAATCCTCCTCTTTACAAGTGAAAAGGTAAGTATAATGACTTCCCTTGCATAACTTACAAGTAAACTTGACTTTCCCTTTTTACCCCCAACATTATCATCACTAGTCGATGGATCGTCACTGGCTTGACCTGCAGAGGTTGGTGAGACGGGTTGTTGAGGATTCTAATACCACACTTCCAAAACCTTTGGAACACTAGGGAAATGGTTAAGAAGTGATCATCCTTACAAATCCTGCAAGGGGACTTGGGGTTTATGACCTATGTTATTACGCTTCTCAACATTATCAACACTCCCAACTTGATTAACAGTGGCTGGTTGATTTCCCCCTTGCTTATTTTTCTTCTTCGTGTTCTTCCTTTTCTTGTTCTTCTTAGCCTCCTGGTTACTAGGTGTTGTCACCAGATCTGTCCTACAAAATTCTCAGATTATAGCAGCACACCTGTAAAGAGAGACTTCAATTTTCACTGCCAGAATAGTCAAATCTCAAATTTATGTGTCAATCTTAGTTATTTGCTCTTCATTTCAACACGGATTTGGAAATTAAAATTGTAAATATTGAGAAGACCACCAGTATATTGGCACTTGCTCATGAACTGCTTGGAAGTAATTATAAAGAAGGTGTTATAGAACTCAATGCCTTTGATGACAGGGGTATCGATGTTGTGAGAAACAAGATTAAAATGTTTGCACAGAAGAAGGAAACTCTTCCTCCAGGGAGGCGCAAGATTATAATTTTGGATGAGGCTGATAGCATGACAGGTGGAGCTCAACAAGCTCTTAGGATCACCATGGAAATCTTCTCTAATTCAACAAGATTTTCCCTTGCATGTAACGCTTCAGCCAAAGTCATTGAGCCCATATAGAGTAGATGTGTTATTGTTCGTTTCTCATAGTTATCAGACCAGGAGATCCTTGGACGTCTTATGCGGGTGGCTGAAGCTGAAAAGGTAGCTTGTGTACCTGAAGGACTGGAAGAAATTATATCCGCAGCTGATGGAGACATGAGGCAAGCTTTGAATAATCTACAAGCCACATACAGTGGTTTTCAGTTTGTCAACCAAGAGAATGTGTTTAGGGTCTGTGATCAACCTCATTGTTTAGATGTGAAAAGCATGGTCCAAAATGTACTAGAAGGGAACTTTGATGAGACCTGTAGTCATCTAAAGGGTTTGTATGATCTTGGTTATTCTGCAACTGACCTCATTATAACACTTTTCCGTGTGATTAAAAATTATGATATGCTCGACTATCTGAAGCTATAATTTATAAGGGAAACTGGTTTTGCACATATGAGAATATCAGATGGAGTTGGTTCGCTTCTCCAGTTATCTGGTCTTCATGTCAAGTTATCCATTGTCCGAGATACATCCAAAGTTGCATAGCTATTTTTGGGTTTGGTAATGTGTTTTGTTCAGGACATGTAAAGCTAGTTGTATGAGAAACAAATTCTATAATAGCAAGGGTGTAAGGAAATCAATGAGAAACATGCCCTGCATATGCTATATTTTAAATATTTTTCTAACCATCATACTTACAAAACTCGAAACCAACTGCTAAAGCCCGCTTTGTCTAGGTCCTTGCCTCCATTTCTTATACACTACGCGTAGAGGATGATGTAAAACTTGTGCAGAGTTCTTGTCACAACTGTTTAAAAAATTACCTCTCAGAGCTTGATGGAAGAAATTACAAATGTCATTGGGTTTTACACAGATCCCACGAGATGTTCGATGAAGAAATAAAGAAGCACATCTTAAAATGATGGCAAGTATCAAAATGTGACAGCTATTGATAATAGGTGGCAGAGTAACAACCAGAAATCTAGAAGCAATTCCATGATTGAAGGAGTATTTCAACAACCCGAGGAATGTAAATTAATAAACAATATCAAGGTGTCAAGGCCTTGATAAGATCTTATCATTAAACTATGTTTTAATATAATAATCCCAGATTTTTAGGCCACAAATCAAGCATAGAATCAACAACCATCTCCAATTGGAAAAAAGAAGAGATTGAACATGAATCGAATTTTCCAAATTTGAAGGTTGAGTTTTGCATTTGAGGACACATTTAACACATCACTTAGCAGTTACAGATTTTGAGGGTGATTGGTGATGAGATGGTAGTCAAAGGGTTCAACGGGCAGATAATCAGAGTCTTTCCAGATCTTTTGTGATTAAATTTAAAAGTCAGGCAATAGCTTATTTTTGGTACTTTCTCTTATAAATATTGTAATCTGTAATGTAGTGAAAGGAGAGAGGGGGGTTCCAGTCGAGGGCTGAGAATGTATTAAGGATAATTTGGAGATCAGACTGTAGTCTTTATTCTATAGGCATGTATTACATTTTCACTATGTTTAAAGAATGCTTTGAAGTGATTGTTTTCGGGATGAGCCTGTTTGCTTAATTTTTTTTTGTAATAGCTGCAAATTATATTAGTTTAATAAAAGTACAAAATAGGTTACAGTCCACAATGGTTTGGACCAGAGGTGCCATCCATCCCTGTCAAGAGAGTTGATGAAAATCAAGATATTACAATATAAAAAACCCTGTCTGCGGGGGGGAGGACTAGATAAAAATTCAAATCGTTCATAGTCTTAGCAGCGTTCTACAGACAGTGCATAATTAACTAGGCGAAAAGAGATAAACAAATGACATCAGAGAAACTTGCTCATTCAGTTGGAGCCTCCTCCAGAATTGGGCAGCCGTATGTTGTGTTGTCCTTCCACGCTTTGGTCGAAATCGGAGTGGCATTCTCCAGCATAGAAGTCAAAGTCCCTGGAATGATCATGGGCCTGATAGGAGTCAGATGCTTGACGGGCAATGGAGCAGTCTTCCTGGGCAGAACAGGGGCGAAGGCAGACTGTTCATTGCGAGTACGTTTCGCCAGAATGGGACCCAAGGTGCTTGGGACAGGGAAAGAGGTTTGAGACCTCTCCTTTCCTTTCAAAGGATCTTTTCCGTGTGTCTTGGCCACAGTGTTGCCATCGGGGTTGAGCCTATCCAGGCCATGTGTAGAGTTCAGGATAGCAGCCGATGAGGTGGCACCAGGGGTGGTGCCATCAGAGCGTAACTCACGGCTGAAGGGTTTGACAGCAGTGTAGGAGTCCCAGCAATGTGTTTTGTTCAAGGTGCCAAGAGTGGAAGCCCAGTTGGGCAGAGTAGCAAGCAGGGACTGTGTGGCATGGTGTGCAGAGGCCCAGTTCAGCTGCATGTCTTCCATAAGTTGCCCCATCATATTTTTAACAAGCCGGTAAGGATCCCATTGCTGCTCATGGTTTCCAATTGCCATGGTTTCTGTTATGATCCGAGCCTCCCAGTTGTCCAGTAGCAGCCGAATTGGAATGGATATTTCCGGACTGTAACCCTTCTTCAGGGGAGTTTCCTTCAGAGCATTATCATCCTTCTTGGTTTTAGTCTTGGCTCCCTTCGTCCTTCCCATAGCGGCTGTAGGGGAGGCGATACGAACGCAAGAGATGCAGGAGTGCACAGGGAGCGTAGAGATGAGAGCATGAAGCACCTGTAGAATGTTTTGGTAGTTGAGCGTCATTGACCAAGAAGACCGATGATCAATGCCTTGAGCTCAGAGCCTGTGGTTCGCACGCAGGAGGCCCATCTTCGTGGTATCCAAGTAGGCCGAAGCAACGTCGAGGATGGGCATATTAAATGGCCAAGCTGCTTGACGTCGTTTGGGTGACGTTAGCGTGGGTGTGTGTAGGGGACGTGTGCCCAGGTGTCGCGTGAATGCACCCATCTGTCAACCGCGTGGATCTGGTACCCGCATCCGGGAAGCTTGTTTGCTTTATGTTTAGGGTTCTTTCCCTCCTACTTATCATAAATAGGCTCTTTAGGCCCCTTATTGTATTCATCTTGTCACAAATGAGCGTAGCCACCACATCTCTTCTTAGAGATATAGCTACCACCATTCTAGCTGCTTTTATTTTACAGTTTGTTTTGTTTCATTCATTTAATAGAATCTGAGTTTACTGTATCACTGTGTTTCTTGTCATATATCTATGTATGTGAATATATTTATGCTATTTCATTTCATTCTCACATAAATCTGGATCAGATAAAGGAAGTAAGGATCTTCCGGAGACGGGAGATGAGGCCATCATCGAAGAAATGAGAGACAATTACCCACAACTACTCCGTAATGGACTTCCAGAGGTGTAAGTACCGGATGCAACCAAGTACCCTCCTAAGGAGACAAAATCATGTGTTGTACGTGTTTCTCAGGTACTAACACTACTACTACTGTAGTCACCTAGGAAGGTAACCTAGGAAAAACAACTAAGGCTACCACTTCACACTTAGTGGTTGGGTGGAACGGTCGTGGGAGAAGGCTTCTGCGAATGGGAAGGGAACATAAGACAATTGTCTTAGACCAGAAGCAACTCAGATAGCGATGTCACCCCAAGGACTTGACACTACTAAGATTACTCCCAAACTCGCATAACCCCATATAGAGAGAGAATGTCAGGGACCAGTCTGGACACTCTTCTCGAATTCTCCTACTACTCGACTCCTATGTTATAGGAGCTTTCCCAACAAGCACTTTGTGTTACTAATGGATTTTCGCTCTTTAGTATTCCTAGTTTTGTTTTAGTGGCCTTGGATAATTCACTCTCCACCCTATAACCAAGGCCCTAAAATCCTAGACTTGTTGGTTTTCTATAAAAGAAAAGAGTCTAATTGATTTTAGATTACGTTCCTTATTCATTTTATGGTTATTTATTACTCAATAGGGTAAGCATAAGTGAACTAGATGGTGTTTTGACTCTGTTGACGCCAAAAGTTTCCTCATCATGTTTAACCCCTAACTTCATAACCGTATCCCTTATTTTTCCCCACGTTATACCTTCACCTATACAAAAAATCCAATGTCAAAGATTAAAATTAGCCCTTAATTATTATTTCCTATCCAAAATAAGGAAATGCGGCATAATTCCCTCTAAAAATGAGAAAATCCCCCAAATTATGGAAAATCCCCAAAAAATATAAAAAATAAAAATAAACAAAAATGGGAGAAAAAAAAATTCAAAAAGAGAGAAAAAGGAGGGAAAACCCTAAAAGCCATCCAAAACCATCAACCAATACCAAGGTCCACCAAAAACCACGGGCACCAAACCAAGGGAAAAAATTCTTATAAAGAATGGTGAAGGCTCCCATTTTTCACATTCCATTTTCACCCTCTGTCGGAATTTCACCATCAACTTGAAGCCCTCATTTGACTTCTTGTTTCACCCATTCTTTAGTGTTGGCTACCCTTTGTGTAGTGTCCCTTTTAATGAATTTGTAAAAACCAGGGAAAATTGCAATTTTGGCCAATTCGACCCTTAGACTAGTATTGACTCAACTGCTTCCAAATGACTTCGAATGCTTTCGAATTGGGTCTGAATGAGTTTGGAAGGTATTCAAACATATAAATGAGGATGATGGATGCTAGGAAACTCTCAAAACACATCTGCAACATTCATTTATAATCAGGGAAAAATAGGGAACTTTACTAGTCAAATCGAGGTTCAAAACCCCCAAGGGTAGGGGACAAATATGGATTCCCAAACACTGTAAGACCTTCCCAAATTTCAGAACAGAGACATGGTATTGATAAAGGACTTCAATGGGCTCCCCAATTCATCATCAATTAGTGTTTATAGGCTTCTGCAACTTCCATAAATCATATGTTTGTATACTAGCTTTAACATAGTGGGAAATGATAGTAAATCTTCACAAATGGTTATGAAACTTAAGAATATTTCTCCCAATGCTTCTCTAATGAATATTAAACTTCTTCAACATATTAATGGTTCTCCATACAACAATAAAATATCAGAGTTTGACTGAACCATTCGAATTTGATACCACTTCAAGTGCTTACAAAAAGGCATTGGGGAAATGGCACCATTTAATCATAGTTTGGCATTTGTACATAAAATCTCTTGGAGTTTCGATCTGAAAGTCTTATGAGCAGTAAATACAGAGTATATATATCAGATTACAAGAATACGGGGCCTCAAGATCTATCCCAAAGAGATTATCACATCACCAAGTGCGCCTCTCCTCAAGGAGCAAGAATATGACAAGAAATGGGAGAATAGTTGTAGAAGCAAGCTGAAGGAGATGTGATCACGAGCTGCCCTGTAGCTTCAACCTGCAACAAATGAATCCATTGTAGCTCCAAATGAAAGGTCTGAATGGCCTCTCCAATTTCCAATTAGGATGGGAAGCTTTCACCCTCGAAATTGGTGCCAAGGCAAGTAGAATAACACTCTACTAGCTCTCCTCTCCAAATGCAAAATGTAAAATTATCAAAAGCCACTATCCTTCTTTGTTTTTGACTTTTATAAACTTCCAAAGACCTCCTTAGCTCGAATTCCATCCATGAGATTCATGCCAACTCAAATTAGGAAGAGATTCCAATGTATGCCACTTGTCCCTCCATTCCTAGCCTCCCCCTTCACTCAATTCGAATGGGTGACTCTCTGGCTGCCCTAACTCTCTTGTGCGCCCTCTTGGAGGCTATTTTTAGCCCTGACATGTCATATATGTCAGATGTCAGCCATCGAGTCTGATTTGTGTCATAGGTGTCATAGAATCTTCATCATTGTTGTCATAGAAGCTAGGGAATCTAGCCCAAGTGTCTCAATATCTCTCAAATGCCTCTTCCTCTTCCATGGGAGTTACTCTTCCACTCCAATTCGACTTTCATTGAGTCATTCCAAGTATATTGACCTTCCAACTCCCCAAGAACATTAAACTCCACCTTGGATTCGAATGGGTGAGAAACATTAGATTTGGAATACGGGAACTAATAAACCCCAAATGGACATTAGATTGACATAAATATATTAAAAGGGGTTAAATAATATTTATGATAGGAAAATAAGGTGGCACTTGGTCATGGAGACACATTGGTGGTGTGGGACCCACACAAAGCTAGATTCCTCGTGCCACATGGCATCCCATTCTCACCCATTTGAATCCAAGGTGGAGTCTAATGTTCTTGGGGAGTTGGAAGGTTGATATATTTGGAATGACTCAATGAAGGTCGAATTGGAGTGGAAGAGTAACTCCCATGGAAGAGGAAGAGGCATTTGAGAGATATTGAGACACTTGGGCTAGATTCCCTAACTTATATGACAACAATGATGAAGATGCTATGACACCTATGACACAAATCAGACTTGATGGCTGGCATCTGACATATATGACATGTCAGGGCTAAAAATATCCTCCAAGAGGGCGCACGAGGGAGTTAGGGCAGCCAGAGAGTCACCCATTCGAATTGAGTGAAGGGGGAGGCTAGGAATGGAGGGACAAGTGGCATACACTGGAATCTCTTCCTAATTTGAGTTGACATGAATCTCATGGATGGAATTCGAGCTAAGGAGGTCTTTGGAAGTTTATAAAAGTCAAGAACAAAGAAAGATAGTGGCTTTTGATCATTTTACATTTTGCATTTGGAGAGGAGAGCTAGTAGAGTGTTATTCTACTTGCCTTAGCACCAATTTCGAGGGTGAAAGGTTCCCATCCTAATTGGAAATTGGAGAGGCCATTCAGACCTTTCATTTGGAGCTACAATGGATTCATTTGTTGTAGGTTGAAGCTATAGGGAAGCTCATGTTCACATCTCCTTCAACTTGCTTCTATAACTATTCTCCCATTTCTTATCATATTCTTGCTCCTTGAGGAGAGGCGCACTTGGTGAGGTGATAATCTCTTTGGGATAGATCTTGAGGCCCCGTATTCTTGTAATCTGATATATATACTCTGTATTTACTGCTTAGAAGACTTTCAGATCAAAACTCCAAGAGATTTTATGTCCAAATGCTAAACTATGATTAAATGGTGCCATTTCCCCAATACCTTTTTGTAAGCACTTGAAGTGGTATCGAATTCGAATGGTTCAGTCAAACTCTGATATATTATTGTTGTATGGAGCACCATTAATATGCTAAAGACGTTTCATATTCATTAGATAAGCATTGGGAGCAATATTCTTAAGTTTCATAACCATTGTGAAGATTTACTATCATTTCCCCCTATGTTAAAGCTAGTATACAAACCCCTGATTTATGGAAGTTGAAGAAGCCTATAGAAACTAATTGATGCTGCATTGGGAATCCCATTGAAGTCCTTTATTAGTACTATGTATCGTTTCTAAAATTTGGGGAGGTATTACAGTGTTTGGGAAGCCATCTTTGTCCCTTACCCTTGGGGTTTTGAACCTCGATTTTGACTAGTAAAGTTCCCTAATTTTCCCTGATTATAAATGAATGTTGCAGAAGTGTTTTAAGAGTGTCCAAGCATACATAAGCCTCATTTACATGTCTTAATACCTTCCAATCTCATTAAGATCCAATTCGGAACCATTTGGAGCCATTTGGAAGCAGTTGAGTCAATACTAGTCTAAGGGTCGAATTGGTCACTATTTGCAATTTTTCCTAGTGTTTGCAAATTCTTAAAAAGGGACACTACATTAACACAGAGGAGCATTGTAAAGCTTCATGTTTTTTGGTGTATAAATGCATCCCATTAACGAAAAATTGGAGTTGATATTATGCCCAATACTTGCACAAAATTTGTATACTATTGTGTGATTTCATTTCTATATGTTTTGCTACCTTCGTTATTTATCTTTTATCTTGTCATAATATAGCCACTGTACATGAGAGTTTATGGCAATTCAACTATTGTTGTGGATGTATTGATTTTGCTAGGGACTCTATCTTAGAGCACACTGTATTAAAGTTAATATCATGGTTAAGTAATGGATTGGCTAAAAGCAAAAGTAAGAGATAGATTGAGAGCTCCTTATTTGTACTTGTGCTATATATATTACGAGCAATAATATATGAGTAGATTCTTACTGCCCCATCATCAAGTAATTTAGTTTTGTATTGTTGTAATTGATTGCTTGTCCCCATGAATATTAATTAACATGATCTTTGTGCGACAATTGGGTTGCAAGTTGTTGCATGACAAAGGGGAGTGAAAGTGAAAGTGACACCCCACCCCACCAATGTTATAGGGAAGGCAACACCATAATCCCAACAAGGGCATGCTTGCCTTGGGTATGATACCATCTATAGCATAATTTTATTTTTGGATATATTTGATGCATCGAGAGAAGCGAGGTGCACTTTATAGCCCAATGTACATGCGTTGTGTGATGTAAAGTAATGTTATTCAACTAAAATGAAAGAAAAGTCAAGTTAGTGATGTAAAGGGTAAAAAAAAAAGTATACAATAATAATAAAACAAAACAAAACACACACACACACACACTTTTGTTGTTAGGGTTTGATCTCCACTTATGATTTGGTCTACATCCCATGGCATTTCACTTGATAACTCAACATGCATGCAAATGGGGAGTTGGACTTCGCTCACCCACTCTGGGAAACCTCAACAACCACTTTTTAGCAACTAAGCGTATATCACAAGTGGGAATAGAACTTGCAGAGGTTAAGATCTAGAGGAAGTCAATGTTATTCGGTAAGCTAGCGAGCCTTACCCTAATAAAATAACATGTATAAAAACAAGTCGACCACAATAAACTAAAAATTATAGTAATAAAATAAATAAGTGTAGATCTGTCTTAACACTAATCTTTTAGGGAGTGATAAGTTTACACTTAATTTCTTCTTGATCCTTCTTAGTGCTTAATAAATCCAAGGTTAAGATGAACCTGTGTTGGTTAGTATAATATGATATTGTACTAGTTGTTAAGACCTTCAATTTTGGACTTTGTTTGCCTTTGGTTTGTGCACCATGTGACACTTCATCGAGGAGACAATATCCAAGACACTTTTAAAATTGTATACCCTTTTCTTTTAAATTATGTTTGTTCGAGGTAAAACTACTCTAGTTGATTTAGTACAACTTGCTTTTGTTTGTACCATTAGAGGGTTAAAGGCATCCAAATTGTTTGGCGTGAGTGGAAGCATGTCACCCACATGTGTACTGCAATTATGTTGCGGGAAGGTTTTAGGTTGTTGAAATGGTTTCCTTAGTAATAATATGTGGTTTAAATACCCATTGAGCTAGTCATAATTTCGGAACCGTTTTTCTTTTACAATTTGTTTTCAAAATAAAAAATGGAAATATAGATATAAAAAAAAATCCCATGAGAATGTGGTTTAGTAACAAGTAGTGAAGTGATTGGGCTTGTACATACATAGATATTTGGACTCAAAACCCACTGAATGGTTGCATATGAGGCCCAATGCAAATTCTAGATGATTTTGACAATATAGATATTCTCCTCACAATGTGACATATTTTTTGTTAACGAGAACGGTTATGGAATTATATTAAACATGTTGAAAACAACCAAAATACTACGAAATTTGCATCACCCAAAGAAGGTAAACATACCTCCACACTGACAGTCCAAAAACTTGTGTCTTTAAGGATTACAACTAGAATTTCTCTAGATTCTACAAAATCTTTAAAACTATAGATACGTATAAACTGACTTAGTAATAGTAAGCAACTGTAATACATAGAAACTTAAAACGAAAAAGAGCAGAGCTCATCTACATCGTTTAGCCACCTCCAACATGCCTAGAGGAATCGATGTCAATATACTCCTTAGGGGGTTGATAAACAGAGCCCTCATCCTGTGCGCAAAGCGATGGATGAAGAATTTCCTGACGACAAATTTCATGAGCAAGGCTAAACAACTTGTCCATGCCCTCCGTTAATTTCTCAACTTGTCCACACTAAACCTAAATTTGGTCTTCCACCTCATCCATCAACGTCTCTAAGAGGGATATATGATAGGAGATCTAGCATGTAGCTTCCACTAAGTCGTCCCAACGGGATTGCAGAACAGGGAACTTGGCCTTGATATCACTTAATTCATCCCAAAGGACCCTCAATTGCCCCCTCCACGATGACATTGCAACCATGATGTAGTCCTTCCTCCCAAACTAGGGTGAATGGTCTCCTGAACCACTTGACAATCAATAGAAGGACGAGTCCCCAAAGATTGCGCAAACTCCAAACTAGAAGAAAGGCCAACACGAGAAAACCCTTTCCAAACCAAGGACCTTACCTCTCGAGACCAACAACTATGAAGAGAAACTAGAGGTTGAATGTTCCATAAAGCTTTAATTAGTGGCCCATACATGAATCCCATAGCTATTCTAGGCCATAAATTGTGCCTGCGCAATCGTAAAACTTCAGAAGCATCCAACCTCTCATAAGGAGGAAGCACCATAACATAAATTTGCAGAGAAAGGAGAACAACGAAGAGTTTCCAAACTTCAAGAGTCTCAAATCCCTCCCAACCAGGAGATACGTCTACCATTAAGTGGAACATGCAAACACATAATGAAAAGGACAACGTAAAGGTCTGCACAAGGGAGATAAAGGCCAATAGTCCACCTCAGGTTGATACCATGGGTCAAGTGTCCATTCCATCACATGCAAGAGGTGGTGTAGTAAATACCCAAATGCTCAAGCATTAATCCACTTGACCCTAGCCTCAAGGCATGGAGTGAGTTAGCTAAGGGACCCATTTGTGCCATGGAGATCCTTCATTGGAAATGTATATCCCCTTGTCCAAAAGAGTTCCTTGATTTTCCATTAAGTCTGCTATGGCATTGTTGTGGTGTTGTATATGAAAGAAATGAATATCCTTTATCTCCTTAAGGAACATAGAAACTTGCCTCTATATCCGATTTTGAAGGGTCTCTCCTTTGTTTGATCCTTTCATGACTATGTGAATGACAAGTATGGAGTCCCCAAAAACAAAAAACTTTACCCACGAAATGCACTACTAGGATTTCTACCTCCAACAACAAAGCTAGCCATTCGTCCTGATTGTTTGTTGCTATGCCTAATCCTGAGGCAAAGGTTTTCACAAGTTCCCCCAAGGTCTAATAAGACCCCTCCTTTCGCTGCCGTCCCTCTCTCAATGTGACAACTTAGTGAAAACAACAATTATAAATACTATAAGGAATATTTCCCTTAAAACGATCAAACTAAAATTTAAAATTGAATTTTAAATCACATCTTAGCTCAGCTAAAAGAACAATTGTAATTTTTTTTGTAAGCAAGATTGGAAATTTTCTATTAATTGACAAAATACAAGCTATAGCATACAAAAATTGTAGTTAACCATCCTCCATAAAAAGTAGATTAACTAGTCTATGCAAAAGAGTTATAAATAAATACCAAGTCTCATAGATAAACCAATGCCTGCTTGCGAATAGGAAACCGAGCCTAGAGAGTTCTAACCAGAACGTAAGAGATATAACATCAACATAAACATTCAAAACCTGCCCAATAAGGGAGACTAGGTGGACATAAAAGGCTTCAGAACCTAAAGAGTAAATCCTCATAATGACAAAGACAAAAAACAATGGCCACATTGGATCCTACCCGAAACACCTGGGTTTGGTTTTGTGTGAAGGAGTCATAGCATGGTCTGCCATGGAGCTGTAGTCTCTACCACTTTCCAACTGATGGCAAGTATTTGCTGCAACGACTAAACCATCTAGCTGCCCATGAATGTGGTCCATATCCTCCCTATTGCCATGAATGACTCACAGAGTTTCATGTTGAAAGAATTATCGCTGAATTAAGACTCAGGCCAAGATAATTTTGATAGTCCAATATGGATTTATGGTTGTCCTTTTTTCTAGGTTGTTTTCCTGCTCAACAATAGAGAATGCTTCCATTTCATTAATGGTGTTTTCAATGTGATACGTTACTTCCTCTCCAAAAGCACACTTGGGGTTTGTATGACGACGTGCTCTTCGCGCTTTCCTTGCCCCTCCCCCCCACGCCAAATTTGCATGCGCTGCGGATGAGGCATTGCAATAGAGAGGCAGAGAAATTAAAGACCAAGATCAACACTGGGACCCCCTCGAAGGATGACATAGCATGCTTGCAACCAATAACCACAAACTAGGTTATCCTCAGACCCTCGCTTTGCATTCTTCATGTCTTCCCCCCTTTGGGTAAAAAGCCGAAACATATGGAGAATTAATTCCCGCATCTCGTCATTGACACTGCTCAGGTCTTTCTCCTCCATGAGCTTAACTATTGCAAGCATTCAAGTGTGTTGGCTTAGATCCTCTCGTTCAATGCTCTTGCCAAACATAAATGTCTCCTTGACCACCAAATCGAAGGGAGCGATCACCCATTTGCTTGCCATAACTCCTGCATCCTTCACCCATTTGGAAGTATGCCAAATCCAATTTACCAGCTTGTGAAGTGAGAAGTCACATGCCTCACTGTGTCAAAGGCCAATGGGAATGGAATTGTTAGTGGCTTCTTGCTCGCCACCTAGCCGCTTGCCCTTATACATGTCAGAGACTTGCACCATCCTCTAGGACCCACGTCATCGACAACCCGAACTCCCGCATCATCATCCACCAAGACACCATCCAGGAGAACAATTGTAAATTGAATATTTGCCAAAAACAATTTATTTTTTAATATATATATATATATATATATATATTTTTGTTTTGTTTTTAAATACAAATTTAATTTATTTTTTGTTAATGTTTGTAATTTAAAATGGGCATTACCATTTACAAGTTCATTTGTTAAACCCTACACCATAGTTAAAATAGGACGGTCATGTGATTTTCACTGCACTTATACCCGCTGTTATGAAACTCGTCACTGTTGTGAAACTCGAAAACGAGCTGCCAGCACCAGTTTGCTCGTCAATTCACTGTAATATCCTCGGCACTGGATAGATCCTATCCTAAGGTATGCTATTCTCCAATCCTTCGATCTGAAATTTATTTACTGTTCGGATCTGCAATCAATCCTTCGATGTATTTTGTTGTCCATTCTCAAGAACTGTGATGTTTAGATAAATTTGTTGAAGAGAGTCCTATTGTGTTTTTTTTCTAATGTTACGTGAAGATAATTTTCATAAATAATGTGGTTCATTAGTGTTTTTTTCGTGAAGAATGTTGTCTCGACACTTCTAAACCCTCGGCATCACAGACATTTTAGACAGACCGCTTAGTTTCTTAATTCGTTTGTTTAAGTTGCAGAACTGCTTCTATCACTTAGGAAAATGATGCATTCTATCTACTTTACTTTCGGATAAATTTATACTAATGAATATTTGGAAATGATGAAAACCAGGGCCGATTCACTGATTGATCTACCAGGATTAGCAAAATATGTTTAGAGCAAATTTAGTAAAAAAAGATCAATATACCAGAAAACTGACCAGGAGTCCCGTTTCCATTCCGGTCTCGGCACTACATTAGTACATTAGCAGTCAATTTTATATGTTTAATATTCTCTGGAGGGGTGGTGGGTTCACATTTGTTATCCCTGAAACCCTCTACTCCCGTTTCTTGTTCTGTACCCCGATTTCTGTTCCGTCTCGTGTCTCCTGTCTCCTGTCTCTGGTAACATAGATTCCATCCCATTTTCAACGTTGTTTAAAGTACCTTTGGATGTGCGTTAACCAAGCTTACAGAGCATATTATGCTTTGGTCTATGAAAACAAAATTTTATTCTATACAACCCTCTGCGAAACATCCCTTTATCAGACGAATTCCAAAGGCGAAGCCGCGAAACCTTTTCCATACTCTGCCCTCCTTTGATAAGTAAAATTTCAAGTCAGTTTTCATTTTTAGGGGAGAAAATCGAAATACTTGCAACAAAGGCAGGCAAACCTTCAAATTGATACTCGTTCTGGAATTTTTTAAAGGAGGGGTTTTCAGTTGGAACTAGTTCAATTTACTTGTGCTTTGCTTCAATAGACTTCCTTAAAACCCAGAGATGCATTAAGCATTCCATCAATCTGTTGTATCAAACGTGATTAACAGTCTCAATGACCCCTTTCTCGTAGTGCTTTGTTTAAACTCCAGAAGCACCAATTTTGAACCAGTGTTATCGCGGAACCGGCCGGACCGAACTGAACCCTGAACTAGCCCCTGGACAGGACTGGCAAGCTGGTTCTTACCTGAACAGTCCCCAACCTGCTCACCATTTTGGGAAAAGAACAGAAAATAAAAGAAGAAAAAAGGAAAAATCAGCCACATCTGGTAATATTGAATTCTTAAAGCAAAAGTTGTGGTTCACCTTTATCTTTCCTTTTACTTCAATTTTTGACATTACCATTAATCTTAGTTGCATGGGTTCATGTACTTGGGGGTAGGGTTCGCATCCTTGCACCAGGTTCATGAACCCACGTCCCCAATTTCTGTGCGGGTTCTTGGTTGGTGAACCCATATGAGCTGGTTTCTTGACTGAAGAACCCAAGACGTCGACTTGAAAAAATGGGTTCGTTTGGCTGAGAGGGGACAACGTACCCTGATTTTTTAAGCAGTGAAATAAATAAAAGGAAGGGGGGGAAAGGTGACCCCCCTACCAAACCTAAAATTACGACCCCCAAAATCTTCAAACATCATAATTTGTCATTCAAATATCTCATAATCATTTCATTCAACAGCGGCAGCGTTTGGTGAAGGGCTTTCCACAACGATAGTGTTTGGTGAAAACGTGAAGGGCTTTCCACGTTGAATACATTGATAAGGTTACATTGTTACAACAAGGAGAATCATTGAATGAAATCACTGTTTAGTGTTTTCTGAATTTTGTATTTTCTATTTCATGTTTGGAAATGCCATTGGCCCATTAGGCAAATTTTGAATGTAGTATGACAATGGAATCATCATATAACTTCCACTCGATATCAAATTTTATGTTCCAATGTGAATGTTGAATGGATGATGAATTATTGAATTATGAAGAAATATGCACGTGACATGTTTTTAACTTTTAATTTTATTGTTTTAACTTTTAATTTTACATATACACTACCTTGACGAACCCAAGTACCCTATTTCAAAAAGTGGCGTCCCCGCCCCCGCACCCATCCCCGCACCCACATTTCCTGGCAACTTAGCCATTAATAGTTCCAGGATGCTTGAGAACAATGTTGCAAATATCGTGTCGGGGAATATATTGCCAAGGGTTTGGAAATAAACTTATCGGAAATATTGGGAATTATCGAAAAAAATAATCTTAGACCTGAAGAGTTATGAAAATATCGGACAAATTGGCAACATGAAAAACTTGGGAGAAAGCGGAAATGTTGGGAGAAATTGGAGATATTTGCAACATTGCTTGAGAGTGGTTCCAACCTTATCGGACTTCATATGAAGAAAATAGATTTCGTATCCCATTCGGAATTTAGCTGACTTAAGTACCCCCGTTGGTGGTAATGGGTATTCACTGTTCAACTCCTCTGTCACGACATTAGTAAAAATAACCCTTCTCTCAAGACAAAATCATTGATTAGGCATGTTAAGCTTTCTGCCTCATTTTAACAGACGATTTCTCAACCTTGTCTTTTGGCTTGTTTTGGTTTGGTTTTGGTCTAATTCTCAGCCAGTTTTGTTGAAGATTGGAGCTTGGACAGGAACTTCCACAGAAATTTAGTGTCAAACATGCAGGAAGTCGTTCGAGTCAATCTATTTTGTAATTCACTTTAATAATAAAGTGAAAGATTTTTATTTAGTTGTTGAGTCTAATAAAATGCATCTTTAATACATTAGTGATTTAGACTAATCTCTATCGTACATCTCACTATGAGATTAAGGTTTTGATAGATTAGGTTTTCAACTCAAGTATAAAGGCTAGTCAAGATAGAGGGTTAAGACACATTCATTATTCACTCAAAGAGAGTTTGTTAGGAGGTGATTTTAATTCATTTGTGAAGTAGATTTAGAGTGCCAGAGAGGAGCCAGTTCAATAACTAGGTGGAGATCAATGAGTAGGTCTGTACTGTATAGATTTTGTACAGTTGTACGGATCCGTGTAGCTATATGGATAGGTCGGTATAGTTATACGAAACAAGTTCGTACAACAGGCAACAACTTGCAGGCAATTTTCTTGGTTCTGGGTAGTTAGATTTTCCTTAGTAAGTTTGCAGTTTTGTTTCTTTTAGGTGTACTATACAATTGTTATTTTGATAGTCTATGGAGGTTTCCTTGTAGGCTTTGAATTTTTAATGAAAAGCCGATTTGAAGGAGTAAATTATCTATATATTGTGTTTTTGCTTTTGCTATTTATTTTCTAGCTATATGTGTCACTATTGCTATGTGAAGAATTTAATTTCTACAGTTAAATAATAGTTTATTTAGTCGAGAACATAAGGACAACAATCACCTAGGGTTAGGAAAATTCACATGGTATTAGAGCTTCTTTGATTGAAGAGTTTACAATAGTAGATCAACTACTTGAACCAATTGCTAGGAACTAGGACCAGTAGTTAGAGGGTTTCAAAGGCAGTGCTTATTAGTTTTGGGTGTTTGTGTGCAGATCATAGATGGCATCAACTAGCCTCAGGTTCGAGGACAGATTGGAAGGTGCCTCGACTTTTCTACCATGGAAAGCCATGGTAACTCTTCTATTAGAAGATAATGATCTCTAGGATATCATTAAGGATGTAGTAATTGCATTGACAGATCCACAGTCTTTGGCAGTTCACAACAAGAGGGCTAAGTGGATGATCATGGATGCTATAAAGGTCATTTGATCCCTCATATATTTGAGAAGAAGATGCCGAAGGAGATGTTCGATGCCTTGGTTAGCCTTTACCCAGAGTGAGAACATAAACAAGAAGATGATATTGCATAACAGACTCAGATTTATAGAGATGACTAGTTACTTGATGAAGGTCACACAAATTCATGATCAACTTGCAATAATTGGGGAGAAGGTTGAAGATGAAGAGCTAATGATCTGGGCATTAAATGGGTTTCTATCTCAATGGGAAACATTTGTCAAGGGTGTTTATGCTCGGGGAATATTCCCTCATGGAAAAGATTGTGGGATGACTGTATCTAGGAGGAGACTTAGATGGATTCAAAGGCTAGCAAGTAGGGAGGAGACAGTGACCATGCCCTATTTGGTCAAATAAAGAAAGGCTGAGGTAAAGGACCCAAGGAGGGTTAGGTAAAGAGTGAGGAGTCAACCTCACAACTTGGGAAGGACTTGAGTAAAATCAAGTGCTTCATCTGTCATAAGCATGACCATTATGCATCGCAATGTCTAGAGAAGAAGAAGGGTAAAGGGAAGTAGCAACAACATTAGGTAGCAGCCTCAGCTAAAGCCTGAAACTTAGATGAATGAGTTTGCCTCCAAGTTTGAGAAGGATTTCTTGATGGTATCTTTCTTTTCTTCTAGCATGGTTTCGAAGAATGCTTGGTATGCGGATAGTGGAGCATCTAGGCATATGGCATCAATCTGGGATCTATTTTCAAGTCTAGGAGAGCATGTCTCCAAAGTTCAAGTCGAGCTTGGTGATGATGCCAAGTATCTAGTAGCAAGAGTTGGTATCGTTCCTTTCCAACTCTAGTTAGGTAACTCTTTAGACTTTGATGATGTGTTGTTTGTTCTAGGCCTCAGGAAGAATTTGCTTTCAGTTTCAATCACAAAAGATAAGGGCTTTGCAATATAGTTCAAGAACTAGCAAGTCCTTATAAGATTAGAGGAGTCTATCCCAGGAATTATTCAAGTGATCGTGGTTAGGGAAGGCAATTTATACAGGTTACAGGGTGAGCTTGTTTATGTTAAATTTTGGTTAGGGTTAGGGTTAGATGCAGAAGAATAAAATCAATGTACTTTAATGCAAAAATTACTTTTAACAAAATAATACTGAAACAAAATAGTACAACAGTAAATAGGACATAATTTTCATCACTTTGTATTTGTCACTGTGTTAAAATAATCTTCAGTAACATGTAATCCGTAATAGCAAAATATCTAACTTGTTTAATTAACAATAGAAGAGATAAGTGAGGATACTTACCTGGGGTGTGGAGCCCTTCCTGTTTTATACTTAGAAATATTACTTTCAGACAAAGTCGTGCCTCTCAGAGGCCAACCTACACTGGGAACCAACTGACCCTACTTAAAGGGTAAGTACAAATCAGAGAGAGAGAGAGAGAATTGGTCTGAGGTACAGTCAAACATAGATGGTCAATGAAATTCAAAAAACTCAGAGGTAGTCATAATCAAGTCCCAACGTGATAGATGTCCAAAAGTTGTAAATACAAGAGATCTAAACCCTAGGTGATGACCTCAATAAATATAAAGGATTAGCACAAATATATCAGACCCTGCTTAAACTTCAGTGCTAGGACCAAACAAATCTCAGCAATAAGAATCTGGTTAAAGTGATTCTCAGCAGTAAGGGTTTAGGATAGAGCTGATATAAAGCACTTAACAAGAAACAAATCATAAGATCAAACCCTTAAAGACCACAGTCAAATCAATCCACAACAAGCAGATCTGAACCCCAGCCTCACGACCTTCATAAGGTAGACAAGATCTGGTCTCTAGCCTTTACGACCCACTTAAGCAAGTCAACGGGAACCAGATCGGCCTTCTATAAAACCTCAAGCACACAGTTCGAACCCCAAACAATTCTGAACAATCAGATCGAGCTAGGGTATGGGAAGATCAGAAACCTTTCAGGTATATTGGGCACCTTTCTAGCAGAACGAGTCACCTTACAGGCATAACGGGTTTCTTTCTGGTAGATCAGACTCTCTTACTGGCAAATCGAGTTTCATACAAGCAGATCGGGCTCCACAAAAATCACAGTTGAACAAAAAACAAGATCACAGCTGTCACGACCTTGTCAATCAGGTCACATCAAACTCTAGATGAATACCAAACAGATTTGAACTTGATCAGCAGGTGGGCAGCATTCAAACTCAGAAAAGAAAAAGCTGTGATAACCTTGACTTCAAGCATAGGAAGGAGCAGATCTAAATGTAATGATGAATAAAATGCCAAAGAGAAGTGTTCAATATATAGGATTTGGTTCTTCTAGAAAGATCTTTAAATAAATTCTTTTTTTAAGTTAGGGTTCCATACATTAAGGTGGGTACCAACACATAGTAATGATTTACAAAAATAAAAAATAAAAAATAAAAATAAAATGTCTTAGGTGGGTACAAGGGTCATAAAAAATAAATGAGTGAGGGTGCAATGACCCATCAAAATGGGGGTACAAGGGTCATAAAAAATAAATGAGTGAGGGTACAATGACCCATCAAAATGGTACCATAAAAAAAGAGTGGGTACAAAGCAAAATAATAAAGTTACATAAATTATAATTAGAATAATATTAGGTGGGTACTAGGATCAAACACATGATCCAACATAAGATATGAATGGGTACATAACCCATAAACCCTAGGACCAAGGATAGACCACAAAGTGGACAAACAACTAAAGTACCCATCGGATCAAAAACACCAAGATGGTACAAATCAAGAAACAACTCAAGGTGGGTAAATGACCCTACTAACCACAAGTCAAAGACAAGGTACCACAAGACCAATAATCAACAAGGTGTAAGGACCAAAAGTAAAACAACCAAGGTGGGGAAGATACAACCCGTCATCTCTCTCTCAAATGTACATATGTTCCATATAACCTGAAAGTTCATCATCACTTTATAAGGAAGGGTCCACACAGATGATGTGATCATGTGGTCCTCTAGACTGCTCCTAAGGTCAAATGTTAGTGGCTACATCAAGGGGTGGCCAGTCCCTTGAGAAGACCATCTAACTCAACCATCTCGAAGACCTAGGAGAAGAGGACATCACACGTCATCATCTTGGTAATTGACCAAGAACCTCCATTCTCAAGGAATGGCTCTCAGCCCTAGGCTGAGCTTTCAGTCCTCGACTGAAACCACTTGCAGGACCTACTTGGTCCTTGTGACCAAGAATCTACCTGGTCCTAGACTAGGATGTCTCTGTCTCAACTTGTAGGATCTGCTTGGTCCTCGTGACCAAGAAACTGTCTGGTCCCAGACCAAAATACCCTAGAGACAAATAGGGGCCCTAGCCACATGCTAGGGACTTTTGCCATGGCATCAACTTGCTTGGTCCCCGACCAAGAACCCCAGGAGACAGTTGGGGGCCCTAGGGTATCTTCTAGGGGGACCCTAGGGTACCTTCTAGGGTCTTACTCTTTACTCTGCCTGGTTAATTTGACCAGGAACCCTAGTTAACTGACTAGGGTACCATCCTCTCTGAGAATGGGTCTCGCATCTGCACTAAATTTAATAGTTTAAGCGTTAGTGCATAACATAGATAACTTGTGGGATATGACCCAAGGCCGGTCATATATGGGGTTAAATGTATATAATATGACTCAATGGGGGCATATATGGGGCTAAATACATAAGTAATAGGGTTGGCCTAATGAAGGGGCCTCATGTGCAATGAGTGGATGTGTATATATAAAGGTAATGAAGTCATTGTTGAGACATGTGAAATGATTATGGGAATGTTTTGGGGTAATTGGAGAAGGATCTCCTCTTATTTAAGGAGTTAATGTGTAACTTATCTTTCTTATCTATATTGGAGTTGTACTCCATGTTTACATTTGTATACATTTTCTTCTAGCATGGTTTCAAAGAACGCTTGGTATGTGGATAGTGGAGCATCTAGGCATATGACATCAACTTGGAAGCTATTTTCAACTCCAAAAGAGCATGTCTCCAAAGTTCAGGTCGAGCTTGGTGATGATGCCATTTATCTAGTAGGAGGAGTTGGTATTGTTCCTTTGCAACTCTAGTCAAGTAAAACTCTTTAGACTTTGATGATGTGTTGTTTGTTCCAGGCCTAAGGAAGAATTTGCTTTCAGTTTCAATCATGGAAGATAAGGGCTTTGCAGTATAGTTCAAGAACCAACAAGTCCTTATAAGGTCAGAGGAGTCTATCCTAGGATAAACTCAAGTGATTGGGGTTAGGGAAGGCAATTTATACAAGTTACAGGGTGAGCTTGTTCAAGGCCTTGCATAACATAGATAACTTGTGTGATATGACCCAAGGTGGGTCATATATGGAGTTAAATGTATATAATATGACCTAAGGGGGGCATATATGGGGCTAAACACATATGTAATAGCGTCGACCTAATGAAGGGGCCTCATGTGTAATGCGTGTAACTGTATATGTATATATAAAGCTATTGTAGTCATTGTTAAGAGACATGTGAAATGATTATGGGAATGTTTTGGGGTAATTGGAAAAGGTCTCCTGTTATTTAAGGAGTTATTGTGTAAGTTATCTTTCTCATCTATATTGGAGTTGTGCTCCATGTTTACATTTTTGTACATTGTCTTCCAGCATGGTTTCGAAGAACGCTTGGTATGTTGATAGTGGAGCATCTAGGCATATGACATCAACTTGGGAACTATTTTCAAGTCTAAAAGAGTGTGTCTCCAAAGTTTAGGTCGAGCTTGGTGATGATGCTAAGTATCTAGTAGCAGGAGTTGGTATTGTTCCTTTCTAACTCCAGTTAGGTAACTCTTTAGACTTTGATGATGTGTTGTTTGTTCCAGGCCTCAAGAAGAATTTGCTTTCAGTTTCAATCATGGAAGATAAGGGCTTTGCAATATCGTTTGAGAACTAGCAAGTCCTTATAAGACCAAAGGAGTCTATCCCAGGATCAACTCAAGTGATCGGGGTTAGGGAAGACAATTTATACAGGTTACAGTGTAAGCTTGTTCAAGCCCTAGTGCATAACGCAAATAACTTGTGTTAGTTATGTCAAAAGAGGATGGGGCACTTGCATCACAGTGCGCTTCCTATTATGAGGGAGATAGTCACACGTCTTCTAGAGTTCAACATTGAGCAACAAGTTTGTGTAAAGTGTGTGCGCTTGGCAAGCATGCCAAGGCTACTTTCCCAAGCAGCAAGGCCAAGTCTAAAGGGATTTTGGATCTAGTGAATTCAAATGTGTGCAGACCAATATCAGTAGCATCATCTATAGGAAGCATGGATTATGTTTCCTTCACTATTGACTTCTTTTGCAAAACTTGGATCTGCTTTATTAAGACCAAGGATGAGGCCTTTAGCAAGTTTAAGGAGTTCAAAGCTCTAGGGGAGAACTAGAGCTCAAGGATTTTTGTAAGGATGCAGGAATCAAGAGGGAGTTCACTGTTTTGTACAACCCATAATAGAATAGGGTTGCAGAGCGAAAGAATTGATCGATCATAGGGACTGTTAAGGCCATGATACATGACTAGTATTTGCCAATGTTTCTGTGGGTAGAAGCATGCAACACAATAGTACATCCAAAACATGTTTCCTCACAGGATTTTGGAGGATAAGACGCCAGACAAGGCATTGATTGGTGTGAAGCTAGAGGTGAGCCATTTTTGTATCTTAGGTTATCCAGTTTATATCTATATACCAATTGAGAAGAGGACCAAGTTAGAGCCCTCCAACAGGAAGCGTTTGTTTGTTGGTTACAACGAGACTTCAAAGGCCTACAAGGTCTATCTTTCCAAGGGAGAGAAAGACAACTGTAAGTATGGATGTAAAGTATGAGGAAGACTTTGCATCTAGGAAGTCTCATGAGCCTATTCCAGTGATAGAGGATGAGGAGTAAGAAGTTCTGAAGGTTGAGCGATAGTTACTAACGAATTCTAGTTTGAGCTAGCAGCCTTTAGGTGTAGAGGTGAAGCCACCATGTTCTACCAGTTTTGTTAGGAGACCTCTATGGTTCACTCAGACATTGAGTGATGCTCATGAGCATGTTGAGGCTCCTAGGAGCATATTCAGGGAGAGTAGATCTTTGAAGAAGTTTCCAAATTACTTGGCATTGATGAGCAACATCATAGAATCCGAGCCTTCTAGTTTTCGAGTGGCAGTTGACCAACAGGTTTGGATGGATGCCATGGTGGAGGAGTACACCTCCATCATGAAGAATGATGTATGGGACATTGTGCCTGGACCGAAGGGAAAATTAATAGTGACTTCTAGGTGGTTCTACAAGATCAAGCATGCAACAAATGGCAACATAGAGAAGTACAAAGCGAGGTTTGTGGCAAGAGGGTTCTCCCAAAAGAAGGAGTGGACTACGAGGAGACTTTTGCTCCAGTTGCTAGGTACACTTCCATTAGAGCAATGATGACTTTAGTAACCATAATGGGATGGAGGATACATTAGATGGATGTGAAGAGAACTTTCCTCAATGGAATGATTGAGGAAGAAGTGTACATAGAGTAGCGTCAAGGCTTTGAGATTAGTGGTAAGGAGTCCCATATTTGCAAGCTTAAAAAGGCCTTGTATGGACTCAAGCAGGCACCAAGAGCATGATATTCGAGGATCAATGGATACCTACTGAGTATGGGCTTCACCAAAAGTGAAGCAGATCCCAACTTGTATTTCATATTTGTTGAGGCCGATTTGCTTATTTTGGTGCTATATGTAGATGACCTGTTTCTTATAGGTACAAAAAATCTCGTTGTAGGGTGCAAGGTAGATATGGTAGTTGAGTTCAAGATGAAGGACATTGACATGATGCATTACTTCTTGGGGTTGGAGGTTTGGTAGAGACTAGGGGAGATTTTCATTGGGCAGGGTAAGTCTGCAGTTGAGATCCCAAAGAGATTTTGGATTGAGGACTACAAACCCATTGATCCAGGTGGATATCCACACTCGACATTTTCATAAGATTTTCATTTTTGCCGAAATTATTCGGACAACAAAGAGCTCACAGGGAGCTTTCCGACGCAACTTGAACGGGGTCGAATGGACTTCATATGCGAAAGAGATGGCTTGTTGAAGTTTTTAGACAAAAAGGCAAAAATAAAATAAAATAAAATAAATGAAATGATAATACATATTTGAGCTATATGCTTTTGTATGTTTCCTCTCAAATGTAATAGGAAACTAATGGAAGAGATACGTAGTATTCTAGTTTTCTAATCTAAGGGGAATGTTGAGATCTTCATGGAGAATGTTGAGATTTTTTCTCAAACTATCCCTTGAATTGTGCTTAGATCCTAATTTAGTGGATCTAGAGAGATATTTTCTCATTGGAATGTTGAGTTAGTTCTTAACAACGCACAACTATAAAAAGACCATTTTACTCTTTTGAATGGGGAGATGATTTGTAATCTCTTTGGAAGAGAATAAGCAAATGAGACTTGCTTGTTAATTGCAAGCCCCATATTGGGAAAATGAGCCCCTTATTGGGAGAATGTGCCACTCATAGTTAGAAGTTCTTGCCCTTGTAAAGGAGAGAATCAACCCCTTATTGAGAGAGTAATTCAACCCTTTTGTAAACGGAGAAGCCCTCTTTGAAGGAGAAATAATGAAGCAGTTTGTCACTTTAACGAGCACGAAGACATGCTAAATTGTCTCTATAACCCAAATCTGATTTCTATCTCCAATAAATTAATTAACCACAGATTAATGCACAAAATTCTATGAGCATCCAAATCTGAAATATATGATTAAAAATACAATGAGCAATAAACTGGAGAATGCACAGAGAAATAATGAAGAAGTCACACACATCTGAACACATTATTTTATGGGCAATGCTCCTGGAAAAACCAGTCAAATGAGAGAAATTTATTAATATGCCCACAGAGAAAATTTCTGGAAATTACAGCAATCAATCTCAGCATTTAATGCACTTGTATAGTTTGATAAAATCTATATCAGACCTCGAAATATGTGCCCAGCAAAATCGTACAGCTTGTACGGTCGTCCGTACAGTTTTGTACGAAATGTCTAAAAAATCAGAAAATCGTACCTTGATTTTTGTGCCAAACTGTTCGGATTGTCCTTTGATTTCTTGTTGTATGGATTGCCTCGAAATTTGTGTTGTGTATCGTTTGCCTTCTTGCTAGATGTATGCCCTGCTACCTTGATTTTTGTGCATAAACTTTGTTGTACGAATTTCTTGGGAAGTGTGCCCTCTTTCCACTCTTTGGGATTTGTGCCATTCCTCCTTGCTGCAGGCTCTCTCCCTCTTCTTCTCTTCAGCTCTCCAAAACTCTCTCATTCAAATGTGTCTTTTCACTCTCCTTAGGTCTCTTTTATAATTTCATTAATGACTCTTCACTAACCCCTAGATCTTAACAGTTAAGATTAGATCTTGGCCTCACTAGATCAATGGTCGTGACTTAAATCACTTAAAGTCACTCAAACTTTATAAAAGTCACTTAAGTCATTAAATATAAAAATCACTTTATAAAGTGTTCACCTAGAGAGTCTCGCTCAGACACTTCCACATGCTAGACATCGCCAATGTAGAAGTATCTGTTTGAGCTAACCCACTCAAAAACTAACAAGACATAGCTAGGATTTGGTTAACTCCGTTATCAATCTGGTTTGCATATTGTTTTATGTGCTTGATGTTGAAAAGTTACCTAGGAAGTGTTTGTTCACCTAGTGATGCCTTGGGGTGGACAATGACACTTTAATAATGACCCCTAGTCAATTTTAATTAATGAAGTGAGTTGCACTTTATATTTTTAAAGTGACTTCATTAAAAGTTAAAAGTCATGATTTATCCTAAGTTCATATTTATTAAAAGTCAAGTGAGTGATTAATTAAAAGAAGGTACTCATACTTTATTAAATGACATGAGGTGCACTAAATGTCATTTATTAATTATTTAATTGAGCATTTAATGAGAACCTCTCATCTAATCTAATCTGGGCCATTGGATTGAAAGAGGAAGTTATCATGAACAAAAAGGACTAGGGCAAGGCATTTCATTATTCATTATTCACTTTTCAAGAGAGCATTATTGGAGAGAAGGAGAGAAGAGAAGTCGATTTTGGGAGGAAGAAGAAAAAAAACCTAGCACAGAAATCGAGGATTCTGTTGGGCACATTTCCCAAGATTTTCAGCATACATTTCTAGAATCCATACAGCAGAAACTGAGCACAGATTTCGAGGTGGTACAGTGAATCCATACAGCAGAATGACAGTGATTCAGTACAGCAAAAATCAGGCACAGTTTTCGAGACAGCCGTACATCATTTAATGCTGTCCGTATAGCACGAAAATCAAGGCAGCAGTTCTGTTTTTTGACAGTCCATAGTGTGGTTTTCGAGGCAGAAAGGTACATGTTGGACAGTCTGTACAGGCACAAAAACCGAGGCAGTCCACATGTGTGAAATATGCACAGTTTTTGAAGTGGCCGTACAGCACAGTTTTATAGAATCCGTACATCAGTTATTCCAGTGAGATGCTGGCACAGTTTTCGAGATGAAATGAAGGAGATAAGTACTGCTGTAATTTTTGTTTAAATTATATGAAGAAATAAAATCTCTCTCTCTCAGTCAGGTTTTCCCTTGGGGGTTTTATCCTGGACCAATTTGGTCAAAAATTCCTGTGTCAAATTTTTATATGGTTGGCTGATTTAAATTTCTGAGTATGAGTTTATTTGCTGAAAGTTAAAATTTCTGAGTTGTTTTTAAATTTGAAAAAGAATTCCATGTGTTTCAGTTTAGTCATTTTATGATACAAATGTGCATACAAGGGTTTGGGCATTAAACTATGCAGAGAAGCTATCAAGTTTGAAACCGGGTTGGGATTCACAAAAACTTTCACTTGATTGTTTAATTCCAGTTTTTAATGCTGACTTTTAATAATTATGCCAAATTTCATGTTCATGATGGAAATTTGAGAGATTTGTAAAGCATCCAGAAATGGAGAAAAACTGAATCAGTTTTCTCATGCCCATTTTAGATCACCCATGGCCACACCTATGGCCACTAATCTGAAGAAGGCAACAAATTTAGATTCATATTTGGTGGTTCCCACATTGTACATGCAATTGATAGGTTCTTTGAAGTATTTGGTCAACACTAGGTCAGATATATGTTTTGCAGTGAACACCTTGAGTCAGTTCATGGTGGAGCAACCAATTAGAGATTAACGAGCAGGTCCATAAAGGACAGTACATTCGTATGGATATGTATGGACAGGTCTGTACAAATGTACAGACAAGCTGTACAGCGGGCAGCAACTTGTAGGCAGTTTTCTTTGTTTTGGGCAGGCAGATTTTCCTTAGTAAGTGTGCAGATTTGTTTCGTTTGGGTGTACTGTACAATTGTTATTTTGACAGTGGGTGGAGGTTTCCTTGTAAGCTTTGAATTATTAATGAAAAGCTGACTTGAAGGAGTAAATTATTTGTGTATTGTGTTTTTGCATTTGTTGTTTATTTTCCAGCTATATGTGTGACTACTGCTTTGTGAAGAATTTAATTTCTGCAATTAAATGATATTTTATTTAGTTGAGAACATAAGGACAACAATCACCTAGGGTTAGGGAAATTCACTAGTTCTAGTTCTGAAAACTATGCGTTGAACATTGGTTTTATTATGTCAGGCATCACAAGCGGTCCATTTTCATGGGCAAGATAATCCTAGAAGGATGAATTTCTAATCACAAGCACTTTCTTTCTATTACGTTGCTGTGAAAGGGGTGTACTTGTTAGCTTTCGAGTTACTCCAAAAGTGTTTAAACCACGTTTGGGGGTGCTTCAGAAGATTTGGGGTGTAAAAATTTATTGTTTCCCTACCCGGTTTCAAGTTTTGATCACACCATCAGTTTAGTGCCCATCCCATTATGCCATGACTGCTGCAAATGAGTTTTACACATGAAACAATTCTGTAGCTTGAACACTATGGAAAACTTAACCAACTTTATGAGCAGAAGTAAAAACAGTCACACCATGAAAAATTTCAGATTCAGTATTTTAGCCAAATAGCCCAAGGAAAACCCTGAAGGGAATACCTGTGAGAGAGAGTATAAATTTTATTTTATTCACGAAAATGTATAGCAGTAATAAATACAGTGAATACTACTTATCCCAACCCATTGAAGACATGAATTCAAGCCTGAAATATTTGGTGCTGTAAATGACTTGTTCTCAGTGCAATAACAGTGTGGGAATTCGTGCTAAACTCTGATTGTACGGATTGTTTACTCACAGTCCTGTTCCTCGAATTTTGTGCCCAAATAAATCAGTCTTATTCTCGGTAAATGTGCCTACTGTACCAGTAGTGTACTACCTTGAAATTTGTGCCTGCTCAGCCTCGAACTTTGTGCCCACAATCTGCCTGGGAAATTGCACCACAAACAGTATGGCTCCTGTAATTAATGCTGTTGTTCATCACCTTGAAAATCATGCCAGTGAACAAGTAACTCATGCCCAGCCTCTTCGATTTTCGTGCTCATTAATTGCTGATGTACGGTCTTGGAATTCGTGCCCACAATCTCAGCCAGTCTCTCTCTCAAACTTGACCTCTCTTCTTCTCAAGGAAAGTCGACTTGCTCTCTCAATTCTCATGAAAGAAAATGAAATTGCCTTCTCACATTTCCTTTGCCATTTTGCTTTCTCACCTAGGGTAATTGAAAGGACACAAAATCCAAGGGCCCTGAATGAATCTTGAGTTCCCAGGCATCAATGGATGAGATAATTTCATTTTTCTCTCAACCACAACTTAAATTTATCAAAAAGTCAATTTATAACTCTAAAGTGAATTAATTACTCATCTCAAGCAATTAATGCAAGGGTCATATAACTTTTCCCCCTTTTAGTGACTTGGGCAAAAATTACTAGGGGAACATTTTCCTAGGTACAAAAATCAACATGGGGTATATGGTGTATG
The DNA here is from genome assembly GCA_027924585.1 of Larix kaempferi. Lineage (NCBI taxonomy): Eukaryota > Viridiplantae > Streptophyta > Pinopsida > Pinales > Pinaceae > Larix > Larix kaempferi. The sequence continues at coordinate 2,989,022 of BSBM01000182.1, read as the reverse complement.
ATCATCCCTTGGATGGTCTGAGATAGATTAGTGCATGGGAGATGGTCCGTGATGGATTTGCAATGTGCAGACAGTTTGGTTAGTGATTGCTTCACCTCAAGTGGGTGCTTGCTTGGCATTCTTCCCTAGGGCGCTAGAGTTCTGTTATTTGCTTGGTGGACACCCTTCATTATGGACACATGGAGAGATCCACTTGCTTGGAGAACACCCTACTTGGGAGGAGTGTTGTGCATCTTGGAGGAGGGCATCATGCCCTAGATGGCATGGGTTAGCTTGGATTCTTGGATGGAGGCTTGGAGTTGGCTTGAGAATGCCTAGGCCGTGATAGTGTTCTTGTAGGGGCAGTTGACCTAGTGGAGTGTTGACTTAGGAGGAGCTATGGAGTTTGTGTGGGCTTGGGATGGAGAGGTGTGGACACACCTTGAGTAGCTACACCATCTTGGAGCTTGGATTGTGTGCAAAAACACTTTGGATCATGGCATATGTACCCTTCGAGTGGAGCGTTTCAGTTGTGTAGGCCTAAATTAGCTTATTGTAGGTTGCTTGTAAGGACTTGGGCCCACATTGTATTGTTGGCCTCCCATACCTCTCATAAATAGAGGAAGGAGAGTGTCTTTCTCATTCATAACTTATGTTGTTCATTCTTACTCGCTCTTGTGTAGAGATGTGACCTAGAAGAGGAGCGCACTATTGTTTTCACTCTCTCTTGGTCTTCATTGTACTTGATCTCTTTCTATCTTGGAGTTGCTAGGGTTTCATGGTTTTCTTGGAGTATCTTGCACCATCCTAGGAGTTTAGGGTTAGAATTTATCCCTTGGAGGTTTGAGATTAATGTTTTGTCATAAAATCCTAGGTGTATTGGGTGAAGAAGAAGAAGAAGAAGAGAAGAGGATGTCTTGCATTGGAGGACTTGTTGAAGTGATTCTTGCATCTTGGAGCTCCTTGGTTGAGCTATGGTTTCCTTGTTTTTCCTTAGCTAGGGTTTTGGAGAGCTAGTGGTTTGTACTAGCCTTGAGAGAAGGCTATGGTATGTACATGAACTTCATCTTGAGCATATTAATGAAGTTTTCGGTTGGCCAAAACTTGTGCAATTTCCACATTTGATTTTCAGCTATATATGTCTTGATGATTTGACATAAGTAAAGGACAATTTGTTGAGTGATTTGATGTCATCATTGAAGAATTTAAGGTCACTTTTGCTGCTGCCATATCTGCTGATAAGTTACCCTTGAGGGCTGAAAACATATCTAGACAGTTTGGAATATTTTCTCCTTGGATTGACTAGAAGATTGGGTTTAAAAAAAAACAAGAATGGGTATAATTTTCTATTAAAAGGAGCTGTAGCCAGCTGCCAGACTAGTCAGTAATGTAATACAAAATAATTGCTGTATCTAAGCTAAAAAACCAGCAATTCTGTATCTAAGCTAAAAAACCAGCAATTTATATACCTTATTTCATAACAGCCCCAAGGCTGAAAATTCACAAGGTTAAGATCAGGGAAACCTCGAGGACAGAGGTGAAATTTCTGTTTTGCATTAAAAGTCATTTTGCCAGAAATTTCTATAGTACTCTTCTGTCAAAATCACCCAGGACTTGCATCAGGCCCCAACAACTTATTCTTGCTTTCGGGGGAATTGAACCTTGATGTCTGGCTTGACATACCACCCTCTTCACTGCTGAACTATAACCCTGTCGGCCCTTTTCTCCTGATTCATTATAAAGTGATTTTAGAAGCTTCATATTTGTGGATTAATTTTCTTTCTTCCCTTATAAAGTGCAGTTAGAAGCTCCATGTCAGTGGATTGATTCACAATTAAATTTGCTTCATCTAACACTGCAAGGTATCCCTTATGTTTCTGCCAATTATTGTAATTTAAAAATTAGACAAGGATAGATTGTGATTAGGCTGTGGCATAGTTGATAATGCTAGAGTAGAAACTTGTAATAGTGGACAAGGTGTAGTATTTGGTGTGGCTGTGGCAATGCGAATCAAGTATGCTAAAAAAGAGTTTAATATTTTGGCAGTAATCTTAAGTTCACTTTTCCTAGACTGTTATGCAATTGTATGCTTAGTACATCTAAGCAAGAAGCATTCTGTGTTGATTTTTGTACCTAGGAAAGTGTTCCCCTAGTGACTTTTGCCTTAGTCACTTAAAAGGGGAAATAAAGTGACCCTTGCATTAAATGACTTGAGATGAGCATTTAATGTGACTTTGGTGATTAAAGTCACCTTTTGATAAATTTAAGTGAGTAAGTGAATTTAATATTTATTGGAATTAAATGAGAGCATTTAATCTCATCCACCCATTTGATCTAATCTCAGCCATTGGATTAGATGGCCTCTCACTCACCCTAGGGTTTTGTCAAAAAGGGCAAGGGAAGGCATTGAGCTCACTTTTTGCTGAAGAGAAGTGAAGGAGAGAGAGCTAGAGAGGGCACAGAATTCGAGGCAGTCATTTGAGTAAGTTTTCAGATGGCACAGAAATCGAGGCAACTCATGGAGCCTTAAATGAGTGGCACGAGTTTTAGGGAGAGTACAAAAATCCGTACAGCATGATTCTGGGCACTTAAATCGAGGAAAGTTCTGGGCACATTTCTCGAGGCAGCAAACATTTACTGTGGCACAATTTTCGAGGCCATACTTCTACATTAATTGCAGTCAGTACAACACACATTTCGAGGCAGTTCTGGGCACATTTCCCAAGGTTCTGGGCATGGTTTTTGAGGACTGTACTTCAGCATTAATTGCTGTACTGTACAGCAGTGTGGGCATAGTTTTTGAGGTGGTTGGGCACAGTGATTGAGGGCAAGACTGAGCTGTTATTTTTGGCACGAATTTCAAGAAGTTTGCACAGAAATCGAGGCAGGCTTCTGGGTGTTTTTTTTTCTGGTTGAGTCTGGTTGAGACAAGTTGTATTTTGACTGAAAATTACTGTCCTGAATTTTTTCGAAGAAGAAATAATAAAATCTCTCTCTCTAACAGGTTTTCCCCTTGTGGGTTTTTCCTGGGCTATTAGCCAAAAATTTATGAGTCTGAAATTATTTATGGCATGCATGAATATTTAGTTTTCTGCCTGTCAAATTGATTTTTAACTGTGTTTTTTAAAGTCTGAAATTTACATGTCATTTCTAGCCATGTTGAAAAACTGGGTTGGGCATTAAATTATGGCAAGTTGACTTGAAATCCGGGTTGGGTTAAAATATCAAATTTTTTTCTTGGTATCAGAGCTTGGGGGCAGAAAACTAAACTTATCTCAGACAGTCAGTGATTTCTTCTGTTAGTGGGCAACACCTTGTTGAGTTGGCAGAGAGATGGCTATAGGACTTAGGTTGGAGGATAGGCTAGATGGGACAAGGAATTTTGTTCCATGGAAAGCTAGGATAATGCTGATTTTGGAAGAGAATGAGTTATGGGATGAAGTGGTAAACAATATTACAGCCAACCCTATTCAGATTCCCGCTGCTACAGATGCAGCAACATTGTCAACCTTCAACAAGAAAGACTGTAAGGCTAGAAGAATTATCTTCGATGCAGTTAAAGACCACATCATTCCCCACATTTCAGGTAAAGACTTTGCATTTAAAATGTGGGCAGCCTTGACTAGTTTGTACCAGAGCACTAATGAGAACCGGAAGATGGTTCTAAGAGAAAAGCTGAAAGGTATAAAGATGAATGGTGGAGAGGCAGTGACATCTTACCTTACCAGGATATCTCAGGTTAGAGATGAGCTAGCAACAGTTGGGGAGGTAGTTACAACTACTGAGCTTGTGCGGACAACAGTGAATGAGGCTTCCAATCCTTGGGGTGCTTTTGTGCAGGCTATAGTGGGCAGGGAGAACTTACCTTCTTGGGATAGACTGTGGGATGATTTTGTACAGGAGGAGACCAGGAGAGGTCTTGTACATGGCAGCTCTTCACAGGGTAGGGAGGATGAGGAGAATGTGGCATTGACTGCAAAGGGCAAGAAGAAGAAGAAGGGCCCCAAGCAGGGTGGGGCCAAGCAACAGTGGCAGGGTGGGCAGAAGAAAGATTTAAGCAAAGTCAAGTGCTTTGCTTGTCAGGGATTTGGGCACTATGCTTCTCAGTGTCTAAAGAAGAAGAAGAAGCAATAGACAACAACCTCAGCGGGGGTTGATGATTTTGGAGAGAGATTTCAGAGAGAGTTTTCTCTTTGTGCTGGATATGTTGAGAGAGAGAGAGAGCCTCTAGTATTACCAGAACTGATCTCGATACTGAGATGGAGTATTATTTGTTGACTGGCCATCAGATGGGTGCTTCCACCACTAGCACTTGGTATATTGACAGCGGAGCTTCGAGTCACATGATAGGTGCTCGAGAGATGTTCTTTGAGCTTTCACAGACAGGTGCATATGTGGAGGTTGTACTGGGAGATGACACCATTGTCAGAGCAGTTGGTCGTGGGACCATTACCTTTTAGAGGGATTCTATGAGTCCTATGATTCTAAGGGATGTATTGTTTGTCCCTGGGCTGAAAAAGAACTTGGTATCAGTTTCCACTATTGAGGATAGGGGTCTTGGGGTTTGTTTCTTGGATGGACGTGTGCGGGTATTCTCCAAGACTACAGGATTATCTACCTCCATGGACATTGGGGTTAGATGTGGAAAGCTATACAAGCTTTTGTTTCAGCCTCAGCATGCTTTGGCACACAGCAACAGCAGTGGGCTATGCGAGCTATGGCATCGGAGGATGGCCCACTTGCATCACCCAGCTTTGAGATTGTTGAGGAGTATGGTTACAGGTTTACCAGAGTTCAACACATAGCAGAGTGATGTTTGCAGGGGGTGTGCTTTGGGAAAGTACACCAAGACTGCTTTTCCGAGCAGTGATAGCAGGTCAGCAGGGGTGCTTGATTTGATCCATACATATATATGTGGTCCTATGTCATCAGTTTCCTTGACAGGATTTGAGTATTATGTCTCTTTCATCGATGACTATTCTAGGAAGACTTAGATCTACTTCTTGAGGAGCAAGAAGTCACCCTTAGTATTGAGGATCTTCCAAGAGTTCAAAGCTCTTGTGGAGAATCAGACAGGGAGGAGGATTTGGGTCCTGAGATTGGACAATGGGGGTGAGTATACCTCCAATGAGTTTGATGGGTTTTGCAAACAGGAGGGCATACAGAGACAGTTGACAGTCCCTTACACTCCTGAGCAGAATGGAGTAGCGGAAAGGAAGAACAAGGCTATTGTGGGAGCAGCGAGAGCTATGCTTCATGATCAGAGTCTTCCTTTCTTTCTTTGGGTAGAGGCTTGCAGTACAACAGTTTACCTTAAGAACAAGAGTCCCCACCGTGCCTTGGGGAGGAAGGCTCCTGAGGAGATGTTCATAGGCAAGAAGCCTGAAGTTGGCCATTTTCGCATATTTGGTTGCTTGACTTACTCTCATGTCCCTTCTGAGAAGAGGACAAAGTTTGATCCCACTGCAGAGAGAGGCATCTTTGTGGGCTATGATGAGACTTCGAAGGGTTACCGCATTTATCTTCCTGGCCAAAAGAAGGTTGTTGTGAGGCGGGAAGTGAGATTTGAGGAGGAGAGAGCCTTCAGGAAGTCTAAAGAGTTGGAGCATGGGGAGCCACCGGCTTCCACACCTCAAGTGGCACAGGGATCTTCAGTACAGATCACAGGTTCACAGGTTTCCGGAGTGACTGGGCCACAGGTTACAGGCACAGCTTCTATAGGTTCAGTGGTTCAGCCAGTAGGTACTCCAGGGACAGGTTCTGGTTGTCAGGTTACAGGTTCACAAGTGACTAGTTCACGGGCTACTGGTCCACAGGTTGCTGGACCATCTGCTTCTGGCAGTTCTTTAGATGAGGAAATACCAGTTTGGGAGGAGCCTTCAAGGAAGAGGAAGCCTAAATGGCTTCGTGATACCTTGGAGGAAGCAGAGGCATTGGTAGGCCCCAGGAGGAGGTCAGGACAGTAGTGATGCCGGATAGATTGGGCATGGCCCTAGTTGCGAGTCTTCGTGATTCAGAGCCTTCCACATTTGAGGAGGCCTCTCAGCATCACGTTTGGAGAGATGCCATGATGGAAGAGTACCATTCCATCATGAAGAATGATGCATGTGAGATAGTTCCGAGACCAGTGGGGAAGTCCGTTGTGACTTCCAAGTGGATCTACAAGGTGAAGCATGCTGCAGATGGTAGTGTGGAGAAGTATAAGGCTCGTTTTGTGGCACGAGGGTTTTCACAGATAGAGGGAGTTGATTATGATGAGACCTTTGTGTCGGTTGCTCGTTATTCTTCCATCAGAGCAGTGATTTCTATAGTAGCAGAGATGGGTTGGAAGATCCACCGGATGAATGTGAAGACTGCATTTCTCAATGATCTTCTGCAGGAGGAGGTTTACTTAGAGCAGCCACAGGGCTTTGAGATTCATGGGAGAGATTCTCATGTGTGCAACCGAGGAAAGCTTTGTATGGACTGAAGCAAGCTCCTAGAGCTTGGTACTCCAGGATTGATGCGTATTTGACATCGACGAGTTTTCAGAAGAGTGAGGTTGATCCCAACCTTTACTACATTGTGGTTGGTGGAGATTCTCTCATTCTTTTGTTATATGTGGATGATTTGTTTATCACTGGGGAGGAGCATCTCATTGCACATCACAAGAGGGACCTTGCTACAGAGTACGAGATGACATACATTGGGTTGATGCACTATTATTTGGGGATGGAGGTTTGGCAGGATTTTGGTCATATTTTCCTGGGACAGGGAAAGTATGCAGTAGATATTCTGAGGAGATTTCGGATGGAGGATTGCAGGCTGATGTCCACACCTATGATCACCAACTGGAGGAAGCTTCATGCTTTTAAGGGTAAGTTGGTGGATCCTACTCTATACCGTCAGCTCATTGGGTCATTGATGTATCTGGTCAACACTAGGCCAGACTTATGTTTTGCGGTGAACACTCTTAGTCAGTTCATGGTGGAGCCTAGGAGTGTGCACTAGGTAGCCGCGAAACATGTGTTGAGATACCTTGCAGGGACAGTGGATGATGGTTTGGACTACGTGGGTTCGGGTGGAGTCAGTTTGGTTGGTTTCATAGATTCAGACTGGACAGGCAGTGTGATGGATCGGAAGAGCACTTTCGGTTGTTGTTTCAGTTTGGGTTCAGCAGCAGTGTCGTGGTTCAGTTGGAAGCAAAAGTCCGTTGCTTTGAGTTCTGCTGAGGCTAAGTATATGGTAGCCAGTCAGGCTACTTGCGAGGCATTGTGGCTTCGTAAGTTGTTGGTTGATTTATTTGATTGAGAGCTGAGACCTACGGTGATTTACTGTGACAACTAGAGTTGCATCCAGCTCTTTGAAAATCTAGTTTTCCGTGATAGGTCTAAGCACATAGAGATCAGATACCACTTCATCCGAGACTATGTTCAGAGAGGAGCTGTGGAGTTACAGTGCATTTCCATTGATGAGCAAGTTGCAGATATTCTGACGAAATCTTTGGAGAGGGGCAAGTTTGTTTTCTTTAGAGTCAAGTTGGGAGTGGTGCAAAACACCTTCCTCGGTAAGAATGAGTGTTGATTTTTGTACCTAGGAAAGTGTTCCCCTAGTGACTTTTGCCTTAGTCACTTAAAAGGGGAAATAAAGTGACCCTTGCATTAAATGACTTGAGATGAGCATTTAATGTGACTTTAGTGATTAAAGTCACCTTTTGATAAATTTAAGTGAGTGAGTGAATTTAATATTTATGAGAATTAAATGAGGGCATTTAATCTCATCCACCCATCTGATCTAATCTCAACCATTGGATTAGATGGCCCCTCACTCACCCTAGGGTTTTGTCAAAAAGGGCAAGGGAAGGCATTGAGCTCACTTTTCACTGAAGAGAAGTGAATGAGAGAGAGCTAGAGAGGGCACAGAATTCGAGGCAGTCATTTGATGAAGTTTTCAGATGGCACAGAAATCGAGGCAACTCATGGAGCTTTAAATGAGAGGCACGAGTTTCAAGGAGAGTACAGAAATCCGTACAGAGTGATTCTGGGCACATTTCCCAAGGTTCTGGGCACGGTTTTCGAGGACTGTACATCAGCATTAATGGCTGTACCATACAGCAGTTTGGGCACAGTTTTCGAGGTGGTTGGGCACAGTTATCGAGGGCAGGGCTGAGCTGTTATTTCTGGTACGAATTTGCACAGAAATCGAGGCAGCCTTCTAGGTGTTTTTTCTGGTTGAGATAAGTTGTATTTTGACTGAAAATTACTGTCCTGAATTTTTTCGAAGAAGAAATAATAAAATCTCTCTCTAACAGGTTTTCCCCTTGTGGGTTTTTCCTGGGCTATTGGCCAAAATTTTTTGAGTCTGAAATTATTTATGGCATGCATGGATATTTAATTTTCTGCCTGTAAAATTGATTTTTAACTGTGTTTTTTAAAGTCTGAAATTTACACGTCATTTCCAGCCATGATGAAAAACTGGGTTGGGCATTAAACTATGGCAAGTTGACTTGAAAACTGGGTTGGGTTAAAATATCAGAAAACTTTCTTTTTGCAGTGGCAGAGAGATTAAGCTAAATCCCATCATCTTTTGACGAGTAAATTTTCTTCTGTGCATGTGGTTACTTTGATTATGGTTATTTAAAAAAGTGCTGGTTTTACTGTGCTTCTACCTAACTATTGACTAGATACTAGCAAGTAAAATGTTTTTATCAGTGTTTACCACTTTTGCTATTGATAACATATATTTCACTAACAGCATTTCAATGGATTGAATATAACAACTTATAAGAATCCTCCGTAATTTTAGCATGCACTCACTTCTCTTTTCATGTAAAATCTCTTGAATAAAGCTTCAGATCAGACAGAAAAAGTCAAATTTAATGTTAAATGTTTTCAAAGTTACTTAGTCAAGTCGGTCACCAGGTATACTTTTACTGAGTTTTTTCTTGAACATTCTGTGAGAAATGGCTGGAGCTTGAAAGTCAGAGAGCAGCCCTTACAAGATTATGTGTTTGATTTATGACGACTTTTTTGTGTTTGCAGGCCAGGCAATTATGAAGTTTGGGTCTATACTCGCTTTCTATATTTTGCTGCTATGTAGTCATGTACACAGTGTGAGATGCCAAATGCAATCATCATCTGATGGCTCAAAGGAAAATAAATTTCGTGAACGGGAAGCAACTGATGACACTCTTCCATTGCCAACCTTGTAAGTTTCTACTTTCCTAAATAGGCTTGGCATTTAATGGAACCAAAAAATTGTATTAGAGTGCTAATCTTACATGGAAAGGTATGATGCTTGCAGAATATAAGTTAAAGTGGATTTCCATAGTAGCTTCTCATACTACACACTTCACATGAGGAAGCTCTGCTGACAAAATAAGATTGAAATTTTTTTAATGCTAACCTAATGTTAATGTGACAGCATGGTCTTACCAGAACTACTTAGCATATCACAGCTCCTACAGAAATCATTGCATCAAAAACATCGCATTGATGCAATGCTTACTGTTCTGTTACTAACTTACTAGGAATCTAGGGTGCCAGACATTGAACCTCTGTGATGTGTCCTGTTACATGTGAGCAAAGATTACAGTAAACATTGCATCAAAACATTTGATGAAATACTACTGTTGCAAATTGACATAAGATGTTGTATTAGGACAATAATAGTAATATTCCATTTTGAAGGCTTTAACAAGAGTATAGTAGAAAGAAAACAATTAACAGGCCTGCAGTGAAAATGTTAAGCGGTAAATATCTTTTCCAGTGGGACAACCTATATAGAGATGAACAAGGTCAGTTGTTCAAAAGATTCAAGGATGCCTTATATTGAGTGCACAAATGCATCTACATCTTGAAATTTCGTTTTTCACTTGTATGGTCTTGCATAATTGAGCTTTAAATGTCGTTGGCTTCAATATAAATCTCCATAGCTTAGCATCAGCTCTAACATGTTGAGAACACATGAAAGTAAACACTGATTTATGAATTAAAAAAAGATAGCTATATAAAATGGCAAATGGTTACAGGGAAATCTAATCTAAGGGATATTAGCAACATAAATGCCTATTACTAGAGGATGAACAAAATCTTGGACAACATGGGTCTTTAATTTCAAATATCTGCATCTTAGGTCTAATTATTAAAGGTGGTTATACTATATGACATTTTATGGTTTTATCTCAGATTATCATCTTACATGCTATGAAAGTCTATGTTCGTCTAGCCTTTTGAGGGAGCTTGGACTGCCACTGAAGGTCAATACTTTTTGCTGATAAATTTCCTCAAATCCAGGGCCATGCTTCTTCCAACATTCCCAGTTACTTATTAATCATCTGCTTCTCTAAAAGACTTATTATTTATTCAACTAAATTAGAAACATATTGTTCGACTACACTTGATATTTCCAAGGTTGAACACCTTGAGCAGCTGCTCACACAAACAGATCACAGATCGACACATCAATGTTATTACGTGGTTTAACTTTAAACCCTCGAAGAGGGAAACACTCCACGGCCCCAACCAAATGGCTACTTGAGGCAATGTTATTATACAAAAGAAAAAGAATGTTACAAATGAGCTTCTCATAATTGATTAACTAGCAAATGACCCTCCATGCTCTTTAAATAGAGATCATGGACCAATCGAGTGTTAAACCATGAATCAATGGTTGTTACAATTGAGGAGAAGATGAACCGTTGGATCACTGTATGTCTAGAACATATTGTGACCATTGGATTACATATATACAAATGCATACTAAAGAAACACTTTACTTAAAGATACATTATAACAAGCTGATCTTAACTAACTCCCAAGTGTCTAAATATCCTAACATCCGCTCCTAAGAACAACTTAGGATGGGATTGAAGGATTTACAAAAGTGACTCTATAGGAGAAGGAAGGAGGCATTAGAGATTATCCCTCCTTAATGACAAATTCTTGAACTCCTAACATAGATCGAAGTTTAGAAAACTTCGCTTTTGTAAGAGACTTTGTGAAGATGTTTGCAACTTGATCATCTATAGGGCAAAAGAGCACTTTGAGAACTCGGTCATGAACAAGCTTTTTGATGAAGTGCATATGTAGGTCAATGTGTTTGTTGCGTTGATGTTGAACTGGATATTTGGCTAGTTTGATGGCACTTTGATTATCACACCAAAGGGTAGTTGGATGCTGTTGCTTGAATCCAAACTCTAAAAGGATATGCCAAAGCCATAAAGCTTCCCGACTTGCATTAATTGTGGCTCGATACTTTGCTTCCGCTGAACAAAGAGCAAGAGCTTGTTGTTTCTTACAAGCTCAATTGACAAGTCCAGAACCAAGACTGAAAACATAACATGCAATAGACTTTCGATCATCAGGATCGCTGCCCCAATCTGAATTAGTGAAACCAACCAACAAAGGAGACCCCCCTGAACTATAATGAATCCCAAACTAAATTGTACCCCAAATATATCGAAGTATCCTTTTTGTTGCTTTCCAATGGATTTCATGGCGTGAAACAAAAACGACTTCCTGCTCGCTTGAGAAGAGGTTGTTTTTTACAATGTCAGTTGGACTACTCTCCAAGGTAATTATCTCCCAACACTCTCCAAGGTTGGACCAGATCTGAGGGCATGCAACGGATCTAAGGGCATAGATTTGAGGCCACGCGACTGAGCACACGACTTGAGGGCACGAACCTAAGGGCATGAAGCTCAGTACATGACTGGGCATGGATACGAGAGCACATGGCGGAGTAGCGGTTGAGCACAAGAACTAAGTTGTGAGCATAGGGATTAAGCTGCGAACGTAGAGTTGAGCGTGGGAGTGCGCAATTGGGTGATAGGGTGGGGGCACGATGAAGCTGAACTTCGTGGGCAACGAAACTAGCGGGAGACATAATTCTTAGACAAAACTGAGTTGTGACTGGGCGACGAAACTGAGCCACGGCGGGGGCAAGGGATTTATGTCGAGATGTTACAAACATAATAATACATATAAATAAATAATTGAAGTAACTAATAATTAATAATTAAGTAACATTTAATGAAGAGTCATAGGTCACACCTATTCACCTCATGGCTAGTCAATGCCTATGAAGGTATACCATCATGAGAGCATTGTATTCATCAATTCTTTCAATCAAATATTTATTATTCTATACTTGTAGAAGTTCTTCTGTTAATTTACATAGAACAAGATTTATTCTTTACATTGGTATTAGAGTGAATTCACAACCTTCACATTGTTGATTCGTACAAGTCTACAATTATTGTTGGCCTGCTCAATCATTAATCAGTACTATTGTCCATACTTTTCTATTGACTTCCGTACAATATGTTGTGAATTTTGTACGCTGCAATCTGTCTGTACCACAGGTAGAAGATTTTACTAGCTGTTGTACGACCCAACCCATTCTGTCCGTTCCACTGTACAAAATTGTAGCCGCCAATTTCAAACATACGTACAGCCATTTCTGTACAACAACCATACCATATCACTATTTGTCAGAGCCATCAAATCCACACCGTACATCTATTCTCATCAACCACAGTACGTTCGCTGTACACATTTCATACTTTGATCCGTACGTTGACAAGTCTGATAAGTTTGGTTAACATTGATTCGTAATTTTGACAAGTCTATACCATTTGAAACATTGTCGTACTCTTTCTCATAAAGTCACGGCCCCGAAATTTTCATTTTAACCCTTGCCTTCAACACTATAATGTTAATTTATCCCAGATGTCACTACTCGATTTGGGAACTTGAGATCTCAATGGCCTCGAGTCTCTATAAGACAAAACAACCCAACATCTCTATGCTAGAGAAGATCACAGATGAATAATAAACTTATAACATAAAGCACTATAGATCTCTTAACAACTTTGACAAAATGGCAAACACACAAATTGACTCACAGTTTTACCCTGGAAACCCCAATGGGGAAAACCAACTTCGATGGGGCTTTCTTCTTTCTCGAGCCCTAAGCATATAATAGAGAGAGAATAATTACACATAGAAGTTCAAAAGATACAACAGAACCTGACGAGTATAAAACCCTAGATCTGCATGCAGTAGCTATTGCTGCTCTTGGGAAATGCACCCCTACTGTCTGCTCTGATCTGGATCTTTGAAAGATGGTCTCCGCCAATCTCGGATGTAGTACCACCTCTCTAAACCCTCAGCCTTGATCTGCTTTGTCAATGAAGAAAGACTGCAACCTCTCAGTGTAGCCTGCGCCCCCTCTGCATGCGAAATGTGCCCTCTCTCAACAACTGTAAAGTCGCCCCTCCTCAGATCTCAATCCAACTTTGATGAGATCAACTCAGATCTTCTCCAATCACTGAAGAAGATCACTCCTGGTACGCTTGGCTCACCTATCCTCAAGCATAACAATTCTCCAATCAAACACGTCTTCCCCTCCTCAGGATGTGCGCCCCCTCTCTTTGGAAGGTCGCCCAAGCTCAAAACTTTGAGCTGTCTCCACTCAGATGCTCTCACTGCACATAGTAATGACTGATTGATGCCTCCGATCAAGTAAGGATTGATCCTTCTCAGATCCCGTCACTGTCTTTCTTTGTAGATGTGCCCCCTCTCCTTAGGAAGTTGCCCACTTTGCATGCACAAGTTTCTCTCACTCTCAATCTCCTCTCTCTCTGAAGAAATTGTTGAGTAACCTCTTCCGGTGACCTCCTACCTCCTTATAATAACTCACTGATCAATTAGGTTTTCGAAACCCTAATATGAGTGCATCCAAAAATCCCGCTTTTGCATGCTTTTTAATTAAAAAGTCTGCATGCATGAGGCAAATCACCTTGAAAGGTCTGCATGCATCCACCATTGGATTCATGCCATCTGGTAGAGTGCATCTCACCCTCTACACCATCCTGATGCCTATACTGTAAATGCACCTCCATGTTAGGCATTTGATCATGGAGGACATCTTGAGATACCACTATCTCTAACATATATGGTATAGTCGACTTTTTTTTTTATAATTTTTATTTAACTTTTTTTTTTAAATGAAGTTAAATATAGTCCTCAGAGCTAAGCGAAAGTTGTTCTCTCTTCCTAGTAGGATCTTCCTTGACGAAGCTCTCACCAGATGGGAGCTTAAATGCTCAAGAGTGTTGGTCATGGAGGTAGCACACTAGGCGGGGAAATGGGCGGTCATTAGGAACCTCATAGTAGTCATTTGAGACTCCTCTCCCCTTGGTTGGGAACCTTGCTCTAGGGCTTCTCAATGATGGGCCCATTTGGGGAGGCGATAGGACGTAGGCATCTTGATCAATTGTTGGAACAACAATGGATCTTTTTGGTCATCACCTAGTCTCATGTACGATGCTCTTGGATCATCAGACATCCTCTGCTTTATCGAGACTCATCCGAGCTGTGTTCGACCTCTCTCGGACATTGTAGGTTACCATTGGTTTTTTGTTTGTAGACAAGAGCCGAGGAGCTTGTGTTGTATTAGAGGTTCAGGGGAAGTCGCTTGTTTGACTAGTGACTACCTCTGTAGCAGGGTTTCTTTGGTGGTCGTAGATGAGTTTGCCAAATTTTATGTGGGTTCAAGTTAGAGGTGGCCCCCTCCCTCCCTAGGGACATCTACATTGCAGTTTGTTACTTCCTCCTAGTTTCTTTGTCATTCACTATCCATAATGGGCCAGAGGATGATCCCCATATAGATTTGTATATCGAACATTACCCAGTACTCAACAGTTGAGGAGGTCGTCCTCCTCGGTGACTTCAACACCTGTACCAGAGTTCTCCAGATTTCTCTCTATAATTGGTTAGAGGACGTGTTCTGCACCCAGGAGGTAGATCCTGAACTAGTGGGGGCTTCATTGAATGTCTGATGATGGTTTGGGACCCACTACATCTTATGGTCGGTATCTTTGCAACTCGGAGAATATCACGAGCTATTGATCCTGAATGGGCTCCCCTGTTTCCCAAAATCTTGTTTCTTACCTGTCGGCCTTCTCATGGAAGTGCAAGTGTGGTTGACTATGTTTTCTCCAGCTAGAACTTATTCCCCTTCATTCGTCACCTATCAGTCTCTCCCATCCCCCTAGCTGACCATGCTATGCTCTCCTTGCTCTCGCTGACATCCCCCTCCCGCCGCACTCTCCTCCTTGGAACCATCGCGCGCTACTATCCTTTTTGATGAGGGGGATCTAGATGTATTCTCTTCACACTTTTGTTAGATTGAAGGCTTCTATTTGTGAGAGCTTGGAAGGGAGATTGAAGGCTTCCATAGAGACATTCAACCACCATTGAAGAGCTAAAGAGGTAGGCTCTAAAAACCCAATCTTTGTTAGTTTTTGAAAAAATATTTCACTATGTTAAAAAATTTAAACCTTGCAATGTTCTCTTCTCCTACTCTTTCCAATTTCTTCTTCTCCATCATTCTATTGCAGGAAACAAGTGACTCTCATCTTGAATCAAGAAACATGATGGGTATGTGGTTTTGGCTTTTGGTTCCACTTCTTCTCATTATGATGGTGTTGGGAAGCAGATATGGTGGTGTTAGTGATGAGGGGGAAGAGGTAGAGAGTGACACATACTGTGGAGAAGAGGAGGAAGGGGAAGAGGGTGATGATGATGAGATTGAAAGTGATCAGGGCAAAAGCAAAAAGACACAACACCTTTGTGGAAGTATGTGACAAGGCTTGGGGGAGGGAGAGGGGGTGGAACCACAAAGTTTACATGCCCCCATTGTAATAAAACTTACACAGGTTCGTATACCCGGGTGAGAAAACATTTGTGTGGGACTATGCCATATCAAGGTAAGGCTACTGGAGTCAAAACCTGTGACAAAGTCCCAGCTAAAGAGAGAAACAAATACAAGATGGAAGAAGAGGCCGCTCAAAACAATTCCAAGAGATCAAGGGTTGAATCTGAATCCTTACAGAGAATGTTTGGTAGCGGATCTGGATCATCATCGGCTCGATCGGAACCTCATCCCCCCATGGTAGTGGAATCTCGCCTATGCAAAGAACATTATCGGATTTCCTTGACCAAGGTTGTAGAGATGATGTGGATTCAAAAGTTTATAGGTTTCTCTATGCATGTGGTGTGCCATTCAATGTTCTTCGCTCACCCTATTGGCATGAAATGGTACAAGCCATCAATGGTGCCCGTAAAGGATACAGAAGCCCTGGGTATGGCAAAGCCAAAATCATGGGACTTGACAGGGAAAGAGCCAAAATCAATAGTGCTCTTGGAAGGTTTACAAATGATTGGTCCAACTATGGGGTATCCATTGTATCTGATGGGTGGACAAATGTTAAAGGCAAGCCATTGATAAATATTCTTGGCATGTCTGCTAGCGGTGCGATCTTCCTTTCAGCCCATGACTACTCAGATCGCTACAAGGCCGATATTAATATTGCACAACCTTTACTTAAAACCATTCAAGAGATTGGGCCATACAATGTCATTCAAGTCATCACTGATAATGCTGCTAATTGTAAGGCAACAGGAGCAATCATTGAGGATAAGTATCCCAACATATTTGGTCAGGGTGTTTGGTTCACACATTGAACCTTTTGATGCATGATATTGTTAAGTTGAAGGACCCTAATTACCGATGGATTGGTGCCTTGTACAAGGGAGGTAAGAAAATGATAAATTTTTTTACCAATCATGGCATGGCCCACCACGTTTTTCGCAATCACTCTAGGTTGGAGCTATTGAAGATTGCAAAGACTAGATTTGCTAGCTACTACCTCACCTTCAGGAGGCTTTTGAAGGTAAGAGAGGCATTGGCTAGTATGGTCTCAAGTGATCCATGGCAAGAATTAAAAGACAGAGCTGCAAGCGTAGCTAATAGAGATGACTTTCAGGAGGTGGAGGACACCATTCTTGATGGTCAGTTCTGGTCACAGGTTAAGTATGTTCTGTAGTTCACCAAGCCAATTTATAACATGATTCGTTTTGCAGATACAAATAAGCCAGTGATTGGGGAGTTATATGAGCAGATGGATAGCATGCTTGGTCAAATCAAAGACATTGTTGAGCAAAGAGATGCAATCTTGTATGACCATATTCATAAACATGTGGTCAAAAGGTGGGATAATCTAAATGTTCCACTCCATGCCCTTGCATATGTCCTTACCCCAAAATATTATTCTCCAATTTGGTTGGCCCAACTTGCACCTGGGGGTGGAGTTAGGAAAAAACCACACACAGATCCGGAGGTGCAAAATGGGTATATGTTTGCATTAGACAAGTTGGTCCTTGATGAGGAGGAGTGTGCTCAACTATAGAGTGAATTGAGCGAATACATCAGTGAGCTTGGAGTCTTTGGTACCCTGCATGCAACCAAAGATCGAGATAGATTGGATCCTATCCGTTGGTAGAACATGTATGGCTCTGGAGCCTCATATTTTCATAAATTGGCGATGATGGTGCTTTCATAGGTTGTTAATAGCTCTTCGGTAGAGAGGTGTTGGAGCACCTACAACTTCATCCACAGTGTAAAGAGAAACAATTTGAATGTAGAACGCGTAGAAAGCTTGGTTTATGTGCACTACAACTTGAGGTTGTTGTCCCATTATTGTGAGGCGACCAAGAATGATAGAACATTTTTGACTTGGGACAACAATCCAGAGGAGGCTAATGTGGAGGATGGAGCCATAGCATTAGAGCGCTTGGAGGCTGAACTATTGGGTGATCATGATGGTGAACCAATTCATACTACAAGTACAAAGATGCCACCCACAAGCAACAACAACTTTCCAGATGCAAGAGTTTTGCCTTTAGCTTCACAACGTCCAACAATCCGTGGGGGCCATTCATCTTCTTCTCATGTTCCACGATCACTTCTAGCAGCCCCTATTCCACCTAGACCACGAGAAAATAAATTGGAAGTTTCTCGTGGCAATCGGAAAGCTTAGTAGATACTAGATAGTATCATAGTACTTTGTATTTGATATTTATTACGACCTATTTTGTAAACATTATGGCCTAGTTTGAAGTTTGAACTTTAGTCGTTGACCTTTGAATCTTGAACGGTTGAACCTACCTTTGAAGTTTAAACTTTAAATTTTTGATTGCATCCTATTGTCTACAACTCTTTGGTATTGAATATGATATTATGATGCTTTGTTTCGTTTCATGGTTGATGTTATCTGTTAGAGTTTGTTGATGGCAAATATTTTATGTTGAAATTTGAAGGTTGATGTTGTTGATGGTTGATTGATCATTTAATGACAATGTTATAAGTTATAGCTCCTAGATGATTGATGTTATATCAATATGTGTACTAAATGATTATATGAATATCTATGTTTTCATGTTTTAACTTTTCTATAACTAATTTGGCATAATACATGTTTTTTTTAATATATATGCATCAAAATATATTAAAATATATATTATATAAAAAACGCTCCCGAAACGCTCCCAAAACGGAAGCTTTTGAAAATTTCTCTTTTCGCTCCCGCTCCCGCTCCTGCTCTGCGCTCCCAACAGCCTTGCTTTTGATAACTATCCTATTTTTTGTTGACGATGTGTTCCTCCTGGCATCATCTATAGAGGGGTTATAGAGACAGCTGGATGATTTAGCTTTTTTCTGCGATCTTCGACAGTTGACAGTCAACCTGAGTAAACTGTAAAACCAAGGTTATGGTCTTCAACATATGTTTTAAGAGTCCTCACTTCAGCGTGTTGCGAAACCCCAATGCGGCCTCCAAAAAACCAAATAAACGTGACTAGAAAGGGCAGGAGTTGGAGGCGGACTCGTTGAAGAGGAGCTCCGAAACCATTCTCCCACTAAGGGAAAAACGGAACCCCCAATCTCATAATAATGAGAGGACCCAAAATATTCGAATACACTAAACCCTTCTGTAGGATTGCCAAAATAATTGATCAGCTGGATGTCCTCAGGGTATTCACCTAGGTTCTCCATTGTCCTGAGACTTCATCTCTAGTTTTCATTTCGTCCTGTTATCACCTAAACTGTAGTTACCCCTATGGATGTATCCATTAATGGATGGCAATAGGGAAGGGCAATTCAAAAGGTGCAACCACGATCACCTCGACCTCCAATAGATGGTTGTCACGCCAGTCGAGGCAACCTTCACTTTATGCTATCTAGCCCAGACAACAAAGGGGGAGACCCATCTACTCCCAACATGAGAGATCAAACCAAAACACCAAATCAAAGTTAAGTATGAGTGAAGTATTGTAAGGTGTATGGTGTATCCTAGACCTAAGGATGAAGTCACAAGATAAGTAAGGGGTTGAATGAGTATAGCTTTGGTTCATTGTTGATGTGAGAGTGACTTATAGTGTTTGAAATGAGATCCATGATTAAAGTACTAGTCAATTGTGAGAAAAATCCACTGCCTTGGGAACCGTGTCCAATGCAGAGTAGTTTAGGGGTTGAATTGGGGCTAACTAGTACATGTGACAAGCTTGATCATGAGATATGACAACATCACAAGGGTTCAGTCCACCAAACAAGGATCAAACCACAAGTTAGTCCAAAAATCTAGGAAAGTCGAATTGACTTGGAGAGAGATCAATGCCTTGGGAATTGGGATAAATGGAGTCAAGAGATTAACTTATGGTTTATGACCCCTATTGCATAAGACAAGTGGGCTATTAAAGGTTTGATGGATGAATATGTCTAGATCTAATAGATCATGGTTTGACCTAAGTGGACCACAATCCCTTAAAACAAGGAATGCTATCCCCAAGGCAAGATTTCACAAAGTGACCTACTAGACTTAGGTTTCAAGGTATGTGTGTTCCAAATCCACCAAAATCTCAACTACCCACGTCCTACAAGTGGACCAACTTCAATCTCCCAAGAAGTGCGACTTTGCCCAAGGAGGGTAAAAGGTGGGGTAAATGGGATCAAGACAAGTCCAATGGCATCCAAACTTTAGATCCAAGTAGTTTAAGCATGTGACAATATGGATCTAGAAAATCAAGGCAATCCAAGGGTTAAATCTTACTAGATCTGAGTTTTAAGATACCAAGTGGTCCAAAATGGGGATTAAATCCCTTAAAATGTGGAATAGGGCCCACAAGGTAGAAATTGCCAAAGTAACAGTCCAAGGGTAGGTTTTAGGACATGTAGATTATGATTCAAGTGAAATCTCAACTACCCATGTACCGGATCTAGGGTAACTCACCTTCCCCAAGAAGTGCGACCTCACTTGGAGAGGCTAAGTTGGCTTGGGAAGGGGGTCAAATAATGGCCAATTCTCACCAAACTATAGATCCAGGATGCCGTGGATACTTTAGAGGTGGGTTTTAAATATCTTACCCATGAAGCCAATAGATCTTAGTAGATCTGAAAAAATGTAAAAATGGGGGTTTTGATTAATTAGGGGTTGCAATATTTTAGACAAGTGGATAGATCATGGAAAGAAATTACCTTGAGATCATACCTGAGTGATGTGAATGAGATGCCTTGTTGTTGAGGAAGACTCTCGCAGAGATCAAATGAGAGATTGATGATTTTGCTTGCCGAAATGATGCCCTAGCCCACAAGTGCGACCTCCTTTACCTATCAAACCAAGGAACAACGATTCAATCAGTAAGATCAAGTATGGAGGAAATACAAGTAAAATGCAATGATAACATGAAATAGAAGGTCCTGGGACAGTAATACTCCCTGTTACCAACGAAGAGATCAAAAGAAGAAGTAGGGAGAGTCTTCCCCTACCAATACTTCCTCCTCAAACCAAATCGGCCTCCACCTGTAGATGCAAAAACATGGTACAAAGAATATGGCAAGACAAGATCTCCAATAACTCAATGCAAAGGAAGAATCAACGAACGAACACCAAAAACATTCACCACAACACTGGAGATAGATGCAATAATAATTTTCTATTCCAATAATCCAGAGCCACAAGTCCCCTTTACAATGAGAGGCTCTCTCCTTTAAATAGATAGGAGAGGCACCAAAATCCCAACCACTTTTTGAATGAGTGGCTAAGATTAAAAGATACAAATGTCTAATCAATGGTTGAGATGAGCTCAACAATAAAATACATGGATCACTAATAAAATATAACATAAGTGGACAAAATCGCCCTAGGAGAGAGGAATCCCACCATATCATGATGACAAAATATAACAAGAAGCTTATGGTGGGTCCAAGGGGTAATTTTAGCCACCCTTGGTCAATCCCCATAGCACAATAATAATAAAATAGTCATCAATATACCAAATCGTGCCTCTATGGACAAATCGTGGGCCTTAAGAGGCCTCAAAAATCATCAAAAAGTGCCATAAGTGATGGATGCGGGCCCCGATGAAGCTGAAACTGCTGGAGGAGGTGTGGAAGACATCAACCCATCATCATTGATCATCCCATGCCAAGACATTGCCTCAGTAGCCCAAATCGAATTCCTCAATAGCCATTTCTACCAATCCTGAAATGCCTCGGGAAGCGTGAAATTGCCTCCTGGAGTGCCTGTGCTGTCAAGGTGAGGGCACCAGTGTGTCCGGGAGGGGGGGTAATATGGTAAAAACAAGTGGCTGGACCACCCCCTCCAAGCATAGCACCCTAGGTCAACCAAATAAAAATCCTCTCTGCTCTGACAGGGTCTCCGACAGACCAAAACTGCATTGGGGTAGCCTACTGAGGCTCAATCATCACTGTAACTGCCCGGAACTGAAAACAGACTGTCTCATTGGACTCAAAAGGTCCAAATCTATCCAAGATGTGTACTCATACACCATATGAATCTCTGCATGATCATATAATATATCCAATATACCGGAACAGGTCAAATAATAATAATCTGTAAATGATCAAATAATGCTGTAAACCATGAATCATCATCATAAACCTGTATCTAATGCATAGAACCATCATGTACATGTACATAGACCATATATCATCTATCCATATCATCACAAGGTCCAACCATCTCATGTCCTATGGTTGACCTTGGTCAAACTAAGTTTGACCAAGTCAACATGACCAAATATAACTCAGACCATCATCAGAAGCTGCTGCAAAGTGTCAAAGGTTAATGCATGCTCTACAACTTATTCAAATAACAATTATAACACAGAGTAATCATTACTGACGATCTAAATCCAAATATATATTGTCATTAATTATTATTATTACTCAGACTAGACTTTCAAGACCATACTCACTTCATAGCTATGATCAATTTGCTAGTGAAGGGCGAAGGCTAAAATAACTGGCTAGGCTAAGGGATGACTTGACTGACTTCACATTGTGACACTTTGGCAAAGGGAAAGGGAATACACACCATAGTATATACTGAATGAGCAACAACACAGGGAATGGCGGTGTCTCACAAATGGGTAAGTTCTTCAAAGAGGGTTTATTCACCTTTAACAGATGCGCACAATCCATAATACAAATGAGGCCAGCAATAGTTTAGATATAGCATTTAAGTTCCATTGCTTTTTGGGCCTGAAGTTTCCATAGCCTTTGATCTATGTGTGTTTATAAACACATTGCATAGATTTACATTTATTTGAGGCTTTTTGCTGCAAGTGTGTTTTGAAGGCACTTGTTTACCTGAGCACTTCTAGGTGTGTCACAGACAGCTTGTTTACCTAGGGATTTACATTTCCAAAAAATATAACATTTTATTTTCATGGCCATTTTCATTTGGCATGCCTTTCATTCATGTGTGTTGAAAAACACATTGCATGAATGGGCTTTTCATACAAGATATAGCATTTCATTTTCCAGATTTTGTATTCATGGCAGCACTAAAAGTTTCAGGTTTAGCCAACACAACTTTAGTGACTAGGGGGAATTCACAAGGAACTCCAACTCACCATAGGTAAGTTTTGTCGCCAACTCAGAGCCGAGACACAATAAACAGGGAAGCTCATCCAATACAGAGGCTATAGTGGGGAAAAGATCCTCCATGTCACTAGTCAAGTAGTAAGTCAGGGTGATAAACTAAAAGGTAGGTAATGGATGGATGAAGACAATGAATAATGGAGCCAACACTAGCAGGCCAAGGTATGGTAGCATGATCACCTCTATTCTCCCTAGGGAGGGTAAAACCAATGGGTATGAATAGTGAACTTCTAAGTCTGAGTAGGGACAATATAATATATATAATAAGATCAACCAGGTCCATATATCTATATGATCGCCAGATCATGACACTAAATGCTAAGACATGCTATAAGAATAAATATAAAAGAAATATAACCACAACACTATGATATACCTGCTGAGTCATATACCTGAATGCTCATCATCTGAACCATCATCTGTCCTCTGAAATTGCTGCTGTAACTCTAGGCACTACTGACTGCTCTGTACAAATGGTATAATGGCTATATCGGTCCTCTCTTTGAGTGTCCTGAGACTCAGTCATGGCAATGGGGAATACAACTGCTGCCCAAAATCTGATAGTGATCCAATATAGATGTTCATCTCAGCATCTCAATGTAAGGGAACTGGCTGAATAGTGTACTGGAATCAGAAAAATAATGTATGGTAGCCCGGCTACTATATATGTGATAACACGTCCCTCAAAGATTCATCACTTTATGGCTTGCTCACATAATAGTAACCCCCTCCCTATTACGGATCTATTTTATTCATGGTATTGTTTATCAAGGATCCATACTTGCGGGTATAGTTCCTCCTTTGTGTGCGTCTGAACTGTTGCTCTAAGTCATTATCTGTTTTGGCTCATCACTTGTGGCCAATGCTTCCAGGTTTCCAGTGCTTCTAGTGGCCCATGACAGTGTCTGTTTTGCCATTTTTGCATCACAGCTCTTGGATCCACTCCCTTTATACATTTTCCTTTCTTCGATCAGCTCTCTTCATATCTTGCGTTGTATATTTTTCTCCGAGATCGGCTCTCCATTTGTAAAGCCAGGGTTTGGGTTGAGTTTTACTTTAATTTTTATTGGAGCTACATTTATGCTCCAACTTTGTATTGTTATCATGGTACCGCACAGTCCCATTGAACTACTTTTGTGGTTATTTGTTGGACATTATTAAAATTGTCTTATCTTATCTTATCTTATCTACTTACTTCCACACTTGGTCGAACTCGATCCTAAAATGTACTCAAAACATTGTTATGTACCTTTGCACGATTTTTTCACATTCTCTTTCCTTTCATTAGTGCCTGCATTGCCCAGTTGGGTTTGTGTGAATTTCCCCAGAGACCTCCAACAACAATCTGACTACACTGTGCCTTTGTGCCTCACTTGCGTTCAAACATTAAATGGCACAAATATTTATTGTTGTGTCAAGCTTGCACACAACCTCTGGCGTGTCATTAAAAAGATTAATTGTGTATGCTTTATGAACAATTTTTGGTGAGCGCTTTTGAAATTCTCACTCCCAGATACAAACTTTTCGTATTTTTGTTTAATTTTTAAACTTATAAATATTAATTTCAAATTTTCAACTTAAACAATCAAAACTTTTCTCGTGTCGGCCTGAGTGCACTTATTTTATTGTTTAGTCAGCTCTTTCTTACTCTTGTGCTAGCAGTGCCTCTGTCCGTCTGTGTCTCACTCGCTTGCTTGCAGTCCCTCTGTCTGTCTCTGTCTCACTTGCGTGCTTGCAGTCCCTGTCTTTCTCTGTGTCATTCTCTTGTCCCTTTGCCCGTCTCTGTCTCACTTGTGTGGTCGCAGTCCCTTGATCCATTTCTTATCTGTAGCAGTCCCTAGGTGATTCACCTGCTTCCCCCCTGGCTTCTCCTCACTGTGGGATCAGATACCATATCAGATTTATCCACACAGAAAATGTAGAGAAAAAATATACCAATAGATGAGAGAATAATTGCTTGATTATTGAGTGATGTAATGTCTCAATACACAGTAAGAGAAAGGGAGGAGTATGTGATAAAACTTTCAAACACCTAATTAGTAATGACTACAATTAAATCATGATTACATCACCTTATTAGAAAGACTATCTAAGTAATTTATTATGACTTTATTACATGACAAAAGTACATTTAATATGCTTAAATCTAATTATGACCATTATATCTAACATGGAGGTCGTTTAAATTTTGTCGCATTTATTGTTTGTTGTGAAAACTTTAGAGTGATTTCTTGAACATGCTATTTAAAACTTGTACTTTAGTACGTTTACTGCATTTTGCTTCAGTAAAGATTTATAGATGTCTATGGCCTTTGGTCAGTTAACTGAATTTTGGTTTAGTGGGTGATAGTTTACTGTTTTGATCTGTGTGCACAATGGGACACCAATGCAGGCATTGGTTTTATTGTTATGGTTTTTGGTTACCTCATGGTGAAATGTCATTGTTGAGATCTAGTGCTTATCTGATGAATTGTTATACTTCCCAAGCTGTAGAGTCTTGTCAATCATCAATTGTTTTAGTAATGAGTATTTTGTTTTGAGAATCACATGTATAAGAATAAATAGCATCCTCAGGTCTTACGAGCCTTGCTTATATTTCATTCATAAGGACCTTCTGGAGACAAGTACAAAACGAAGAAATACAGGACCACATGATGCAGCTATGTTGTTGATATGCTTACCAGGAGAGAAAGTAACTATCATAGTTATAAATATGATGTGGAAATTGATCACAGAGAGAGAGAGAGAAGTCCTGGAACTTGTCTGATCTTTTATTGTTTTTGTTATTTGCAGAGACGAGGATGCATTGCTAAACACAAAATGTCCTCAGAATGTGGAGTTGAGGTGGCAGGCTGAAGTAAGCTCAAGCATTTATGCAACACCTTTAGTTGCTGATATTAACAGGTTGAGAGAAATTATTCCAGTTACTTTTGATTGCTTGATTGCATTATGCCATTTAGCTTACATTTAGCCTTGAGCACACTTCTGGTCTGAGATCTGCAACAATGACCAGATTAGGATAGGTATGATTGTGTATAAGTTCCGGCGATAACACTAATAAGCATTTAATACAGTATGCCAGCAAGGCATATTGAGAGACAATCACATATATCTCAATTTTTTATTTCTTTCTTATCTAGCTACGAGGTTGTGATAATAAAAGAGAGAGTTGACTACTATCACATTAGGCAAACACAACTTAAGAGAAAGCTTTACTTAATGTTTATCAAAAGCATCTATTTTTGTTCTCAAATGTTACCTCTAGAACTATGATGTAAAGGGCCCTACGATCTTGAATTGTATGAGAATAGCTTTCCTAAGAGAATTGAAATCATTCTATACATATTGTCCATCCAGGTCTGACTAGATGTCCTCTTGATGATCATGTTATAATAAAAGAGAGAGTTGGCTGCATCACATTAGACAAAAACAAGCTTAAGAGAATGCCTTACATCCTTAATGTTTATCGAAAGTATCTATTTTTGTTCTCAAATGTTACCTCTAGAACTATGATGTAAAGGGCCCTATGATCTTGAATTGTATGAGAATAGCTCTCCTAAGAGAATTGTTACCTCTATAACTACGATGTAAAGGGCCCTACAATCTTGAATTGTATGAGAATAGCTCTCCTAAGAGAATTGAAATCATTCTACACATAGTCCATCCAGGTCTGCCTAGATGTCCTCTTGATGATCGCCAATGGATAATTATTTAACACAATGCAGGTAAACTTACAATTGTCGATGATGTGTATGTTGTGTTTTCTGCTGCTGAACATTTACAAGTATGCACACTTTTAGGCTTCACAAATCTCTCCAGCAAGGTTATACGGTTTGTGGTAGCATATTGGAATCACCAGAAGGATTGGGTGCAGGTGCAACAACTGTCTTGAATTTAGGATTTGTGGGCATGGCAATGTACATTTAAAAAAAAAATACATGTTAAATTAGAAAGATTCAGGAATTGAAGGAACATTTGAATCAAAATCTGAATTCTAAACATTCAAACGCCAAACATCATCATAAAGCTATAAACATTCACATATAAACAAAAAATGAGAGTTTTCGTCTTTCAAATTTCAATACTTAAAATGATATTTCAATGATTCATATACGATAATATGAATTTATATTATAATATAAAATCTCAAAATTACAAAATTGAACTTATTTGGAAAGCTCCGAAGTCTTGTACTAAGTAGTCCTCCTCATAGTCTCCTCCAGTCTTCACATCCTTGAATGGCACTCCCGCATGGCATTGACATCATTGTACTCAGCAGTCGCATTGACCTATCTTTTGGTCACCAGTTGGACATTAATAAAATTATTTTATCTTATCTTCATTGTTTTTATCATATTTTGTAAATTGTTTTATGCTTTACTTTTGTATCTCTTTCTCAATAATGTTGGAGACGCCTTAGGTACCCCCTTGAGATATTGTACATGATACATTTGATTGCCCCAGTGACACTTTTTTCAGCATGTTGATATTAATGCTGTATTTCTTTTTCCTTTTGTCTTCCATTATCATCACTGTTTTCCTTGTTTAATTTCTGGAAAGAGAGGTGAACTTTCCATGTTTGATAATCTTTGCAGTGTATTTTTATCCATCAAATCATCTTTCCAGTGTTCTTCACATTGGTGTTAGACATTTGTGTACCTAATGAAGTGGCATATCTTGCATAATTTTATTCCTAACTTTACAACTTTATCGGTTCTCAAATTTCTATTGGGTTTTGCAGTGATGGTAAATTAGAAATAGTGGTTCCTTCTTTTGTACATTATCTGGAAGTGCTAGAAGGCTCGGATGGAGACAAAATGCCAGGTATTTTCCCTTTAGTGAATAATTTCTGTGATCGGAATAAAGCAATTCATTTTTCTTACTTTAATGAAGATCCTAGTTTTTATTACTTTAATTACTTAAATAAATGCCATATTTCTTTTCTCTCAAGAAGAGATTTTATTATACAAGTGCCAACAAATTTACATCAGCCCTTATCAAGGCACTTTATCCACCCCCCTTGTTGACTTTGAACAGATTTACACTCATTGTAACCTGTGAGGGTTTTAAATCTTTGCAAGTCTTGTCTTCTAGGTACTTTTCTTAGCTCCAATTCTCTGATGATCTTTATCCCTCCTTAGTAAAATTGAAACGGAATCTTGTAACACACAACATACAAGATTTAATGGCACATAGAAGCTATTTAAATAACTGACTCTAGCACTATATAACTCTCCTTAACAGTAATTGCTAGCAAAAAGTGTTTATTACATGAACACAAGACAATACCCAGTTACTATTTAAAATGGGGCAGTGTTTCAAAAAAGTGGATTGAGAGATTGTCTTAGCTTGTGAAGGCAAGCTTTCTTTTCTTCCAACTAGGCAGGTGGTAGTATGATTCCTCTTGGAAGTTGTTGTCTTGGTATCTTGCAAATGGGGCAATGATTGCAAAAAAGTGGATGAGAGATTGGCTTAGCTTTTGAAGCAAGCTTTCTTTTCTTCCACTAGGCAGGTGGTAGTATGATTCCTCTTGGAAGTTGTTGTCTTGGTATCTTGCAAATGGGGCAATGATTGCAAAAAAGTGGATGAGAGATTGGCTTAGCTTTTGAAGGCAAGCTTTCTTTTCTTCCGACTTGGTAGGCGGTAGTATAGTTCCTCTTAGAAGTTGCTGTCTTGGTTTCTTGCAGCGTATCTTGTAAGAGATAGCCTTGAATACTAGGCTGGTAACTTGAGGACACACTTCTTGTCCCTTATCCTTAATATGTGGCAACTTAGAATATCCAAGGTTATTAACATAGACCCATCATAAATGCTGAGATGAGTAGGAAGATCAAGGCAAAAGACATTTTCTCATATGCCCTACAGAATGGTGTATGAACCATATCTAGTAGGTTTCATTTTGATATGTTGCTACCTTTTAAATCATTATCTATCTTAGGTGTAGCTGGACTTTGTTTGCCGCCTAAAGTTGATGTTGGACACTGTATCCCATAGAGATTTATATTTTTCCTATTTCTTAAGCGGAATATCCTTGACTTAGACATATGCTAAATGCTCTAAAGCAGTGGCTTTTCTATTGAGACTCATGCCGGTCCCGTTCGGGTGCTTTCGGCATCCCTGCTTACCATAGGTTTTTGCTTGTACACAGGAAACCTAGAGCTCAGGTGTTGTGGCTTGTTTGACAAGGAACTCTCTTTAGGGCAAGGTTTATATGGTGGCTTTAGATGAGTTTGCTAGATTCATGTGGATTCAGGTGACGGTCCTAGCCCTACTTCTTAGAGACATCTAAATTGCAGTTTGTTAATTCTCGCCAGCATCCTCACCCTTCAACATCCACAGGGATTCAGTTGGGGATCCTTACTTGGATTTGTTTGACGACATCATTTCAGTACTCAGTTGTGGGCAATGAGGTCATCCTCCTAGCTGATTTCAATTCCAGGACCTGACCTCGGCAGATCCCTCTCCACGATCAATCACAGGATGCGCTATGTATCCAAGAGATTGATCCAAATTCCATAGGGCTTCCTAGGAATTCTGACGATGCTTTAGGGCCTCTTACAACATATGTAGATGACTTCTGCAGATTGGTGAATCTCATGAGCTTCTGATCTTGAATAGGCTCCCTTGCTTCCCATACTCTAGTCACTTCACATGCCTTCCCCATTGCAGAGGTGTTAGTGTAGTGAACTATGTCATGACCAGCTATGACCTTCCCCCTTTTTTATGCCACTTATCTGTTATTGCCATCCCTTAAATTGATCATGCTCTACTTTTCTTCTCGCTTTGAGCTGGTCCTCTACCTCTTCCTACCTTTCCCTAGTCAAACCTACCTTGGACTACTATTCTCTTTGATGAGTGGGACCCTATAATGAACACAATAGTTAAATATATGTGGAAATACTAAACAAATAAGTAATAATTAATAATAACGATGAATAATAATAGTAATAAACAATAATAATGAAAAGACACATCATGACTAAAGGACATGACCTAATGAAGGGACATCACTTATAAACCCTGGTGACCAGTCAATGTGTATATATGTATACCGTCCCATGGCATTGTAATCATCTTCTATCATTCAATCATTTATATATTATATTTATTACTATCCTATATGGATTTCTGTTTACTGTCCTTCCCATGTTGGATATTTTCTAGAAAATGAACCTTGTTTGTTGCATTTGGTATCACAGATAAGTCTGATTCCGACCTTTGGCCACACTTATTTTATTTTCAGAGTTTCTCTAATCCAGGTCTTTGACCACATTTAGGCTGTTGGCCATTTTAAGATTTTGAACAAAGATTACTTCCACTGCAAATTGATTCCATTGCCACTACCATTGGGAATTGTTCCAAAATAGAACATACCAAGAATTGCTGGTTCATTTCATTGGTATCTGCTGGTTAAATATTAACACAGCAAACAGTACAGTTCAAGACAGGAGAAGAGGTTAATAAAAAAGAATTGTGTATCCAGACATGACAGCCAATGGAAAAAGGTTGTAATACAGTCATCAGGAAAAATCGCTGCAGGAATTTGTGACAGGGGCGTTACGAAGAATTAACATCCATCTAATTATTGGATCATTGACCATAGATGCACGACCTTTGACGCCATGTTTTCATGATGACTGGGAGAAGGTGGATCCACTGTCAGAGCTGCCATCGGGAAATTGCAAAAGGTTCAAGTAATTTACGTGGTCGTGAAACCATTCCGAGGGGGTCATAATCTAGCCATCGTTTGAAAATAAAAATTAGCTGCCATTTGAAGAATAATCCATCGTTGCTGCCAATAATCTCATGATGCAACTGACCAGCAAACTGTATATGGTAGATCGGGAGATTGCCGCTGTAAGGATATCAAATTCGTGGGTATTTGTTCCTATTAACCATCGCTGCTAGGGTTGTAAAGATGTGACATGTGATGCTTAGCACTACATAAATAAGTTACTACATGGAGGAATTAAAATAATAAATCTCTGTTATGGAGATTTAAAATCTGTTAAGCATCTCATGAAGGATAGACAAGTTTCATTGGTGAAGGATAAGACAAGTTATTTAATATTCATTTGGAAGAAATATAAACCAAGGGGATATTATATCTTAAATATTTAGTATTTATTTTGAGAGAGAAAAGATGGATTTTAATAATAAAAAAGAAAGGTTTACTTATGAAGGTATTGAAAACCCTTGTGTGACATTATTAAAAATCAAAGGAACTATTCAAGGAAAAGTTGCTAACATTGCAATTTGTCTGAGCGACAAGATGAGTCACATCAATGTTGACATGGCCAATCAATCATTGATTCCTGAGATGAGCGTAAAGGAAACATTACAATTCAAGAACAAAAAAAAATGAAATAAATGATCTATTATTGAGAATTAATGACTATAGCTTCATATCCAAGTTTAATGTCTCATTGATGTTTTATAAAGACATTGATATAATTCTAGGTTCACCATGGGTATAAACACTAGGTACTTTCACTTTAAACATGGAGAAATGTTTTTGACATTCTCCTATAGGAAGAAGAAAATAGCATTGCAGGACGCTACAATGAAGCCATGCTCAGAAGTGCCCTCATTAGAAGACTTGAAGGATGTATCAGAAGTGATTCTTCAAGATAGCCAGAAGTCAATAAAAAGTTGCAACATCTGTGAAAAGAATTTGACAAGGTTATTGCTAAAAAACATGAAGAAATTTCTTGCCAAAAAAATCATAATTGGAAACTACTTGCAAAAATCAAGAAGTCAAAGGACACGAAGCAGTGCAATCATAAATTGGAACAAAGGAATCAAGATCTCGAGAAGAAATTATCAGAAAAAGGTGAAGAAACTTCTATCCTAAGGAACCTTAATCAGAGGTTGCTTGAGCAAATCAAAAGATAAAAAGAGGAGCAGTCAGAAAACCAACACCTTAAGGACAAAGTTGAAAAGCTAGAGAATGATGAAGAACATTCACGCTTAAATGTTCATAATCAAAACTTACTTACACAAATCAAGAAGCTAAATAATGACAAGAAGTTGCTACGGAACAGGTTAGAGAAATCTACTAGAAAGGAATCCGTAATTGATAAAGAAACAATGATCGACTTTATTGAAATACAAAAGTCATCGGATATAAAAATTGAGACACTGAGGAAAGGAGTCAATATAAATCCAATCGACATTGCAAATCTTAAAGATGTCAAGGTACATGAGATCCTCTGGTGAGATCAATGGCCAACATTAGATTAGCCATCACTTAAATTATTTTCACTTGAACTTTATACAAAGTAACTCCATTAAGTCAATTAATAATTAGATCACTTAATGCACTTTTCCTAAGTCTAAACTTTGGATAAAGGCATTAATCCATTTGGCTTCCTGTTTTATGTCTTCTAGCATGCAAGGACACATGCAATGATAGAAGACCTTCCTTGTTGCCACTTTCTAACACTCCCTTTCAATGAGGAAGGGATTCTGTAGCAACCCCAGCTTGTCTCTGAACTTCACAAACTTGTGTTTGCAAAGTGCCTTGGTGAATATGTCCGCCACCTGCTCATCTGTCTGAATGTACTCCAACTGAATGGTTCCTCTCTGAACACAATCTCTCAGGATGTGATACCGGATGTCTATGTGTTTGCTCCGGTCATGAAACACTGGATTCTCAGATAGGTTAACACCACTCTGATTGTCACAGTGAACCACTGTAGTCTCCAAC
Source organism: Larix kaempferi (assembly GCA_027924585.1). Classification (NCBI taxonomy): domain Eukaryota; kingdom Viridiplantae; phylum Streptophyta; class Pinopsida; order Pinales; family Pinaceae; genus Larix; species Larix kaempferi. Next base: position 2,956,546 of record BSBM01000182.1, on the reverse strand, counting down.
TCACTCTCAAATAAACCTGAGAGAAACTTTCTCAGCCACATCCCCTCACAAGCTGCCATATTGGCTGCCATGTACTCAGCCTCTGTCGAGCTCAATGCAACTGGCTTTTGCTTACTGCTGAACCAAGAGACAACCCCTGACCCAATACTGAAGCACCAACCTGAAGTGCTCTTCCTGTCTTCTACACATCTTGCCCAGTCAGCATCTGTGAAACCTGCTAACTGTATACTCCCACTGCGCTCATAAACCAATCCATACTCCACTGTACCTCTGATGTAGCGAAGTATATGCTTCACAGTTGTCCAATGTACTCTCCGAGGGTCCACCATAAACTGACTCAAAGAGTTCACTGCAAAGCTAATATCTGGTCGTGTGTTGACCAGATACATGAGTGACCCGATAAGCTGGCGATACAATGTAGGATCAAACTCCTCTGAACTTGATACATTAATCTTCCTCCAGTCGGTAACTAGAGGTGTGGCCATGGGTCTACAATCCTCCATCATGAATCTCTTCAAGATCTCTACTGCATACTTACCCTGTCCAATGAAGAAGCATCCATCTCTTTGCCAAACCTCCAGACCTAGGAAGTAATGCATCAACCCAAGGTCTTTCATCTCAAACTCTACTGCAAGATTGGACTTGCAGTCCTCAATCAGCCTCTCATCTCCTATAAGAAAGAGATCATCTACATATAGTACTAGTATGAGAGGTACCTCGGCTGACAAGAAGTACAGGTTATGGTCTGCCTCACTCCGTTGAAATCCCATCTCCCGTAGATAGCTGTCTATCCTCGAGTAGCCATGCTTGAGGTGCTTGCTTGAGCCCATAAAGAGCTCTTTGCAACCTGCATGCATGCGACTCCCTGCTCTCCACCTCGAACACCTCTGGCTGCTCAATATATACCTCTTCCTCAATAACTCCATTGAGGAAGGCAGTCTTCACGTCCATCTAATGAACACGCCAACCCATTTCTACTGCCAAAGATAGAATAGTCCAAATAGAAGAATATCTGGCAACAGGGGCGAAGGTTTCCTCATAGTCAATACCTTCCTTCTGCGAATACCCCTTTGCCACGAAGCATGCCTTATACTTCTCCACGCTTCCGTCTGCTCCATGCTTTACCTTGTAGATCCACCTGCATCCTACCACCTTTTTACCTTCTAGCCTCGGCACAACCTCCCACACTTGGTTTTTCATGGAGTCATACTCCTCAACCATAGAGTCTTGCCACACATCATGTCGTGCAGCCTCCTCAAAACTAGAAGGCTCGGAGTTAATCAACTTCGTCATCAGTTCCATATAGCTAATGGTTTGCTCTGCCTCATGGAGTTCTGTGGAAGATTCACCTGCCTGGAATCCTGAACTATGGACCTGTACCACCTAGGCCGTGTCCTAGAGTCTACCTGCTGCGGCTGTTGGATATCCTCCTGCTACTACTACTCATCCTCCAAGTCAATGACCATAGGATCCCATCCAACTGACTCCCTATGACTACTAGAACCTGTGCCCTGTGTCTCTACCTGTACCTGTGGCTCCTCCAACTTGACGCCCGAGTCCTGTGCTGGTAAGTCCATAGATCTTCGTAAGGCCCCCCTCATCAAAGTGGACATCCCTGCTCACAATGATCCTCTTGCGAGTCGGAATGTATACCCTGTATGCCTTAAAAGTCTCACTATAACCAATTAGAAGCCCCTTCTCTCCTAAAGGGTCTAGCTTCTTCCTAGTGTCAGCATGAATGTGACAATAGTATATACTCCCAAATATGCGTAGATGACTCACATCTGGTCTAGTGCCTGTGAGTACCTCCTCAGGTGTCTTCCTCCCCAACGCTGAGTGAGGACACCTGTTCTGGACATATACTGCAGTTTGAAATGCCTCGACCCATAGGAATAGTGGTAATCCTTGATCAAACAACATGGCCTTAGCTGCACTCACTAGTGTCCTGTTCTCCTCTCCGCCACTCCATTCTGCTGCGGGGTGTGAGTTAAACCTACCCGATTGACTAGTTCCCACCCGTGAGGTAAACCAAGAGCTGTTGTTTTTGGCAAAGCAGTAGTTTTGCTTGAGCCGTGGAGTGAGGGGTATTGCCCCAATACGCAAGCCGTCAGACAACATTGGTGGCCGAGTGAAACCCTTGAACGGTTAGGAAGCCGAGCATACTTGGGATCCATATCTATTTTCAACTGAACTATTGCCGATCATTTCGACGCAGTTGCAGATCCATCTATTACCGATCACTTCCGTGTCGTTGCAGATCCATTTGTTGCCGATCCATTCCGCGTCGTTTCAGATCTAGATATTTCAGATCCATTCTGAAAGCGGTTTCATATCCAGCCATTTTCGATCCATTCCGAGCCATTTCAGATCCATTCTGAAAGCCATTTCAGAAATCCGTTTCAAACCCATTCAGAAAGCCGTTTCAGATCCATTCTGAAAAAAAAAGTGTGACAGCCTAAAGAGAGAGGCGATTACATTGTGGTGACATTGGGTGCATCTCCTGGAAAGTTGCCGATCTTAGCACTGGTCCTAGTTGCCTAATCGGAAGGGTGCTAATCTCTGAGGTAACAATACCAATAACTTTTGGAATTCAAATCTGCAGCAGAAAGTGTTAGATTTTACACAATTATAGCAGTGTAATTTAATTGCAGATAAACAATAGGATCACTAAAAGAATAACCAAGCACATAAACAATAAACACAAGAATTTTATCCTAAGAAACTCAACATGGAGAAAACCTAGCAACCTTCGTATAGAGATAATCAGTCCTGAGAACATAGTACAGATACAAGAGAGAGAAAGAGAAAAACTTCTGCAAGTGAAAACCCCCCAAAAATCACTTCTCCTAGCTGCAGATGCGAACTTCTCTCTCTCCCTGAGCGAATTGCTTGAGTTGTGTGAATGATCAAATGAGGCAAACGACCCCTTTATTTATACACATGAAAAAATGACTTTTTCCCATACCGGGCCGATTTGTCTTGGGGAAAGATAAAATTAATATTTAATAAATCTTTTCTTTGTGTTTTCACCCCAAGGTTTACATTATTTTTTCAAGGGTTTACATGATCAAATACATCAATATCTTCTCCCGTGTGTGGTACAACGATAATCTAATAAAATACAATAAGAATAACTTCCGAAGTTGCACTATTTCCAACACTCCCTCTCAACAAGGAAGGTATTCTTCGGACACGGTCATCATCAACATCTTGATCATCTGGATCTCATCTGTACATCACATCTATCTCGATCATCACTATACATACTGAAGGTCGTGTTGGCCTGATTTTTCGACCTAAGCCAACTAAGGAGATTAAGCCCACACAAGTTGCTTAGAACAACTCCCGGTGTGTTTGAAATAGCAAAACCTCGCAGGTTATGGTCTCCTGCTACCAGCTGAATTTATTCTCTTAAGGAGAATATAAAAACTCAGCAAAATGTTTCCTAAGTTAAACTACTGTTAAAAGTTAAGTCTTAAAGTCAATTTCTAAGTCTAACCTAATGTGCTTTCTTAATGTAAGTCTTTTGTTTTGGGTTTTGTTTGGATCTTCAATTGTAGACCTATTTGAAATGTAAAACTACTGATTTTAATCTACAGAACTATCTAACAGCTGCTAAGACTGAAAGTAACTAAGTTAAACTAAAACTAGAATCAAAATTAAACTACTGACCCTATCTCAGCTGAGAGCGAAATTAAGACTAGATTAATTATTAATTAATCATTTATAATAACAAAGAGAAGAATGATAATAATTCAGATAAAAATATCAGAGTTACTATCATAAGAACTGCTTTGTTGAAAATGCACAAAAACAGAAAATTTAAAAGAGAAAACTATTTTAATATATTCTGTAATGCTCTATTAATCAATAACTAATGTGCAACATCAAATGTTTGAATTAAGAGTTATATTTATTGATGAAAACATCGTAAACATACAGATGCTTATCAAGAAACAAACATGAAATGTATTATCACTAAATCATAATCATCAATAAAATATTGAATAAAAAGATTCAGTAATACTTATATCAAACATCAATATTGTGAGATTAGAGTAACACTTTAGATGACAAACACAATCATATCATAGTACAATTGCATGAGTATTAAACTGAGAAAATAATATATCAAAATATGTATTAAGTTTCAGAAACTATAACAAACATTGATACCAGTTTGAGAAGTTCCAGTGACAATCATCGACGAAGACAAAGCTCCAGTAGAGTAATTTAAACCAGAAAATATGTATTCAATTTCAATAAGTCTTTTCTTCTGTACTCCATCGACCCCTTTACAATGAGTCTTTCTAGTTTTTATAGCCAAAAACTAATAACTCCTTTCAACTTTTGTGTAACCATTATCCTAAAATAACATTCGGTTCCTAATAGTTGTCATGTAATAAAAACAAAAAGTCTTTATCACCGTTCTGTTACATAAGAATTCTCCAAAGAAGGGCACCTGGCAGACTCGGTCATCATATGAAACAATAGTTGTAATTGTCAATTACATGACTAGCTCGTATTAATTTATGCCCAGAGGAAACGACTGATGATGTGGCTTTCATACGTATCAAGCTGATCCACAAAAACTGCATCTAGCAACAACAAATGCCAACGGCTAGCAAAAATGGACTTCATGCAATCCAACGTATCAACAATATGTACACCTGTAGCAAACAGTTATGCAGATATAAATTTCTCATTAAAATCATGATAACAGGAAATAAAACAAAATAAATTATAAGCATACCTGTCAATAAGAAATATACCATCGTAACCAAAAACATAGTAGGTGTCAATTTTGGATTTGCAACTTGACTGCTCTTCTTGCTTCAGAAAGTCTAACCTTAAGTTTCAAAATCTCAAGTTTTTGCTGATCTACCTGCTCAAGCAAGTGACTGTTGGTTATCATCACAAACTTCTTGGCTTCTTTATATCTATTTTTCTTCAGGTTTGCCTCTTTCCATCTATCCACCCAACCCAACAACTCTGTCTTGAATGTTTTATTTTCTTCATCCTTTATCATTGCATTAGCTCGGCATTCCTTTAATTCTGCTCTTAACTGTGCGATTTTGTTCTCATAGACTCGGTTAAGCACCTGTTTAAGGGTTTCTTCATCCTGATCATGAAAGGAGTCATTGGATTGGGAAGAATTAGGTTCATTCAAATCTTGATCAGGTTGAGGGGTATCTACGAACGAAAGCTCTATCTCTGACTCGTTTGGATAAGCATTATCAATGCATTCTTTGGCCAAAGGCGTCATAGGATCATTGACTATTGAAGTTTGTCCATCATCATGAATCGCCTCATGAATTGGGGAAAGTATATCATCTTCACTTTCATCCTGTATTACAAATGGTTCAGTGTTCTGTTGCGTTGCTATGGGCATAGACAAACTAGTCATGCTTCGAGTAAATCTGCGGGAGACCTTTGAAATTATCTTCCTTTGTTCTACTTTAGTTGCAGCACAACAAACACTTGCCAATGCTTCAAGTTTTTTCACAGGAAGGTCCTGAGAGACAAAGGTTTCAATAACACATTCATCCTTTATCAACTCCTCACCCAAATTCTGTACTTGAACTAGATTATTAACCCCTGTATCTTCTAGTGTAATATTTGATTGGAATATCAAACTTTCAGGAACTGAGGGCTTCTTTAGTTTAACCCGCTAGGCCTAACAGGTGGCCAAATCTCATTTTGCCCTAAATGGTTCTTAGTTAAAATTTGATCCCAGGTTTGGCCATTAAGTGACAATTGGTGTTGGGCTAAGATTTTGATCAATGTTACAAATATCGGCGCGGCGACAAAATCGGCAGGGTCCAGGAAACATCGTTTCGGGATATCTCGGCAGAACATCGGCAAATATCGGCAAAAAATCGGCAAACTTAAAAAACACAAAAATATTATTTTTTTTTCAATTTTTTAAACATCTAAAGCAACAATAACATCTAATAAACACATTGCCACATGAATATGGAAAGAAAACCGATATATAAGATGTCTAGAGATACATCACACATCAAAATGGATTGTGTCCTAGTCCTACTCCTGAATAGTGAATACTGAATGTCTGAATCATAAAAAATATAAGTTATAAGTTATAACAAATGTATCTCATGATTATCTGATCGATTCTCTATCCTCTTCAATCTAGCGTCGCCTTCATCCATTTTTACGTGTAATAAGTCTTGTCCTTCTTCTAATTGGTTCAACGAGCTTGTATAGTATTTAATTATTGTTTTTGGGTTACAAGCTCCTTGCTCATTTCTTCATGAGATATATATCTCTATCTTGATGAACCCATATTTAAAAAAAAAACAGATTAGTTGGTAGCGGCCAGTTCAGAATTCCAGCAGTTATGGTAGTGGTGACTGGCAGATTTTAAGGTAGCGCGGAGGTGGAACGGAAGGAGGGGAGCTACGAGTGCAGAGAAGGGAACGAGCGGTGGAGGGAACGACAAGGAGGACGACTGTAAGGGCTGCATGGCTGCGAAGATGGACTGCGCGATTGCAGATGGTCTGCGTGTAGGCAGCTGGGAGCCGTCGGGGAAGTGAGGGCTGGATCGGGGACGGAGGGCGCAAGGGCGCGGCCGGACGACGCGGGGTTTGCAGAGGAACGTAAAGTGTGGGGAGAGCTAGGGCGCGATGGTGTGATAGCGAGGGCGGCGTGGGAATGGTGGCCGAGATGGAGGGCGGACTGTGAAGGCGAGTGCGACGAAGCACGTAATAAAAAAACCCCATTTTTGGCCTATCAAAAAAATCGCCGAGTCGACCAAAAAATCGCCTGAAAACCGCCGATTTTTCGGACAAAAATTGGCCCGATTTTTTGGCCGATTTTTCCTTGAAAAATCGGGGCTGCCAAAAAATCGCGATTTTTCGCGCTACGCCGATTTTTCGGCCGATATTTGTAACTATGATTTTGATTAACCCGTGATGAAAAAGACATTGGTCTTGAACCCTATTTACATTTTAATTGGCAGAAGCCATTTTCCCTAGGCTATGGAGTAAGAAATAGGGCAAGTTCAATTTAGATCCCCTCAATGCCATCAACAATTTAAGGTGATACAGACGTACATGAGAAAAACGACCATCACAAGTAATGAACCGAACTATCAATCGAAACAAGGGTAACCACCGGTGTTTCAAGAATCTTACGGGGAAACCAAACTGGTCATTGAAATCTTCAGGCAGAGGCAACAGAAACTGTTTTCATTTGTCTTTGTTCATTTCGCCCTTCTTAAACCACTTTTCACCAGACCGTGGCAACTTGGCTGCTTCAGCTATGAAACTCTCAGAAAGAGTCAACTGTAAATCTCCTATCTGTGCAACTTCACCATTAAAAGAAAGAGCAAATCTTCGGGTGACTTCAACATTATGGCCACTAAAACTATCAAAGAACTTTTCCCATCTGGTTTTATCGATGAAACAAGCTGCCTCAGGTTCCCCTATAAGCCACTCAGAACCTTCTGGTTCAAATCAGCATAAAGGAGCCATTTTTCCTACTTGCGATTTCTCACTCAACTGGGCAACATACGGTGTTGTGAAAACTGAAGGAATAGGTATCCAAGACTGTATAGACATGGTAAAACCCCCGACTCATTCCTACGTGCGAAATTACACCATCAAAGCCAGTTTATGCATCTTTTATCGTTTGATGAGACTCGAAATTATTTCCTCATAGTTGAATCATGCCAAATTATAAATGTAATATGGATAGCAGATAGGAAATAATTTTACAATATGTGCATAGAACAAGTGTCAAGAAGAATCGATTCGTAATCAACATCTATAAATTCAACTTCAGATTTGGCATGAGAAAGGTTATACGTGGAGATTAAACGTACTGTTTAAGATTTCATAGTTGATCTCCAAGTTACGAATAATCATAATGAAGCTACAACGTGGCACTCAAACTATTCAATAACATGTGAACCACATCATAAATGATGACCCTGCTTTAAAGTCTTATAGAAATCGGTGAAGGTGTCATGATTCACCATGATTCAAACCATAATGTCATGCTTGTAAACTCATAGTTTGCAAATAGTCCAATTCGATGTATAGGAATGATATGATAATTCTTCAAAGTGAACAATGTTAAGTTAAAAATACCATATCAATCATAGTAAAAATAATAATCAAACTTTGAGTTTACAAAATGGCTAAAAATAGAAGTCAAATCAATGATTATAAACTTTGATCATGTCTCAGAATTTTCTCAAAGGTGAATATGTTTCAATATGTACAAATGTTCATATTATTTATTTACAAAGAACAAGATGAATCAAATGAATGATATACTTATAAGGGTTTAATAAGATGATAAAATACTTTGGTTAACCCTAATAATTCATTTTCAATCATAAAATTTCATCATCAATCAAGCCCAGTATCAAAGTCAAAAATGAAATTAGAACTAATTACATGAAAAGAAAAGATCTAAGAAAAATAAATAAGTTGATTTGAAAGATATTAATAAACAACTCATCATAATGTATGATCAATAATAATATAATAGAAATTTGATCATACAAAACCTAAGATTTTAATAGTTGCAAGAAAGATTAATCAACTTAGTTTGACCTGACCTTTGAAACCTTAATCCTAATTTTCAACTTTCTCCTAATTGAGAGTACCTTCAGAATCATAGATTCTGAAGGCACTCTTAAATAATTTTGTTAATAAATTATAGAAGAGAACTGATCAATTTTATTCAACAAAGCAGAAAAATTGAGAGGGTTATTGCCTGCCAATAGGTTGTCAACATAGTCTTAGTCCATCGAGAAGTGTCATCATGCATTTGCTCCACACAGTCCATCGGAGAGTCCAACATGCATCATCTCAACCCGGTCCATCAGGGATCAATACAATGTTCCTCAGCTCAACCCAGTCCATCGAGGAACATGCACAAGGACAACGTGCCTCAACTCAACCCAGTCCATCGGGGAACATGCACCAACTCAACTAGTCTTTCGGTGAGTCCAAGAGTACCAGTGTGCACTGGCCTCTCCATCCCATCTCAGGATGTCTCAGAGATCTCCTCACTCTTTTCAGAGTGATCTGGAGAATGCACTAAATCTCTCCATCGAGTCCCATGATGTCCGAGAGATCTTCCCACTATACAGAGTGTTTGGGAGTGTGTGCTGGCCTCTCCATCCCTTCTCAGGATGTTCGAGAGATCTCCTCACTCTATCCCAGAGTGATTTGGAGAATGCAGTGGCCTCTCCAACATATCAGGATGTCCAAGAGATCTCCTCACTCTATACTAGAGTGATCCGGAGAATGCAGTGGCCTCTCCATCCTATCAGGATGTCTGAGAGATCTCCTCACTCCATCTCGGAGTGATCCGGAGAATGCTTGGTCCCTGTATCATCTTTCCCTCTCAAGCAGGGACACGTTCTCTTCCACAACAGGTCTTCCATGAAAGCATTCAAACTTGATCCTGAGAAGAGGCTTGGTAAGAACATCTGTAGTCTGGTCATCTGTCAAAACATACTGTAACTCGACCGAACCTTTCTGCACCATATAACGAATGTAGTGATACCGAATCTCTATATGCTTCGACTTGTCGTGGAATATAGATTCACTGACATGTGCACACAACTCTGGTTATCACAGTTGGCTCTGGAATCTAGGCAAACAATTCCGTAAGGAGTTTCTGAAGCCATACAACTTCCTGAGCTACTGTACTCGCAACCATATACTCGACCTCTGTAGTACTGAGTGCTACTGAGGTCTGCTTCCTGTTGCACCAGGAAATCACTGCATAACCCAAGTTGAAGCAACACCTTGAGGCGCTCTTCTTATCTGCAGCACATTCGACCCAATTCGAATCTGATTATCCCTGCAATCTCAAGTCACATTGTGAAGCATATCTCAGGCGATATCCCACAGTGCCACTCAAGTACCTCAACACATGTTTTGCAGCAATGCAATGACTGTCTCGGCTCGCACATGAATTGGTTGAGGGCATTCATTGCAAAACATATATCTGGTTTGGTATTTGTCAGTTACATCAAAGATCCAATAAGCTAGTGATACATGGTGGGATCAATCAAATTTGAATCAGAAGCAGAGTCTCTCAGCTTCTTCAAATTTGCATCCATTGGTGTGGCCATGGACTTGTAGTCCAACATTCCGAATCTTTTCAGTATATCAATGGTGTATTTTCCTTGACTCAAGAAAATCCCATTCCGCCTTCGCCATACTTCTAATCCCAAGAAGTAATGCATTAATCTAAGATCCTTCATTTCAAATTCAGAGGCAAGCTTCTTTTTAAACCATACAATAAGTTTCTCATTCCTAGTGAGAAACAAATCATCAACATAGAGTACCAAAATCAGTGGCTCATCATCCACAACCTTGTAGTAAAGGTTGAGGTCTACATCACTCTTGGTGAATCCTAAGCTCACCAAGTATCCATCTATCCGTCCATACCAAGCATGTGGTGCTTGCTTGAGTCCATATAGGGCCTTTTTTCAACCTGCATACGTGGGACTCCTTTCCATGGAGAACAAACCCTTATGGTTGTTCAATATGTACTTCTTCCTTGATAACACCATTGAGGAAGGCAGTTTTGACATCCATCTGATGCAACTTCCATCCCATAACTAAAGATTTAACAAAAATAGTCCTGATGGAAGTATCTCGAGCCATGAGAGCAAATGTCTCATTATAATCAATTCCCTTTTTCTCAAAGAATCCTCTAGCAACAAACCTAGCCTTGTGTTTCTTAACACTGTCATCTGCTCCATGCTTGGTTTTGTAAATCCACTTAGAAGTCACTACTGACTTCCAGGTCTCGGTACAACCTCTCACACATCATTCATCATGATGGATTGGTATTCTTCCATCATGGCATCCTTCCATACTTGGTGTCTAGAGGCCTCTTCATAGGTGGAAGGTTCTGAGTAAATGATGTGACTCGTCAATGCTACATAACTCGAGAATCTCTGAGGTCTCTTGCTTTCTAGAAAAGTACCATGGGGAGATTCATGCCCCTCTACATCCTGCAATGTCTCTTGTTCCCATCTAGGCCTCTTCCAGCCTACTGCAATATCCGTGGGAGCATCAATTGGCTCAACTGGATCAATGGGATCAATCGACTCATCCTTCTCATTTAACTCCCTCTGAACTGTTGGAGGTGGAGATGATCTCATCTCCTTGGGATTCATCAGCTCCTCATCATCGATCTCCATATCAGATTCTCAATCCCTTCTGATAGCCATCTCTTCTTCAAAGGGCACATCCCGACTAACTTTGATCTGCCTCGATCCTGGGATGTAAATTTCGTAAGCCTTTGAAGACTCACTGTATCCCACGAAAGTTTTCTTCTTGCCTGAATGTTCTAACTTCGTCCTCTTCTCCTTGAGTACATGAATGTAGATTGGACAACCAAAGATACGAAGATGGCCCACTTCTGGTTTCACTCCCGTGAAAGCTTCTTCCGGAGTCATGTTCTTCAAGATTTTATGAGGTTATCTGTTTTGTACATAGACAATTGTTCTGGAAGCTTCTTCCCACAAGAACATCGGTGGACTCTGGTCATGTATCATGGCTTTGACTACCTCCATAATTGTTCCGTTCTTTCTTTCCGCAACCCCATTTTGTTGAGGGTTGTAGGGAACTGTGAGCTCCCTCTTAATTCTTGCTTCTTGCAGAAATCATTGAAATATGTAGAGGTATATTCTCCACCATTATCTGATCTCAAGGTCTTAATCCTCTTTCCCGTCAGATTCTCAACTTGTGCTATGAATTCTTTGCATTTACTTGGCACCTCTTCGGATTCCTTGGTCTGGAGAAAGTATATCCAAGTCTTTCGAGAATAGTCGTCAATAAATGTTACATAGTAATAATAGCCACCCAGTGAAGCAATAGTCATGGGTCCACACAAGTCAGAGATGTACTAGATCCAAAATTCCTTTATATTTGCTTTCACTATTCGGGAAGGATCCCTTGGCATTTTTGCCAAGTGCACATCCTCTACATATTCCATCACTGTCTACATGAAGTATCGGTAGACCTGTCACTATATTCCTTAATGTTGGAAGAGCTTTATAGTTTAGATGATCTAGTCTTCTATGCCATAGCTCACCCATGCTGGTAGTCGTGTACTAGTGCTTGAGTTGATGGTGTGCTCAACCTGTATAAGCTCTCCTCTCGTCCACCAATTACTTTTGTTGAATTCATGCTTGAATCCTTGTGCCAAGCAAGGACCTTCCCATCAGAAAATGCAACTTTATATCCTTTGTCCTCCAAAGCAAATATGGAGACAAGATTTCTTTTCATGCCAGGTACATATAATACATCACTTAAATGTAATTTGTCACTAGACTCTAACTGAAGGGAGGTAGGCCCAGATCCCTTTATAGTATAGTTAGCATCATCCCCAAGTACAACACGAAGATGGGATTCTTTCTCAACTATTTCTGAAAGATTTTCTTTATAACTAGTCATATGCCTAGAAGCACCACTATCTATGAGCCATGCATCACTAGTGGTGGGAACAGTACCTGATAAAGTTGATATGAAGAAGAATTTTACACGATCATCATTCCTTTGCTTCTTATGATGGGTGTCTTCGTCTACATCAGTAGTTGAGGCTTCATGCTTCCTCTTGTTTGATCTTCGACAATCACTAGCATAATGACCATATGTCTTGCACTTGAAACATTGTATATGCGGGAGATTCTTTTTTTTCTTCTGATCTGGAGAAGGGCTTGATCTCCTACCTTGGATCTTATGATTGTGAAACTTTCTTCCTTTTCCTCTACCTTTCTTAGTATGGGACACAAATGCTTGATTCTCCTCAGATTGAGTGCCATGAAGTTTCTGCCTTGCTGCAATCTTCGTCTCTTCCTGAGTGCAATCTTCCCATAAGCTATCAAATTTGGGCAACTTGGTTCGTCCACTTATGCTTTGAATAAATGATTCCCAAGAGGGAGGGAGACCATTCAGAGTAGTTATGACAAGCGCCTTATCATCAATGGATTCACCACTAGAACTTAGCTTGTCCCTTAGTTCTGAAATCCTCATAAAATATGAAGCAATGGATTCTGACTTTGACATCTTCATATTTGATAGTTGGTTCCTCAATGTGAGAGTCACATTGATGCTATTGTGTTCAAATAATTTATTCAGGGCTTTCAACATCTTCCTAGATGTCTTCTTTTTGTGAGATTTGAGGAACCAAATGATCTTTTACTGAATCCACCAAGTTTCTTTGTACTCTGGCATCATTCTTCCTCCATTGAGACTTGTCATTTTCTGCTTCTGGTTTTGGAACCTTCTCGTTGACGAACTTCAAGAGATCATTTTCTTCTAATAGAAGACGAACCCTAGACTTCCAAGTGATGAAGTTGGAAGTCCCATCAAGTCAATCTTGACTGCAGATCTAGACTTGAAACCCTAACAGGAGCTAGGTCAAAAATGAAGATTGGATTCTCGTGAAACTGACTTCACAGATAGATGCGCCCTATCAATGCGAGTTGAGAGAAGATAAGGTTGAGCCAAATTTGTGGATTGAACAACACAAAACTTGAAACCCTAATTTCTGCAGTAACTGTAGCAGCGGCAGAATTAGGTCAAAAATGAAACTTCTCAGAAGTAGATTTTTCCTTCACAAAAAGATGCGCCTTCCCTAGGGCGAAGTTTCCAATGCTCTTTTTAAGCCAAACTAATGAGGGAAGGCCTTGAAGTGTGAAACCCTAGTTTCTGGCAATGGCATCTTCTACTACTGCTCTGATACCATGTTAGATTTTACACAATTATAGCAGTATAATTTAATTGCAGATAAACAATAGGATCACTAAAAGAATAACTAAGCATAGAAACAATAAACACAAATTTTTTATCCTAGGTAACCCAAAGGGAGAAAACCCAACAACCTTTGTATAGAGATAATCAGTCCTGAGAACAGAGTATAGAAACAAGAGAGAGAAAGAGAAAAACTTCTCCAAGTGAAAACCCCCAAAAAAACACTTCTCGTAGCTGCAGATGCAAACTTCTCTCTCTCCTTGAGTGAATTGCTTGAGCTGAGTGAATGACCAAATGAGGCAAACGACCTCTCTATTTATACACATGAAAAATTGACTTTTTCCCTTACTGGGCCGATGTGCCTAACTGACAGGGCCGACTTGTCTTGGGGAAAGATAAAATTAATATTTATTAAATCTTTTCTTTGTGTGTTTTCACCCCAAGGTTTACATTGGTTCTTTCAAGGGTTTACATGATCAAATACATCAATATCTTCTCCCGTAGGAGGTACAACAATAATCTAATAAAATACAATAAGAATAACTTCCGAAGTTGCTCTATTTCCAACAGAATGAAGAGTGTATTGGTTGTAAAAGAGGGTTTTTAAACCCTAAAAAACCCTAGGAAAATCTGGAAAGAGGTGCTGGCCTTCAAACAACTGCTGAATTGAGTGTATGAGGTTCACACCCACTTTGATACCATGTTGAGATTCTTAAGTCCCAGCATGAGGATTGAATGGAACCAAAACCAACCCAGATTATGCAATGAAAAAAGAGATAAATGACATTGGGGTAGCCAAGAAAGGTTCAACCCTAAAGAGAGAAATAAACCCTAGAACAAATGTGCCATAGAAGAGAAATAACCCAAGCACAAGATACATCAAACCAAGAATAAGAGAGCAAAATGCTTTAGGGTGCAGTTGGGCTAAATCACTTGTATAAGAATGAATGGATGGTCACAATGTGTGAAAATACAAATCATAGTTGTGTATTTATACACAACTCAATAGGTAGGGTGCTTTCCCCAAAGGTGGCTTATGGGCCTACATTGAGTTGACCAGATTGACCTTAACCAAAGCTAGAAATATAATATAAAAGTAGAATTAGTGTTGGTCATGGTCAAATGCGAAGATTACACCCTTAATTTGAAGAATACAAGCTAGCTTGGAATAGATGAAGGCTCGAGGAGCAGACATCCCTGAAAAAAGATGAAAATAGCGTGAATGTCACCTCAGCTGGAAATGGGTGCATGGAAATTCCCCAAGTGGTGTTTGCCTCCAAGTGTAGATGCACCTTGGTTGTCAAACAAGCAACCAAACTTGCAAATTAGCAACATAACTGAAGTCAAGCTGAATTGGAGTTGATGTAAACTCCACTGAACTGCAGTGAGTTGATAATAGAAGTCAAAGTCAACACCTAGTTAGGGTGCATTCCTCCCAAGGTCATAAATGGAAACCTGGTGTTCATGAATGACAAGGAAGATTTCTTCTCTAGTTGTGTGCCCACCTCCAAGAATAGGTTGCTTCCCGGTCAAGCAACTCTGGAAATAATTGGTGCATGTGCATGAACTAAAATATGCAATCACGGGGAAACTGCTCTAATACGGAAAACCTGTCCATTTGTGTACTGATGTTCTTTGAATGTACCTGCTTTGAAGACAACCTGCAAGGAACCTGTCCAATCCTCAACCCTTGAACAATAAAAGATTTATGAATATGTGCTATGTCTGCAATGAATTTTAAAGAAATTTATTTTTAGTGATAGCATTGCTGAAATAATTGAGAAAAGCCCAAAAAAATTTGTACAGTCGTCGTTTTTTCCATTGAACAACATCTCTGAAATGAATTTTAAAGAAATTTATTTTGAGTGATAACAATGCTGAAATAAGTGAGAAAAGCCCCCAAAAATTTGTACTGTTGTTTTTTTCCATTGAACAGCAAATTCTGCATAAAAGATTACTAGAACCTGTGAGTATCAGTTGATCTGCTGCAAAGGTAGACTGTAAGAAAACCAGATTGATTGTATAAACCTGGTTGCAGAGAGATGGCTTCTGGAAAGGTCAGGGTGAGAGCCAGAACGATTGAAGCTTTGATTCCAAAACTGATATGAGCACAAGTGGATGAAAAATTCAACAGATAGATATCTCCCAAAAGAACAGGAGAACTGAATAATTTGAGAGAGAGAGAGAGACTGGAAACTGTGTACCTATTGATGTCATTGTGCTAACCATCAGTGATTCAGTACATATTTCCATAATATAAGTCTGAGAAAATTGGAACTGAAGATAAGAATAGATCTGTAGTTGAATAAGGAACTCATCTAGTCCATACCACCTGAAAAAAATAGCTTTTCTATACATGCTATTTAGCAAAATAAGTTTCCTCATATTAGGATAATAATAGTAACTGATCTACTAATATATTGTAGATGTCTGAAATTACACGTCTGAAATTACACTGGACTCGTGCTTGTCTCATCAGAAGGTAGAGAGCCTCAACTCCTATTTGTTTGAAAGCTGAAACCGTTGCCATAGTTTTTAAAGGAGATGCTAACCTTCATTTATATTTTTGAATGCATGTTGGAATTTTAGTATCAGCTCAATTTTTTTTTTCCCCATACTTATGTATCTTGTATATGTCAGTAGTGCTGTATATATACCTACTTATCTGTGAGTTAAGATTCTGTGATGTTAGTCTATGTTAGCTTTGGTTTCAAGTTTTTTAGAAATTGTTTATGATGCAATTGTATTTACTATTAAGTGCTCATTCTGACCAACTGTAATCATAATGCATATTTAAAATATCCCAATTGTTGCTTTTTCCGAATTTTATATTTTGGCAACTGTAAATGTTCTTTTATTATATTTTTAATAAGATAATTATCTATTTAACTTATTTTTCCTCGAGGCATATGGAAGCATTAAGGGTTTTTTCTTACTTGGTGTGTAATTTGCATCTTGCAGGCTGGCCAGCATTCCATAAGTCAACTGTCCATGCCAGTCCACTGCTTTATGATATTGATAAGGATGGGGTCAGAGAAGTAGCTCTAGCAACATATAATGGTGAAGTTATCTTTTTCAGGTAGTCAACAGGTGGCTTCTTTTTGAATTTTCGGGGTAATTTGCTGATGAGTGTGGAAGCCATTTACATTTCAGAGTGGTATATCTGATGAGTTTTTTTATTGCCTACTTGGGTATAGGGTTTCGGGGTACTTAATGGCAGACAAATTGGAGGTTCCCCGTTTACGAGCTCGAAAAGATTGGTATGTTGGGTTAGGAAAAGATCATGTAGATCGTTCTCATCCTGACGTGAAGGATGATGTTCCAATTCAGGAGGCTATTGACATGGAAGCTATATCTCGTAGGTTATTGTTTGAAACAACATTCTTTTTATATCATGGAAATATTCGACTTTCTATATCTTCTTTTTCTTTTACCATATTTAGTTACTAGTACCAAGACAAACATCAGCGTTAGCTACTTTTGTGGATGCGATTACTGTAGATTTTTAAGTGTTTTTCCTCAACTGGTTTCAGTCACATTGTCATAGTTAATTGCCCAAACCCATAACTTTCAGCTGTTAATGAAATAGACTTTTATGAACAATTTAATACATGAAACACAGGAAAATTCACTGACAGAAATTTTAGGACAGTCACACAGAAAATTTCAGACACAGTATTTTTTGGCAAAATTGCCCAGGAAAAATCCACAAGGGGAAAACCTGTTTGAGAGAGTTCTTTTTATTTCTTCAGCAAAATAAAATGCAACAGCAGAATTGCAACTTATCTCAACCGTAAAACCCAGAATTCTGTCTCGGAATTTGTGCCAAACCAGCATTGTACAGGCTGTCTAAATTTGACTGTATGGACCTTGAATTGCGTGCCCAGAAATTTATTTCCTTCTCGGAAATCGTGCAAGCAGCAAAATAGAATTAAATCTGACCTCGAAAATCGTTCCCAACTCAGACCTCGATTTGTGTGCCACTGTACAGACTGCAGATTTCTGCCCCTGCCTCGAAATTTGTGCCGCTGCCTGGAAATGCTTTCCACTGTTTTCCTTCTTGAAAAATGTGCCCAGAACTGCTGTACGGATTCTTGGAATTCGTGCTTGTGTGCTGTTTCTCTCTCCTGCGATTTTCTTCTTCTCCTCTCAAGAAGTCGAATTGCTCTATGCTCTCTCAAAACTTATGAAAGAAAAAAAATGGAATGGTGAAAAGCCTTTCCCTTGCCTTTTTGTTTGGATGCTGGGGTGAGTGAAGACACATCTAATCCAAGGTCCCACATTGACATAGATGGATGGATGAGATTAAAAGCTAATTTAATTCTCTCCAAAATTAATTTCACTCACTTTACTTAAATTTATCAAAAAGTCACTTTAATCTTTAAAGTGGAATTAAACGCTCATCTCAAGTCATTTAATGCAAGGGTGATTTTATTTTCCCCTTTTTGTGACTTAGGCTAATTTTCACTAGGGGAACACTTTCCTAGGTACAAAATCAACAATTACTAGCTTGCACATCGTATAAAATTAAATTATAAAAAATGCAACTTGCTCATGGGCTTTTATTCTTTATTTATTAGGGGCAGTTCATGATGCATTTTCTTCTACCTAATCTTGAATATGTTATGCATCAAGATACATTTGTGATCAGGTTCTTGGTTCCTTTTCTGTTTATTGGAAATCAGTTCAATTCTGCAGGACATACATGTGAAAGGGAAAGCATGGATGCGAGAAACATTTGTACAAAGTTGAAGGGTGGCAGGGGAATGACATGTTTTGAGCAAGGGAATATTGTTTAGCATATGACATTCATGGGATTCATTGTGGAATGAATTTTATTGTATTGGCTAGTACCATAAAAAACATGCAAATACAAAAATGTGAAGCTGCCTTGACCATGCATTTTTATTGAAAATCATACATGCTTGTTTAGTTTTAGTTTAACCATGGAAAGAGAAAGCTTCCACGATGAAATTGTTTTTCTTTTTCCAAGAAAAAAACTGCATTTTATATTCCAAGTGAGAAGACTAAACAGATTGCCAATCTCTTTTTAGGTAATTATCCTGGGGCAAACCCTTGAGCACTTCCCCTCATGTTGACAATGGTGCCCAGTGTAAACCCTAGATATGTTAGGGCACAAGGCCAAGTCAACAATAGGGCTTGAAGCCATTACAACAATGTACTCATTATGAGCTGAACTTGTCACTTATGGTAATAGAACCTAGGTGGGGAGGATAACACTCCATCCCACAACCGCTCGGGCTAAACCCAATTGACACAATGAAATTGATTATTATGAAAGCTTCCCGGATATGATTTAATTAGAGAAATTGTTAGGGTTACACCCTAATCCCCCTACTTTATCAATGTACAAGGCCATGAGGCCCATTACTTGGTTAGTGGGTAGTGTCTTAATGTAAAAGGGCCCTCCTTATTGAATAAAGGCCCCTAGGTGGTTTACCCTCATTAATAGTAGGACCACAAGTAGTTAGGACTTTTGGCTATTGAAACACTATATATAGAGTAGATGATATGTGATGTTTAGTCAAGAATTGTCATTGTATTTAGAGCTTTGCTCTTAGAGGTTGCCCCCTTGAAGAGGCAAGTGAACACAACTATCTATTTTATCTATTCTCTCTTTTGTATTTTTCTATATTTTCTCTGAATTTTTGGGTTTAAGCACATTACAAGTGGTATCAGAGCTCTTTCTTGGGCCAACAAGGGAGAATTTGTAAAACTAGGGTTTGACTCTTTCGAACGAGTCATATTGGTTTTTTTGCTCCATTTTTTTGTGACGTTTCAGTTTTTGAAATTCACAGGGTATAGCAAAGACATAAGGACGTGACTTGGGTCCAAATTTCAGCTTCTTGGTCGCTTTACTTTTGGAGATATACTCCGTGAAAGTTAAGGGAATTTTTCCTAGGGCTTGGCTTTTTCAAACGAGTCATCTTGGCATTTTTGCTCCAATTTTTTTCGTGCCATTTCAGGATTTGAAATTCACATGGTACATTGATAACATATAGAGATAACTTGTGTCCAAATTTCAACTTCTGGGTCGCTATTCTTTTGGAGATATACTCTGTAAAAGTTGAGGGAAGTTTTCCTAGGGTTTGGCTCTTTCAAACAAGTCATCTTGGCATTTTTGCTCCAAACTTTTTTTTTCTGTGAAGTTTCAGGGTTTGAAATTCGCAAGGTACAAAAAAGACATAAGGAAGTAACTTGTGTCGAAGTTTCATCTTCTAGGTCGTTACCCTTTCAGAGATACAAGCTGCGTAAGTTAGGAAATTTGAATGGCCCAAAAACTAGCCTTAAACCAGTGTTCTGGGTAAAACATTTATATCCAAAGTTTTAAAAATCCAAATTGAGTGCCACTAGTTATATTGGAAAGAAGACATGTAGTTCTTTTGGTGACAATTTCATATTTGGATCTGAAAAATTAGACATTTGGAAGGCCATAGAAAATACTAGGGTACTTAAGCCAGGTTATTGTGCACCCCTGTAACCTCTGTTGGTACCCCTTTGGTTATTATTGCATTAGGCAACACCTGTATACGGACTTTCACTTCCACATACCCTTGGGTATATTATAAGTACCATAGGTATTCTTGGAACCAGCCTTAGATAAACTAATCAATCATCTTGTTGCTATAGTACATCGAGAATAACACTCGGGGAAATCACTCTCTAGAACTTGGGTAGTTGAGTAGCACGAATAAGGGCATGATCTAGCCTCTTAGTTAGTTCTTTGAGATATTGGGTTGAGTACTATTGTTGGACCTTGCATGTATATCGGAGAGCTGTAGCACCTGACATTCCCTTATCCTTAGGAGCTGACAGATTCCACCCATGGTGAAACCCTATAAACCACCCCACACCATCACTCCAAACAATATGACTACCCACTCTACTGCCAGAAGGTTGGACAATCTGGAAGCTCAATACACAGATCATAGTGACCGGATTGAACACCTTCTGCACGTCATCAACAGTTGGGATTAGGCATGGGATAAGAAGTTGGAGACAAAGTTAGATTGCTAGGGGAAGATATTGGATGAGAAGTTACACATTTGATAGTTAGTGCCATACATGCAGAAGAACATGGGAATGTACAACATAGTGAGCCACTCCAGGAAGAAACTTCTCACTCAAGACTATTTAGCCACCAGCAACCCCCTTCGGGTTCTCATAGTGATAAACCACCCTCTATGGATAATGACACCTGGAACTGTTTTCTTGAGGTAGACTTGAACAAGTTCGATGGCTCTAACCCATCATCAGTACAGGTCACTCAAATGGAACATTACTTTGCTCTTCATCATATTACTGATGACATTATGAAACTTAAGGTCTTGTGTTTGGATTTAGAACAATGGAAACGGTGGGAGTGGCATAAAAAGGCTTGTTGTTGCACAAACTAGCAACCTTGAGATTGCAAGGATTAATCGGCTGCTGAACTGGCAGAACCTCAGGACAATACCCCAAAGTGTCAGATTGGTAAAGTCCTCTCTCTTTAGGTTTCTCAAGTCCATCGAGGTAGACCTGGACTAACCATGGGAGGTGACCTCAGTCAAACTTTTCTATGTACTTGTCAGTAAGGACCAGCTTTCCCACAGTACTTTCTCAGTCGATTTCTTGGAAGACAGGGTGCCTTGGAATTAACAAAGGGGTCAAAATGTGGCACCCTTTGAGGTTATGCTAAGGGGTTTGAGACTTTGAGTTAATGGATTGAAATAACCTCCTCAGCGAAAAGAGAAACTAAATAAAATTTGAAAATGATAGGCAAGCTACTCTCAAAATGGATTAGTGACAATGAAATGACCACGCCCAACAACTAAATGACTGTCTCAAGGGTTTATATGGTAAAGGATTGAGATCAGAGGACAGTTGAGTTAAATGTGGCTAGAGAATTAAGCATATATGTCACTAATTTAGTCTTAGGTGCTGAGTTTGGAAGGTTACCGGCATATATTAAAGTTCAAATTTTAATTATTATTCAGTTTAATGCTTAGATCTGAAGGTTATGGGTGTAATAAGGGTGCTGGTATAAGTTTAGAATATGGCTTAACACAAAAATAGCTTGCTGGTTTAAAATCGGATTCAAAAAAACAATATAACAGCACGCAAGCAAATTACACTAGAGGAAAATCAACACTACCTAGCTACGAAGTATGCAACTACAGATTTTCAATGCTCTTCCTACTTTTCTAAGTATGCATAGAATTTATTCATTATTCTTCGGATTTATGCATAGAAATTATTCATTAGATTTGCATGCCTAGAATGCAAGATAACCTAGCTAAGTAGATGGGATTTTTCTCTAAAGCTTAACAAATTTCAAAAAGTGATTTTCTTAGTGAGCAGAGAAAGAAGAGATAATAAAAAGAAGTTGTCCCCAATGCGTTGGTATTGGACTTGGAGTCAATTCACTCCTCCTAGCACGTTGGCATACAGCTGAGATCCAAGACTTGTAAAGATCCTCAAGCAATGGACAAATCAGTTATACTGAAGTGCCTCTTTTTCAACCAGCACTTTTCCAAACTGCTCACCGAAAAGATCCCTCGAAAATGCAAATCGATTAGAAGACGACTGCCTGAGAAAAACCAGCAAGTAAGTTAGGAAATATATTGTATAAAGAGTAAGAAATAAAAGCCAGCAATAGAAGCACTAGTAATGGATCACTAAAGAGACTTTCTGACCATAAGAATCACAAAACCATATAGCAATTGTAATTTCCAGCTGCATACAATAAATAACATAAAAGATATTTCCTCAGATTTGAACCAGCAATAGAGGAAGGCAAGAGCCAAAATCCAAATACAAGTGACCAAGAACACAAGAGAAACAAAGAGTAAAAATAGAGTTCTTCTATTGATCTCCAAAACTGCCTCCTCTACCAAATAAATCTTAATCTCGTTTTAGAGAAAAGAGAGCAAAATCCCTAACTCTAAAGAGATAGAGGGCTGAGATCTTCATTTGAGTCCCACCCTTTACATCAACGACTGAGATTAAAACATATTTGCTGAGATATTACATGTTGGAAATCGCTCCTCTTGGAGTGGGGTTCACTTGTCCAAATGGACACTAGTGTGGGACCAATCTTCATTTGAGTTTCACCCTTTACATCAACGACTGAGATTAAAACATATTTGCTGAGATATTACATGTTGGAAATCGCTCCTCTTGGAGTGGGGTTCACTTGTCCAAATGGACACTAGTGTGGGACCAAAATGCCAAGCAATACATCAATATGCTGAGATAGATGATGACAAAGACATCCTTGCTGCGTTGTTAGCTGAATTGGATGTCTGAGACGATGAACTGGAAAATGAGAGATGTGCCCCCCTTGGAGAGAGAATGCGCCCCTCTTAGAGAGAGTAAGCTAAAAAGGGCCCAAACCTTGTGGATTTTGCCAAGTAATTGATGATTTGTTGTTACACTTATCTTTTAAGAGGACCCACTTCAATATTTTCCTATTCGTATTTTCCCGCTGCCATTTAAATTATCCTCCGCCATACTTATGCAATTTGTAAGTTAGACTTTAGGAAGTTTGTTTATTAATTGCCAATTAATTTGCTTTTGATGAATTCATGAGAACAATGCTTGAAAGTTGCCTTTGATGAAGTCCATGATGCTAGAGAAACCAATAAGAATCCATACCATGCCAAAAATTGATATCAATTCCTCAATTATTTGTTCCAAATTACTAATGCTGGACTTGGGCATTTTTAATTGAAAACTAAGGAAAAACCATTAATTAATGCCTATTAATCCATATGAGCTAAAAACACGTTTGGAAAGATCAAATTTGCTTAAAAAGACTTCAATATGCTGAATGATGATGAAATGTAAACACATACTGTTGGCTGGTCCTGTTGACCAAGTTGAACCCCCCTTTGATCAAGTCAAAAAGTTGAAAAAATTAACTTTGGTCAAAGTTAGACAAACTTGTCCAATGAATGAATGGATTTCTCTAATGCCTTTGGGAGCTCGGAGGACAAAACAACATCTTAAATGACTAAAATTGATAGTCTATTAGAGTCACAATACTTACATACAATAGTTGTTCATTTGAATCATTGCATAGCTTCTAACATATACCATGCTACATAAGGTTAGTGCAAAGCATGAGGTTAGTGTTTTATACACATGTCATCATCTAAGCAACATCAAAACCATTACAAGGATGATTTCCAAGATCGATTTTCAATTCTTTGACAGCATAATCCACATTCGCATCAGAAATTTTATTGAAATGGCAACAGCTTTACAGACTGGCAGATCGGCTTCGGAGGGCGAAGCTCATCACTGCAAACACACTATGTGTCTAGCTAAAACGTCTCAGGCTCATTTAGCAATTCGAACCAGTACCACTGGAACGTCCCGCAGGCTTCCTGGAGGCACTGAGATATAACTACTAACACCCTAAGACTGGACTGACATTTTTACAGGGCAAGCTTTCAGCTTTCTGATGCAGTATTATACCATATAGGCAATCTGCAGAGCATACGACTTCGGCTCTGACTCTCTAGACTCGCAGAGTTCCAACTACTGGAGCACTCCGCACACAAGACTCTAAGTTGCAGAGCGGACTACTTGCTCAATGCAAAGACTCGAGATGAAGAAATGAGAGCCGGGACCTCTCTTAAATAACATACTAGCCAGTTACTTGGTCACAACAAACTGGCACTCACCGGTGAAAAGAAATGATTTTGGGGTAGTGGTGGGACACACCATTGTTATCTCGTCCCTTGGAGGCTACGCCATATGGGGACCCGAACATTGACATGGCCGACAAGCATCAAACAAAGCACCATGACACGACAAAGCGTGAGACAGATTCCCGACAGCTTTTACAAAGTGGAGCTACTGTTACTTGCCCACTACGACTTCCATTAAAATGACATAAAGCAAATATTTACAATTAATTATCTCTGGAACGACATACACAGAATAATTCTTCATTTCCCGGGGGACCAACAGGTTGTCTGCCACATGGACAGTCAAAATCATAATCTACTAGGTACTCTTCAAGTTCACGAGCTTCCAGAAGAGCATCGATATCTCGTGACTCATCTTCAGGAATAGGATCTTCATCCTTAAAATCTGGGGGCGGATACAACCATGGGCTAAAACACTTTTCTACATCTGAACCATACAGTACTTCACTGCTTTCACCAATGAACTCACTTTCAAACATAGATTCCACGCGGAAATCTAGAGGAAGGGTTCGCATGTGGATCTTATCATCAATTCTGTTACCTTTGTGATCTCTTTTGATATATTTTTGGGTAACATGCACTGTGTGTTCAAGTTTTGAATAACGGCCACCCTGATGCCGGAGGAGAAACTTAAACCAGAGGTTGTTCTGGTCTGCAACCTGCATATCAGCTTGCAAATGCAGGATAAAATTTGCACGCCGGTTTTACCAATCTATTCTAGGGCAAAACTTATCTAATAGGATTTCTGTCCATCCTGACCAGGACTTATTTCTCATATTACCTGGATCGGCCCAAATAACTATAGACCGTTCTTCACGGCAGAATTGCAATATTAAATTATAACTAGTCCAGGTCAAATTACCTTCTTCGATATCAACATACCAGACCAGACCTTCTTTCTCTTCATTGCAATCGATCCAGAGCTCTTTACACCATTTCAGCTTTTCTTGAGCTTGGCTAAAACCTCTAAACGCAGATCGTTCCCATCTTTCCATTATATGTAGCTTTAATGGGCTGGACTGCATTTGCTTGATCAAAGTAAGGCTGAGATGTTTTTCTGCTTCATGCCTGTTTGCATAGTCCAACAGTTGTCTTCTCTCTGGCAATGAGAGACTATTATCCCAAGGATTTAGAAAGAGGGCATTCCTTGGGAGCAGGTGTCTCTGCTGGGCCTTTCCCTTTGTCATCTTTACCTTGTGTAGAGCTTGTTCCAACTGAAAACATATTTAAGTAACCTGGTTTATAAACAATATCAAAGTCAAAATTGGATAACCATATAAACCATTTAAGAATCCTACTGCTGTTTTCTGCCATGAGATTTTCATTTTAAAATATACCAGGCATTATCTTAAGATCTGTTCTGATTGTAAATCTGACTGGTTTTAAAAACAGTATGAAGTGCTGTACTGTTTTCTTTACAACAAGGATTTCTTTGTGGCTGCTTGGATAGTTCAATTCAGCTTATTTGAATGAACCGGAGCCATATCCACAGATGTTCTCTTTGCTTCAATGCCTATTTGATAGAATCCAGACCATCCAGTAATCTTTTGCAGTAGACTGGCTTTGTCTGGAAGAGGATAACGGACTTTTTGCAGAACACTATTGAGAGGTTTGTAATTGACGACAAGGCGGGGCTTTCCTCTCTTTTGCTCAGAGTGTTTGTTGACTACAAACACTCTACAAGCCCACGGACTCTTGGAGGGCTCAATTAAACCTTTCTGCATAAGCTCTTTTATTTCTTTGGAACAAAATTCTCTCTCAGAAGGAGTCATGATACGGGCAGAAGCTTTCATTGGTTTGCTTTTCTGAAGAGGGTCAAACGGCAAGGATACAAAGTACTTTTCCCTGGTCCAGAATGCATTTGGACTTTCTGAATAACATTCCTTGATCAGCTTCTCTTTTATTGCAGTAAGAGTTTTGTCACCATGGATTTCTGCATATGCTATGCATCTATCCATCTTATTCAGATCAACCGACTTGACTGACTTAACCGACTCTACAGGCAAAGACTTACACTTAATTACAGGAGTAAAACTCAAAGGAGTGGAAATTTGTTCACCATTGACTGTACAAGAAAATAACATTTTATTTGTATCTATGGAGAATGGACTGACTTTCTGAAGAAACTCAGAACCAAGAACACAATCTTCTTTAAGAATGTCTAACCTAAAAAGAGACAATGAATTAAAGACACCAGAAATATGTACAGGAAACTCTTTGACTTTGCCAGAAAGAGATACAGGTGATCCTTCTATGGTTGAACCAAATTCACTACTTTTTTCCCAATAGAAAGATGGAGTTGCATTTCCTTTGGCTAAATTAAACTGACATCCTGAATCAATAAGACAATGTACAGGATACGACTTAAACTTAGGAGGACAAAACTGTAAAGACACAAAAAGATTTGGACCTGATAAAGCACCTAAAAGAGTAGGGAGTTGAGACTGGGGAGAAGAAGGAGAATGAGGAGTAGAATAAGGGGATTCTTCTTTCTGATCTGTCATAGCTTGTTCTATATGTTTTGAAAGCTCTTCATCTGAGGATTGGTCTTTTTCTAAGACCACAATCTGAATCATGCTTTTCAAATCTTCTATTTCTTTCACAAGCTGTTTTAACTTTCCTTGTTTTTCTTTTAACTGCAGTCTGAGCATTTTTTCCTTATCCTTTCTATGTGACTGTCTGTCTTCATGACCATCTGGGTAATCTCTGTAAATTTTTGCAGGGTTATATCTAACAGAGAGGGCTAAGGATGAAACTTTGTCTTTACCCTTTTTAGACTTGTCATTTTCAAGTATACCAAGAAGTCTGGTCTTTTCCTGTCTGAGCTCATGTCTTTCAATATGTCGATAGACAGGGATGACAGATAGCTGGACATCAATATCCGCTATTTGTTTTTCTAAATCAAATTTTGGGATACGGGAAAACATGTACAAGGAAAATTCGAACTCGGGTAGGCTACACCCCCCTAAATTTGCACCTTGACTGGAGTCAGAATCGGAATCTGAGGAGGACGAAGGCTCAGGGGAAAATTTGGCTAGAATGACAGGAGAGTCAGAATCAGAATCAGAAGAGGACTCAGAAGGAAGATACAGAATTTCTCCAGAGGGAGGAGGAGAATGTACAGAGACTTCATGGAGATCCCACCATTCGGGATCTAGACCTTTACAGAGAGCAGCAAGACAGGGCATGGACTTTCTTTCTGGACTATTGGCTGCCCAATGATCAGACTTACCACATATAAAACAAACATTCTTCTTACCTTTTTCAGTCCTTCGCTTAACAAATCTTTTAGACTGATGATGAGATTTATGTTTCTTATAAGAATGGTTTGACTTATACCCATGTTTATGTTGTTAAGGCTTGTCAGGGTGGTATCTCGGAGCAGAGGAATATAATTTTTTCTTTTTCTTGCACTTGCAAGATTCATTTCCAAAATGACCTCTGTTGTGGGCTCCACACCCCCAATCAGGCATACCTGCAACAACTTTGTAGAAAGATGTTGAGTACATCTGCTGATGTCTCTTGAAGTCTTTACTAACCATTTTCTCCAAGCAATGCTCTTGCCATGTTTCCAGTATGTGAGCATGCAGCTGGGCTAGTGATAAAGTACAAAGCTCTATTTTCTTATCTTTAAGAGCTTGTTCTACTGCATCAGGAACATGTCCTGGGAAACTTCTTAAGTAGTGCTTCAAATAAGCGGGATTTCCAGATTTGCCTGAGGAAATCAACAGTTTTTGCATGTAACATAAGTAATCTTCACTTTTACTCAAATCACATAAACGAGCAGACATGAAAAGTGAAGCAAGATGATCGTAATCATCACCATCATCAGGACCATAAAATTCACGACCTAAGGCACTTAGAATTTGCTCATCTGCATCATCTGCAGCAAGCATCTCATTGCGGGTATCTTGGGGTAACCATCGCCACCAATCATAGGCTAGACCTGAAAGGCCTGCTACCAACTTTGTACCCAACATTTGGCTTGTAAGGTTATTGTCCTGTTGTTTTTTGTACAAGATCCACTGGCCTAACATTTGAATAGCATTCTTTATATCTTCCCTGGACTGACATTGGATATTCAGTACAGGCTGTTCAGGCATCTGAGACAGTAGATCATGCATGGAGTTTATTCCAAACTGGAATACTTTTGGAGGAGCACTTGATGCAGGTGTAGCATTAGCCATATGAGTATCAAAGCGAGGAGGAGGAGGAAGTCGTCTTCTATTGGAAGAAGATTCAGCATCTAAAGCATTCAGATTAACAAGATGTTTAGGATCTAACACAGGCTTAAAAGTTTTGAATTCAGCGATCCATTCTTCAACATCTTCTTTTATGGCATCACTCTCACCAAAGTCAATTCAGGCTTTTCTTGAACACTGAATTGACCTAAATAATGACTTTTACCATGTCCTTTAGTGGCTAACTTCAATACATGATCAGGGACCACATATTGTTTATTTTTGAGTGTCTCTGTCTTGTTACAGAGATCTTCTAGGACAGCAAGTCTTCTTTCAAGCTTCTGTGAAGCTTCCTCAATGGCTATTCTGATTTGAGTTGAATCATGTAGTAAATGATCTAACAACTCAAGCTTTGTTTCAACTTTACTAATGTGCTCTTTTTGTTCTGCGCACTGACTTTTCAAGACTAGAATATCTCATGCCATGTCATCGAGATTTTGCGCATTGTGAACTTGTTGCAAATTTCCCCAATTTGCAAGCTTAACTTCTTCAGAAATAGTTTGGTCTTGGGTAGAGGATTTACAGGGCAAGAATTCCCTTTTTGTTTGGCCATCTGCAGTAAACTGTCTGAAACCACTCTCAGGCAGATTCCTTCCTGGAATGAAAGATCTTTGGCCAGTATGGACAACCTCTAAACCAGTTCCTTCTCGAGGGAGAGAAAACATTCCCAAGGTAGGATATTCTTTTTGTTTCTGTTGGTGTTGGAGTTTTTGTTTAATTTTTTGACATGCTTGACAGGCAGCATGCTGACCTCTATGCTCTGTATCATACAAACCAGAAAAAGAAGGTTGAACAAAAGAAGAAGTATTAACAGAAGAGGAGGCAGGGACTTTGCCAACTTGATCAGACAAGGTTTGAATCCTGACATTATTGTAGTTATGAGAAGAGATAGACCGGATGAGGGGAGGAGTAAATCTCTGAGTGGGTTTCTCATCGGGAACTCTGAACGAACAAGATGCTTCGTCGAAAGTTAATGGAGGAGCATTAAAGGTTGAAGCAACTCTATCTTGGTTACGAAGTTCTGTATATTTCATTTCCCACTGTTTGGGATAATTGATGCCAGTCCAATTGAAAGTAATTGGAGTAGCGTTTTTGGATTTTTCCCTTTCCACCACGCTGTGCTGGGCTGAACTCTGATGAACATGAGTTCGCATCTGAGGAAGGGTATCATTCCCAAACCGGACACAAACACCACCTTTAAGCTGGATGATCTTAGAGCCTGTTTCCATATTGAAACCTTTTGGAAGAATGTAGGCTTTCAAGAGATCATAGATATATGGGTTTGTGAGACTGACAGAGAATTTTGGGTAAACTGTCCCAAAGGCTGGTCCATCATGCAAAGGAGCAGTAAAGCCACCTATAACAGCATCAGAGAAGTTCTTATGCTGGGTTTCAACTATACAACACAAAGAAGAGACTGCGAGACGAGGTCTGACAAGAGGATCTAATCCCAATTTTATTGCACCGAAATGAGCATATTTATATTCTTGCTTGATTGCCCAATCGATTTGACACTTATGTAATAGATTTATATGAACAGGTTCATCACGGTCAGTGAATGAAACATCAATACTAGAAACTTTAATATGTGTTGCAGCAGTGAGATTCCACCACGGGAGTCTGTACACTTCTTTGGGAAGAATTTGTGGTAATTGCCAATTTTCTGATGGATTAGTATCCGAGATATGGATATAGGATGAATCAGAAGTAGATGGAGGATTGAATGATGACGCTCTATGTTCTGCTAGACTGACTTCAGTATCATTAGCCGATTCACATTCTAATGTTGTAAGCTCAATGGAATCCATTGAAGGGTCCATGCTTTTTATGAGGATGAGTGCTTACTTAAACTTAGTCTCCGGAAACTCTGAGGATTTACACGCCTATCCCTTCGGCACTTATGACCTCTATGACATCGGACAACTCTTACACCCTCGCATACCCAACAATCATCTCAGTAGTCATTTCCACTACCTACAGGACTCTGTTGTAGAATGTTTAAAACGACAGAAAGAAACTGAACAATAATTATGCAGCAGATTTAGTAGATAAATTGCATACATCCATTACTTCAAATTGCATAAGATAAAGATATACCAGATTAACAACGTTCTCTGGCTTTGATACCAAACGCACCAAGATCGATTTTCAATTCTTTGACAGCATAATCCACATTCGCATCGGAAATTTTATTGAAATGGCAACAACTTTACAGACTGGTAGATCGGCTTCAGAGGGCGAAGCTCATCACTGCAAACACACTATGTGTCTAGCTACAACGTCTCAGGCTCATTTAGCAATTCGAACCAGTACCACTGGAACGTCCCGCAGGCTTCCTGGAGGCACTGAGATACAGCTACAATTTCTCCTTTGGGTGAAGTGGGTGGAAAAGTCCAAAGGGTAGTCAAGTGGAATTGGTAAAAGGTGACTAATTGACTCAAGATAAAGGACAAGGGGGACACTCTGTGATCTTCACCAATTAGGAAAACACTAGGGAATGTGTCTCACAAATGGCTGTTGTGTAATGAGGTACTACTCCCCTTGACCCTAGTAAGCCCCCTTTATTATTTTGCTCTTTGTTCTTTTTCTTTTCTTTTATCTTCGGATCTTTTTGTTCTTGCACTTTTCTTTTTCTTTACTTTTGATTTTTCTTTTTGTTGCTCTTTTAGTTGGATAATGGTTGAAAGATACTGGCCTTGGATGCCTTCTAGGCACCAGTGATGACACGATGTTAGCTCCGCTGCCAACGATCGTCCATAGGCACGATGGATTTGCCACAGTAATGCTTGTTTAAAGCAAACAGGCAGTACTTCTTAATTCAATGAGTACCTACCCTTCCAACCACTAACCAGTTTCAAAGATATAGGGAGACTTGTTTCAGGTCTAGGGAGTAGCATTTCTCAATGGCAACTCTCTCTGCTTGATAAGTAGTTAACCCCAAGGATTTACAAGGAAGCGTCCTAAACCGTCGAAAAGATCGTCACAACACAAGCAAGCCTGAGGCACAAGGGA
This sequence comes from Larix kaempferi, assembly GCA_027924585.1. Lineage (NCBI taxonomy): Eukaryota > Viridiplantae > Streptophyta > Pinopsida > Pinales > Pinaceae > Larix > Larix kaempferi. The sequence continues at coordinate 2,924,818 of BSBM01000182.1, read as the reverse complement.
AAACGGGGCATCCTTCATGGTGAAGGTGTTAGATTTTATAGCTCGAACAAGTACTTCTACTTGGGGGTGTCTAACACGTAGAAGTCGTCTGGAAAAGTGACTCTCTAGATAGACTTTATAAAAGGTGACTTTTATAACACCTTATGTAAATGTAAAAGGGTATTTAAGTGATCTCAACGAGAGATTAAGTCCCAGCCATTAGATTAGATTTAAGGGATTTAGATCTAAGGGTCAATATTGGAGAGCCCATGGTATTGGAGGGCAGATGGTATTGATAGGATGTCCCATGGTTTTGCATGAGTGTGGTTTATAAAAGAAAGTTGTATATCACCACAGTTGTAGGAGTGAGTCATACCTCTTGTGTTGGTCAGGGATCAGTGATTGATCAGATCTGAGAGAGTGAGTCTCTTAGAGTCTTGAGACCGAGGATTCAGTCATGCCAGGGATCCGTGAGTGATCAGATCTGAGAGAGGGAGTCTCTTAGAGGCATTGGAGTGAGGGATTCACTCAAGCCATCGTTTGTCATATTGTTGAGGGTTTGGGCACATATTGTAGTGGGAGTGAGTCAGTAAGGTCTCTGGAGCTCTGTAATTGTAGGTGCTGTTTAACAAATCTGCAATAAAAGACAAATTGTTTGCTGGTTTTTCCTAGGTTTGGTTTCTAGGGTAAATCAGTGTGTGAGATAATGTGAGTTTGTTAAGATTCAGTGTGTTTCAGTTAATAATTGCCGTAAGTTATTCGAGACTGTTTAACTAGATCTGAATCCTAAAAATTAACATAAGGGGTCATAGAGGGGAGGTCAAGAGTCAATCTGTCAATCTCTAGCCAATGGCATTTAGCAACAAGTGTTGAGTGATAAGGAGTTTTATATACCCTGCAAAGATCAAGAGTTTTTAGCCAATGATATATGCATAAAACAATAATAAGGGTCAACTTGGGTAAAACCAAGGTCATGATCTTCTTTGGGCCAAGGAGGCTTCTCATTGATCTTCATTTCTTCTTTAGAGGGGAGGAGATTGAGATCACGAGCACGTATACCTACTTAGGGGTGCAGTTTAGAGGACCTGACTTTAGTTTGCAGCATGCCCTCCAACCTCGAGTCAACAAAGGATACTGATCCTTAGCCCTTCTCGAGAGACGGTGCTTCAGACACCATTTTCAGGACATCTCATCCATGATGTTTCTCATGGATACTCTCAGCTAACCCACAGTCCTCTATGGCTCAAAGGTTTAGAGGCCTTGCCTTCTAAACTGTGCTTGTGCCTCACCAGAGAGAGTGTAGATCCTCCTCTTCCATCTCATCATGAAATGCAAACAGTTAGTACCTCAGTCCATTATACTTGCAGAGTTCGGTGCTCGACCTTTTCAGCTAGAGGTTGTGTTTCGTCTTGTCTCTCTCTTACACCGCCTTCAGATATACCTTGACTTGACGAAGGGGCGAAATTGATACCCTTATTTGGCCTATCTCTCTTCAGAGTCCATCGTCTCAGCTAACCCTTCTAGTTGCACCAGGTGTTGGTTTATAGGGTTTGTGGATCTTTTGGCATTTGTTGGTATTGTGATGGACCGAATTCCTCCATTTAGATATCCCTTGGACGCGCTTGGCCACCGTTTACCTACTAGGCAAGAGTTGAACAAAATAACTAGAGACGACATTATAGACAATTTATATAGGTCACTTGGATCAACCCTTTGGGTGAGTTACGCCCAAAGATGGGATTCTATGCGGCGCATTTCATTGATTTGAGGGATGGTCTCATTGTTCGATCCTATGTTGTTGGGAGCGAGGAGTGGGAGTAGAGCGAGAAGATAAATTTTCAAAAGGTTTCGTTTTGGGAGTGCTTTGGGAGCGTTTTTTCTATATAGTATATATTTTTATATATTTTGACGGAATTATATCTAAGAAACATGTAGGATGTTGAATTAGCTATAGACAACATGGATTAAACCATAGAACATCTAAGAAACCAAGCATGTTGATATACCCCGTCGTGTCCTGTGTCATCGTGTCGGACACAGACACGAGCCAATCACGTGCCTGACATGTGTTTTGGTCGTGTCCATTCTTGGGACACGACCAAAATATGTAAAATGGACACGACCAAAACACGTGTCGGGCATGTGATTGGCTTGTGTGATGACCTGTGTATTTTGTGTCCTGAAACAGGACACGAAAAGTGTGCAAGGAGGCCCCCGGAGGGTTAAAATCTGACATTTCTTTTTTAGTTGGTCATTTGCAAGTGAAGAGAGAGACGTGAGAGTGGTTGTGTTTGCAGGGGAAGAGCATTTGAAGGATTTGCAAGGGTTTCCAATTGCTTTGAGGGTGGATTTCGTTGCGAGGATTGCAAGCTTACCATCAAGCAATAAGAAGAATGTCTCAATCAGCTAGGGCGGTTGCTAAAGAAAAAAAAAAGGGAGAAATCCCCCATCTAGTGTCTCCCGTCCTCTTCCTCCAATGCTAAGTTCATCTACTTCTGCTAGTGCTCCATTTGCTACTAGTGGAGCTCAAGCTCCATATAACCCTGTATTAGTAAGACAACAAGCCCAAGAGAAAAAATACCCTTTGTGGAAGTATGTGATAAGGAAAGAAGGGCCTGATGCAAAGCTTGGTGGGGGAGGTAATGTGAGTTGGACTTGCAATTTCTACAAGAATGAGTTCAAGAGCACCTCTTACTGAGTTAAGGGCCATTTGTTGGGCCTCCCTTGTGGGCTTCCTGCATGTAAAGCAGTGAGTGTTACCCAAAGAAGGGAGATGGAAAGAGAGGATCATGTTTGCTTAGGGAATGTGACAACAACAAGCATGAAAGAAAATAATGAGGATCCTTTTCCATTCTTGAGGAAACCTTCTAGCATTAGGCCTCCACCTAGTAGATATGGGAGTGAGGTTGATATTCATCCAACAAGAAAGAGGCCAACTCCAAGTGGTCTAGTGGATATGATTTTCCAACAAGAGGCAGGAGAAGAGGTGGACCTTACCATTGCATTCTTTTTCTACCTCAGCTTCATTTCATTCAAGGTTGCACGATCACCATTGTTTATTGAGATGTGTTGAAGTCTAATTGAACGAGCTCTAATTGGTTATGTGCCACCTAGTTCAGAGAGGCTTAGAACCACATTGTTGGTCAAGGCAAATAAGGAGGTGGATAAAATTCTTGAGTCAAATAGATCAACATGGCCCTCATCCGGTGTCAATGTTGTTTTTGATGGATGGACGGATGCAACATGCCATCCACTCATCAATTTCATGGTGTCTTCCCAAAATGGACCGATGTTCTTGAAAGCGGTGGATTCTCTTGGGAAATACAAGGATGCATAGTATATGGGTGAGTTGTTCATTAAAGTCATTGAAGAAGTACGTGTTGATTCTTGTGTACAAATCATCACGGACAATGCACCCATTTGTAAGGCTGCTGGCATGATTGTGGAAGCTAAATATCCACATGTATTTTCATTTTGGACATAGTGCATTGCTAATTTGCCCATTCTTTAAATTTAGCACAAGATTCTTCTAGGGGAAAGGTCATTTTATAGATTTGAGTTGTTAGTTATAGACTCATTTATAGTTGCTTTTATTAATCTTACAGTTATTTTGGACACCTTGCATTGTCCATTTTTTGAATTTAGCACTAAAATCTATTGCTTCAGATGTGACATGGATTGGCAACTTTATTGATGATGCACACCATATCCGTAACTTTGTACAAAACCACACCAATACTCTCACAATCTACAAAGAGTACACACATCTTTCATTGTTGAGGATTGTAGATACTTGGTTTGCTTCCATATTCATTATGCTCAAGAGGTTGAGGGAGGTCAAAACCACTCTTGGGTCGATGTTTATTTCAGAGTTTTGGTCTTTTGGAGAAAAATAGATCAGATTGCTTCAAAAAAGGTAAAGGACACAGTGTTAGATGATGGTTGGTGGGAGAGGGTAGATCTTAACATTAAGATCATGGAGCTAGTCATTTCTTTGTTGCGTTTTGTAGACACAGATCAACCCATCCTAGCAGATGTTTATGAGGGGTGGGATTACATGATTGAGTCCACGAGGACCATTGTTATGGAGAATGAGTGTCCCGAGTATGAGACATCGACAGAGAAATTATGGTCCACCGTACATGATATTCTTATCTCCATGTGGTATAAGAATTGCACACCTTTGCATTGCTTGGCCAAGTCATTGAACCCCAAGTTCTACAGTCATGAATGGCTCAATGATGGGCCCTCACATAGAGTCCCTCCTCACATGGATGAAGAGATTTCATAGGGGAGGAAGATATCATTTAAATGGCTATATTAGGATAGAGACTTTCTTGATGAGGTGGAGGAGGGCGTTGTAGAGTTTTCCATTGCCAGTGGGAGATTTGAGGCTATGATGTGGTCGGAGACAGGGGGGTTAAGAAACAGTATGCTTGGTCGACAACTCATGGGGAAACATGCCCTATTCTACAGAAGTTAGTCTTGAGGATCATCTCTCAAGTTACATCATCCTCTACTTGTGAGAGGAATTGGAGCACATATGGGAATTTGTACAGTTTGAAGAAGAGCATGCTTTTGCAGTCCAAGGCAGAGGAAATCGTGTATGTGCACATCAACCTTCGTTGTAATGTCCTCTTTTGCTTAAGCACTGAGGACCATCCCGCTAACCTATCTGATTCCCATAGGTTCGAGCAGGCACTGACATTCAGGGAATTGATCGAGGATTGATGCCATTTACACCATATGAAGATCTTAATCATGGTTATTAGATCGTCAGTAGGTAAATGAGGGCCACAGGAACTAGGGGCCACCTACATGCATGGCATGCGGGCCATATTTCATGTTGCATGCACTGAAACACCTTTATTAAGCTTTCATACACACAAAAAGCACTGCATGCAAGTCAACTAGAAATTAGAAGAGAAAGCGACCTAGTCATGCAAAAGTTAGGTCAGGCCATGTGAAAGTTATAAAAGAAAGGTAAAGTGAGTGAGTAAGGTCTGCTTATTGATTATTGATTTTGAGAAGTCGACTTGGAGAGCTCAAAGAGCTAGTTTAGGGTGAGGGCACACCACGCAACCATTAAGTGTATTTCGGCAGCGAAATCTATCTGCCCTGGTCACTATCTGGGTTGGATCATCCAAATTCAACATTACTACTATCATCAGGTATCTTTCTTCAGCATTCTGTAGGGTTCAAGCTATATACGGATCAAGGGGGACTCACTATCCTTGCATGGCCGAATTGCACAAGTGAGTTATCTTCGTATCTCATCACACAGGGATCCTTTGGTCTGCATGTTGGCTTCATCCTTCCGAGAGCACCACTATTACCCTACTCCTGGAAGACGAGCTTCCTATTCGGATCTAGGAGCTAGTTATCAGCATCTTCATTATTCAGAGGGTGCCCTCTCCTGCATGGGAAACTTTCCTTGAGGAGACAATTCTCATTAGGTCTCAGACTTCGTGCATGATCTGCATGCTTACTCCATACTATTTAGAAGGGAAATATAACCCTAGTACCAACATCTTGCAACATCCAAGCATCATTGGGGCAACTATTATCCATTCATCATTATGAGGAGGGCGTATTCACTACAAGGGCGCATTATTGGAGTGAGTCTCTCTCATATCACATTCGATCCCTGGCGAGCATCTGGTTTGCATGCTGGTCTCATATTGACATGTATCCACTACTTCTTTTGTTGGTACATGCATGCATCTTTTCTATCCCTATTTTATATCACTTTCGATTATCTAGGTTATTTAGGGGTTGGCAAACCCATGCATCTGCATGCATGCTCATGCAAGCATAGTTCAGTACATGCATTCATATTTACTTCAAGTATTGAGCCATAAAGACTACTAGCAAGCAACATAAACCCCATAAAAGACAGAAATATCAGTTGGTATATTACATTCGTCTTATTTACAGGCAGAGGGAGGAGTGGGTGAAGGGAAAGACAAAGATGTGGGATGTCTTTCCTGATGATATGGGTTTGGACAACAACATTGAGTTCGCAATAGCCAACATGGATCTTAATGATCCAGTGCTAGAGCCGGTCACTTTTGATGATAGTGATCCTTTGGAGGGGTCATCCTCCACACCAGCAGATGCAGATCCTTAGATGGGCAGAGAGGAGGAGGAGGAGGACAAAGAAGAGAGCAGTGATGAGTTTGTTGATTCAGGCATGGAGTAGGACTATTGAAAGATGAGGTTCTTCTATCTTGAACCACCCCTTTTTGTATTTACTATTAGTCTATTTGCCAGTGGCATTTCGATATCTGTGTAATACATTTTGATTTTGATGACTTAATGTTAATGAGAAATATGGTTTTGACATCTTGATCCATCATCTATGTGTCTCATTGTGGTTTGTGAATGTGTATTTACTAAATTACTAATGTGCATTGTGTATTGATTCTAATTTCTGTTGAATATTTCATATTTGTAAAAATTTGGATCTATTTTTAAAAATTTGGACAGTGAATAGCAGTGAACATAAACAGATTTGGCACAAGATATGTTTGGTCACAAAGACCTTGGAAAAACCCCAAAAAGGGGAAAACCAGTTTGGAAGAGAAATTTATTATGATGCTCAGAAAATATATCTTGGGTTTACAACTTGCACAACCAATACAAAACACCAATACTTATCTCAGCCCAAAACACCTTGGGATTTGTGTCAGCATTTAACTCTATGACTGTATGGACAGAGCTCTGCTGCGTGGGAGCGCTCGCTACCACCTCGCTCCCGCTCTCGAAGCTCGCTCCCAAAACGCTCTTAGTTTTTGGAGCACGCTCCCAACGCGCTCTTGAGGCGCTCCCTGCCTCTCCTATACTAAAAGCTCCTTTACTAGGTTGATCATCTGATAACAATGTTATGGTACCTCCCTTCTTTGCCAAGCTCCTATAAAAGTTGTTATGGTTGATCATTTGATGATAATGTTATAAGTTATAACTATTGGATGATTAATGTTATATGGTTTAATCCATGTTTTCTATAACTTATTGAACATCCTACATGTTTTTTAAATATAAATCCATCAAAATTTATTAAAATGTATACTATATTAAAAACACTCCCAAAACGGGACCTTTGAAAATTTCGCTTTTCGCTCCGCTCCCGCTCCTTGCTTGTCGCTCCCGCTCCGCGCTCTCAACATCATAGAGACAGAGTACGACCTTTCAGAATCAGAAATCAGTCTCAATAACTGTGCAGACCTCGGTCACTGTGCCCAACAATAAATGCATTGTATGGTCCAACGGTATGATCATCAAAACAATAGAATGTTGCCTTAGAATCTGTGTAGAACTTTGCCTTGATTTTTGTGCAGATTTGCTAAAGTACGACCTTAACTTCTGCTGTACAGTATCATTAATGGCCGTGATATCTCGGTATGTGTGCCTCCTTATGGTCTTGGGAATAGTGCTCCCTTTCAAGCTGCTATCAAAACTCTCTCTCTATCTTCTTGTTTCTTCTCCTCTCTTTTCTTTTGTGTTTGTCACACAATCATTAATGCCCTCTCTCTAATGATCTTTATGCATTTTTCATTTAATGACCTAACCCTAACCTCTTTAACTTCTTTTGATCCAATGAATGAGATTCACTCTCATCATTAAAGGCTAGGATTTAATTTCTCATTAAACACACATTAAGTGATTAAATACAATAAAGTCACTTTTTAACTTTATAAAATAAAACTCACTTAAACTTTATAAAGTAAAAGTCACTTGAAATTTATAACATAAAATCACTTTATAATGTAAAGTTCACTTTTCTAGAGAAAGCCATTAATGTCTCTTTGTGTTAGGCATTATCACATGAAGGACATCCTGAGCTACAAATTTCAACACTATGGTGTTACTCTATAATGGCTCATGTATCCTACATTGTTGTTTCAATAGCTTAGGGAGCATCTATTAGTTTTTGTACCTAGGGAAGTGTTCCCCTAGTGATTTTTTTGCCTAAGTCACTTAAAAGGGAAAAAAGTGACCCTTGCATTAAATGACTCGTGAAAAGCATTTAATGAGACTTTATAACCATAAAGTCACTTTTTGATTAAATTTAAGTGGGTGAGTGAAATTAATATTTATGAGAAATAAATGAGCATTTAATTTCAACCGTTGATCTAATCTAACCTCATCCATTAGATTTGGAGAACCCTAGGGTTTGAACAAAAAGACAAGGGAGGCAAGTTTCCATTCATTCTTGTGAAGAGGGTGAGCCGAAGAGAGAGCAAGAGAAGAGAGCATTGGCTCGACTTTCATGGCAGGGTTTGAGGAAGTTTTCCAGCTGCACATAAATTGAGACAGCAACAACATTTCAGCACGGCACAAATCTTGAGGCAGTCACAGTTAGCGCAGAAATCAAGGGACTGTACATCAGCATTTAATGCTATTAGTACAACACGATTTTCGAGGAGCTTATTGGGCACATTTCTCGAGGAGTGGCACGAATTTCTGCACATAAATCTGGGCACGCATTTCAAGAAAGTACATGCACAGATTTATAGAATTCGTATAGTCCGTACGGACTGTATCTTTCTGCACAGTTTTCGAGGTAGTCTGCTGCACGGATTTTGAGAAGATTGGCACAGTTTTCGAGGTGCTGTTTTGGCACAGAAATCGGGACAGATTTGTGGCACAGAAATCGAGGTAGTGAGGTTCAAAAATCGAGATACAATTTGGCACAAAAATCGAGGCAGAACACAGGGTGACCTTGGTTGGTCATATAAGTACATTTTTTACTGTAATATTTGTACTGAAATATTTGCTGAAGAAATATAATCTCTCTCTCTCTGTGACTGGTTTTCCCCGTGGGGGTTTTTCCAGGGATATTGGCCGAAAATTCTGAGTCTGAATTTTTTAATGGTGTGCATGTTAAATTATTTTTCTGCCCGTTAAAGTGAATTTAGAGCGTGTTTAATTGTCTGAGATTTTTCATAAGTAATTTCCAGCCAATGCAAAACCGGCTTGGAAATGAAAAGCGTTGAAATGTTGACATAAACCAGCAAGCTGCAAAGCACAGAAAATTTACATGGTATCAGAGCTTGGGGGCAGAAAACAGTAAAATTTGCCGACACAGAAATTTCTAGATTTGGGTATTTTCTTCAGTTAGTGAACAACACCTTGTTGGGTTGAAGTAGAGATAGCTACATGACTTAGGTTGGAGGATAGGCTGGATGGGACAGGGAACTTTGTGCCATGGAAGGCTAGGATTTTGCTGGTTTTAGAGGAAAAAGAGACGTGGGAGGAGGTGGTTAGAAATACTACAACAAACCCTGTTCAGATTCTCGTTGCTACAGATGCAGCAGCATTATCAGCTTTCAACAAGAAGGACTGTAAAGCTAGAAGAATAATCCTTGATGCAGTTAAAGATCATATCATCCCTCACATTTCAGGCAAAGCTAGGGCACATTTGATGTGGAGTGCTTTGACTAGTTTGTACGAGAGTACCAATGAGAACCGGAAGATGGTTCTCAAGGAGAAATTGAAAAGTATAAAGATGAATGGTGGAGAGGGAGTGACAACTTACCTTACTAGGATATCTACAGTTAGAGATGAGCTAGCAGTAGTTGGGGAGGTGGTCACTGCTACTGAGCTTGTGCGTACAGCAGTGAATGGGGCTTCCAAGCCCCGGGGTGCATTTGTGCAGGCAATAGTGGGCAGAGAGAACCTACCTTCATGGGAGAGACTGTGGGATGACTTTGTGCAGGAGACCAGGAGAGGTCTCGTATAGGGCAGTTCGTCACAGGGTAGGGAGATGATGAGAATGTGGCTTTGACAACAAAGGGGAAGAAGAAGAAGAAGGGTCCCAAGAAGGGTGGGGACAAGCAACAGGAGGGTGGGCAGAAGAAGGGCTTGAGTAAAATCAAGTGTTATGGTTGTCAGACATTTGGGCAGTATGCTTCATAGTGTCCAAACAAGAAGAAGAAGGGAAAGCAGACTGCAGCTTCAGTGGAGGTTGATGATTTTGGAGACAGATTTCAGAGAGAGTTTTCTCTGTGTGCTGGACAGATTGAGAGAGAGAGAGCCTCTTGTTATCACACTATCTCTAGCTGCTGGTGAAAGGTATCCCGACAGGGATGGTAGAGGGTGAGTAGCTAAGTAGGTGTAACCAGCAATCGCTAGGTCCTTCGTTCAAGGAACGGTTGTCACACCGGACAAGACGTTTGTCACTTCAGACGAGGCACGTAACCAAGTCAGGGGGGAGACCCCGCTCAACCAGTGATGGTTGGGAGACAAAAACACACCCAAATCCCAAAAGATAAAGAGATAGAAACAAGAGATGAGTGTTAATGGGATCATAAGTCTGATTTCAGCCAACAGATGGACACAAGTATATAATAAGCGTGCAAATGAGAATGTGACCAATAATTGAGTATGATGAATTAAATGGATTGGATCGATGATTATATGGCTGAAATAGTCTAAGGATGCAAAATGAATTGGAAGTAAGATGATGAAGTAAACTGCCCAAGGGAAAGGGTTAGATTAGTAGCTTAGTGGACCTAGGGCAGTGATAAATAAATGCTTAAACACACTTCCAATTAACGGTAGCTTGATTTCATAAGGTAAAATGATGATTTAAAACCAAATCTAAACTACCCAGAACCCCAAAGTGACCTAGTCAAGCAGAAAAAGAAAAACGCCCTAGAGGGGTGTTTTTGCCAAGTGGACCAGTGCTAGTTCGATGGGCAAATGAAGTCTAAACGAATTGAAACTTTGGATTTAGGCTTTTAAGAGCATATCATAAGCGGGTCTAGAAAGAAAATTAAGTTTTAACGGTTGAATTTTTAGTTTTTTAATTTTGTGGTTTATGTTGACAGTTTCCAACTTAACACAAATATAATGAAATTGGAACTCTATGGGATCAACAAGGAAGCGTATCTGGGATAGAAGTGTATGGATGAAATGGTTTAAAGATCAGCTTCACGTTCAATAGTTGAGTAACCAACAAGTTTCTGTGGGCGTTTTGAGCGACCGGATGGCCAATAGCGCCCTGGGTACCTGCCACAAACAAGATAAAATCTAAAAGTGCAGCGAATAACCAAGTAAGAACAACAAATAAATGGTTGAAAGTGAAAGAATTGACAAGCTAAAAGCAAAGACATCTCCCTTATGAATATCTTTGACGAAAATTGCTAGAATGGAGCTCCCACTCCAAGTGTAGCGCCTTCCTTCAAATGGCCATTTTCCCTGCAATTCGTGTTAGCCAAATATGGGCAGAAAACTCACTAAGATTACTCCACAAAGCTACGAAGACAAGCTAACAATCAACACCATTAACATCCATGCAAATCATCTCAAGGAATCGAGAGAAAGATCTCTATATCACTCCAATGTCAAGTCTACAATGTGTCAAGAGGAGTACAAGTGAGATGAGTGTCTTCTCTTATAGAGAAAGACCACTCTCAAAACCTAATTCCCTCCAAAACCAAGGGATGAGATTGAGTCTCTCAATGCCCAAATCGATGGATGGGATGAGATCTCAAGGGGGGGCGAGTTACCCTCTATAGTGCCCAAGTGGAGATGGGGCCAACTCGTGGGGCCCATAAAATCAATACAATGGTGGTTAGGGGGTGCCTATGGGCTGTTTTAGCCCCCCATACCACTATACTATGATCCCAATACAATATAACATCAAAATTATGATCTTTGCCAAGTGGAAAAACGCCCCCATGGGCAAATTCGCCCCTCATGGTGAGCTGGGCTAGTGAGGGCCCCACAACACAAAATATAATGTCCAAACATTATAAAAATACCTTAGAAGTCACCCTTGTATTAGCCAACCTTTGCATTTGCCATTTTTCCATAGTTACATTTGCCATATTTTGATTTTCCATTTAATTTATTGCTGGTTTTTATTGCTGAAGATGTAATTTGGGCTTTTGACCCACTTATAATGCCCGGATTGATGGACCGTCTGCTGCAATGTGATCGTAGGCCCCAAATGTAGTAGACATGGTCACTTGAACGACCCTGATCCGTCAATTAGGCACTGTTTGCCCAAAATCCATGAGTTTTAATTAAAACAGGTCAATAATGACCCATAATAATTAAAAATCTTATCCATGGCTCAATCTTTTCAAATTCTGACACTTGGAGGTTCATATGGGACCCCAAGAGATAACAAATGACCAAAATCGAAATCTTGATCACAATATTTTTTCGGGCCCATTTTTGGCCTAGTCAACCTGGTTTGACCAAGTCAAATCTGGTCAAGACTCAAAATGATACTGGCTGAAAACCTGTATGCCACATGAAGCGTGAAGGCTTCCTTATACATGTTAGTACATCACTAAACAATAAAATGTCGATATGGTGATCACAAATACATAATATCTCAAATAAAACAGGCCCCAGGTGAGGTGGGCCCACCATCTCCGAAAAGACTCAAAACTGCTATGCGCAACTCACAGACTTGACGACTTAGCTGACTTTGGGTGAGGTGGACGAATAAGGTGAAGGATAGGGGAAGACGAGGACCAAAATCATGTGACCCTTTGGATAAACAGGGAAAGCGGGACCCGCTGACAGAAGCATAACATGACAAAACAGAGGGAAGGGCGGTGCCTCACAAATGGGTATAGTGCAGGGAAACCGCCTTTGATCATCTAACATACACCTCACAACTCACATTCGTGCCTTAAGAAGACCTCGTGAGGATTTTTTTTAGAGTCGCCAAACTGGGTGTCCGACAAACCGTAACTTGAGACACTAGGGGACATTTCGCATAGCTGTCCCTTGCTCCATCTCACCTCCTTGCCCCGCAGGACTAGGTGAGGAAATAACCACTACGATGCTGATATATATGGCTGACCTGCATCCTTGTGTGTTCAAAAGCACATTGCTTGGACTTTACATTACAATTTCATACTTAGCCTTTTTGGCTTGATTTTACATTTTCTAGCCTTTTTGGCTTCTTTTACATTTTTTACATCAAGGCCCTTTTGGGCTACATACATATCTCAAAAGATATAATCAAGGTGCTCATACTGTAGAGTAATGGGGGTAAGTGCACATGCTTCGATGACCAATGGGGAACACTTGGTGAGTCTACACAATCCTATACTGCATTGCAACATCGGGGGAAACCGACAAGAGCAAATCCCAGGTTTGAGAATGCATCTCACACACTAAAGAGCCGAGGCACAATAAACAAGGAGTCATGGCATACTTAGAGGTCAATGGGGAAGGGGATCCTCAAGGTCACAAATCAAGGTCCAAGTCGGGAAAGACCAACATGAATGAGTCGGATGGGTGGAGGAAATGATAGGTGGATCCAAAGTCAGCTGTGTAGGAGGATGAAATGATCAAGTCTATACCAGTGAGTGGGAACATGAACCAGTGCATAAACAGGAGCCTACTTGGAACGGGGTGGACTGATATCACCAAGGGCCAAACAACACATCATAATGACAACAAGATCACCACATCAACATCATACGTAAAATCAGTGTACTATCATGTACAAACAAGTCTAATCACCAACATGAGCAATAAAAATAAAAAATGCTATACCTGCCATACCATCTACCTGCTGCTGAGGCTGTCTCTAAAACTGGATCTCTGTTGAATCCGGGCAATAAGTGGCAGACCAACAATACTTTGTAGTGCTCTCATCACAATATGGAAAAGTAACTATATCAAATGGGATCATGCAAAGCCTGACAAGGAAGGGTGACCCTGTGGCAACTGCTCTGCAATATGTCTGGACTGATACAAAACCATCTCTCCCCTCTGATATCTTTGCTAGGGGCAATTTGAATACAATGTATGCCCTCTTTGAAGGCATTTGATCTCTGATCTGAAAAAACAAAGTGTAGTATGGTCCCTGACCACACAATCTGCATCATGGTAGCTCCAACTAACATGGATGTGATAACACCTCTTTAGTTACCAGCACTGATGTGGACATGGAGATGGAGTATTCCTTATAGACAGGCCATCAAATGAGTGCATCCACCACTGGCACTTGGTATATTGACAGCGGAGCTTCGAGCCACATGATAGGTGCTCGAGAGATGTTCTCCGAGCTATCACAGACATGTACAGATGTGGAGGTTGTACTAGGCGATGACACCATTGTCAGAGCAGTTGGTCGGGGGACCATTACATTTCAGAGGGAGTCTATGAGTCCCATGATTCTGAGGGATGTGTTATATGTCCCTGGGCTGAAGAAGAACCTTGTATCAGTTTCCACCATTGAGGACAGGGGTCTTGGGGTATGTTTCTCGGATGGGAGAGTGCAGGTATTCCCCAGGACTACAGGATTATCTACCTCCATGGACATCGGGGTTTGATGTGGAAAGCTGTACAAGCTCTTGTTTTAGCCGTAGCACGCTCTAGCACACAGCAGCAACAGTGAGCTTTGTGAGCTATGGCATTAGAGGTTGGCCCACTTACATCACCCAGCTCTGAGATTTGTTGAGGAGCATGGTTACAGGTTTACCCGAGTTCAGCACTGAGCAGAGTGATGTGTGCAGGGGGTGTGCTTTGGGAAAGTACACCAAGACTGCTTTTCCAAGCAGTGACACTAGAGCAGCAGGAGTACTTGACTTGATCCATTCTGATATTTGTGGTCCTATGTCATTAGTCTCTTTGACTGGATTTGAGTACTATATAATCTTCATTGATGACTACTCCAGGAAGACCTGGATCTACTTCTTTTGGAGCAAGAAGTCACCCTTAGTATTGAGTGTCTTCCAAGGGTTCAAAGCCCTTGTGGAGAAGCAGACAAGGAGGAAGATTTAGATGTTGAGATCAGACAATGGGGGTGAGTATACCTCCAAGGAGTTCGATGGATTTTGCACACAGGAGGGTATACAGAGACATCTGACAGTTCCCTACACTCCTGAACAGAATGGAGTACCAGAGAGGAAGAACAGGTCGATTGTGGGAGCAGCGAGAGCGATGCTCCATGATCAGGGTTTACCGTTCTTTCTATGGGCAGAGGCATGCAACACTGTAGTTTATCTGCAGAATAGGAGTCCTCACCATGCTTTGGGGAGGAAGACTCCTGAGGCGATATACACATGCAAGAAGCCTGAGGTGAGCCATTTTCGTATATTTGGTTCTTTGACTTACTCGTAAGTCGCTTCTGAGAAGAGGACGAAGTTTGATCCCATTGCAGAGAGAGGCATCTTTGTGGGATAAGATGAGACTTCGAAGGCTTACCAGATTTACCTTCCTGGCCTGAAGAAGGTTGTTGTTAGGAGGGAGGTGAATTTTGATGAGGAGAGAGCCTTTAGGAAGTCCAGAGAGATAGAGCAGGGGGATCCACCGGCTTCCACACCTTAGGTGACTCAGGCTTCTTCGATATAGATCTCAGGTCCACAGGTTTCCGGAGTGACTGGATCACAGGGTACAAGGACAGCTTCTACAGGTTCAATGTTTCAGGTGACAGGTACTTCAGGAACAGGTTCAGGTTCTAGTTCACAGGTTACAGGTTCTTCAGGGACTGGTTCATCAGTCACTGGTCCTCGGCGTGTTGGACATTTTGCTTCTGGGAGTTCTTCAGATGAGGATAGACCAGTATGGGAGGAGCCTTCAACGAAGAGGAAGCCTAAATGGCTTCAGGAGACCTTGAAGGAGGCAGAGGCATTTGGTAGACCCCAGGAGGAGATCAGGATAGTAGTGATGCTAGATAGATTGGGTATGGCTCTTGTTGTGAGTCTTCGTGATTTAGAGCCTTCCACATTTGAGGAGGCTTCTCAGCATCAGGTTTGGAGAGATGCCATGATGGAAGAGTATCATTTCATCATGAAGAATGATGCTTGGGAGATAGTGGTGCCGAGACCAGAGGGGAAGTCTGTTGTGACGTCCAAGTGGATCTACAAGGTGAAGCATGCTGCAGATGGCAGTGTGGAGAAGTACAAGGCTCGGTTTGTGGCACGAGGGTTTTCACAGGTTGAGGGAGTTGACTATGATGAGACCTTTGCACTAGTTGCTCGGTATTCTTCCATCAGAGCAGTGATTTCTATAGCAGCAGAGATGGGTTGGAAGATCCACCTGATGGATGTGAAGACCACATTTCTCAATGGTCTTTTGCAGGAGGAGGTGTACTTAGAGCAGCCACAGGGATTCGAGATTCATGGGAGAGATTCTCATGTGTGCAGGCCGAGGAAAGCCTTGTATGGACTGAAGCAAGCTCCTAGAGCTTGGTACTCTCGGATCGATGCGTACTTGACTTCGATGGGTTTTCGGAAGAGTGAGGCTGATCCCAACCTTTACTACATTGTGGTTGGTGGAGATCCTCTCATTCTTTTGTTATATGTTGATGACTTGTTTATCACTGGAGAGGAGCGTCTCATTGCACATTGCAAGAGAGCCCTTGCTACTGAGTATGAGATGACGGACATTGGGTTGATGCGTTATTATCTGGGGATGGAGGTTTGGCAGGAGCCTGAACATATTTTCCCAGGACAGGGGAAGTATGCAGTTGATATTCTGAAGAGATTTCGGATGGAGGATTGCAGGTCGATGTCTACACCTATGATCACCAACTGGAAGCAGCTTCATGCTTTTGAGAGTAAGTTGGTGGATCCTACACTTTACCGTCAGCTCATTGGGTCATTGATGTATCTGGTCAACACCAGGCCAGACTTGTGTTTTGCGGTGAACACTCTTAGCCAGTTCATGGTGGATCCTAGGAGTGTACATTGGACTATTGCAAAACACGTGTTGAGATATCTTGCAGGTACAATGGACTATGGTTTGGATTACAGGGGTTCGGTTGGAGTCAGTTTGGTTGGTTTCACAGATTCAAACTGGGCAGGCAGTGCGAGGGAACAAAAGAGCACATCCGGTTGTTGTTTCAATTTGGGCTCGGCAGCAGTGTCGTGGTTCAGTTGGAAACAAAAGTCTGTTGCATTGAGTTCTGTCGAGGCTGAGTATACGGCAGCCAGTCAGGCTACTTGCGAGGCACTGTGGCTTCATAAGTTGTTGGTAGATTTGTTTGATCAGGAGCTTAGACCTACTGTGTCTATTGTGATAATCAGAGTTGCATTCAGCGCTTTGAGAATCCAATTGCATTTAGCTCTCTGAGAATCTAGTGTTCCATGACAAGTTAAAGCATATCGAGATCAGGTACCATTTCATCCGTGACTACATTCAAAGAGGAGCAGTTGAGTTGCAGTACATATCCACTGATGAGCAGGTAGCAGATATCCTGACAAAATCTTTGGGGAGGGGCAAGTTTGTCTTCTTCAGAGGCAAGTTGGGAGTGGTGCAGAACACCTTCCTCGGTAAAAGGGAGTGTTAGTTTTTGTACCTAGTGAAGTGTTCCCCTAGTGATTTTTTCCCTTAGTCACTTAAAAGGAAAAAAGTGACCCTTGGATTAAATGACTTGTGAAAAGCATTTAATGAGACTTTATAACCATAAAGTCACTTTTTGATTAAATTTAAGTGGGTGAGTGAAATTAATATTTATGAGAAATAAATGAGCATTTAATTTCAAACGTTGATCTAATCTAACCTCATCCATTAGATTTGGAGAATCCTAGGGTTTGAACAAAAAGACAAGGGAGGCAAGTTTCCATTCATTCTTGTGAAGAGATTGAGCTGAAGAGAGAGCAAGAGAAGAGAGCATTGGCATGATTTTCAAGGCAGGGTTTGAGGAAGTTTTTAGCTGCACAGAAATTGAGACAACAACAACATTTCAGCACAGCACAAATCTTGAGGCAGTCACAGTTAGCGCAGAAATCGGGGGACTGTACAGTAACATTTAATGCTAGTACAACATGATTTTCGAGGAGCTTACTGGGCACATTTCTCGAGGAGTGGCACGAATTTCAGCACATAATTCTGGGCACGCATTTCAAGAAAGTACATGCACAGATTTATCGAATTTGTATAGTTCGTACGGACTGTATCTTTCTGCACAGTTTTCAAGGTAGTCTGCTGCATGGATTTCGAGAAGATTGGCATAGTTTTCGAGGAGCTGTTTTGGCACAGAAATTGAGACAGATTTGTGGCACAGAAATCGAGGCAATGAGGTTCAAAAATCGAGATACAATTTGGCACAAAAATCGAGGCAGAACTCAGGGTGACCTTGGTTGGTCAGATAAGTACATTTTTTACTGTAATATTTGTACTGAAATATTTGCTGAAGAAATATAATCTCTCTCTCTCTGTGACTGGTTTTCCCCGTGGGGGTTTTTCCAGGGATATTGGCCGAAAATTCTGAGTCTAAATTTTTTAATGGTGTGCATGTTAAATTATTTTTCTGCCTGTTAAAGTGAATTTACAGTGTGTTTAATTGTCTGAGATTTTTCATAAGTAATTTCCAGCCAATGCAAAACCGACTTGGAAATGAAAAACACTGAAATGTTGACATAAACCAGCAAGCTGCAAAACACATAAAATTTACAGCATCATGGTTGGTTATAATTCTTTGATGGATTAAGTGTATTACCTTGTGGGTTAGATGTGTCCCTTACAGATTTAAGCAAGCATGACTCTCATTTCATGTCATGTACAACATTTTACCTAGCCATTTTTCATATCATGTCATTTCACTTGCCATTTTACCCATTTCCTTCATGTCACCCTTTTGCAATTAATTTATTATATGTCATGTTCTAAGGTATGGTGCCTAGGTCAAAGTCAAAAGAATCAATGTAGGGAAATGAAATTAAATGATAAATGTGAACTATGCCCCTTGCAAAAGCCATGATCCTTATGTCCCATCTTATTAAAGCCAAATCCAAAGAAAGGGATTTATTATATATAAAAAAGTAATAATAATAAAATAAAAATAATAAAATAATAATAATAATAACAGGATCACAAAAATGGTGCTAGGAGGGTAATTCAAGAAGAAAATTATTCCCTTACATGGCACCCATAAGGAAGAAAAGTCATTAACCCCTAGTTCTTGAATCTTGAAAGCTAAGGGGTAGACCTAGAACTCAAACACCTTCCTATGATAGTTAATTCACAACCACCTTTCCCTAACATTTGATTCATTTCATTATATTATTAGAAACATATGAAATTTACTTAGTCTTAGGGGTGTAACATGAAAATATTTATCAATTATAGTTGCATCATGGCCATGGAAAATTTTAGGGGCAAAATTTAGCCCATGGGCTAATTTTTTGCCTTTTTTCCAAAAAATGATTTGCCAATTTCCATTATTTTCAAAATTGATTCGCCCAAATTCCATTAGATAAATTCTTTTAAGTCTAACAATTGCCAAAATTGGCCAAAAGCTATATAAAACCCTTTGAAATTTGAATCTCTTTAGAAAAATATCGCCCAACATTTTATGGTTGGAAATTTAACAACTAGTATGATTCTCCAAGGTTTTTACACTTCAAGGAAATTATGGATCCTTAAAATTTTCCCAGACCATGGTAGTTCTTAGGTTATTGGGATAATTAATTAATGAGTTATTAGAAAAGTGCACTTAATAGCCTTTTATGTTGATGATTGCATACATGAATGTATTTTCCTAAGTCATACTTTATGTTGTCTAACACTTGGTGATGTTCTATAGTTTCCTCATGTTCCCCTTCTAGGTGGTGTGCTCCCTTCCTCATGCACATGTATGGGCCTTTGGAGGCATCTTTCTTCATTTCCTTGGCACATGTAAGAGGGCTTGTTGCCGCCGGAAAACACACCTGGGGCGAGTGCGGCAGAGATCTTCAAGCCACAAAGTGCGTCCTTGGGGGCAAGCCTTCGAGTCAAGTACTGTCACTTGAATCTTGAATCCCCCGTTTAAGCAAACTCCTAATGAAGCCAAGGGGGGTGGACCGTAAAGTTGCTAAGGGGGGTTAAGCTAAGCTAGTTAAGTGGATGAATTAGTTTTTGAGGAGTTTTTTAATAATGATAAAACTGACATAAGAGATTTGCAATACAACTTAAAGTATAGCAGCATAAAGATCTAAACAACATATAAATTGAACATGATTAACAAATCATTCAACACATGATAATAATTAAAAATAATCTGCAATGATAAATAAAGAGACCAGTGCTGAAGAATGGAGTCAAAATTGTAATGTTGCTTGTAATGCTGGAATATAAAATATTGTACAAATGTTCTTGGTCAATTAAAAAATTAATGTGGTGATGAGTTTTTTATTATGGCTGAGGAGATCTCCAATATAGCCTAAGGTACTGGAAACATGTTCGGATTCTAGCAAGGTGGCTTCTCACTCAAACATGTGGGCTGGATTAGAGTCTCTGGGAGGTGTTCAACACTATACCAAACAAGGGTATAGTCTAATGGTTTCCCAGAGGTCACTACCAAGTGGTTCCCGCGTCCTTTGAGAAATTTGCCCATGCTATTCTAGAAAAAGCGATACGCCTGATTATCGTATGTAGGAGATTTATTGGGGAATGTTAATCCTATTACTAGTCACTTATTCCCTTTCTGGTGTGATCAGCATGTTCAGACTGAGCTGCAGTGATCACAGAGCATATGGGGAAAAGCCTTGTTTATTTTAAAAGATTTTTGAACACAAATTTTACTTTTCTATGCCCCAAGAGTCTCTTTTCGAGCCAGTACTCGGGCAAGCCCTTATCCTGAAACCTTACTTCGGGAAAGCAAGGGGGTGTTTTGCAAAGTAAATGACTGAAAAGTAAATGTTTTCTAATTACTACACTACCGAGTTAGTGGGTTAGTATTCGAATTACTTTCTTGCAAAAGATAAACAATATTGTAGCGAAAAAAGTATACGGTTTGCAAAAATAAACAAAATATTCCTACGTCCTGAGTGTGTCAATGGCCCAATATTTGGATTGGACCAAGACGTTAGATTTTAATCTACTTGGGGGGACAGTTAGAATATGCTGTCCCTTACTCCATCTCACCTCCCAGTCCCATTGGACTCGGTGAGGAAATAACCATTCCATGCTCAAATACATACGTGGCCAAGCAGTCATTTAGATAGTGCTTGTGTTACCGTTGCTCGGCCCTTTTCATTTCATTTCACATTTAGCCTTTGATCCGTGTGTGTTGAGAAACAAATTCTTGGATTTACATTTCAATAGGCTTCTTGATCTGTGTGTGTTAAGAAACACATTCTTGGATTTTACATTTCACGTCAGATAGAACAATGATACTCATACTGCAATGTAATTGTAATGTCCCTTGTTAGGAATTTTATTAAAATGGCAATTTTTCACTTTTTTCCCTAGTTTGACCTTTGACTAGTTTTAAGCTCTAGGTCCCCAAATTGCTCCAATTGCTCCCAAATCTCCTGAGAAGGTATATGGATGATGTAGAACATAAATATGTATTTCAAGGATGCTTTTGGACCTTTAAAATACTTCTGCAAATCCTCTTTTAATTCTGGCCAATGTAGGGAACTTTACTAGTAATTTCCTTTGACTAGTATTAGTCTCTAGGTCTCGAATTGACTCCAAATGCCTTCAAATATTCAAGGAAGGTGTATGAATGATATTAGGACTTGAATATGATGTTCAGGGATGATATATGGCCACCAAAATACCTCTGCAAACTCTCTTAAGATTCTGGACCAAGTATGCAATTTTACTAGTAATTTGGGGTTCAAATCCCCTTGGGGTTAGTACTGAAAATGGCTTCTCAAATGCCTCCAAACCCATTCAAATTTCTGAACAGAGGTAGGGAATGTATTAAGGATGTTATTAAGGTCTCATGTGCACCATTAATTGATTATTATATATGTTCCAACCCTCTCCCATTCAACTGCAAAAATCACCAATTCGACCCTTGGGGAAATGACACTATTTCTTCTCCCCATGCAATTAAACTGAGTAAAAATACTTCAAATGCTCAAGTATAGTACATGAAACTTGTAAAATACATCCATGGCAGTATATTAATCACAAATGTATCAGAGAACCATCCTTTCATTCGAAATCATCAACATTACATTGGTTCACAACAAGGTAGTGGGGAAATGGCATTGTTCTTCCATTAAAAATGAGATTTACGCATTTCTACTGGGAATTTCGACCTGAAACTTTTTGGAGTTGAAGAACAGAGTATTTACTTCATATTACAAAAGAAATGGGGCATTAGAAGCTCCCCCAAAGAGTACAATAGCTCACCAAAAATGCCCTCCCTCAAGGATCAAGAATATGCCATCAAAACTGGAAATGGTTGAAGGAGTGAGCTGCAATAGAAGAAACCATGAGCTACCCTGTAGGTTACACCTGCAAATAAAGACTCCATTAAAGCTCCAATGAAAGGTCTGAATGGCCTTTCCAATTACCAACTTGGATGGGAATCTTTCACCCTCGAAATTGGCTAAGGCAAGAAACTAGTCATCCACTAGCTCTCCCTCTTCACAAATGCAATTGCAAATTTCTCAAATCATCAAGAGCTGGTTTCATTCTTTGTTATTGACATTTATAAAGTTCTAATGTCCTCCATGGGTCGAATTCCTTCCAAGAGACTCATGCCAACTCAAGTTGGGAAGAGATTCCAAAGAATGCCACTTGCACAACAATTCCTAGTCTCCCACTTCCACCAAATTACATGTGGAAGTATTTTAACTGCCCTAACACCCTTAAGCGCCCTCTTGGAGTCGATTTTTAGCCCTGACATGTCATATGTCAGCCTTCAGGTCTGATTTGTGTCATAGGTGTCATAGCATCTTCATCATTGTTGTCATAGAGCTAGGGAATCTAGCCCAAGTGTCTCACTAGCTCCAAATTGCCTCTTCCTCTTCCATGGGAGTTACTCTTCCTCTATATTTCGACCTTGGATGAGTCATGCCATGAATAATACCTTTTGGAATCCCCCAATTATGTTACCATTTACCTTGAATTCGAATTGGTGAGAGAATGATGCCAAGTGTAGTGGGGAAATCTAGCCATGTGTGGGTCCCACTTCCTCCATGTGTCTTCATGATCAAATGCCACTTTGATTTTCAATTGTATATATTTATTTAGCTCATTTATTAAATATTTATGCCATTCTAATGTTCAAACATAATTTATTATCCCCCTTATTCCAAATCCCAAAGCTTCCACCCCAAACCTAGGAAACTATTAATTTTCCTCCTTGGCAATTATTTGACCCTTAACATCAATTTTACAAACTCTAATGAATATGGCCAATGTGATTAGGCCATTGTGACCCAATTACAAATTTGGGACATGACAGTAATGGTGGCAAATGTGTATGGTTCGAGGCTACACAATCCTATACTGCATCACAACATCGGGGGCAACTGACAGGAAGTGAATCCTAGGTTTGAGAATGCATCTCACACACTAAAGAGCCGAGGCACAAAACAACATGGAATCATAATGTACTCAGGGGCCACTGGGGGAATGGATCCTCAATGCCACCTATTTTGGTCTAAGTCGGGGAAAGGACCAATGATGTATGGGTCAGATGAGTGGATAGAAGTGACAAGTGAAACCAAAGCTAGTTTCCTATAAGTCGAATGGCCAAATCTATACCAAAGAGGGGACAGGAACCAGTGTGCATAGGCAGGAGTCTCTACCGAAAGTGGTGGGCTGACATCACCATGGGCCACAAGCATCATACAAATAACACACGAGATCACCAAGTCAGCCATCATATGTCAAGTCAATGTACTAATACAAATAAACAAGCCTCAAAGCAAAACCATGAGCAATAACCATAGATAATATATACCTGCCATACCATATACCTGCTGCTGTAAGTGGATCTGACGACCAATCTCTGTTGTATGTGGGCAAGAAGTGGTGAACCAGCTGTGACCTTTGTTGCTCTCATCATAATATGGCTAAGTTACCCCTCTCAATGGGGTCATGCAAAGGTGGGAAAGGAAGATGGGCTCTGTAATACTGCTCAGTAGTAGTATCCGGAGCATCAAAATACATAATGCCCCCTCTGATCTCAGCTCATCTCTGCTTTGGATAAAAAATAATCAGGAAAAATATCTCTGACCATACAATCTGTATCATGGTAGCCCCAGCTAACATGGATGTGATAACATCTGGCTCCAGCTTAGACAAGTTCTCTAAGGGAGAGAGTGCTTGAGAACCTAAGAATCTTTGGTCCATAGCACCCCTCTCATCATCATCCAAGCTCATGCACGTACATGCTATCTGCATCATCGTCGTATGTATGTACCTATTCCTGCAAAATGCAGACGCTATACCATCTTCTGCAGACCGATCATCCGGGCATAAAATATATATATAGAGCGGCAAAATAGCAAAAATGACAATGCTGAAATAATGAAATGACGGAATCAACATCTAATCTAATAGCTCAAAAATGACAGCATTGTAAATTTTATTATGTCGATAAAACAAAGTGTTAAAGGGTGAAAAGGTGAAAACTACACTAACAAACAAAAGAAAACAACGCCAAAAAGGAAGATAAGACAAAAAGGAAACAATGGGGTGTCAAACATCAAAAAATCATTCAAGGCAAAAAGGTCAACTAACTACTGCTCACGAGAGCTTATTCAATTTTCCTACCCTACTCTAACCAATTCAGACCAATACTAAGTAAAATCATAGATCCAATGCAACCATTCATCAAACAAATCACTAATTCTTCCTTGATGTTGTTTAGCAAAACAAGTCAAGACTAGATTAGAAATTAATGAGTTTAAGATCACAATCCTCTTGACTTGTTCAAAAATTGGAAAAGGGTCATAGTGGTGCAAAATGAAATCATGGCAAGGTTGAGACTGAGTTTTGCAAGACACATCCATCAACAAGCCAAGAGGATCATGAAAATGGTGTGAGTTATCTTTTAAATTTGATGGAAGAAAATGATATAACATTCGATTCAACTCTTCTTGAGACATGTTGTTTTCCTCGTCTATCAAGCTGGCATTCTCAATGTCGTTCATCCTTGGATTGATGAGAGAACCAAGTGGGGACAAATTGGAGTTTGCTAAACCTAAGATCAAAATTACGCCCACTTGTTGCTCAAAGATTGCGAAAAGATGAAATTGATCTTTAAAAAGCTTCTCAGTCAACCAATCAATAGGACTATCAATTTGGAAAATAGGATTAACCTAGGATGACTTTAAAAGAAAATAAAAGGTTTTACCATCAATCGCTTGGCATTCTAAAAACTCCTTGTCGAACGCTTTGCACAACAAAATTAGGTTTGAAAGAGGCATTGACTTCATGAGTTGGGATGGGAGGGAGGATTGAAACGTAGAGGCTTGTTTAGCATTTCCTAAAATTGTCCTCCCCAATTTTGCATGCGATAAGGGACACTTGTCAAGGAAATCATCAAGGTCAACACCAACCTTTCGAAGACAAGACTCATTTTGATTCATATTTCCAATCAATTCGTTTTGACCAAGGAAAAGGAAAGGAATATTATTGACATTAAGCCAAACACCTTTTGAAGGTTCTTTGTAACATAGATTCCATCTTGAAGGTTGCAACAAAGAACACTCATGAGTTAGAAACTTATCATCATCATGCGCTTGTTCGTCATTAGATTTCTCATGATGGCCAACTGAGGACGAACGACTACTAGCATCAACCTGACAGGGTAGTATACTAATATGACCATTTTTAAAACCCCTTATCATCTTCACACATTTGACTTTCAACCACATGATGATCGTTTGATCCCCCCTCAACAGAAGTCTGATTATTTTCAATATTTTCTTTTTCTTCTTCAAAGATATGATTGGAAAATGAAACAAGGTCAGGATCACTTGAGCATTGACTTGAACAATCACCAACGAAGCAATGACTATGGGGCTGCCCCTCAAGAGGACCTTTAGTGGATTCACTGGTTGAAAGCTCAACCACAGAATTTTGTCTCTGATGATCAATGAGATCCCCTTCTTTATTTGTGCCTTCTTCGGGTAGCGATGACAAAGTGCTTCGTATGATTTTAGTAAGTTCCCCTTCTAAGTCAATATCAAGGTCAAAATCTTGAGGGGTTGAGATTTGCTCACTATCATACATAATTTCATCATGAGATTTATTGCATATATTCTTCAAATACTCTACTACATTCTTATAGACTGAAGGCTCATTCATAAGCTGAATCAAAGGCACATTCACCATTGGTTCGGGAGAGGAGAAATCAAATTGATAAGGATAATCACTGCTCATTTCATCGTTGCTATCCTGATCGTCTTCAAGACATTGATCCTCCACCACACAATCCTCATTTGATTGTTCTTCAATGGATTCATCAATGCTTTCACCCCATTCATCTTCACAAAGTTGATTTTCAATTACATGATGATCATTTGATTGTTTCTCAAATGCAATCTGACTACCCTCACCTTTCTCCTCCTCTTCAGAGAGATGATTAAAATCTAAGTCAAAATTTGGATTGTTTGAACATTGATTAGGACAATTGTCAACCACGTGATGATTGTGAAGTTGCTCTTCTGGTGATGCTTTACTGGAGTCACAAATGGAAAGGTGAATTAGATCTAGAATTCGGCCTGCAACTCCCTTAGGCAATAATAATAAAGTATCTCGTATGATTCGATTGATGTCTCTTTTAACTTCCGCACGAGATTTTGAAGCATTATTCTCAAAATACTCTGTAACATTCCTATGGATTGTAGGCACACTCATAATTTGGAACATCTTTGAAGAGGAATGATCCAATTGAGAAAGAAGATCATCAATATATTTGTCATCCATAACACAATCAGGGCTAGATTGACATTCTAAAGAATCATCAATGTTCTCACTCCATTTATCTATTAGCAACCTCGTGAACATGTCATACCCAGTTATGGATCCCGGTGCTAAATGCTCAAACCATAACCGGGGATCCCCTTCTAGAGAAACACCAAGGGCACACATGTAAACATCTTCATCATTTGCGCCTCGACATTCCATATGTTACCAGAGAGCATCCAAATGATTTTCAATTGATATTGCATTACTTCCATCAAAGCATGGCAAATCCTTAATATATTGATTTGGCATAGGATGAGGCGCCCCATATATTTTAGAGAAGTCAAAAGGAGACCGTTTGGCTTGTTTCCTAACTACTCTAGTTACTTGATTTTGATGTCTGGCTTGGTTAACAGGATAGTTCAATCGATTGCTTTGGCTATAAATCCTTGGTAGGGATCGACATCTAGATTCAGGTTCACTTATCAATCTGTTAGGGGTGGATGGGACAAAGATTTCATTAGATTGATGAGGAGCATCGCGGGTATCACAAAAATCTTGATATTCAAGCTCATACCCATAATCATATTCATACTCATCCCCATACTGAAATTGTGCATACCATTCATTTATTTCCTCTTGTCTCCTTTTAGACCTATTCACACGTTCATTTAATTCTTTTATGGCTTGTGAGAGGCCAAGGAGAACATCTGGGTCCATTCTGATTTATCAATTTAAGAGTTCCTAGTGGAGTCTCATGTGAAGTGTTAGAATGATCTAAGCTTCTAAGGTTGTAAGGATGGGTTCGGCCTCCAGTGGAGCCGCAGGGTGGAGTCACTAGGTGAACGTGTAACCTTGTTCACCAAAGGTAAAAATGCCGTAGGGGAGTCAATAATGAAGCAAAATATGATGGCTGTAATAACTTATGCAAACAAAATTCAGCCAACAAAATTTTAAATCTAGATGCGGTATGATGAAAAACAAAATAAGAAAAAGACTCAATCGCAAAAAACCACGGGGTAAGCCTCTACCTCCACGGCAATGGCGCCAAAAATGTTATCACACAAACTCTAGCTGCTACTAAATGAATCCCATCTGGGACGGTAGAGGTAGGGCAGCTAGGCAGGTGACACCTGCAAACACCAAGCCCACCGCTCCGAGGAATGGTTGTCACGAAGGACAAGGTGCTTGTCACTTTAGACAAGGCACGTAGCCGAGTCAAGGGGGAGACCCTATTCGACCAGCCAAGGTCGAGACTCAAAATCAGATACCCAACCCCAAAAGAAGAATGAATGGAAGCAAATGGAGAATGTTTGAAAGGTTTTGAGACTCTTTCTAGCCAATGGATCAAGACTATGGTGAAATAATGTACTTGATTAAATGAGTCTAGATCTGATGCAAATGGTAAGGATAGGGAAATTTGATGAAAAGATGGCTGGAAATTAGTTCAAAAGCCAAAATTAAGCTAGGAGTAAAATTTGATTTTCTGCCTATGGGAAAAATGACTCAATACGATTGTGCATGTGTGGCAGAAGTAAAATTAATGATTTCAATAGCACTTCTAGCAATAATAAGTTGGTATCAGATGATGTTAACTCAGTACAAAGCAAAACCAACAATACCCACAACCCAAAAATCACCCAGGCAATGTGGTTGGGCAAGATGCCCAAGGAGGGCGCAATCAGAAAAACGACCAGTGCCTAATACATGGGTAAATGGAGTAAAAAAGAGAAGGGGTTTTAGATTTAGTCTTTTTCAAGCAAAATAGAAGCGGGTTTGAAAGGAAATGAAGTTTTAACGTTTGAATTTTTAGATTTTAATTTTCACTTGGTTTTAACAATGTTTCAGCTCAACAACAACAACAAAAATTAAAATAGAGAAAGAAGCAATGGGAGCGTACCTGAAATAATGGCAATTGGATGAGTTTTTGCATGAAGAATACTCCCAGAGATCAAGTGTTGAGCGACCAATGTTTTCCTTTGAGTTTGAGCAAGCTAGCTCACCAAGTGCGCCCTTGCTACCTGCCACAAAAAAGGAGAAATCAGAAATCTGAAGCAAATGGCAAATTTGCACAGCAAAATGAAAGACAAATGATGAGGAAATTGGGAAACAAAATGTAGATTCAACTCCCTTGTTAATATTCCGAAGAGAAAGAGCAAAAGTGGAGTGACAGCTCCAAGAATTGTGCCCCCCCTTCAGATGGTCTCCCAACCTACAAATCGAACCAGCTATCTATGGTGGAAAAACATGCTAAATCACTCAACAATGCAGTGGAATGTAGATACCAATCATGACAATAAACACCCAAATACACAATATCTCAAGTGCTCCGGAAGAATTCTTCTCTATTAATCTCAAGTGTCACAAAAATGTCCAAGAGGAATACAAAATGAGTGAGTTCTCTCTTAAGTAGAGAAACTTCATACACAATCCTTAGCCAAAGAGATGAGTGGCTGAGTTTATATCCCTTGATGAGAGATCAATGGCTAAGATGCATCCAAAGTACATAAGAGAGGGGGGGCGAATTATCCTGGTGCCCCAACTAGAGTGAGGGGGAATAACAAGTGCAAAATACATCAAGTGGGGACAACTAGGGGGTGGCTTTAGGTTGTTTTAGCCCCCTAGGCTCCATGCCTTAAGTTTTATTACATTACATTTCCAAAATATGAAGTTTCACTTGGCCAAAATCGCCCAAGTAGGGTCAAATTCGCCCCATACAAATGGCTGGGCCGAATGGAGGGCCCCACACCAATATCACCATGTCCAAACTATACAAAAATGATAATTAGAGACCCTTCTACCTTTACCCAACATTGCATTACCCATGTCAAAGTACAACTTAGCCAAATTTGATATTTTCCATTAATTTCTTGCTCGTTCATATTGCTGAAGATGGAAATTGCTATTTTGACCCACTTCTTTTGCTCGAATTGACGAACCGTCTGTTCCAATGCAATCGTAGGCCCCAAATCCACTAGTAGTGGTCACTAGAGCGACCATGATCCATCATGTGAGCACATTTTGCCCAATTCCAAGCATTTTTAATTAAAACATGGCCCCGCTGGCCATTAATAATTAAAAATCTCATAGTTGCTTCCATATTTTCATGATCTGACGCTTGGGGGCTTGTATGAGACCCCAATACATATCAAATAACCAAAATCGAAGTTTTGGTTCGAACTTTTTTTGTGGGACCCATTTTTGGCCTGGTCAACCTAGTTTAACCAAGTCAAATCTGGTCAACAATGGCAATGGCTGAAGTGTATGTCTCTGCATGCAACATGGGATGCCAAGGCTTCCTTATTTATGTTAGTACAAAAACTATAAACTTAAAATGACGAACATATGGTGATCATAATAAATAATATCTAAAAAATAGGCCCAAGGTGAGGTGGGCCCACCACTCCCAACAAAGGCTCTGCTGTTATGCACACTTATAGATTTGGTCATTGAACTAACTTTGGGTGAGGTGGACAATGAGGCTAAAAGGATAAGGGGAATGACAATAGACCAGAACTGTATGACCCCTCGGATAAGCGGGGAAATGGGGACCCAATGACATAAGTACGCCATGAGAAACACTAGGGAAGGGCGGTGCCTCACAAATGGTTATAGTGCAGGGAAACCACCACTAGATTCTAACACACACCTTGCAACTCACATCCGTGCCTGCAATAGGCTCCGTGAGGATCTTTTCTAGAGCCGCCAAGACTGGGTGCTCGACAAACCGTAACTTGAGACTCTAGGGGACACTTAGAATTAGCCGTCCCTTACTCCATCTCACCTTCCAGTCGCATTAGACTTGGTGAGGAAATAACCATTACATGCTCAAATACATATGTGGCTAAGCAGTCATTTAGATAGTGCTTGTGTTACCGTTGCTTGGCCCTTTACATTTCATTTCACATTTAGCCTTTGATCCGTGTGTGTTGAGAAACACATTCTTGGATTTACATTTCAATAGGCTTTTTGATCCGTGTGTGTTAAGAAACACATTCTTCGATTTTATATTTCACATCAGATAAAACAATGATACTCATACTGCAATGTATTGGTGGCAAGCGTGTATGGTTCCAGGACTAATGGGGAGCACCCGGTGAGGCTACACAATCCTATACTGCATCACAACATCGGGGGCAACCAACAGGAAGTGAATCCCAGGTTTGAGAATGCATCTCACACACTAAAGAGTCGAGGCACAAAACAACATGGAATCATAATGTACTCGGGGGCCACTGGGGGAATGGATCCTCAAGGCCACCTATTCTGGTCTAAGTCGCGGAAAGAACCAATGATGGATGGGTCGGATGAGTGGATAGAAGTGACAAGTGAAACCAAAGCTAGCTTCCTATAAGTCGAATGGCCAAATCTATACCAAAGAGGGGACAGGAACCAGTGTGCATAGGCAGGAGTCTCTACCGAAAGGGGTGGGTTGACATCACCATGGGACACAAGCATCATACAAATAACACACGAGATCACCAAGTCAGCCATCATATGTCAAGTCAATGTACTAATACAAATAAACAAGCCTTAAAGCAATACCATGAGCAATAACCATAGATAATATATACCTGCCATACCATATACCTGCTGCTGTAAGTTGATCTGAAGACCAATCTTTGCTGTATGTGGGAAATAAGTGGTGAACCAACTGTGACCTGTGCTGCTCTCATCATAATATGGCTAAGTTACCCCTCCCAATGGGGTCATGCAAAGGTGGGAAAGGAAGAGGGGCTTTGTAATACTGCTCAGTAGTAGCATATGGACCATCAAAATACATAATGCCCCCTCTAATCTCAACTCATCTCTTCTCTGGATAAAAAATAATTAGGAAAAACATCTCTGACCATACAATCTGTATCATGGTTACCCCAACTAACATGGATGTGATAACAAGTACCAAATAGTTTTGTTTACAAAAATTGGCTATCTGCATGTGCTATGAAGCATAACTTATAAGTACCAGAATGATAATTAAACTGAAATACAAAGACTAAAAGGTCTCAAAAGTTCAAAACACTAACTGAGCTATGATTTAAATCCTGTCTAGTAAAATGCAAAAACAATCTATTTCTCCTAGTTCCTCTTTCCACCACCACGATTGCCTCGTGAGGGTACGCGTGGTGGTAGTGAAGATGAAGCATGTGTAACTGAGTGTGATTGTGAAGGTCCTTCTAATGCAGGTACTGTTGGAGTGCCAGTGAAGGGCCCTCGTCCATGGGACCTCGCACCGAATGGAGGTGGCATCTCAGCACGCTCATCCTCATCCAAAAGAGCATTCTCCAACTCCTCCAAAATCAATGCTCCATCCTCATAGTTCCACATCTTATTTGATTTTTCTATAGTTGGATCCTCACAGTAATGCGACACCAATCGCAAGTTATAATGCACATAGACCAAGGTCTCTGCTCGTTGTACATTCAACCTGTTTCTTTTGACATTGTGGATGAAATTGTATGTGCTCCAACACCTCTTTGCCGAAGAAGTGTTCACTACCTGTGAAAGCACCCGCATTGCCTTAGTTTGTAGCTGTGGTGTACTAGTGCCATACATGTCCCACCACTGAAGAGAAGGCAAATTCCCTCGATCTCTAGTTGCATGGTTGCTCCCAAAGGCACCGGTGCAACTGATGTATTGGCTCAACTGTCGCCAAATGCTATCACACTCCTCAACATCTGGGTACATTTTTCCAATGCTTGCATATAACCAGCTTGAACCTCTGGATCTTGGTGTGGTTTTCTCTTTGCCTCACCACCTGGTGCTGGGGTTGAAAGCTATGATATATGATAGTATTTTGGTGTAAGCACATACGCTAAGGCATGTAGTGGAATATTCAACTTCTCCCACCGTTTTTCCACCTCTATACGGATTAAATCATATAAAATCTCATCTCTAGGATGAACAATGTCCTTAATTTGTCCTAGCATAGTGTCCATTTGCTCATACACCTCCCCAATGACTGTTCGATCGGAATCTGCAAACCGAAGCATGTTATAAATTGGCTTGGTGAAGTGTAAAACATACTTGACCTGTGTCCAAAAATAGTTATCAAGAACAGTGTCCTTTGCTGCATCCATGCCATCTCTATCAGTGCTAATGTCATCCCACTCATCACTCATCACTCATCACCATAGCACCCAAAGCCTGTCTTACCCTTAATATTGCGCCTGAAGGTGAGGAAATAGCTACCAAATCTAGTCTTTGCAAGCTTAAGTAATTGCAACTTAGAGTAACTGTCATAAAAGGCATTGACCCTTGAATGCACGGTGATAAATTTAATGAGTTTTTTCCCTCGCTTGTACAAATCATTTATTCATGTGCATTCTTTGTGCTTGATAATATCATGCACTAAAAGGTTCAATGTGTGCACCAAATAACTAGACCAAAAGATGTGAGTATATTTCCGCTCAATGATTTTTCTTGCTCCTTTACAATTCGTTGCATTATCAGTGATTACTTGAATCACATTAGTAGGACCAACCTCATCAATAATTTTCAGTAAGATGTCTGCTATGTTCTGAGAAGAGGCCATGAGTGATGAGGAGTCTTGCGCTCCAAGAAACACTGCACCACTAGACGAAACACCAAGGATATTTATCAAATGTTGGTTTCTAACATTTGTCCAACCATCAGATACTATGTAGACCCCAGTTTCTGCCCACCCATCTGTAAACCGTGTAAGAGCTCTTTTGACTTTTGCTTTTTCCTTGCCAAGTAACACAGTTCTAGCTTTTTCATACCCATGGCTCTTGTATCCAGCAGGGGCTTTGTTAATGGCTTTAACCATGGCATGCCAATAAGGGGAGCAGAGAACATTGAATGGCACACCACATGCATAAAGAAACGTCACCACTTTTGTATCCACATTCTCCCTGCCAGTAATATCAAGGAAATCTTCTATGGTTCTCTTACTTCCATTACCAGTTGAGGACCTTCCGCCAGGTGAAGAAGGAGATGAAAATGGGCTCCCAAAGCTAGAAGAAGCATTAGATTGAACCTTTTGTTTTTTAGCATTCAGTATTTGTGTTGCTTCCTCTATCTTGATGTAGTTTTCTCTCTCTAGCTGTGTTATCTTAGGGAAAATTGCAATACCAAGGGACCCTTTGTTATCATCACTGTCTAATACCCCACAAAGATGCCTTCTCACACGAGTGTATGAACCGCTATAAGGTTTTCCTGGACGACAACCATATGGGCATAAAAACTTAGTGGTTCCACCACCTCTACCCTCCTCAGTTTTGTGACATACCTCCACAAGGGGGTTAATGAAGCTTTTCCACTATCAACTTCATTATCATCCCCTTCACCACCCTCCTCTCCTTCATTCATTGGGTCACTATGAGAATGACCACTGTCATCTTCTTCATTCACATGCCTATTCCCAATCAAAACCATGAGAACCAAAAATGGAAGGAAACACCACAAGAAGAACATTTTCTTCAAGTTTTAGATGAACAACCTGCAATAGAATGAGGAGGAAGAGGGAATGGGAAAATGTAGGAGAAAAAAAAATACAATAATAAACAAGACATTTTGTGAACAATATTCAACAAAAATACACATTGGGCATACCTATTTTGATCTCCAATGATTTGCAAGTAGATGGAACCCTTTGTTGACTCCTCCAAGCTCTCTCAAATCCTCTTCAAGCTCTCCAACTTCGCTCCAACACCAAGCCAACACCAAGAGCTCCTTCCCTCTCCACTCCAACTCAAAGATGAAACAATGAGGAAGAAGAGGGAGAGATTGTGCCTTATCTAACCCTTAAAATGCCCTAGGCGCCAGCCAAAAAGCAAAAAAACAAAAAAAACATAAAAAAACTTTACCTATCTGCCGGATTTCAGGGAGTGCCATGCTGTGCGTGGAAGCACTCGGGGAGCAATGGCGAAGCGAGGCGGGGAGCGATGGAGAAGGGCGGAGTTCGGAGCGCTCGAGAGCGAAAACACTTCGCACAGAGGCAGGGAGCAAAATTTTCCAAGCTGATGCGGGCTTCCAAAATTTGGAAGCGAGCTCCCTTGGATGCTTCGCCCACGCTTTCGCTCGGAGCGCGTTTTCCTTGTTCGGACCCTGAGGGGGGGGCGCTTCAACAACCCTGCTCCTACCAGGACTCTGAAGAGAGTCCCTCTCTTCCATCAGAAACCGAGACTGAAACCTTGACGCCTCTGCGATCAGTTCCGCTCCCTCTGAGTATATGAGAACATTTCCCAGAACTGCCCTCTTTGGGAAAATGTACACATGTCCCCTCCGAAGCAATGTCGAATACCCTGCATCCTCCAAGGCTGACACAGAGAGCAAGTTCACACTCAACCCTGGAACAAACAGAACTCCATTTTGCTCAAGGAGTTCACCTTGTCGAACCTGGAATCTGACTCTCCCAAATCCATGCACTGAACGTGTCGTTCGCCCTTCACTCTCAACCATCTGGTCTGGATCTGTTTCAGTATTGCTGAGGAATATATTATACATTCCGATCGTATGACGAGAGGCTCCACTGTCAATGAACCAATTACTGTTCATCACAAATCCATTGTTGCCGACACTCGATACAAGAGAGAACATCGAGAATTCATTCTTAAACATTTCCCCAAAGTCATTTATCTCAGCAGTTGCAGCAACAGCCACATCCTACTCCTTCTCCTTCTTTTTCTTCTCAGGACATTGAGAAGCAAAGTGACCATACTGGTTTCAAGCAAAACATCTGACTTTGCTCAAGTCCTTAGTGGACTTCTTCTTGCTCTTAGCTGAAAGAGGAACATTTTCTTCAACATCACCCTCCATCTGTCCATTACCTTGAGATCCTTCCCGGATCTCCTCCTGAGTGAAATCGTCCCACAATCTGCTCCAATCTGGAAGATGTTCCCGACCAACCACATACTTCACGAAGACTTCCCAGTCTTTGGTGAAGCCTCTCAAGGCTATCCTCACCAACTCAGAATCAATGATGACCTCCCCAACTGCAGCCAACTCATCTTTCACCTGAGCCACCCAGGTAAGCTAGGATACAACACCCTCACCCTTGGCCATCTTGGTCGTTTGCAATTTATCCTTGAGTGCCATCTTCCGGTTTTCATTCTTCGCCTCATACAAGTTTTTCAGTGTGTCCCACATCTCATAAGCTAACTTCTTCTCAGCCAAGTGTGGGATGAGATGGTCCTTGACACCATCCAGAATAACCCTCTGTGCTCTAGCCTCTTTTACATCATGCATGTCAAGAGTAATAGGGTCAGTGGGAGGAGTTATCACAGTGCTAACATGAACCCACAGTTTGCTTTCTTTAAGTACAACAGTCATCCTGACTTTCCATTGCAAATAGTTGGAAATGCTATCCAACTGGTCTTCAAATCTGATGCAAACAACCATCTCTCTCTGCTGTCGAAAAGAAAGATAAATCAAGATATCCCTGATCTACCCAACACCTGCAAAACACTTGCAGATAGATTTGTCCAATACACGAGTTGTCAAAATCAGCACTAACTTTGCCCAACAACTCAATACACTGCTGCAACAATAATATACTGTTATCTCAGAGTCCCAGCTTTGATACCATGATAAAAATCAGGCTTTTAAAAGCCATTTAACCACTCAACAAAACTTATATTTCAAACTTAGGTAGTCACAGTTAAATGACAATTTACAGGGACTTAAACAATGAATCAACAAGCTGAAATACTCATGCTGAGATAATTTAGCAGCGGAAAAAACACTTTTAACAGCAGTCTGCAAATTGTATGCACAGTGAAATTTTGGTCAAAATAGACCCTGGAAAAACCCACTAGGGGAAAACCAGTCCAAGAGCAAATTTTTATTTAGCATTTCCAGGCATAAAAACAGAGTTACAGCAGCAATAAAATCAGCATTTAATGACTGTACCAGCACCTAGAAATCTGTGCAGCACCTTGAAAATCCTGCCCAGGCAGAAGTATGGCCTGTACGGCCTTCACAACAGCTGTCCCTTCTCGAAAACAGTGCCCAGCAGTACCTCGAAATTCGTGCCCAGCAGTGCCTCGAAATTTGTGCCAAGCAGTACCTCGAAAATTGTGCCCAGTCTGTCCGTACAGCAGTACGACCTCCCTCGAAATTTATTCAGCTGAAAAACTTCCTCGACCTGTGTTCCAACCCAGCAATACAGCCTCAGCAATAAATGCAGCTGAGCTGCCTTGGGATTCGAGTCACCTTTTTGGGATGAATCCCTCTCCTAGAGAATTGAGCCACCCAAAAGAAATCTTGCTCTCACTCTCAAAAACTCACAAATGCCAAAATGCTCACTCTCTTGGAAAAACCGTGTCTTGCACATTACCCTAGGCTTGCTCTTATAACTTGAAAATGACTTTTCACCTTCTCAATCCCTAAATCCAACGGTCAAGATCTAATCTTGTCTTGAAAAGATCAAGGGATGAAAATCATTCCCCTCCAAAATAAATCACTTACAATTTGTTAATAAAGTAATTTCACTTTATGAAATATGTGCACTTTATTTCATAAAGTCACCTTATAAAAAATCACTTTATAATAGACTAGGAACATTACTTAAAAATCACTTTATAAAAAGAGCCGCTTTATTACAACTTTATAAAAGTCAGGTGCCTAGGTAATGTAAATGCAAGGTCACTTCCGCATACAAGTCAAAACTATGCGGAGTGCCTCCTGAGCTAACACCAACAATTAGAGCAAGAGTGATTCATTGAATTACATATTTTGTTACTAATCTCAGATTTAATTACAAAACATTGCAAAGGCTTTAAATCATTGTACTTTTTCTTGCACATTTTTAAGGCTAATTTAAAGTTTTCATTGCTGATCATTATCACTTTTTTCACTTATTATATCAACAACCTTTTTAATGTTTATAGATCATTGGTGTTTAATGGGTTGTATTACAATGGTCATATTTAGATTCTCATTATACATTTCTTGATCTATTTTGAGCAATAAGTTTATCATTTCATTTGGCAAATCACTTAAACTTGTTTGGGTACTTTTAGTTGTCTTATATTACAACCAATTTAATGGGTACTTTTAGTTGTCTTATATTACAACCAATTTAATGGATTCATGGAATGTTTGATCAAGTTGTAGGTAATTTTTTCATAACTTTTAACTTAACTTAATTCATGCACCTGTCAATCCATTAACAACCTAAGTTATTGGCTAAATCACTTGACTTTGTTGCTCTAGGGAATTCCCCCCTTAGTGATTTGCTCTAAAATCACTTAAAGTGTAGGGAAAATTAATAGGTAACAACTATCCTATTTTCATAGTTGCACTTGGCTAGAACCCTTTTGAGTCCTTGCATTTAGGGTGCTAGTTTTTGTGGCGAACATGATCTTCCATTTGAGGAGCGAACCATGTATTCCATTACATATGTAGAGCCTTGCTGTTTATACTTTATAGAATGTATGGGCCTCCTTGGAACATTCTTTCCCTGTCTTCCTTAAAGGGAAAACTACAATAAAAATCCTTAGTACAGAGGATTAAGTTCAGCTTACTTTTAACCTGCCATGTTGTTGCAATCCATTTGTGCAGAAGCTGTTTGGATGGACATAAGCCAAGGAACCCACATGTGATGGTTTTTGTTTAGTTTTGCTAAACAACCAGTTTACTCCATTGGTAGATCTGAGTCCAGTGTTCCCAGTTTTTTGTCCTGGATTTTCTCAATAACGTGAGGCAGTACTTGGGGATGCTGAGTTGCTTGACAAAGCTCGACTGAAAGAGGGGCTCTAGCCCCAGTTTGTTAAATGTTACACTAAGATTTCGCTTTTCTTCCAGTTTTATCAATGGGGATTATAAGAAAAGGCAAGGAATACCATTTTCTGTGAATTTATCATGTTCCATATTCAAGCCTCCTTATTGAACTATTTGTTTCCTGAAACAGAAATGCTTTTGGGTCAGAATAATGAAAACCACTGACAAGAAATTAATCCTATTTCACATTCTAAATACAGATGTTTTGTATAACTGGGCACTAGTATCTTTTGTATGTTCTTTGATCTTCTTTACTTTCACGATTTTTATTTCAGTTGTTTGAGAATAGGCATGAATAAATGCTAGAATATTGAAATCAGATCTTTCTGTGCAGAGCATCAGGGAAAGGTTAAAGAAACAAAGTCCAATGAGTCTGTTTCTTCAAATGGAGTTCTTGAACATCAAGCTTCAAGCAATGCATCTAAATCAGAATCGTTATCTCAGGTGTCTCATAATGAGAGTCTCCAATCCGCTTTAGAACACAATGACCAAACGAGAGCTACAGTCAAGCTTCCTGAGCAAACAACTACTGAACTGCATAATGAAACTCAAGCAAATGTTAGTAAAGAAGTTCATATTGGTAGTGATGAGACATCCATGCATGATATACTAAATATGGGAGTAACAACAAATGCTACAGATACAGTAAGGTCAATGCATTCTCAAAGGCGGCTTCTCACAGAATCTGAAACAGAAAATTCCAAGGAAGGTGAAAATGGAGAAGCTGCCACTGTTGCAAATGATCAGGATCTGGAGGAGGAAGCAGATTCTTCTTTTGATCTGTTTCGGGATGGAGAAGATGGCTTGACCGATGAATATTCATATGACTATGATGATTATGTTGATGAAACAGCTTGGGGAGATGAAGACTGGGCTGAGGCCCAGCATCCAAAACCAGAAGATTTTGTTAATATTGATTCCCATATCCTCTGTACTCCAGTAAGTCCGTTTTTAAGGTTCCACAGTGCAATCTGCATGTTGTATTAACATTATGTTCAAGTGTCAGTTAATCAGTCCAAAAAATTGTACTTGGCAATACTACTGTGGTGATTATGTTGTGAATAGTTTTATAACCTTGAGCCACTTGTCTCAGGTG
Source organism: Larix kaempferi (assembly GCA_027924585.1). Taxonomy (NCBI): domain Eukaryota; kingdom Viridiplantae; phylum Streptophyta; class Pinopsida; order Pinales; family Pinaceae; genus Larix; species Larix kaempferi. The sequence continues at coordinate 2,885,430 of BSBM01000182.1, read as the reverse complement.
ATAGCAGATATTGACAAGGATGGTGTAAATGAGATGATTGTTGCGGCGTCTTACTTTTTTGATCACGAGTATGTCCTCTTTCCATCTCCGCAAGAATTTGTTAATTATTCCTTATGTCATTTTACCTAAGAATGGTGAAGTTAAACTTATTCTCTCTGACATAGTTTTAAAAGAACTTAGAAAATTATATTGACTTTGATTTGTGGCAGCATTTTGGTCACTAGCAAAGTAAAAATTTCGCATATTGGTTATTTTCTTGTTAGTGTTGGTTGGTACTCATTGACATATGCCTAGTCATTTTCATGCTGTTGTTACGGATTTTGGCCATTCCTTATATTGAATTTGTTGATTTCTGCCTTCCATTCCAAAACTTATCTTGTCAAAGACACTCAATTTCCCAACCAAGTCTCTAGATTGTTAGCATTCGAGGTTACTCCAAAAGCTTTTACACCATGTTTCAGGGTGCTTCATCAGATTCGGGGTACATGGTGTATGTTCAGCCCCTGGATGGTTCGTGATGAATTTGCACAAGGGAGATGGTCCGTGCTAGATTTGCACATTGGAGATGTTTTAGTGGTTTCTTGACCTCAGTTGGGTGCTTGCATGATAATCTTCCCTAGGGCACTGGGGATCTTCATACAACTACATGACGTTGTATATGATGGCTACATGGAGATGGTTGCTTGCTTGGAAAATGCCTTGCTTAGGAGGAGCGTTTTGCATTTTGGAGAGAGGCTTTGGGTGCTTGACAACATAAGGTATCTTGGATGCTTGCATGGTTAGATCCACTTTTCCTCCCAAGAAAACAAAGAAAATAAGGCTCTGATGTAACCAACTTCATGAGAAAATTCAACAATTAATAAACAATGAAGTTAGTTAGAAACAACCTTCATTAAATGATAAATAAATCCCTCTAAAAGTGTGACCTTCAAGAAGATAATATTCCCACGTGTGAACCAAGGCTTAATAGGAGGGTGAATTAGGTTTTGTGTGAACCAAGTCTTAATAGGAGGGTGAATTAGGTTTTGACCCAAGCAAATCCATCATGTGGTACGTGTTGGCGCACTTCTACTTCGACCAGGGTCCAAACATACAACACAACACCAACAAACACCACAAATACCGGTCCGAAAGGGTTTTAGCCCTTTCAGCAACACTTGCGAAGAAGATGAGGTCTCACCCGAAGTACCTATGGAGACTGCAGGAACCACGTTTCTGCAACTCAAAAGGGGAATTTCCTGACAGACAACTCATTCATCAAACAACCCATAACTTCGACAGATTACTAACTTTGGAAAACTAGTCATTTTGACAGAATTCATTAGTTAACCGGAAATTATATAACAAGCATTATACTTTGCATTCACAAATTTCTTCGTTTAGGTACAATACATTTATTCATCAATTCATGTAAGTCATAAGCAAAGTGAACAAACACATAACACAACACATCACATCACATAGAACACCGGAAGTTCACGTGGAAACCCAAGATGGGAAAAACCACGGAAGGGTTTCGTTTATTATGAGTCGCAACCAATAGATACGCACTTCATGTTTTATGACTTAAAAATTCTTCCTTCAATTACAACAGATCTACGCACATAACATGCGGATCGTGCGACTTAGATTCTCATAGCAGCTTCGACATGCCAAACAATAGAACGATTCGCCAATTACAGACAATATGGAAATGACTTCGACAACTTACTATTCTCTAACCAACCCCAAAAGTTCCCTCTTATTACATATTTATAGGGCGCACACAGCCTTCCCCGCTCCCACTACTCCACTAACCAACTACTTGACTCATTAATGTAAGTGGACAACTCTAACTAACTGACTCAACCCCGTCCTTTGACATAATCAAAATAACCATTCTCCTGGTTTCTCGGCCATTTCGTCGGAGTTGACCACTTCGTCGAACCACTTTTACTTTGGTTTTGTCCACACCAAAACTATCTTTACCAAAAATGGTACCCAAAACATATTAGGCCCAATAGGCCCCCAACACTCACATGTGGCTCGTCCCGAGCCACTTCAGGGTTGTGCTACCAGCTTTTTCATCTTCGAGAAAAATTCCTCATAGACCTTCCTGGTAGCCTCGATCGATTGCTGTACTTCTTTCCTTTTTTGGTTTATTGCCTCGACCAGTTCAGTAGTGATATGCTCTTTGCTCTGCTTGACAGTCTGGGTAACTGCCGTTTGAACGTGTGCATGCTAACCTCCAATAACTTAAGAAACACGCTTAGCTTTCGACTGGAGTGCTTCCACCCTTTCTGACTGCTGGCTTTGTTGAACTCTCAACTGGTTGATTTCCGTCTGCAACACTTTATTTTCCGCAGCCTTCCTCATTCTCTCAACTAGCGGGAGAGTCTTTAATGGACCCCACAAATTTGTCATCTTATCTTCGGCGACCCCAATTATGGTAGTTATTTCCTTGAGCTCTGCATCCTCAAACAACGCAGCCCAAGTCTGCGACACTTGCTCGTACATCTTCATACACTGAACCTCCGATTCTTGAATACTTTGAACGACTCCTTGCACTTATACCTCGCCTTTGTTCTGTCACTTCTGGCGGTGTACTTAGCACCAACTTGGCTTCCAATTCTTGCACCTTCTGGCTGTACCCAGAAATAACGACTTCTAACCGTTGCAGCTTCTCCTCAGGTTCCATTTCATCAATCACTTCTGTCTCAGGAATTGCCCAAAATGTTACTGCAATAGCCTCTTGGAACTTTTGCTTTTCTTTATGTAGAAAATCCTTGTTTTGCTGAAGCTCAACGGATTGGTCCTTAAGCGCCATTGCTTGATTCTTGTAGCCTTTCATAAGCTCAAAAATGGATCGCTCCCTTGCTTTTAGTTCTTGTGTAATGTTTTCTTGTAAATTATGCAATATGAAAAGAGGCAATGCAGATAGCTTCAACTCTGCATAGCCTGTCTGAGGGACTTGCACCCTTGCCCCTGCTTCATCAAAACTCAATGACCGCGGCAACAACTTGACTACTCTGCCGCTTGAAGGTGGTGGAGCCTTGGCTTTCTTCCTCATGTGCAGCCTCGACCCGCAGTGCAGTAGTCTGTTGTGGAGTTGAGATGCTAATCATCTTGATGACTTGGAAGAGTGTGTCCAATATGTCCATCACACTACTAAACAACTGAACTTTCTTTTCCTCTGCGATCTTTCAATTCTCTTCAGCGACCTCAGTCATCCTGTCGAACAGGTTGTTTACATCATCCTCTGTTAAGGCATGCACTGTGCTAGACCTCTGTTCTTTTTTCTTGTTCTTTTTTCTTTGTGTCAATGCTCCAGCCTTGCGCTTTTCTCCCAGACCTGGATCAGTAGGAGTTTGGATTTATACTTGGTCCTCATTCTCTGCTTGGAGTGAGCTACCTTCGTCACCCCCAACATCGGTGTTTTGTGTACTCTGGTTTTGACTTGTGTTTTGCTGCTGGCCATAAGTACTGTCCTGTCGCGGATCCTGTGCGACGGATCCGGTGAAATGTTCTCGACTTTGACAGGAACCTGCCATTTTGTGTCCAGTCCTGGATGATTGCATCGAATTCGTCTGGTGACAATTTGAACCCGGTAACCAACCATTGCTTATGCATGTCCCGCCTCGCCTGGATGTACATATGTTGAGGTCGAACTTTGAACCTCGCAACGCCCCAATATTTCATGACAACATCTTCTTTGATCCGTGGTATCTTCACAGCATAATACTGCAATGCCTCTTTTTGAAAATACAATGTAACATTACTCTCTTGCTGCCTGCTCCTAATGTCAGTGTGTTGAGAAGATAACTCTGGAGGTCCTCCCTCATATTTTTGGTGTGGTTTTGATGAGGAGGACTTGAAAGTCTTTGTTCCTTGTACATTTATGTAAAAAGTGACTTTTATATAAATAAAGTGTGATATTTTGTACTTTATGAGTTTCGGTCTCACTCAAGTGAAATATTTAATAATTAATGATTTAATTATTAAAAGTGAGTGCATGTATTTTAGATCCTAGATTTGTAATCTAATCTCCACCCTAGATTGGGTAGTTAGAAGTTAGTTATAGAAAAAAAGTATAAAAGAAGAGAAGGGGCATTGAGAGTACACCCACCATGAGAGAGAGGAAGAGGGAGATTGGCGACCAAGAAGCGTTCCCAAGCAAAGAAGGGCACGATTTCCAAGAGAGAGGAGCAACACGCATCGCTAGGCAGCCTATGCAAGTCGTACAACAACATTTATGACAACCACATGTATGGGCTCGAATCCCTAGAAGACTGGCTTGAATCCCAAGAAAGCTGGCTGAGTATTAAATGCAGGCTGTATAGCATTAATTGTAGGCATGTGTGGGCCCATAAATCGAGGCAGAAGCACAAGAAGCCGTACAGTAGGTATAGTATATCGTACAACACTGTTTGGAACAGATTTCGAGGTTGGCACAAAAATCGAGGTTGGATGAGATTTTGAGGTAGTTTGCTGCTGAAGTTTTTTGTGAAATTTTGTTAGTTAGGGTTGAAAGAAAGATTCCATGTATTAGAGGTTTTTTGTACTCTTCTTATTGAAAAATGTCTTGTAGGGTTTTCCCCAAGTTTGGGGTTTTGCCTGGTCAAGTTTGACCAAAAATACATGTGTTCGATGTGCTTGAAATTATTTCAGTATTCGATGGAATCTTGAATTGGTGGTTTTACTTTCAAAGCATTCTGAATAAGAAAGTTTATATTTATATCATTTTTCTTCATGGTATCAGAGCCATATTGAAGTAGGAAGCAAGCAATGTTAGAAAGTGACAACAAGGAAGGTCTTCTTGCAATGCATGTGTCCTTGCATGCTGGAAGCCAAATGTATTTGATGTCTTTTCCAAAGTTTAGACTTAGGAAAAGTACATTAAGCGATCTAATTATTAATTGACTTAATGGAATCACTTTTTATAAAGTGCAAGTGAAAATAATTAAAATGATGGCTAATCTAATATTGGCCATTGATCTCTCTGGAGGATCTCATCCATAGATCCATAGTGAGATGTTAGGGTTTTCGCTTGTCCATTGAGTTAAAAGGAGGATCGATTTGGTGGAGAGGAGACAGAGGGAGAGACAAAGAAGTTTGCAGAGAAGAAGATGAAGGAGCAATCATTCAGCAGATCGACAGGGTAATCAAGCAGAGCAAGAGGGCCGTACGGATTTGTTGAGAGAGAAGGCGTACACAGCAGGGCCGTACATCAGCTTGGCCGTACAACAGAAGTTGCAGAGGGGGCCGCACGTGTGAGCAGAGGTCGTACGAAATTAGTCCGTATAGCTGATGCAGAGCCGTACGGATTTTGTACGATTGACAACAGGGCCGTAGAGTTGCGCAGAGAGGCCGTACTGGTCGGTGGGTTGTTTCTCAGAGATTTGTAGAGGTCCGATTTTGCCAGGTTGGCTAAATCGATTTCTGAATTGTATTTGTTCCATATCTTCATAATAAAATCTCATCTTAAACTGCTGCACCGGTTTTCCCATCTTGGGTTTTGTTCAGGGGTTTATACCCAAAAAGATTTGTGTTGTCTCCATTGATGTGATTGATGTTATATTTCTTTCAGTATTTATTTTCCGCTGTATAGTGAAGAAATCCATGTGTGGTTAATAGTAGCAATTGGGCTTAACAAATTAATTTGTCATACTTTAACTCTAGTGTGGATTTTAAGGAAATTTACAAGCAAGTGTTCTTTTGAAGTGCAGAAGAAAGTGTTGTGGTTGTCTATCAGTTGTTTTTTGGTTGTAGGTGATTTTCCATGATGAGTATCAGGTATGAGGATAGATTGGATGGAGTATCCAACTATATCCTGTGGAAAGTGAGAATAACTGAAGTGTTAAAATAATTGAGAATTTGGAGGTTTGCAAACAATATTTTGACCAAACCAACATATAAGGATGAACTTGAAGAGCATGAAGCTTTTGAAGCTAGGGCTCAGAGAGTCATCCTGGATGGGGTTAAAGACCATCTCATTCCACATTTAGCAGAAAAGAAATAGCTAAGGAGATGTGGGATACTTTGACTCAATTGTTTGAAGCTAAAAAGGAGAACTGCAAGATGGCACTGAAAGACAAGCTACACAGTATAAAAATGAATAAAGATGAGGGTGTAGCTTCCTACTTGACTCGTGTTACACAGGTGAAGGATGAGTCGGCAACAGTAGGAGAGACTATCCCTGATTCTGAGTTGGTGAGGATAGCCTTGAAGGGCTTGACAAAGAAGTGGGAGGTCTTTGTAAAGGGCATTGTGGGTAGAGAGAAGCTTCCCAGTTGGTCCAAATTATGGGAAGGGTCTCAGGTTGGTTAGGTTAGTGAGGATGTCGAGCAGGATGTGGCACTTACAACCAAATCGAAGAACAAGAAGAAGAAAGACCTAAGTCAAATTAGGTGTTTTTAGTGTGGTCAGTTGGGACACTTTGCCTCTAAATGTCTTGAGAAGAAGAAGGAAAATTCAGAGAAAGATACTGCAGCAACTGCAGTAGATGAGTTTGCAGGTCAGTTTGAGCATGAATTTTCTCTGGTTTCTATTGACTCTAGTGTGGGGAGCTTAGTTTCTCAGCATGTCTGGATTGTTGACAGTGGGTTAACTAGATATATGACTGGATTATATGATGCATTCCAGATCATCATAGACTTGGGGCCAGGACACTATATTCAGACAGATATTGACAATCCACAAATTGCTATACGAGGGGTTGGAACAGTCAAGTTTCAACTAGACCTTGGAGAGGTCCTAGAGATTAATGGAGTTCTCTTTGTTCCTAGGATGAGAGTTAGTAAACTCTCGGTGTCATCTTTTGAGGATGATGGTTATGGGTTGTTGCTGTGAAAATCCTCACAGCAGATCTAAGAGATGATGTATACCTCACAAGAGAATAATGGATTAAGCAAGAGAATAGAAGAAGAGTGATACATGCAGTATAATGAGCAACAGAATAATATGGTACAGTAGAACTCAGATAGAAGCAATAATACTTCGGTCATACTAGATTATTAATCACAAATGGACATATAAATAATACAATGCATGAGGAATTCGAATGCCTAAGGTGGCAATTCGAATTAGCCTTCATGGAGTGATCAAAGGATCACTGGAGTGTCATCGGAGCACAACTAGGTGTCCTCATGATCATCGGAGTGCAACTAGAAGTCTTCATCATCATCAGTGGAGTCATCAATGCTCAAGTAACTGTCAACCATCAGTCAAACTAACTCTGGTAGGTGTAACTTAGTGTAACTAAGTGTAACTCAGTGTAACTAAGTGTAACTGAGTGTAACTGAGTGTAACTCAATGTAACTAAGTGTAACTCAATGTAACTAAGAGTAACTGAATGTAACTGAGTGTAACTGAGTGTAACTCAATGTAACTGAGTGTAACTGACTGTAACTGACTGTAACTCAATGTAACTGAGTGTAACTGACTGTAACTGACTGTAACTGAGTGTAACTGAACTGGTAGGTGAAGAAGGGCGAGTTGCTCCCTAAAATCAAGGAAGAAGGGCGCACTAAGCAACTGGAGGGCTAAAACTGAATAGTGAGAATCTCCTGGGGGCTGGCTAACTGAGGGCTAGGTGCTGGACTGATGACTGGGATGCATGCAAAATGCATGCAAACCCTAGAATGCATGCAAACCCTAAAAGGTGCATGCATGACTGAAAATGTAAATGATCAAAATACTGGTGGGACTAGGATGGAGTATAGGAATATCCTAACACCCCCCCTTAATCCATCCTGGGCCCTGGTAACTAAGACCAAAGGTCACCCAATACAATGAATAATAACAATCAATAAACCAAGGAAGTGGGAAAATTTCATGGGAAACATACCCCCTCCTCAAAAATAGACTGTAAGGCACACATAAAAAAAAATAAAAGCTCCAAACTCAAGCATGTGTGATGCTTGGTCATATGTCTGGAGGTATCTTCTTCTTGGGAAGAAGTGGATCATGCTCAAAAAGCATGTGCTTGTACTTGCTCTTCAGATCGAATGTGATGAGAACAAATCCAACAGTATTAGAATGATCCTTGAACCTGTGATTCGAATCAGCTGAGGTAGGATCAAATTTTTGAATGTGCATATAGTCCTTTGTCTTCTCCTTCGAACCACCATGGGTGAGATTATGCCAAAAAGAACTATTACATGTTTGCTTGAAATCAAAATCAGATTTAAGACTTTCAAAACAGTTTCTTGAGATCTCCTTTGAACCAGTAGGGGTGAGATCAAAACTATCATATGATGCATGAGAAATTATCTCAAGCGGGTGGCAATGGCCATATTCTTCAATAACCTTCTGAAAGCATGTGCTAATGATCATATAGTAGTAAATAAGAGATGTTTGCTGAAGAGGAGCGAATGCATTACCTCCAATAGCTGATGTTACCTCCGAAATAATCATGTGATCATGATGCAAACCAACAAACTCTGGTGCAAGACAGGATTTAGGACCTTCTGCAATATCTAGAGTGTGAGCTGGCACAGAAAGAGAAGAAAGTTTGAGCATGAGCGGAGAATCTGCAAGTTCTTTGTCAACAACTTCAATATGAGATGATACTGGTTCATGATCTGAGAGATCATCAAGGGGAGCGAATGCAACATGATCTGAGAGACCATCAGGAGGAGCGAATGCATCATGATCTGAGAGACCATCAAGTGGAGCGAATGCATCAACTTGCTTGCTTTTGAAGGGATTTGGACCAAATCCATCATTCTTTTTGCCGAATCTTTCATCTAGATGAGCCCATAACTCTTTTGGAGTTTCAATATCAATGATGGTCGGGTACAATATGTAATCGGTCATAGCAAGCATCATTCTTCCAATGTGCATGTCACCTTTATTCAACCATTTAATCTTCTTTGTAGAGGATTCGAACTCTCTTTCAAAATAGCAATCAAAGAGATCATGGCTCTTCAAATATGCTATCATTCTTGGTTTCCATTCATCATAGTTGAATGGAGAAAGAGGAGTAATTTCTTCTAAATTCATTGAAGTTGTAGAAGACCTGCAAAAACAATATAGAATAACTGCAACTGCTACTGCTGCAAAAATGCAGATTCTGCTACAACTGCTGCACTCGAAATCTTGGTAATAACCTGCAAAAAACTCTCAAGAATGGAGATAAACAATACTCTCAACATGCTCTGATACCATGTGAAAATCCTCACAGCAGATCTAAGAGATGATGTATACCTCACAAGAGAATAATGGATTAAGCAAGAGAATAGAAGAAGAGTGATACATGCAGTATAATGAGCAACAGAATAATATGGTACAGTAGAACTCAGATAGAAGCAATAATACTTCGGTCATACTAGATTATTAATCACAAATGGACATATAAATAATACAATGCATGAGGAATTCGAATGCCTAAGGTGGCAATTCGAATTAGCCTTCATGGAGTGATCAAAGGATCACTGGAGTGTCATCGGAGCACAACTAGGTGTCCTCATGATCATCGGAGTGCAACTAGAAGTCTTCATCATCATCAGTGGAGTCATCAATGCTCAAGTAACTGTCAACCATCAGTCAAACTAACTCTGGTAGGTGTAACTTAGTGTAACTAAGTGTAACTCAGTGTAACTCAGTGTAACTGAGTGTAACTGAGTGTAACTCAATGTAACTAAGTGTAACTCAATGTAACTAAGAGTAACTGAATGTAACTGAGTGTAACTCAATGTAACTGAGTGTAACTGACTGTAACTGACTGTAACTGAATGTAACTGAGTGTAACTGAGTGTAACTGACTGTAACTGACTGTAACTGAGTGTAACTGAACTGGTAGGTGAAGAAGGGCGAGTTGCTCCCTAAAATCAAGGAAGAAGGGCGCACTAAGCAACTGGAGGGCTAAAACTGAATAGTGAGAATCTCCTGGGGGCTGGCTAACTGAGGGCTAGGTGCTGGACTGATGACTGGGATGCATGCAAAATGCATGCAAACCCTAGAATGCATGCAAACCCTAAAAGGTGCATGCATGACTGAAAATGTAAATGATCAAAATACTGGTGGGACTAGGATGGAGTATAGGAATATCCTAACAGTTGCTCAGGGGCGGTCATATTTTCATTTATCGGACAGATGATCCAGTTAGGACCACAATCTTACTTAGTGATTGTAGGGACAGGTTATACATATTGAGAGGACATGTTGTATGTCCAGGGACAGGTGGATGGACATGTAATACAAACCAACTAAGCCTTGAATGGACTAAGGTCGGGTTGTCTTTGCCTAGGGCGACCGAAATGACAATTTATGGTCCACTTTTGTGGTCACTGCGATACCTAGGAAAACAGACAGCTTCAAATCAGAGAGATTGGGATTCATGATACAAAAACGCTGCATGAGAGATCAAACCCGAGAGCTACAGGATAAACAAATTCAAAATTTAACCCTGATCGTGACACATTCAGAACGCCGACTGAGATTTTAGCTGGTCGTGAGAGTTTTAGGGTATCAATGCCCGATATTAAATCCAAATCACGTGAAAAAGATACAAGAGTCCAAACGCTGAGCCAAATAATGACTACAGAGCTTATCAACAAAGTGGCCAGGGTTTATCTTCTGCCCATCAAACATGAATACACGCCCAGATGATGAAATTTATCCCCAAATACACTAAATGCAGTAATTTGAATTTGATTTTAATTCTGTTTCTGGTGACTTCATGGCTATATAAACAGAGAAATATAAATTTACTGACCTTTGCTCAAGTGCTGCCAAATGCCTGAAGAGGCCATGCTTTTTCACAAAATAGCCCTCAACTCTCTCAAAAAAGACAAGTACTGCATACAAGAGCAGACAGAAAATTCTCAATCAAATGAAAGATCAAAATTGATAAGGAAACTCCCTTATGTCAAATGGATCCAACGAGCCATGAAGGCTTTCACCAAATCACCACTAGCTAGATCTATCAAATTCTTGCACACAAACTGTTCGCACAAATATACCAAAACTTGGAGGAGAAAAGACTGATATGAAGACAAGATCAAATCCACATCACAAGCTACAGCCACAAATGAAATAAGGTGAGCCAAAACAAATTTCTCTCTTCTTTATTGCAAGAGCCAAAAGTCCCTTACAATGGTGGATGCATCACTTTTAAATAGCAAGAGAGTGTGCCCACTTTTTAACTAAATCAATCCAATGATTGAGATTATAAGTTCATCAACGATGGAGATTAACTTTTTAAATCATTACATGGATCAATAATAATGAGGGGGGCAAGTTACCCCAGAATGCCCTATTATAAGATATTACATGTCATTACATTAAAGTGGTCACCTAGGGGCAACAACTTTAGCCACCTAGGGACAAAATATAACTCTTTTACAAGGTACAAGGTACAATAATGCTCAAATCTCATATAAATACCAGTATAGTCAGACTCGGCGGGCACTCGTGAGTCTTGCCGAGTGGTTGCCAAAACTAATACTCGTGGCATACTCGCAGGAAAACTCGACAATCGCCGAACTTGCCTGGACTCGCCATTCTCACTGGCTCTCAAGCTCTTCTCATTTGCCCCCGAGGTCTTCTCAGCTATCCGCGTTCACTTCGACGGGAGTTCAACGAGAGTTCACTTCTTAGCATTGAGGATTGAAGGGATTTCGCTGTTCAACTGCCAACATCGGATTTAAAATGCGCAGGGTCGACTTGTCGAGTTCAACTTTCAACAAGTTTAGGTTGTTTTTTGTTTGTTTTGGGTTTAATTTTTTTTTTAACTTTTTAATGTTTTTTTAAGTTTTGTATCAATCTTTTAAACTTTTGGTGTTTTGGCAGCCTGGGTAGGCTCCCATTACAGCCTACTGGCCTGTCGGCTGCCCCTTGTGGCTGCCTACAGGCCTGTAGGCTATGATGGCAGCCTCCACAGACTTCCCAAACATTAATTTTTATTTTTTTTCATATTTGCCAAGTCCTTGCCGAGTCTTATTTGAGTCGCCGAGTCTACCGAGTCTCAAGCCAACCGAGTATTTGCCTAGTCCGAGTCTGACTACACTGATAAATACATCCTTGACCAAGGTAAAATCACAATATATGATCCATGGAGCCATAATATATTGAAATAAATCATCATTTGCCATTTCTTTGTCTTTTCACTAGCCAAATTGACTTCTTGGCTATGTTGTGGTCACATGATTAGTGAAGTAATTTGCCAATATCACTTGTTGGAGCTGAAAAATGGCATATATCATGCCTTTTCCTTTGATTGAATCACCGATTTGGAAGAGCAACACCTTGAATAATCATGCATGTACAAGGGGATAAAATGCTCTATTATCTATATTAGCAGTCGTCTAAATATAAGTAACATTAATGATGGTGATTATGCATAATAAAATCCAATTTAAAATAGAGAATCATCACAGTTTCATGAAGCCCAAAGTATATGCTCACTTACAAAACTGGCGATCATGCTAAGTTGGGTGAGATAAATGCGACAAGGTTCAAAAGTTAAATGAGTTAGACTTACTGGCTTAGACATAGTGATCTTTCAGAGAAACAAGGAATAAAGGGGACCATGCATAACATATGCACAACGAAGAACACTAGGGAAGGGCGTGTTGAGCATAGGTTGTCATTGATGACACCCATTAATGACAAAGATGTGACAAGGGGACAAAGGAGTGATAAAGGAATACAAAGGTTGATGACATGGCATGTTTGATGAAGTAGATAAACTCTTGAAGCATACAAATTGTGGTATGTTGGGGTTCTTGGTGCCCTTGGAGGATTGGGTCTTGAACCCACACATATGGTGGCTCTTGGACAATATTGGTTAAGCTCAAAACACATTGAAGAAGCCCTCACTCATGCTTGAAACCCCACAAATTAAGAAGAATGTAAATGACCCATACTGTGGTCATTTATCATGTTGAAGTCATAAATAAAACAAGCATTTCAATAAACATAGAACCCTTGGAGATGGTCATGGTGCAAGTAAAGGTTTGGCACCCACATACTTGGTGGTATGATGACACTAGACAGATTTGGAAGCTTTTTGATGATGCACGGTCTTTCTTGATGCACTTGTTGATGATGACATGTTTATAGTTGTGTACTCCTTGAAGCTCGATGGATGAAGCTCCTGATGATAATGATGGTCCAAGCTACTACTTTATGATGTGCTCATAATGTGGAAATTCTCTTGGAGAAATGCAAGTAAAGACTAATAAAAGTTTAACTTTGGAGAAACCCTTAAATTGGGTTAAAATCAATATAATGGTGAAGTCGGCTCAGAAGTTCATTTTAAAAATATATACAAATTTATATGAAGAAAATAATGACAAGTCGGCCTCATTAAATAAAAATACAAAAACAACAAATAAATTAATTTTATTTTAAGACAGGTCGGCCTCATAAAAAATTGGGGATCAAACCTATATAAATAAGAGAAAATTCGCCTTTTTGATGGTGTGTTCGCGGAGGATAGGGAGAGCTCTGATTTCGGTGGTTTTGTGGAGAATTTCAAGGGCTGCAGCAGCAACTACAGATGAGCAGAAGTTTTATTTTTACCTTTTTCTATTATGAATTCAGACTTGTCTAGGGCATCACTGAGGCAGCCGTATGGTGTTTTTATGGTGGAATGAACTGTGTCTATGTAGCTGGTTTGTGACTGAGTTATGACAGTATAGCAGCAGAGAATAAATAACTCTATGTGTATGAGCAGACCTTGATGACATGTGAAGACCCTTGATGTGCATGAGCAGTATGACCAGAACCTTAATGACTTGAACAGACCTCTGACAGCTCAGAAGCATAGAATAAAAATGACAGCTCAGAAGCATAGAATAAAAATGCAATGGGTATGCATTTCGATGTGAAGATAAGAGAGTGATCCGCTGATGCGAATCTGAAGATGGAGGAGCAGCGAATCTGAAGACCAAGGAGCAGCGAAGTTGAAGCCCACTGAGGAGCAGCGAACTTGTAAATTTCTGTTTTGTAAATGTCTAAGGAGCAGCGAATCTGTAGCCTGAGGAGCAGCAAAGATTGAAGTCCACTGAGGAGCAGCTATGACATGGGCATAAACAAAATCTGTGATGATTTAGCAGGGATGATTAGATCTGGGTATATGCTGAAGTTGAGTGGATAACAGAAGTTATAAGTTGCTGTAGTCAGACACTTGATATGACCAGATCTTGTGTACATGATCACATCCGTTGATGAGCAGTTTTTGTTGTTATGAGCAGACCTTGTTGATAAGACAGAGATAAGCACATGACTGTGGACAAATTGATGACCAGGCAGTGGACAGGTTGATAAAGTGTGACATGACAGAGATGATGAAATTTGATAAGATAAGAATGTGTATGTAAATACAAGCTGGGCCTTGTAATTGTTTTTCTTAGTTGGATCTGAGAAAAAGACCAAGTTGAGTCTTAGAATAGAAGTTGGTACTTTCGATTCAATTGTAACTGATAACACCTCACGGTTGTAGCCGGTTGAATCAAATATAAAAAGATTACAAAGCTTACATCTTGTGTCTCTTGTGATATGTCACTGATATGGATTACTTGCTTAACGTTTATTGATGTAGATTAGTATAAATGATGATCTCTGTATGAATGTTAAAGTGGAATCGTAAATGATAAATGTTAGGGAAAGAAGAAGTTGAAAATTGGAATTAAGTGCAAGCTCACTGATTCACTCCCCCCTCTCAGTGTGCCATTGTGTCTAACAGGGCGGTGTTTCATAAATGAGTAAGTTGATTGAGAAGTGTCCCTTCAACTTTAACAAGTATCTTATGGCTCACATCCAATCCTGATGCAGGCTTCGTGATGATCTTTTCTTGAACCACTGTAACTAACCATGAAATATCTATGTTAGCAGTCGACTAAACATAAGTAACATTAATGATGGTGATTAAGCATACTAATATCCAATTTAAAACAGAGAATCATCACAGTTTTCATGAAGCCCAAAGTATATGCTCACCTACAAAACTGGCGATCCTGCTAAGTTGGGTGAGATGAATGCGACAAGGTTCAAAAGTTAAATGAGTTAGACTTACTGGCTTAGACATAGTGATCTCTCGAAGAAACAAGGAATAAAGGGGACCATGCTAACATATGCACAACGAAGAACACTAGGGAAGGGTGACGTCTCACAAATGAGTAAGTTGATTGAGAAGTGTCCCTTCAACTTTAACAAGTATCCTATGGCTCACATCCAAGCCTGATGCAGGCTTCGTGATGATCTTTTCTTGAACCACTGTAACTAGGTGCACAATCAACCGTAACTCTTAGTTCTAGGGGACACTTGGAATTAGTTGTCCCTTGCTCCATCCACATCCAAACCCATAGGCTCCGTGGGAAATAATCATCACATCACAACTATGGCCAACAGTCATTTAGATATTCAATGAAGTGCATCTGCTTTTATTTTGGCCTGTGACCCTTCGGATTTTGCATCTGCTTAAAAGCACAACTAGCTGCAACTTTCATCCAAGGTGCTTTTCATTTCATTTCATTTGCATTTCAAAAATATAGAAGTATATAATCAATGCAGTGTGATAATGATAGGAATACTTGTTTCAAGTCTATTTGACACAACTCGAGCAACTAGCTAGTCTTAGCTCATGTCGCAACACCAGTAGGTACTCCTGGCCCATAAGTGAAGCATGTGGTCAACTAGCGGGAATCATCTACAATCAGGACCAAACATTGAGGGAAACCGACCAGAGAGGTGAAGGCTTCGGAAACCCAACTTACCTAGGCTTAGGACCCAACATCGACGGGTTCTCTTGGCCCAGAAGGGTCAAGGCTTCGCAAATTCTGTTGCACAACTCAGAGCCAAGACACAAAACAACATGGAATCTGCTATGCATAGAGGCTAACATGGGGAAAGGTCCTCAATCTCACAAGTCCAAGCTTTTAATCAGGAATAAAACCATAGGGGGTGGAAGTAGGGGGTGGAAGTAGACAGATGAAGGAGGAAACCAACATGGAATTTGCTATGCATAGAGGCTAACATGGGGAAGGTCCTCAATCTCACAAGTCCAAGCTTTTAATTAGGAATAAAACCATAGGGGGTGGAAGTAGACGGATGAAGAAGGAAACCAACATAGCAATAAGAGTTGGGATTACCAACTTTGTGTAAAGTAGGTGATACAAGTGAGCATATAAAATGGCCTTAACATTCAAACCATTCAACTAATCGAGAGAAACCAACTAGTGTAGATACATCACTATCATCAGTCACAAAATGCTCAGTCAAAAGCTACTGATATAGATAAAAAAGACAACCGAAATACAAGATGTATACCTTCTCAACCATATACTTGCCTCTGACATGATATGCAAAAGGATCTGACTGCAAGCGGGCAAAGGAAGATATCATTTGCAGCTCTAATAAATGAACCACAACCCAACCAATACATCTCAATGGGGTCGTGTAGACTCAGTCACGGCGAAAGGAAAAACTGTTGTTGTTCTGTAGGCTCATCAAATATCATCCACCGGATAGCAATATTGCTCATCTCAAATGAAGGACTGGCTGATGCCTCTGACATGCCTGATCTACATCATGGTAGCCCTGCTTCTATGGATTTGACAACAGGTGGTTAGATCATCCTTAACAAATAATTTTAACCTCCAAGAAGAGTGTGCTCTAGATAAGAGAGCAAAGGTGGTTAGATTTATCCAATGCCAAGTGATCACACCTTACCAAAGGAGGTGTGTCCTAGAGAAAAGTGCCAACTTCCTCAAGCCATAAAATAATATTCTAATGCGTGCTTGCCTCAACATATTTTCCAAATAGAGAGGGTTCTCCAAGGAAAACCATAATATGTCTTGCAATAATCGTTATCCAAATGTGGAAGGGGCCAAATGAGATGGGGGCGCTCCAACACTAGGCCTTCCATGTGGTCTAACGAAGGTAACACACCCCCAACTCACCTCCAAAATGTGTGTACAAGGCTATCTCTCCATCGAGGGGTGTTTAAGATGTCATAGCAAAGTGGTTCATCTGTGTAATTCCCTTATATCTTCTAAGGTGCTAACATCAGAGGCCTCCAACCATATGAAATACATTAATGATTATGTTGGAACCCCGCAAGAAGAATCTAAGTACAAATGTGTTCCATCACCACGGAGATTTGTCACAATAGAACCTTAGAAACCATAGCAAAACCTCCTTTTAATTTATCATCACATCTAGTAGTAAATTATTAATACTTGAAACTTAGGGAGACCCTAAGGTGATGAGTTAGACCCTCAGTTGATGGGTTCCCAATCCATGAATGTACAAAGTGTTAAATAATTGTTAAAATGCTAAGCACCAAAACACTTCAAACTCGACAACATTTCCCAAAAGGGAGGGTGTGCCACATCATCAAGAGTTCTGATCACTAGGCATATGCTATGTCATCAACTAGACCATGATTAACACATTAGAACATCTCATCGCACACCTAGAAGAAACCATCATAGTATCTATCAAATTCACCACCAGATAGCATCATCTCTAAGCCAAAACATAAATGCACCCCTTGTCCATCAAAATATTTAGCAATGTGCTCCTGCAAGCTCGATCCTTGTGACAACAAATACAAGTGTTGTGATGAAAATATAAGGCGACATGTTCATTTCCCTTCATTGATTCTCTTTTGTCATTTTATTGCCGAGTGAGCATAGCAAATTTGGTGGAGCCACAGATTTGTGAGCGCATTACTCAAATAGCATTAACCATTTGAGTTTCAGCCACCTCAGATGTTTGCTGATAGCCATGCTCTACCTGTTAGTTTTGTACCTAGGGAAGTGTTCCCCAAGTGACAATAGCCTAATGTCACTTAGAAGGGGGAAAAAGGTGACCCTCACATTAAAAGCACATTAATGAGACTTTATAAAATGAAAGCCACTTTTTGCTAAAGTTAAGTGGGTGAGTAAATATTTATTTAAGTGAATTAAATAAAGTGATGTTTTTACTCTCAATGAATCTTAGCCATTGGATTGGATCATTTGTCCACCGTTGGATTAGAACCCACTTAGGGTTAGACAAAAAGCATGAGGGAGGCTCATTTCATCATTCTTGAGATATTGAGAGAGAGGAGAAGAGCTTAGAGACTTGCACGCATATCGAGGCAGCTTTCATGCATTGGCACTGAAATCGAGGCACATGCTTGGCATTTATTCTTGGCACTGTTTTCGAGGAGATACTTCAGCATCCGTACTGTACTTACAGGGCACGAGTTCCAAGATTTTAGTGGGCACGAGTTTCTAGATTTTGACTGGGCACAAAACCCGAGAAGGGCACAGAAATCGAGGGAGTGTTTTGCTGGGCACTATTACCGAGGAGTTTCACGGTTTTCTGAACAGCATACAGTGGGCACGATATTCGAGACAGCAGGCTCATTCATTTGAGTGGTACGGTGGGCACAAAACCCGAGGCAGATTTTCTGTTGCACAGATTTTAAGGAGGCACAAATTTCGAGTTACAGTTGGCTGCATTTATTGCTGCACACATATCGAGATTTTGCACAGATTTTGAGACTGTAATTTTGGGCACATTTCCCAAGGCAGTAACTATTGCTGCACAGAAATCGAGGGAAAGTACAGGGACTGTTTTGTACTTTCTGGCACGATTTTCAAGGCACTGTTTCAGCACTGAAATCCTGCAGTGATTGCACAGATTTCGAGACAGCTCCAGGAGTGAAGTTTATGGTTGAGATAAGTATTTGTTTGACTGTAAATTTCTGCTGAATATTCTCTGAAGAAATAAAATCTCTCTCTCTCTCTAACTGGTTTTCCCCGTGGGGGTTTTTCTAGGGCTTGATTTTGGCCAAAAATTTCCGAGTCTATCATTTTCATGGTGTGAATGTTTAAATGTGTTTTTCAGCCTGTTAGTGCATTTTTACTGTGTGTTAAATTGTTACTGAAAATTTCATAAGTAGTTTCCAGTCAATGCATAACCGACTGGGAATGAAAACCGCGAAATGTTGACATAAACCAGCAAACAGTAAAGTGCGGAAAATTTTCACTACCATCTCACTTTAAGGGATCCAATAGTATGGTTGATAACCAGTACCAGTGTCCTGTAATGAGTAGATGCATTGCATGCTAACCCTTTCACAACCTTTTTTGAGTATCCAAACCATAACCTTTGCCACCAAATATGTAAGAAATGAGGGGTGATATCTTTTCTTTTTGTTTTTGTATGTATCTTTGCCTGGAGTTAGTAATACCCCACTTGAGATGTGATACAACTTTGCTTTTCATATTTTATAATATGTTCAACATAAAAAATATTTGTTATTACATTTAGACGTTCTTTCTTATCTTTGAAGACCATTAATTAGGAGTTTTTGTCCGGTTTTCCATGTCATTTCAAAATATATTACCCAGATGTGATTTTTATTTCCCCATTAGTTATAGTGGCTCTCTCTTTTCTTTTACATTATTGCACTGTTTAGACACTCTTATCTTTCATCTTCGAGCTTTTAGGAGTAACCTTCTGCCCACTTACAGTTTGATATAAGGCTTGTATTTTCTAGTCCCATTGACCTACAATTTTGGTCACTTGTGGACATTAATAAAATTATTTTATCTTATTTAGGGTCTTCGTTAGCTATTGCCCATTAAGTCTTTGATTGTCTGCTTTGCAGACCATCTATACCACCAGGAACTGTGATTTATTTACAGTATTTAATTAGTGCAAACTCTGTGTGAATTCCTCTTGCCAGTGCTGTATCTTCCTTAAATAAAGCTGTTGTAAATATCTGCTCTCCCATTTCTACTATAGCTTGACAGAATTGTTTTTAGAATTCAAGGGCTGTGAAAATGTAAGTCACAAGTTATTTAAATTGCACACCAGGAATTAGAAGGTAGCGATAAGTAGAGTCTTATAACTGTTTTGAAATTGAGATGAAGCATGTTCGAGTGTTATTTTGATCATTTGATATCATTTCACCTTTTCTAACTGGTTTGAGTTGGGCTAGGTCAATATATTTTGGTTTCTATTAATATTCAGCAAAATGGGATACCTATTGTCATCTATGATGCCTATATATGCATAACATTTTATGTATGTTTTGATATCGATTTTACTAAGCTTTCTATTACTGTTTATTCTAAGCTTTCATACACTGTTTGACAGATACTATGACAACCCTGCACATTCAACAGAATTGGGTGGTATAGATATTAGTAAATATGTTGCTGGTGCAATTGTGGTTTTTAATCTTGATACCAAACAAGTTAAGTGGAGCACTCAACTGGATCTTAGCACAGACTCTGGCATCTTCCGTGCCCATATCTACTCCTCTCCTTCAGTGGTGGATCTGGATGGTGATGGTTATTTGGACATTCTTGTTGGAACTTCATTTGGCTTCTTCTATGTTTTAGATCACCATGGTAATATGTGCAAGCTCCTCTGTTCCTCCTATTTTTCTCAATTTTCATTTTGCTCTCCATGTCTTTCCCATTTCAATGTTCAGTAAAAGCAAGCATCTTAAGAACCACAAGATTGGGAATTAAATTAAAACTACTTTAACTTATCAAGTATAGATATTTTGCAACTCTTGATTGGTGTGCCAGCCTTGATATAACATTTGTCAAGAAGTTTGCTTCTTCCTATGCTTTTTACTCATTTGTTTTAGTGATGTTTAAAAAATGATTGCATTTCCGAATATAATAAAATCTCCGAAATGTGTGTTATAAAAGATATAATGATTTGATCATATAGCCTGATTGAATGGATAAAAGAAAGACATAATGGCTAGTGTTGATCTTGTCAGGGACAAAACGTGTGAGGCTAACCAGAAAATCTAGCTGCTTGTTTTCCAAATGAAAAGAAAAATGTACCTAAAATGCATGTTTATTTTGGGCTTCTCATTCATGTGTTTGTAGCAATGTTGGGATTCTTGTTGCATTTTTCATTCTGGAGAATCCTTTTGTACACCAGCCAGTAATTTAACATCAATACTTTCTATTAATCCCAGGAGAAATTAAACTTGGCAATTACGCTCTTGCTATTGAATGTGTTATTTTTTGGAGTTTACCCAGTTACATGGAAGGTGTTATAGCTTGAGTTAGCACTTGGGTGGAAAAGTCCCAATCCACTAGTGCTATCAAGGAGCAACTTTGGAAGAGAGCACCATTGTCACATTAGTGCTAACTTCCCACTTTTAGACCAGCTTTCAAGGTCAAGGTCGGCTTCGCTAGGGTTGGTTAGATAAACTTTTAGAGAGCTAACGAGAAGGATAATAACTTGGTCAAGGTTGTGAAAGTGTATTATTAAGTTAATCGTCCCATAAAGCATTTGATCATGTGAAATAATTAGATTGCCTAACATACCAAATACTCAGAGTGGACATTTTCAAGGATGCAAGGAAATGTAAATCATGAACATTAAATAGATTAATTCTGGAAATTAAGGATCATTGCAAAGTAACTCACTACACTTGATGTCAAAAGATGATAAAACCAGTGGGTTCATTTGCTGAAATAAAAATGAAGGTTGGAGGCATAAATAAACAAAAGATAATGCAGAATGAGCTACGGCTCTTCAATCTTAATTCATAAACGGAAGATCAACTGATGTAATACAAACCAAAATGTAATGTGTATTTAAACACTTATGGAAACCCTAAAAACTCTAACCTAGCTTTTGCATGCATGCAAAGCATGCTGTTGCATTTATTAACTGAACATCAAAATAGGAACTAAAGTAAACGCTAAGTTAACTGAAGTAATTACTATTTCTAAAAAAAGACATTCCACAATTGAAAATTACACATGAGACATGTTATTTAATTAAATAGTTATGGCCCAAGGTGAGTCCGTGCTTGAGAAAGAATTTTCTGAAGCAAAGAGTAATTCAAGGTTTAATTAATAAGAAATTTCCAGACTTCTTGAATTGATGAGAATCACTTCTCCAAGTGTGTTGTTAGATCTTGTGACTTAAGGTGCCAATACTTCAATGTTGAAACCAAGGCTTTTGGGAGCGCGGAGCAAGAGCGAGAGCGAAAAGCGAAATTTTTAAAAGCTTTCGTTTTGGGAGCATTTCGGGAGCGTTTTTTATATAATATATATTTTAATATATTTTGATGCATATATATTAAAAAAAACATGTATCATGCCAAATTAGCTATAGAAAACATGAAAACATAGATATTCATATAACCATTTAGTACACATATTGATATAACATCAATCATCTAGGAGCTATAACTTATAACATTGTCATTAAATGATCAATCATCAATCATCAACAACATCAACCTTCAAATTTCAACATATAATATTTGCCATTAACAAACTCTAATAGATAACATCAACCATGAAATGAAACAAAGCATCATAATATCATATTCAATACCAAAGAGTTGTAGACAGCAGGATGCAATAAAAAATTTAAAGTTTAAACTTCAAAGGTAGGTTCAACCGTTCAAGATTCAAAGGTCAAAGGCTAAAGTTCAAGCTTCAGACTAGGCCATAATGTTTACAAAATAGGCTGTAATAAACATGAAATACAAAGTACTATGATACTATCTAGTATCTACTAAGCTTTCCGCTTGGCACGAGAAACTTCCAATTTCTTTTCTCGTGGTCTAGGTGGAATAGGGGCTTCTAGAAGTGATCGTGGAACATGAGAAGAAGATGAATGCCCCCCACAGATTGTTGGACATTGTGAAGCTAAAGGAAAAACTCCTGCATCTGGAAAGTTGCTGCTACTTGGGGGTGGCATCTCTATACATGTAGTATGAATTGGATCACCATCATGATCACCCAATAGTTCAACCTCAAAGCGCTCTAATGCTATGGCTCCATCCTCCACATTAGCCTCCTCTAGATTATTGTCCCAAGTAAAAAATGTTTTATCATTCTTGGCCGCCTCACAATAATGGGACAACAACCTCAAGTTGTAGTGCACATAAACCAAGCTTTCTGCGTGTTCTACATTCAAATTGTTTCTCTTTACACTGTGGATGAAGTTGTAGGTGCTCCTACACCTCTCTGTAACAACTTGTGAAAGCACCCTCACTGCCAATTTATGCAAATACGAGGCTCCAGAGCCATATATGTTCCACCAACGGATAGGATCCAATCTATCTCAATCTTTGGTTGCATGCAGGGTACCAAAGACCCCATGCTCACTGATGTATTTGCTCAATTCACTCCGTACTTGAGCACACTCCTCCTCATCAGGGACCAACTTGTCTAATGCAAGCATATACCCATTTTGCACCTTTGGATGTGTGCGTGGTTTTTTCCTAACTCCACCCCTAGGTGCAGGTTGGGCCAACCAAATTGGAGAATAATATTTTTGGGTAAGGACATATGCAAGGGCATGGAGTGGAACATTTAGATTATCCCACCTTTTGACCACATGTTTATGAATATGGTTATACAAGATTGCATCTCTTTACTCAACAATTTCTTTGATTTGACCAAGCATGCTATCCATCTGCTCGTATACCTCCCGAATCACTGGCTGATCTGTATCTGCAAAACGAATCATGTTATAAACTGGCTTGGTGAACTGCAGAACATACTTAACCTATGAGCATAACTGACCATCAAGAACGGTGTTCTCCACCTCCTGAAAGTCATGTCTATCAGCTGCGCTTGCAGTTCTCTCTTTTAATTCTTTCCATGGATCACTTGAGACCATACTAGCCAATGCTTCTCTTACCTTCAAAAGCCTCCTGAAGGTGAGGTAGTAGCTAGCAAATCTAGTCTTTGCAATCTTCAATAGCTCCAACCTAGAGTGATTGCGAAAAAGGTGGTGGGTCATGCTATGATTTTTAATAAATTTGATCATTTTCTTACCTCCCTTGTACAAGGCACCAATCCATCGGTAATTAGGGTCCTTCATCTTAACAATATCATGCATCAAAAGGTTCAATGTGTGAACCAAACACCCTGACCAAAATATGTTGGGATACTTATCCTCAATGATTGCTCTTGCTGCCTTACAATTAGCAGCATTATCAGTGATGACTTGAATGACATTGTATGGCCCAATCTCTTGAATGCTTTTAAGTAAAAGTTGTGCAATATTAATACCAGTCTTGTAGCAATCTGAGTAGTCATGGGCTGAATGGAAGATCACACCGCTAGCAGACACGCCAAGAATATTTATCAATGGCTTGCCTTTAACATTTGTCCACCCATCAGATACATTTGCCTTTAACATTTGTCCACCCATAGTTGGACCAATCATTTGTAAACCTTCCAAGACCACTATTGATTTTGGCTCTTTCCCTGTCAAGTCCCACGGTTTTGACTTTGTCATACCCAGGACTTTTGTATCCTTTAGGGGCACCATTGATGGCTTGTACCATTTCATGCCAATAGGGTGAGCGAAGAACATTGAATGGCACACCACATGCATAGATAAACCTATAAAATTTTGAATCCACATCATCTCTACAACCTTGGTCAAGGAAATCCGATAATGTTCTTCGCATAGGAGAAATTCCACTACCATGGGGGGATGAGGGTCTCGATTGAGCCGATGATGATCCAGATCCACTACTAAACATTCTTTGTGAGGATTCAGATTCAACCCTTGATCTCTTGGAATTGTTTTGAGCGGCCTCTTCTTCCATCTTGTATTTGTTTCTCTCTTTAGCTGGCACTTTGTTACAGGTTTTGACTCCAGTAGCCTTACCTTGATCGCATGGCTTAATCCCAGACAAATGCTCTCTCTCGGGTATATGAACCTGTGTAAGTTTTATTACAATGGGGGCATGTAAACTTTGTGGTTCCACCCCCTCTCCCTCCCCCAAGCCTTGTCACATACTTTTGTTGGATTTTGTACAACTTTGGAAGATATTATTTATTATATTTTATTGTACCATCATTGTACTTGGTTATACCTCCTAAGGGAGAAGAACATTATGTAAACACATGAAAGAATCAATGTAAGTCTTGGGGTACAAAAGTAATTAATAAAATATTAAAAATAAAATATTTATTGCCCCCAAAGACAAGTCGGCCCCATAAGGGAATTTTGCAGTTTTGCACATGTATAAATATGAGGCTTGTGCACCTGATTATCTCATTCTCACACTTGTGAAGTGCGCATCACTTGGAGGAGCAGATTTTCGCATCACCTGAAGAAGGAGGTCTATTTGGGTTGTTTACTTGTGGAAGATACTTTCATCTTCTCTCTCTTTCTTCATTTGTACTCTGATCTCAGAATTATCATCTCTCTGCGAAGGTTGCTGGGTTTTCTCCCTATTGGGTTTCCCAGGGTAAAACTCTGTGTTGTTGTTTTGTGCTTTGTCTTACTTCTAGTGATCTTGGTAATGCATTTATGTTTTATGCTATGAATGTATGAAATTTAACATGGTATCAGAGCCATTCTAGAAGAAGCCATTGCCGAAGCATTGTCGGAACCCTGCCGGAATTAGAGTTTTATCTTGTGAAGTCTTCACCCATTATTTTAAAGAAAAAGAGCCATAGGAATTTCGTTTTTGGCTAGGCTAATCCATTGGTGAAGATGGAATTCAATTTCGAGAACTTTCAATTTTTGACCTAAGTCTGTGGCTGTAGCAGAATTAGGGTTTCAGTTTTAACTCATCTCTCTCCACAGATTTGGACCAGCCCACCCTCTATTCAACTCTCCTTGGCAAGGCGAATTTATCTGTGGGTTCAGTTTTTCAAATTATTAACTTTCATTTTTGACCTAGCTCCTGCTAGGGTTTCTGAACCAGATCTAAAATCAAGCTGATTGGGATGAAGGTAGAAGATCGTTTGGAAGGAGCTTCCAACTTTATCTCCTCGAAGTCTAGGGTTCTTCTACTCCTAGAAGAAAATGATCTCTTGCTATATATAAATGAGAAGGTCCCTGAACTTGAACCAGAAGCCGAAGAGGATAAATCCCGATGGAGGAAGAATGATGCTAAAGCAAGAAGGATTCTTGTGGATTCCGTGAGAGACCATTTGGTTCCTCAGATCTCAGGTAAGAAGAGTGCTAGAAAAATGTTCAAGACCATTATGAAGCTGTTTGAACGCACTAGCCTAAATGTGTCCATGCCTTTGAGAAACCAACTCTCAAATATGAAGATAGCGAAGTCGGAATCCATTGCCTCATACTTTATGAGGATCGCAGAACTCAGAGACAAGCTCAGCACCAGTGGAGATCCTATTGGCAATAAGGAGTTTGTACTCCACACTTTAAATGGTCTTCCACCATCATGAGAGTCCTTTATCCAAAGCATAAGTGGTAGATCTAAACTACCAAAGTTTGACAAGCTTTGGGCAGATTGCTCTCAGGAAGAGACAAGGATCGCAGCACGTCAAAGACTCCATGGTCATGACACTCAACCTGAGGAGAACTAAGCTTTTGTTTCTCATGCCATGAAGGGTAAGGGAAAAGGTAGGAAGTTTCATAAACACAAGCATCAAGATCAGAGACCAAGTCGTCGCCCAAATCAAAAGGAGAAGAAGGACTTATCTCAAGTTCAATGCTATAGGTGCAGAAAATATGGACACTACGCAAATAGCTGTCTAAGTTCAAGTAAAAGGAAGCATGAAGCCTCAACTGCTGATGTAGAAGAGGATCATCATCGCAAAAAGCAAAGGGATGATGATCGTACGGAGTTCCTCTTCTAGAAGATCCATAATGCAAGAGCGGAGATCTCTTATGGTTCCCACAAGAAGGCAGTGGGAGCCCACACACCAAAACAATAAGAGATAAGTATTTCGTTTTCTTGCTTACATAGATCTGTTTTTTGTCTTATATGCTCCTTATATGCAGATCTAATGTATTGAGTAGTTGATATAGTTTACCTTGTTATATTATGCATATGAGCTACACAACATTTCATGAAGTTAGTCTAGATGATATCTGCCACCTACATGCTTAGGGTAGTGCACACTCTTGATGGCATGGTCTAGTGGAGATAACAAACATCTCGATACTTCCCAGAAGTGTTTGTAAGACATGTTCATGATTGTTGTGATAAAGTATTAGCTAAAGATGCCTGTGTAAACTATTTGTTTTTTCAAATTGATTATAAAATGTCACTGATCATCAGTCGGGATTTGACTTGTAGGGAAAAGACCATGAGATTTGGCCTACAAGAGAAGACTTGTTTCGATGGACATATGAATCCCGTTGATGTTCAGCAAGAAGCTTTCTGGATTATGACTCTCAGCCTAGAAGGATGACCTCGGAGGAAGCTTTCACAAAAGTGAAACCATAAGTAAGCCACCTTCAGATATTTGGCTGTCCAGTCTTTACACTTGTGCCCAAGTTGGAACCTTTAGGCAAGAAGGGAACCTTTGTGGGATACAGTGAGTCTTCAAAGACTTACGAAATCTACATCCCATGGTCCAGACAAATTGAAGTCAGTAGGGATGAGACCTTTGAAGAAGAATTAGCTATCAGGAAAGGCAGAGGATCAGACATGGAGATCGATGATGAAATGATAGAACCAAAGGAGATGAGATCATCTCTCCCTCTAGTTCAAGAGGGAGTTAGCAGAAAAGGATGAACCTATCGATCCCATAGATCCAGTTGATATCCCCAGAGATGTGATAGGTCGAAAAAGACCTAGATGGGCACAACAGACATTGCAGAATGCAGAGGGGCATGATGCTCCACATGGCACTTTCAGAGAAAGCAAGAGACCCTAGAGATTCTCCAACTATGTAGCTATAATGAGCAACATTATTGATTCAGAACCCACAACTTACGAAGAAGCATCCAAACATCAAGTTTGGAAGGATGCCATGATGGAAGAATATCAATCCATCATGAAGAATGATGTGTGGGAGGTTGTGCCGAGAACTGAGGAGAAGTCATTCGTAACTTCTAAGTGGTTATCTAAGATCAAGCATGGAGCAGATGGCAGTGTTGAGAAATACAAGGCCAGATTCGTAGCCAGAGGATTCTCTTAGAAAGATGGAGTTGATTATGATGAGACTTTTGCTCCTGTGGCCCGATATACTTCTATCAGATCCATTATCGCAATTGCTTCAGCTATGGGATGGAAGTTGCATCAGATGGATGTGAAGACAACTTTTCTCAATGGTGTTATTGAGGAAGAAGTTTACATCGAACAGCCAGATGGGTTTATTGTCCAAGGAAAGGAGTCTCATGTATGTAGACTGAAGAAGGCATTGTATGGCCTCAAGCAAGCACCTCGTGAGCTTGGGATTTTCCAAGAGTGATACAGATCCCAACCTTTACTACAAGGTTGTAGATGACGAGCCACTGATCTTGGTATTGTATGTCTATGACTTGTTTCTCACTGGAAATGAGAAACTCATTGTATGGTGTCAGAAGAATCTCGGCTCTGAGTTTGAAATGAAAGACCTTGGTTTGATGCATTACTTCTTGGGATTAGAAGTATGGTAGAGGCAGAAAGAGATTTTCCTAGGACAAGAAAAATACACCATCGATATATTGAAGAGATTCAGAATGTTGGACTGCAAGTCCATGGCTACTCCGATGGATGCAAATTGGAAGAAGTTGAGAGATTATACTTCAGAGTTTGATTTGTTTGATCCCACCATCTATCGCCAGTTGATTGGGTCATTGATGTATTTGACCAACACAAAACCAGATATATGTTTTGCTGTTAATGCCCTTAGTCAGTTCATGTGCGGACCGAGGCAGATTCACTGGATTGCTGCAAAACATGTGCTCAGATACTTACGTGGCACTATGGGATATGGATTGAAATATGCTTCAGATGGTGACCTAATATTGCAGGGGTTTACAGACTCAGATTGGGCCGGATGTGTTGCAGATCGGAAGAGCACTTTTGGATGTTGCTTCAGTTTGGGTTCTGCAGTTATTTCCTGGTGCAGCAGGAAGTAGAACTCGGTAGCACTCAGTACTGCAGAGGCCGAGTACATGGCTGCCAGCACGGCAGCTCGAGAAGCAGTTTGGCTTCGTAAACTCCTGGCAGGATTGTTTGGCCAGATTCCTGAGCCGACCGTGATTCACTGTGATAACCAGAGCAATGTGCAGATGTCAGTGAATCCTGTATTTCACAACAGGTTGAAGCATATCGAGATTCGATCACTTCATTCGTGATATGGTGCAGAAAGGTGCAGTCGAGTTACAGTACGTGCCGACAGACGACCAGACTGTAGATGTTCCCACCAAGGCACTTCCCATAGTGAAGTTCGAATACTTTCGCGGAAGACTTGGAGTCGAAGAGAACGTTTCCCTCCTTGAGAGGGAAAGATGAGATGCTTACCCTACTTTGCCCAGGTGCCTCTGCAGTCCAGTTACTTAGCCAGATATGGGAGAAATCTCATAGGCAGAAGAGTAGGACAGTCAGTAGATGGCCGTGCTCTTTTGCTCGTCTGAGATCTTAGCCAGATATGGGAGGACCCCATTGGCAGATGAGACAGAAAGGTATCAGATTGTATAGCAGAGATGGTATAGCCGTATATCTCAGATATCCAGGATTGAGTGATTCTCTTGGATCCAGGATTGAGTGATTCTCCTGGACTCACCGAAGGACTAGTGATGATGATGCACAGAGATTGTGTGGACAGCCTTCAGTATGCAGAAAGATGATAGAGATAGAGTTGAGTACAAGATGAAACCTAGATGATCGTGATGCAGATGAAGACCGAAGAATACCTTCCTCGTTGAGAGGGAGTGTTGGATTTTGTACAACTTCGGAAGATATTATTTATTATATTTTATTGTACCATCATTGTACTTGGTTATACCTCCTAAGGGAGAAGAACATTATGTAAACACATGAAAGAATCAATGTAAGTCTTGGGGTGCAAAAGTAATTAATAAAATATTAAAAATAAAATATTTATTGCCCCCAAAGACAAGTCGGCCCCATAAGGGAATTTTCCAGTTTCGCACATGTATAAATATGAGGCTTGTGCACCTGATTATCTCATTCTCACACTTATGAAGTGCACATCACTTGGAGGAGCAGATTTTCGCATCACCTGAAGAGGGAGGTCTATTTGGGTTGTTTACTTGTGGAAGATACTTTCATCTTCTCTCTCTTTCTTCATTTGTACTCTGATCTCAGAATTATCATCTCTTTGCAAAGGTTGCTGGGTTTTCTCCCTATTGGGTTTCCCAGGGTAAAACTCTGTGTTGTTGTTTTGTGCTTTGTCTTACTTCTAGTGATCTTGGTAATGCATTTATGTTTTATGCTATGAATGTATGAAATTTAACAACTTCCACAATGGTGTTGTGTCTTTTTGTTTTTGCCCTTGATCACTCTCAATCTCATCATCATCACCCTCAACCCCTTCCTCCTCTTCTCCATGGTATTTGTCACTCTCTACCTCTTCCCCCTCATCACTACCACCACCATATCTACTTCCCAACACCATCATAATGAGAAGAAGTGGAACCAAAAGCCAAAACCACATACCCGTCATGTTTCTTGATTCAAGATGAGAGTCACTTGTTGCCTGCAATAGAATGATGGAGAAGAAGAAATTGAAAAGAGTAGGAGAAGAGAACATTGCAAGGTTAAATTTTTTAACATAGTGAATTTTTTTTCAAACACAGACAAAGATTGGGTTTTTAGAGCCTACCTCTTTAGCTCTTCAATGTTGGTTGAATGTCTCTATGGAAGCCTTCAATCTCTCTTCCAAGCTCTCACAAATAGAAGCCTTCAATATCCCCTCCAAGCTCCCAAAAATTTGCTCTCAAACAACTAGCAAACCCACTCAAAGCCCTAGCAAGAGAAGTGAAATCAATGAAATGAGGAATAGAATGAGTCCAAATGGAGTCTAATAGTGTTTATTTGCCCAAATGCACCCTAGCCAATCACTAAAAAACATTTTTTTTTTGCAAATTTGAGAAAATCGGACTCAAGTCCGCCTAGCCCACGGAATCGCTCAAGGAGCATTTTCGGGAGCGATTTTTTTGGTCCGGGATTGCTGAGGGAGCGATGAGGGATTGCTCTAGGGGCGTCGATCCCTCATCACTCCCTCAGCGATTCCTCAAAAACCACGGATCGTTTTTTTCCCCTGGATTCGCGAATTACAAAATCGATCCCGGGAGGAAGTGAAGAGTAATCAAGATCCCGGGATCGATTCCTCATCGCTTCCTCCGGGATCCCGAATTGGGAGTGAAGCGGAGGGGGCTAGAGCGATTCCCCGCAGCCTTGGTTGAAACTCAAAGATAACAATATCTTATACATCCATGATCCATGAAGGAAATAACATCCCAAGAGCTTGTGTAAAATAAAGATTTGCAGGAAATGAGATACACAAATAGATTTCCAGATTTAAAGTGAACCACTTACCCAATAATTATGCTTAATAAGACATGAAATGATGAACCAATAATTAACCAAGTGAGCACTTAGGAATTAGCTTGCTGTTATGAAATAAGCAAGTAAAACTCTGGAAATTTTCAGATTTAACCAATAGTCAATAACATAACTTCAAAGTATGTAAAACTGAAAATTAGAGATGTTAGATGCCCATTAAACATTCCAGAAATAATATTTACTTTGTTGTTATAAACTCCAGAATTTATTAAGATGTAAAATGAGCCATTTAACCACAAAAAACAACAATTAAATTTAATGGAAAATCCATAAACTGGTGACTATTCTAGCATGAAGCTCTTAGTTTAAAGTGTGGAATTTAGGTGTTAATAGGGCTGTTTTACTTCTATTATATATGCAGTTAGGAAATGTCCTAAAACATAAATAAAACTGAGAAAATTCAATTCTAAAGAGACGTTAAAACAAAAGAAATTACCTTGGCTTGATGGCTGAAAATTCTTGAAAAATTTCAGCCTCGAAGAAATCATATTTTTCCCTAAACAAAGAAGGAAAATAGGTTTTTTGTGATTTTTTGGTTGAAGATATGTAGTGTTGGACTAGTGCCTTCAAAATCCTTGGGCAAATGGGGTCTTAGGATGGTTCCCCCTGGGCCTTGCCTTAATATACTTGGTTGGAATACCTGTAAGAAATACATGGCAAAGATAGAAAAATATAAGAGAGAATAGATAAAAGATAGAAAAGATAGAAAAACATAAGAGAGAATAGATAAAATAGATAGAAAAGATAGAATACTATAAGAGGGAATAGATAAAATAGACATCTATGTTAACTTGCCTCTTCAAGGGGGAAACCTCCAAGAGCAAAGTTTCAAATACAATGAAAATTCTTGAGTAAACATTACATATCTTACTACTCTATATATAGTGTTTCAATAGCCAAAGTTCTAATTACTTATGGTCCCATTATTTGAAGAATTTTCTTCCTTCAAGTGTCTGCTGGTTTATGTCAAGATTAGGTGGTTTTCACCTACAGCCGGTTTTGCATAGGCTGTAGGTTACTTATTACAAAAATGCTTTAACAGTAAACACACACTGAAAGCTACTAACAGGCTGCAAATTAATTTAACAACATTCACACATGAAAATGACTCAGAGATTTTTGGCCAAATCGAGCCCTGGAAAAACCCCCACGGGGAAAACCAGTTGAGTGAGAGAGAGATTTATTATTTCTTTAGCAGCAAAAGATTGAACAGAATTACAGTGAAAATAAAACTTATCTTCACCCAGAAAAATTGCACCCTCAGACTGCCTCGAACTCTGTGCAGAACAGTCTCGAAATATGTGCAAATTACAGTCTGTTATTAATGCTGTAATCTCCTTCAAACAGTGCAGAATCCATCTAGATTTCAGTGCTCTGCTGTACCTCGAATTCAGTGCCAAATACACCCTCAAAATCCCTGCTGGAAGATAACAGTGGTACGGTCTTGCTGTACCCTGCTGTTACCTTCAAACCCGTGCAATCTCTGCCCAAACTTCCTGTCAGATGCCTCGATAATGAAGCCAGAATTTACAGCCTCGAAATGTGTGCCGAGAACAATAAAAACTGTGCCCAGAAAACCTCGAACTGCGTGCTGAAGGATTGGACTGCTGTACGGTGTTATCTCCTTGGAATTCAGACTGAAGATGAATACTGTTAGCTAAAACTCGGTGCTGAAACAAATGCTGAGTGCTTACCTCGGAATCTGAGCCACCATTAATTGCTGAGCGTGTGCCTGGAAATGCGTGCCAGTGGAGTCACGATTTCAGTACTGCTGCCCTAGCTCGACCTCCTTCACTCTCTCGTGCTCTCTCTTCTCCTCATTCACAACCATCACAATGATGAATTAGGTTTGGAGCCTCCCTCCTTTTTGTCCAATCCCTAAATGGAATCTTAATCCAACGGTGGAGATGAAATCAAATCGATGGCTAAGATTAGATGTGAGCAAAAGTCACATTAATTAAATCACTTAATTAATTTATTGCTCACCCACTTTAACTTTAGACAAAAAGTGACTTTAAAAACATAAAGTCTCATTAATGTGTAATTAATGTGAGGGTCCCACTTCCCCCTCTTTAGTGACTTAGGCTAGGAGTCACTAGGGGAACACATATCAAGGTACAAAAACTAACACTCCCTCTTACCGGGGAAGGTGTTCCGCACCACTCCCAACTTATCTCTGAAGAAGACAAACTTCCCCCTCCCCAAAGATTTCGTCAAGACATCTACAACCTGCTGATCAGTGGATATATATTGTAGCTCAACTGCTCCTCTCTGAACGTAGTCCCGAATGAATTGGTATCTGATCTCAATGTGCTTCGACCTGTCATGAAAAACTGGATTCTCAGAGAGATGAATGCAACTCTGATTGTCGCAGTAAATCACCGTAGGCCTCAGCTGCTGATCAAATAAATCTACCAATAACTTACGAAGCCACATTGCTTCGCAAGTCGCCTGACTAGCTGCCATATACTCAGCCTCAGCAGAACTCAATGCAATGGACTTCTGTTTCCTGCTGAACCACGACACTGCTGCCGAGCCCAAGCTGAAACAGCAACCGGAAGTGCTCTTCCGGTCCCTCACACAACTTGCCCAGTCTGAATCTGTGAACCCAATCAAACTAACTCCACCTGAACCCCTGTAGTCCAGACCATAATCCACCGTCCCTGCAAGGTATCTCAAAATGTGCTTTGCAGCACTCCAGTGTACACTCCTAGGCTGCACCATGAACTGGCTAAGAGTGTTGACTGCAAAGCACAAGTCTGGCCTGGTGTTGACCAGATACATCAACGATCCGATGAGCTGACGATATAGTGTGGGATCCACCAACTTACCATCTGAAGCATGAAGTTGCTTCAAGTTGGTGATCATAGGTGTAGACATAGGCCTGCAGTCGTCCATCCGAAAAGTCTTCAGAATCTCTGCAGCATACTTCCCCTGTCCTAGGAAAATATGTCCTGGCTCCTGCCATACCTCCATCCCCAAATAGTAATGCATCAGCCCAATATCTGTCATCTCATACTCAGTAGCAAGATCTCTCTTGCACCGAGCAATAAGACGCTCATCTCCAGTGATAAATAAATCATCAACATATAGCAGAAGAATGAGTGGATCTCCACCAACCACAATGTAGTATAGGTTGGGATCAGCCTCACTCTTCTGGAATCCCATCGAAATCAGATATGCATCTATCCTGGAGTACCAAGCTCTGGGAGCTTGCTTCAGACCGTACAAGGCTTTCCTAAGCCTGCAAACATGAGAATCTCTCCCATGTATCTCGAATCCCTGTGGCTGCTCCAAATACACCTCCTCCTGCAGAAGACCATTGAGAAATGCGGTCTTCACATCCATCTGGTGGATCCTCCAACCCATCTCTGCTGCAATCGATATCACTGCCCTGATAGAGGAATACCGAGCCACTGGAGCAAAAGTCTCATCATAGTCGACTCCCTCAACCTGTGAGAACCCCCTAGCCACAAACCGAGCCTTGAATTTCTCTACACTGCCATCTGCTGCATGCTTGACCTTGTAGAGCCACTTGGAAGTCACAACTGACTTCCCCTCAGGTCTCGGTACAATCTCCCAAGCATCATTCTTCATGATGGAATGGTACTCTTCCATCATGGCATTTCTCCATACCTGGTGCTGAGAAGCCTCCTCAAATGTAGAAGGCGCAGAGTCACGAAGACTTGCAACAAGGGCCATCCCATATCTGTCTGGCTCAAAAATCGTCCTGATCTGCTCCTGAGGTCTGCCAAATGCCTCCGCTTCCTTCAAGGTGTCCTGAAGCCACTTAGGCTTCTTCTTCCTTGAAGGCTCCTCCAAACCTGGTGTATCCTCATCTGAGGACGTGCCAGAAGCATGAGGTCTAACACCCCTAGGACCTGAAGCTGATGAACTAGTCCCAGAAGACCTTGCAATCTGTGAGCCAGAAACCGGTGATCCTGAACCTGTGCCAATCCCTGAACCTGTCCCTATACCTTTCCTTGAAGTACCTGTAATCTGAACCACTGACCCTGTAGAACTTGTGCCTGTACCCTGTGATCCAGTCACCCCAGAAACGTGCGGACCTGTAACCTGTATCGAAGAAGCCTGTACCAACTGAGGTGTGGGAGCTGGTGGCTCCCCCTGCTCCATCTCTCTCGACTTCCTGAAGGCCCTCTCCTCATCGAACTTTACTTCCCGCCTAACTACAACTCGCCTCTTGCCAGGAATGTAAAGCCGATATGCCTTCGAAGTCTCGTCGTAACCCACAAAGATACCTCTCTCTGCGGTGGGCTTGAACTTCGTTCTCCTCTCAGAGGGGACGTGAGAGTAAGTCAGACAGCCAAATATCCGAAAATGGCTCACCTCAGGCTTCTTGCCTGAATACATCTCCTCTGGAGTCATCCTCCCCAAGGCACAGTGGGGACTCCTGTTCTGCAGATACACTGCAGTGTTGCAAGCCTCAGCCCACAGAAAGAATGGTAATCCCTAATCATGAAGCATGGCTCTCGCTGCTCCAATGATCGACCTGTTCTTTCTCTCTGCTACTCCATTATGCTCAGGAGTTTAGGGAACTGTCAACTGTCGCTGTATACCCTCCTGCCTGCAGAATGTGCTGAACTCCTTGGAGGTATACTCACCCCCATTGTCTGACCTCAACATCCTGATCTTCCTCCCCATCTGCTTCTCCACAAGGGCTTTGAACCCTTGGAAGACACTCAATACAAGTGGGGACTTCTTGCTCCTCAAGAAGTAGATCCAGGTCTTCCTGGAGTAGTCATCAATGAAGCCGATATAATACTCATGGCCAGTCAAAGATACTGAGGACATAGGACCACAAATGTCAGAATGAATCAGGTCGAGCACTCCTGCTGCTCTCGTGTCACTGCTAGGAAACATGGTCTTGGTGTACTTTCCCAAAGCACACCCTCTGCACACATCACTCTGCTCGGTGTCAAACTCAGGTAAACCTGTGACCATGCTCCTCAACACTCTCAGAGCGAGGTGATGTAAATGGGCCATCCTCCTGTTCCATAACTCACATAGGTCACTGCTGCTGCTGCTGTGTGCTAGAGCATGCTGTGGCTGAAATAATAACTTGTACAGTCGTCCACATCTAACCCCAATATCCATGGAAGTAGATACACCTGTGGTCTTGGGGAACACTTGCACTCTCCCATCTGAGAAGCACACCCCAAGACCCCTGTCCTCAATCGTGGAAACTGAAACAAGGTTCTTTTTCATCCCAGGGACGTACAACACATCCCTCAAAGTCATGGGACTCATGGACTCCCTCTCAAATATAACTGTCCCCTGACCCACTGCTCTAACAATGGTGTTGTCACCAAGTACAACCTCCACCTCTCTCTCTGTCCGTGATAACTCGGAGAAGAACTCTCGAGTACCTGTCATGTGTCTCGAGGCTCCGCTGTCAATATACCACGTACCAGTGGTGGATGGACCTGTCTGATGCCCTGTCAACAATGAGTGCTCAATCTCCAAATCCATGTCAATGCTGGTGGCTAAGGAGACTCTCTCTCTCTCACTCTGTCCAACATATAGGGAAAACTCCCTCTGAAACCTGTCACCAAACTCATCAATCTCTGCTGAGGCTGCTGTCTGCTGTCCCGGTCCCTTCTTCCTCTTCTTGTTTGGACACTGAGATGCATAGTGCCCAAACGCCTGACAACAGTAGCACTTGATTTTACTCAAGTCCTTCTTCTGTCCACTCTGCGGATGCTGCTGCCCCTTGGGCCCATGCTTCTTGGGACCCTTCTTCTTCTTACCCTTTGCTGTCAGTGCCACGTTCTCCTCATCTGCTACACCACCTGATGAACTACCCTGTACGAGACCCCTCCTGGTCTCCTCCTGCACAAAGTCATCCCACAACCTCTCCCAAGATGGTAGGTTCTCCCTGCCCACAATGGCCTGCACAAATGCACTCCAGGGCCTTGAAGCCCCATTCACTGCTGTGCGTACTAGCTCTGTAGGGGATACTACTTCACCAACCGTTGCTAGTTCATCCCGAACTGCAGAGATCCTAGTGAGATAAGCTGTGACTCCCTCTCCTCCAGTCATCCTGATACTCTTGAGCTTCTCCTTGAGAACCATCTTCCTGTTCTCGTTGGAGCTCTCATACAAGCTGATCAAGGCACTCCACATCTCATGTGCCTTGGTCTTCCCGGAAATGTGAGGGATGATGTGGTCTTTTACTGCATCAAGTATGATTCTCCTAGCCTTATAGTCTTTCTTGTTGAAGGTTGAAAGAGCTGTAGCATCTGAGCCATCTGAAATGGTGATGGGGTTGGTGGTGGTGTTCCTCACCACCTCCACCCATAACTCATTCTCCTCCAAAAGCAACAAAATTTTGGCCTTCCAAGGCACAAAATTTTCTGTCCCATTCAACCTGTCTTCAATCCTCAAACTTGTAGCCATCTGAAAATCAACCCAAAGGAACGTTGCCCACTAACAGAAGGTAAGAATACTGAACTTTCTGAGATCTGCAATTTTTATGTGTGTCTGCAAATCAACTTGTTTTCTGCCCCCTGTGCTCTGATACCATGAAGAATTTTCTGCCTTAAAGTGTCTGCTGGTTTATGTCAAGATTAGGTGGTTTTCACCTACAGCCGGTTTTGCATAGGTGTAGGTTACTTATTACAAAAATGCTTTAACAGTAAACACACACTGAAAGCTACTAACAGGCTGCAAATTAATTTAACAACATTCACACATGAAAATGACTCAGAGATTTTTGGCCAAATCGAGCCCTGGAAAAACCCCCACGGGAAAAACCAGTTGAGTGAGAGAGAGATTTATTATTTCTTCAGCAGCAAAAGATTGAACAGAATTACAGTGAAAATATAACTTATCTTCACCCAGAAAAATTGCACCCTCAGACTGCCTCGAACTCTGTGCAGAACAGTCTCGAAATATGTGCAAATTACAGTCTGTTATTAATGCTGTAATCTCCTTCAAACAGTGCAGAATCCATCTAGATTTCAGTGCTCTGCTGTACCTCGAATTCAGTGCCAAATACACCCTCAAAATCCCTGCTGGAAGATAACAGTGGTACGGTCATGCTGTACCCTGCTGTTACCTTCAAACCCGTGCAATCTCTGCCCAAACTTCCTGTCAGATGCCTCGATAATGAAGCCAGAATTTACAGCCTCGAAATGTGTGCCGAGAACAATAAAAACTGTGCCCAGAAAACCTCGAACTGCGTGCTGAAGGATTGGACTGCTGTACGGTGTTATCTCCTTGGAATTCAGACTGAAGATGAATACTGTTAGCTAAAACTCGGTGCTGAAACAAATGCTGAGTGCTTACCTCGGAATCTGAGCCACCATTAATTGCTGAGCGTGTGCCTGGAAATGCGTGCCAGTGGAGTCACGATTTCAGTACTGCTGCCCTAGCTCGACCTCCTTCACTCTCTCGTGCTCTCTCTTCTCCTCATTCACAACCATCACAATGATGAATTAGGTTTGGAGCCTCCCTCCTTTTTGTCCAATCCCTAAATGGAATCTTAATCCAACGGTGGAGATGAAATCAAATCGATGGCTAAGATTAGATGTGAGCAAAAGTCACATTAATTAAATCACTTAATTAATTTATTGCTCACCCACTTTAACTTTAGACAAAAATTGACTTTAAAAACATAAAGTCTCATTAATGTGTAATTAATGTGAGGGTCCCACTTCCCCCTCTTTAGTGACTTAGGCTAGGAGTCACTAGGGGAACACATATCAAGGTACAAAAACTAACACTATTAATGAAGATCAGCCACCTAGGGGCCTTTATTCATTAAGGAAGGCTCTTTTACATTAAGACACTACCCACTAATTAACTAATGG
Organism: Larix kaempferi; assembly: GCA_027924585.1. NCBI lineage: Eukaryota > Viridiplantae > Streptophyta > Pinopsida > Pinales > Pinaceae > Larix > Larix kaempferi. The sequence goes on along the minus strand of BSBM01000182.1, from coordinate 2,846,379 downwards.
GCCTTATGGCCTTGTCAATGATAAAGTAGGAGGGTTAAGGTAGGACCTTAACACTTGTAAAAATTTCTCAGATCCCAACCTGGTTTCAAGTCTCAATAAATTTGTCACTGTTTAATGCCTAACCCACATTTTGTTCTCTGCTGAAAATGTAAATAGCATAAACAAAAATTTACAACAGGAAACACAAAGAGTCTTTTACTGCAAACTAGAACAGAAATAAATGCACACTGAGGAAAATATAACTCAGATTTTTGGGCAAATAGCCCGTGGAAAAACCCACAAGGGGAAAACCAATGAGAGAGATATTTATTATTTCTTGGGCTCACAGAAAAATGATTTTATAGCAGAATATTCCAGCATTAAATACATCAACTTACCTTAATAACCATGCCCAAAACTTCCTTGGAAACCATGCCAATCTGCTCCTCAAAAACTGTGCCAACTTTTATCTTGAAAATCATGTCAGCTTTCAGTACTGCTGTACAGCAGCCACAGCATTAAATGCTGTATGGACAGTCTCAAATTTTGTGCCCATAATTTATGTAGGTGACTGTACGGATCTGTATGGAATTCCTTAGCTGTAGAATGCCTAGAAAATCATGCCTAAGGCTGCTCCTCGATTTCTGTGCCTTCACACTGCTGTATGGACTGTAATAAATGAACTATAAGGTGGCAGGCCCAGATTTCTATACTGTACAGACTGTTTGCTGCTGGAAAGTTTTGCCTCGATTTGTGTGCCTTCTCCAGCATAGAGAAGTGCACCCACCCTACTGCAATTGCTGTCAGTCTTCTTCAGCTCTTGTTCTTTTGCTCTCTTACTCTCCCTTCAACGCTCATGAAAAGAATGACTGTGTCTCAACCCTTCAACTCACCTTTTTGTTCATCTCAATGAGATTGACCTAAACCTAAGATATAATGGCTGAGATTAAATCCTAGGCCATCTAGATCAAAAAGTCACTTTATATCTCATAAAGTTAATGTCTTAGGGTCACTTTTGGACATTTCCCCTTTTGCTAGACACCAAGCCACTAAGGGGAACACTTGTCTAAGGTACCACTTTTTAACAACACCTTCCAAGGAAGAACCACCTTAGCATACACCTTCAATTAGAAAACCTAAGCTCATCTACTTCTAGTCCTTCAACAGTGTTCCAGATAGCTCATGGAAACTTTCAATCTCAGCAGGGAGGACTCCTTGTACTCTAAGTTGCACTGAAGCGGATACGGATACGGATACAGGGGGGGGGGACGAATACGACAAATTCTCAAAAAAGCCAGATACGATACAGCGGGGAAACGGCATATATATATATATATATATATCATCATCATCATCATAAATATTATAATTTCATCATAATATTATCATTGTACATCATCATCATCACTTGACACTACTATCGAATATCATTAATCATACATGTAACATGATACTATGAAAACTTTTAACTAATATCATCTGAATCCTCATGCTCAGAGTTAGAGTCATCATCTATGTCCTCAACAAAAGTATACCAAAAATAGGGATCCTGAGCTTGGCTTATTTCCTCTGGGCTTGAAGGCACCCATCCAGCACCAATGTTCACATCCTATGGCTATGGAAGTGGGTCCAAGTCCATTCAAGACAGAGGAGTTCAACAATCAACACAACCAACATCAAGGTACATAGAGGGGTTGATGTGCTTGATTGAATGCCAATTCCATACCCTCATATATGATAGAATCCAATGGCAACGTTGCAATCCTGAAATCCTGGAAACTGTTAAGTCTGTTGAATTCTGAATGGGATTAAAAATTCTACTTTTTGCATATGAAGTTGGAACCACTCTCAAACATTCTGAAGCAATTAATGGTAATGTTAAAAATTTAAGTAAAAGGATAGAAAATGAAATACAAGGAGAATGTCACTTTTACTTTAAGAATTTAATATTACCATTTAATATTTTTTATGCCTTCCATGGAGAGGTCATGGGTCCTTCAGGGTTTCAAGGTAGACCAAAGAAACAACAAAAAAGTCGACTTCTGGAATAAACAACCGTTAGAAACGTGGCCCTCTCTCTCTAATACATTTCACAATTTCCCTGAAACGTATCACCTCTAGGCTGAAACGTATTCTAAACCCTTGAAACGTATCCGTACCAATCTGATATGTATCATTGACGTTTCAGGGCCATATCCCCTTCATTTCAGGATCCAAAATGGGGAACGCCGTTTCAGCAAGGCTACTGGGACATTTCCGGTAACTTAGCTTGTACTACACAATGCTCCAACCGTCATTCTGCTTTAGAGAAGGACACACTTAGCTCCTTGGTCCTTGTGTCCTTTTTCATTGGGGGAAGCTCTTATTACCTGCTGAAAATCCTTTTCTATAGCATTGGCTGGTTCCTACATTGAATTTTAGTTTACCCCTGACCATCTGTTATTGACTGTGCTACCTTTCTTAGCTGACCAACTTGCTTGTTTTCATTTCTGTTTTTCTTTATATTGTGAGGGCTGAAATAGCATTCTACTTTCAAGAATATAAAGAACTACGTCAGCTTATCTGTTATTAATTTTGATGGAATCTGCCTTTTCTTCTCATTCTTGTTCTTTATATAATCTTTTGGAACAAAATCTATAAAACTGAAATATTCTGTTTGATATGCTATGTGATTGAGGATTATTTAGTACTTATGATGAAACAGGTAATGACTTTAGAAGGATGGCAACTTCTCATTGATGGTTTAAAATTCATATGTTTATTGATTATTCTTTTGCAGGAAAAACAAGGGAAGGCTTTCCACTACAAATGGGTGAGATTCAAGGACAAGTCATAGCAGCTGACATTAATGATGATGGTAAAATTGAAATGGTCACAACTGATACACGAGGCAATGTGGCTGCATGGACTACTCAAGGAAAGGAAATTTGGGAGAGACATCTAAGGAGTCTTATTGCGCAGGTAGTCTTCTTGTGTCATTTTACATGTAGCTAGTTTATTTTTGGTGAAATGCTATTTATGGTGGTTCATAGCATTTAATTCGAAATAAAGCTGAAGTGAGTCTATTATAGCTCAGCCTTTAACATGCCAAACACAAGCACATAAAAGAAAGAGATAGTTATGTTGCTTGGTTTCTCAAGTCAAACATTGTCTACATAGTGGATATTTTTGATCTTTTGGGAAAGCCATATTGCCATCTTGCAACCTCCTATTGGAGATCCTTTTCGAAGGGTTAGTGTCAAATTGTCAATAACCCATCAAACATGTTAGGAGCTTGACTTCAAATCCGCCATATAGCTATGCATAAATTACTTACTATATTTAATGCATTCGAGCCCATTATCATGATAGATAATAATAACCCTCATTCCTTTATTCTATCTCATTTTTTGAAATCTTATTGTTATTTTAGTTTAGGTCCATATTTGCATTAAGTTATTAACAGTGCGCCAATTCCCATCCAGGGGCACTACATGTGGTGTCGCACCTGGTTTCGAATCTATATGGCAGTAAATGGTCTTTGTGTTGCATAGGTCACAACATATCTCTGGAGGGTTAGATTGGGGCAAAATTGTAAGAACTGGAATTGGTCAAGGGTGAGAGGTACAGAGCAGGAACCATACTAGAACCGGCTTGTGAACTAGTGTACTAAAAAATACATAAAATATGCAACATTTAAAAAAACAATTATATATTCATGCACATCAATGTAAATCAAAACCTTTAGAGACCAAATATGAAATGTTTTCTCTTTTAAGGGTTTGGGAGGAAGGGGTGAGAGGTTTTACTAGTTGTGAATTGATCTAAATTGGCTGTGTTGCTGCCTAAAACACACTTAGCTGTAGAAAAGTCTCCCAACTACTAAGTGTGTTCTTGAGGGGCAACTATGAGTTGAAAACCCACTTTCATCTCGATTCCTAACTCCTCCGTTTAGACCGAACTCCCAAAGGTCAAGCAGAGTAGTCCCTATTTACTAAGTTTTGAAAAGTTTTAGTTTGAGGAGGTCTAATTTAGTTATGCTTATTTAAGTTGAATGACAAGCAATCATGCAAAGTGAAAATATTCAATGACAGGCAAACCTTACTTTGACATTCAACCAAATAAAAATGAAACAATCAAATAACTAGTGCCTATTCTACTTGGGCTATGGAAATAAATCAAAACTTGTTCAATTAACCATACAAGAAACACAACAAATTACAATGATTTACTTTCCTAAATTTAGAACATTCAAAGATTGCAAGAACTGAAATAAATAAGTTGCTTGCAAAATATCACTTAACTAACCATGAAATATACTTAGACTTGAAATAACTTGTTTTGAAAGTAAAGAACTTGAAATGAAATAAATACGAGATTGAGACAAGAAAATTACAATGTTTTGCAAGTGGTCCTGTAAATTTTAGATGATTTTTAAGGTCTCACTTTAGCTTAGGGGATTAATGTGTGTTGAAAGTGCAAATAATAAAAGATTGTTTTAAACTAATGTGACTACCTCCAACACTTATCTTTCAATCTGAGAAAAACTGTTGGGTTCTCAACAAGCGAACACAAGGTTCCCTTCTAGCTCCACAAATCAGCTCCGAAAATTGCCGGGTGTTCAACAGGAGGACACAAAGTGCCACGAGGCTCCCAACAACCTCTACCCCTCTAACTCCATGGATCAATCCTCTTTTTCTCAACTTCTAGATAAATTATTAGAGTGCCTATTATTCTAATCAATTCAATCTCTTGCCCTTTCTTGTCACCCAGGATCAGATTAATCAGCAAGGGGAGTGAATACGGGGCAAAAGCGAGGCAAGATTTATTTACTTGAAACAAGAATTTAACAGTGAAATTTATTCTAATCTAGCCAACACGATATTGCAAGGATGGCAAGGCCTTTCACATGCATGGTGTGGGCAAGTTTATTAACCTAGAATTGAATAAAATAAATTGAGACTCAAACAAGAACTAGCCAACACGATTTTGCAAGGATGGGCAAAGCCACTTCACTTGCAAGGTGTGGGCACAATAAATAAATTTAAGCAAAAAATCTAACTGATTCTAGCCACTCAATCCTCTCCCCTAGTGGATGAGGCGGGGCAAAAACTTATGTCAATGAAAATACAAAATTTAAATCCTAGCCTTCTTTTTTTGCAATGCAAGGGTGGGCAAAGCCCAACTACCTTTGCATGCAATGAGTAGCAAAAGAAAATGAATTTTAAGACCAAAAAATGAAACTTGGAGAAATGGAAGATGGGCTCAAAAGACTCTCTTGGCCCTGACAATAAGTAATAAAAATCTGAAGTAGATTTTAATGAGAAAGAAAGAGTGAGGAAGAGATTTTGACCACTGTAGGCAATGGGATTTGAAGTGGTGACTCTTGGGAGTCCTTTGCACTCTTTTCTACCCAAATTTGGACGGAGCTTCCCCTTGTGCTGCTAAAAACCTGCACAAAACAACAAACAACTTAAAAGTAGAAAGTGCCCAAAATCACTTTGGGACACTATATTTGTGAGTACTAAAATTATGTACAAAATTTCTGAAAATTTTATAGAGTAAATAGCTTCAAATAACTTGTAGAAATGAAGATTTCAACTTGATTCTAAGGTGCTAATAAAGGTAAAATAATAACATAAATTTTAGAGAGAATAGGTGAGGAAAGAGTGTTCTTAGTGCTTCAACACTTGAAGAAATGGGGCATCTGACCAAAGAATCCCACTCTCCAAACTTGGCAACCTACAACTTGGAAGATTTTTGCTACACAACTAAAAATAGGTGAGTTCCGAAATATGAACTAGGAAATCACAGTATTCAAACAAGAAATCTATGAACTTCTTAATTACAAATATGAAAACTCATGAAATCTAACAAAAAAGAGTAGATCGCACCAAGGCAAAGAAATTTGTCTGTTTGGCCTCCAACCACTTGAGTAGCTTTTGAGCATAGGAGCAAACCACCATAAACAACCAAGACATACCAACTTTCCTCTAAAGATTTTTATTCAAATGCCCAAATGACTGAAAATTACAATGGCCCAAAATGGGAGCAAGACGATGAAAGAGCATGAGAGCATGAGAGATTGTGGAAGAAGGGAGCATGAGAGATTGTGGAAGAAGGGAGATTGAAATGATAAAATCATTTCTTATACAAATAACCAATGTAAATAATACAAAGGATCCATAAATGGTCAAAGAATCGAATATATAATTGATAAGATAAATAATGATGATTTTACAATGAGGATGTAGCCGCATATATATGGCTTATATGGTGACTACTCACCAAGGGTTATGTCTTTTAGTTAATATAATTAACATTATGTTTTATTTTATTATTTATATTATTATATATATTATTCATATTATTTTAATATTTTATTTGTTACAAAGATTGTAACCAAAATGAGGAGGAGCCTCCTTAAATAGAAAAAGAGAGAGGGGAGAGTTCCTTTGCATGAGTGACATTTGTCACTTAGAGAGAAAGGGAGCCCATGAAGGGGGGTGCACTTACTTGGGTTAAAAATAACAAACAATGGGGGGGGTAAATCCCCCACCCATGTTTTATATTTTATTGCTAGGCCAAGGGGAGATAATCATGAAGGTGGGACCCCCCCTTTTGGCTTATTTCAATTTTTCTCATTTCCCATGGTGAGAGAGGGTTTCCCCCCTAGGGAGACAACTTCAAACTCTTGTATGGGGGCCCCTTTTGGCCTCTAACATCACCTTAGGCACATAATATAATATTTGGAAACTTAATTTCCCCTCCGCAAGTGACTTTTGTCACTTTACAAAATTTTGTCATTCTAATTAATGGCTATTTTTCTTGATTTCCTTGATTGACTTAGGAAAATCCATCAAAAACCTTATCAAAATTCAATGGAATGACATCAAACTTGGTCCAAGGGTGTAGGGGGTCTCATGCCATTGATTTTGAGTACCCATACCCCTATTTATGGGCATTAAGTGCCACTTATCCCTCTTTTACACTACAACAATTTATGCTGAGGGGCATTTTTTAATTACCAAAAATTAAAAAATATAAGTAAAACTTAATGAAATTCCGCAAGACTCTGGATAATGTCTAGCATGGTAATATAGAACATTTCTAGGCCCCAATCACTCCATGGACTCGATCATTAAAACATTTTTCACCACTTTGGAGGAATTTTTGAGAGAAAAACTCAAATAATTAAAATCATTAAAAAAGAATTTTAATTGTCCCAGGGAAAAGACACTTGATGAAAGGACTTCCCTAATGATAAAGTCCTAGGCAACTAAGTTTTACAAAAATTGACCCTCATGCTGACATATCATTACAAAATCCCCCACTGGAGTGCGTAAATTTCATGGAGAAGAGTTAAGAAGAGAAAGAGAAAAAACTGCTTCGCTTGAAAAACGTTGCTAGGTACATCTTTCTCATCTTTAAGGTACATGGTACATGGTGTCCACCTAGTTGGCTTGGTGGTCAACAGGTTGAACTAGACCAAACTGATTTGAAGTGATTGTGAATCAGCTGATTTAGTTTTCCTGTGTGGTTCAATGAATGGTTCATTTAGATATTGGAATTAATCTGAGGAGTAATAATTGTTATGTATAATAGTAAAAGTTATAATGTCATAAGGTGAGAAATAAGTTTATGTAATAAATTCCATTTAAATCAATGTATTTAATGAAATTAAACCAGCGGTTCTTAATGAGGGTAATAGATCTTGCAATATATATATATATATATATATATATATATATATATTATTTGTTTATTCCCAAGTTACATATCCCAAGGGAAACTTCCCGAGCATTTGTTTATTATTTATTTGTCATAAGAAGATTGTTTTGGTGTACTAATTTGTTTTCTTTTGGAGTTATAAGAAGATATGGCCAACATGAACAATTGATGCTTGAATCCCACAAATTGAATGAAAAAATTGTCCAACCTAAAAAACAAAAAAATGGAACAAATTATGCGTTATCATGATCATTGAGAAATAGTCATTGGGGTAATTCCAAAAACTAGACTCCACGGCTAATGATTATATGTGGAAAAATAAAGATGCACTACTTCTTACTTTTGCTTCTGAGGATGACATTCTTCCTCATATTTGAAGTCTTGCTAATGCTATTGATGTTTGGAAGAAGTTAAAGAATTTGTATGAAACCTCAAATGAGCTTCACATGTTATTGTTTTGGAACACATTAACCAGTTTGAAGATGGTATGTTACAGCATTTTTCTACATGATCTCGTATGAGGCTCACACGTGATAGCTGTCACATCACTTGTGGATTTTTTTGACAAGTATCAAGATTGCAGGATTTCATGGTTAGACAGCAAGATGGGCAGGAGGCACACTTGTTTTTTTAGCTTAGAGACACTGCTTCTTCATGGTTGAGTGGTGGCCATGGTGATTGGTTAGGAAGTAGGGGGCGATGTGCCTTCATCTCTTCATGGTGTTAAATTGGTGAGTATGGCGTGCCCAACAAGTTTAAATGCTCTTAAGATGATGTGCTCCCTCTAACTGATGATTAAAAGGATGGACAACTAAGCTATGAAATACAATTAATTAACACTTATTTAATGGAACGAGAACCCATCAACTTAGGGTCCCCCTAAGTTTTGAAGTGTTAAGAATTGCATCTTTGAAATAATGGATTAATTAAAGTGTTTTACCTTGGGTTTTCTAAGGTTTTAATGTGATTAATTAAAGTGTTTTACCTTGGGTTTTCTAAGGTTTTAATGTGATTAATTAAAGTTAATCAATGAAAAGCACTTTATCACACTAAATGAACAAATTACATATGGTTTACAACTTTACACTTTGGACCAATTAAATCATCAAATATGAGGGGGATGCTAGGCACAATGTCCCTTGTTGACATTTAATTGAAGACTATTGCACAAAGAACATGTTGGAGGGTTCCTAGTTGGAATGCCCTAGGGAGATGCAACTTATATACATGGTACACCATTTTATGGAGCACAGCTCTTCATTAGCACACAAGTTCATTTTGATTTAGTCATTTAATGGTTATTTGGAGGTGGACTGTGGTTGTATTAGAGCTATAATCTTTGTGGTACACATGTTCTATTAATTTCTGAACAATAAGCACAATAGAAACTAGAAACATGAATTTTATTAATAATGGAGTCATGGAATATATTGACATCAACCTTCTTTTATTAGACTAATAAGCAGTTGCATAACCTAGCTGTCTGTCTATTTTATTAAATTTTTATTATATATTAGAGTGTTATACTCCAACACCTCCTCTTAGCGCTACAACTTTTCTTAAGCGGATTTCCCTTCTCTACAGATTTTGAATCTTGCAGGCAAAATACTCCATCATGATGTATCATCACCCTCGTAAGGGAAGAATACCCAAATTCCCAAATCTTATAAATTCCCAAGTTCCTGAATTCCACGAATTCCTGAACGCCTGAATTATTGAAATACCCGAATACCCGAATTCTTTGGACAACAATCCATTCTAAGTTAAACCTTGTCTGATTCCACCTATACTGAAGATTCGACCAATCAAAATAGGTAATCTCCCTTGTTCCATTGTCAGGTTTCTCAACTTCATATTCAGACTCAGATGATTCTTCCACTATGAAATTTTTTGCTGTCAGGACCATATTCTGTTTTCCTTTGTCTTTAACCTTCCCTTTTAGAAGATCATTAGCTCTAACTTTACAACTCCACGCTGTGTGTCCTATTTTCCTGCAATAGTAACACTCAACATCTTCCTTAATTATTTGTTTCCCTGTTTTTTTATTCATTCGTATTTTGGTGAGTAATGCTTTGTCTGGTCATAGATTACTCTTTGAATCTCCTTAATTTAGCCTTTTATTCAACCTTTTATCTTCAACCAAAAGATATGATATCATATCATCTAATGATTGTGAAAGTAATTGACTTAATGCGAAAACAATCATGTTGTAAGTTGAAGGCAAACTATTTAACAATATAGCTTTTATATCTTCTTCATCTACTTTTTTATCAATTTCGGCTAACTGTTTTAGGAGGGACTTTAACTCATTTATATGACCAGACATAGCAGTCTTAACACAACCATTTTGAATCTAAAAATTTGTAAATTCAAAGAAAATTTTGCATTTGTTTTTTTTGCGCCAAACAATTGTTGTAATTCTTCCCAAATTTCTTTGGCAGATTTGTCTAGATCAATAGGATGTAATTCAGAATCTGAAAGTGCAAAACCAATGATTGACTTGGCATTGTTATCCCTGTTTTGCCACTCAATTAATTTATTAGGCTGTACATGTTCTGGTTCAGTACCCTTCACGATTCCCCATAAATTTTTACTCATCAGATGCATTTGAACCTTTACTTTCCATGCATGAAAATTGTATCCATTGAACTTCTCTAGACGAATTTTCATAATGAGAAAGTAAACTGAATAATAAATGAAGAACAATTTGGAGACTTGTGAGTGCTCTAATTTAACTTAGCAATTAGTGGCTAGTGGTATGTCACTCTACAAGATTGAAACCTATGCATTGCTGACTGATGTAAAGCTAGCTTGTAAAAGAAATGGGTGGAAATTTCCTATTCTGAAATATATATTGACGTATCTTGAATTTGTTTGGAAAGGATACAAGATTGACAGACAGTGACATTCTTTGGTCAAGTGCCCTAGTTTGTCAAAGATTGGTCATAAAATATGTTTTTGGCACAGTTTATAGCAAGGCCTTGTATACAACCGATTTAACTTTCTTTTTTCAGAATCGCACGAAGGCCATGCTGATGTTTATGAAATCATATTGGATAAAATTATGATGTGAACCAGCTATATTATCATGCTACAGTTACACGTTCTTGGGACATCTCAAATTATTTGGCAGTCTGGAGTCCTGGACTCTCCACAAACAAATTGAGAAGAAGTATCTATTTTCATTTCATTTCTAATTAGCTTTGATGTATGCTAGTTCTAGTTTACTTTACTTAAGGTAGTTGGGTAGGTGTTGATTGTCTTCATTTACATTCCTGTTCTTTATGTTTGCTCATGCATGTTTCCTTGTCTCCTTGGGTTGTGCCAGTCGCTGGTATACATGTTGCCTTGACTGACATAATGCTTCTAGATGTTTGTTACTCATATTTGTCAGATTTCCTTGTAACACCACTTAGAATTATGCCCTGTTTGTAATACCTAATAAAGTTGGATGCATCCAAGGATAAATTTGTTATTATGGTATTATTTGACTTTGAAGCATTTGCTGTCATCACCTTGAAGTTTGAACTTCTATGAGAACTTTATTCTGTAGGGACCAACGGTGGGTGATGTTGATGGAGATGGACATACAGACGTGGTAATTCCAACAATTTCAGGCAATATTTATGTTCTTAATGGAAAGGATGGATCATATGTGAAACCATTCCCCTATCGCACTCACGGGAGGGTCATGAGTCCAGTTCTCCTGGTTGACTTGAGTAAGCGTGGAGAAAATCGGAAAGGGCTTACTCTTGCTACAACATCATTTGATGGTTACTTCTATCTTATAGATGGCCAAACAGCTTGTGCCGATGTTATTGATATTGGAGAGACTTCGTATGTTTCTTGAACCCATGATCCTTTGGAAAACACTTTGGTGGCTTTTTCCCCTTTGGGTAAGTTCTGACAGTGACTATATTGTTTCAGATACAGTATGGTTCTAGCTGATAATGTTGATGGCGGTGATGATCTTGATCTCATTGTGACAACCATGAATGGCAATGTATTCTGCTTTTCAACTCCCGCTCCACATCATCCATTGAAGGTATGCGAATGAAATTGTATGCCAATGATATCTAGCCTCTACATTTTATGTGACTCACTTACAGACTTAGTATATTATTGCTTGATATTTTTTTTCCTGAAATAAAAATCTAGTTATATCATTACTACTAGCTACTTTATTCAGCACATTTTTTCTTTTTTTGTGAAATTGTCCTTGTATGTGGAGAGGGTATCAGAGAATCAGAAACAAAATATATCTGAGGACTGATACAAGGAGGAAACGTAGTATTTAAATCAAAGATAAATGAATATCAAGCACTTTTCTTTCTTGCACACACACATAGTTATGTATCCACATCATGAGGTAAATTTTGTAAATGGTAGCTCAAAATTTGAAACTAAGGTCTAAAACATGAAAGGAGGAGCAAGCACTACGTTACTATTTTCAATTTTTGTAGTAGTGATGTTGCTCCAACTTTGTTGTTCTTGGTTCCGATGCTTAATAGCAAAGAGAGGGCAACCGGCAATGTGTATGAGTCTATGAGGGATGGCACTTATTAATTAAATAATTACGTAGGTGCATAGACTTGCTTTTTTTAAAATTTATTAATTAATAATTATATAACTATTAACTAACATAGTAACAGCAAATGCCAAATAATATAAATTTAAATTATAATTATTAATAATAAATATGAATTAGAAAACTGAACCGTGAAAATGAAACAAAAAAGAATAAAAAATTAAAAATTTAAATTGGATAGCGGTTGACCTCCAAGAGTCCAAACTCTACAGCGCAGACCTCCTCCAAACTCCCAAATGCAGACCTCCAGCGGCCTCGACCTGCAATCTCGACAGTGCAGATGGATAGAAGCGTCAACCTTCCAAACTCGACGGCCTCCAAAATGATAGTGGCAGCAACGTCCAAGACTCCAAAGTGAACCCGCGGATGGACACACAGACAGAAAATAATTGATAAATTAAACGTCCCGCGGATGGACTTACCGGCAGAAGGTTATTTGTAGCTTCGTTTTAGGTTTGTGCCCCACCCGTAGTCACCTCAAAAGCGAAATAAAACCGAAATAAAGAGCTTTTTCCAGGTCCGCGGGTTAGGTTTGAAGGCCGGAAGTACCCGCGGAGTACCCAAACACGTGGTACGCGGCCCGTTTGAAGTACCAATACCCAAATTTATTTGACCAAGTACCCGGTACTCAGGTGAAGTACCCGGTACTTTCATGGTACTCCCAGAGGTACCAGTTCCTGTACCCGGTATGGCGGTACGGGTACCCGATACTGGTTCGGGTGCCCAACCCCCTGGTACGGGTACCCTGGCAACTTAGGTATGTGCTATTATCTTGTATAATTTTGCAATTATGCAGGATATTGGTAGCTAGTGTCTGAATATTTCAGGCAGTGCAAAGTCATCCTTGAATAAGGTAGTTTTGATTGTATAATTATTTTAATATTTCTTGGATAGTTGAGAATCTGAGATGGCTCAGTTTCTATATACATAGGACCTGTTAACACTCAAAACAATTTGCTTCCAAATATTGACTCTGGAAGAGTCAATGCCAATGTAACTAGGGAAGGTGCCAATGTAACCTTGCACAATCCCTCTGTACTTTGGTCTAATGCTTGCTAGACTCACACGTAGGATAAAACCCCACCAAAATGCCTCTCTTTTCCGGCCATTTTTTAATCAAATCCGGCCATATTCATGTCTGAAAATTGCAGTTTGTTTAATTCTGCAATCTCAGCAATCACAATCATCTTTTGTAGACTAAATGCCACATTTTAAAACTACCCAAATCGCTGAAATCGCAATTTGAGCAATAAAAACTGCAATTTCAGCATTTGTTTTCCTGCCGGATTCCGGCGAATAGGGGGCATTTTGGTTGTCTCTTATACTGCTCCCTAGACTCGGGGGAATCCTTTTGCAATCTGGAAACACAGTATGAACCCTAGAGACCAAAGAATGCCGCCAAATTGCAAAAAGTACTGTGTAATATCAAAATTCAGACCTGTAATCTGCAATAAAACACACCCAAAAGCCAGCAATAATGTAGATTTAGACCTAAGGAGACAATCTCAAATGCTTAGGTGGAAATAATAGCAGAGAATTACTGGTATCAATGGAAACAATCTCAAATGCTTAGGTGTCAATATTGGAATTGGAAGTTGATAGGGTGAAAACTAGGTTTTTTTAAAATATATATAGAGATGATTGATTGTACTTCAAGATGATTTCATGTCCATTGCTTTGGTGTCTCACCCCTATTTTTCAACCAGATGGATTAGAAATGACTAGCTACATGCCTATATTTGGTTTTTGCTATAAGCACGAATATCCCTTGACATTTGTGGTCACTATTATCTTTCATAAATTGTGTTCAAAACAGCAAATACCAATCTGTTTAGATTCTGTGCTTCTTTGTAACACTACCTTGATGGTGATTTTACCCATTCCTTTATGCATTCTCACAAGCATGCTATGGTATCTGTAGCCCCCATATTTGTATGGGTGTGCCCTAGTTGCTATTGGTGGGGAAATTCTTGGCATTTATGGGCATGATTAGCCCCATGAAAGTTACGATTCAGCCCTCCAATCAGAATTCTGGGCCTGACCTCAGACCTGTAGCAAACTGGCAGTCCTGAGATCCATCCCTTTGATGCCCCATATGAAGTTTAGTGTTATATAAAAAAATATATATAACATATATATATAATAACGTTAATATTAATATTAATAATAATAATTATAAATAATTAATTTAATCCAAAGGATGTGTCCATATATCTAAAAGACACAATGGGCTTATATAAAGTCCAAAGCATTGTAATTGTAAATCATGATATCTTTATCAAATATACATTTTATTATATATTCTGTCATATATGGATTTCTGTTTGCTGTCATATTTACAGTGGTTATTTGTTTAGAAAACAAACTTTGTTCGTTTGAGTGGTATCAGAGCCCCTTCTTGGGCATTCTCTGATTCTGGATTTTGGCCAATACTTGTCGGAGATTCTCTGAAACCAGGCCTTTGGCCATTGAATTCAGAATTTCTGAAAAAAAAGTCCGCTGCAATTTTCTGCACTACGCTTTGCCGTGCACCTGCATACTTCCCCCTTAATCCCTATCACTGCTCACTACACTCTCATCACCAACACTCCTTTACTCCTCCATCACCTACGCTACTCCCTACGCGCCTTCACTCCATCCCCATTGCCCTCATCTTCCACCGCACCCTGTGTGCTCCTCCTCATCACTTTCCTCCACACTGTCGTCCACCTCCACGCTGCCATTGTTTGTTCCCCGTATCTCCCCGTATTCCTCTCCACTTACCGCCGCCTGCTTCCAATCCTCCCGTGTCTGCACACCCCTGCGGTTTCCCACCTCCAGCCTACTCCACTCTTTCTCCTCGCTTTCTCTCCAATGCAAATCCTCTGCTGCCCATGCTCTCTTTCCCTCTTCAATTAATATTGTTAACCATTGACACACCAACATCATCAATACAAATTCAGACATCGGAAAAACAAACCAGTAAAAACTCAATCAATGTTCAAATTCTGGAAAACGTTTATATTGAAATGGTATTGAATAATAAATCGTTAGAAGCACCAAAAGTTGAAGTTCATCTAAACACTCCACAAGCGACTCGAGTATCATATCACCATCCAAATCACAAGAGTCGTTATGATCGACGCCAAGGACAAGATGAAAACTACCATTATCCTACAAAGAGGAAAGACAAAATCGACAACTTCGAACAATCGTTCAGCAAACAATTCTAATGAAGCTAGATCTCGGGTGGACCACGTCACAAATGACACAACATTTTTACTTCATGTTTAAAAGAACACATCGTTTCATCAAGTGTCCCAGCTATCAACACAGAAGATCACGAGAAAGCTCTTACGAGCAAGAGCAAAGGATAAAAGTCTTCCATAATCATGCTTTGAGGACAAAGCATCTCTAAGAGGAAGGCAATGTTATATAAAAAATATAGATAACATAATATATATATATATATATATATATATATAATAACATTAATATTAATGTTAATAATAATAATTATAAATAATTAATTTAATCCAGAGGACGTGTCCATATATCTAATAGACACGATGGGCTTATATAAAGTCCAAAGCATTGTAATTGTAAATCATGATATCTTTATCAAATATACATTTTATTATATATTCTGTCATATATGGATTTCTGTTCGCCATCATATTTACAGTGGTTATTTGTTTAGAAAATGAACTTTGTTCGTTTCATTTAGAGCAGTTCTGGGTGCATGCCAAGCCTCAAACGACAGTCTTCAGCAAGTTTGGGTACACAACAGCATCGACGAACTAATCTGGGCATGCCACAGTCCCTCAAAAATCAGTTCTGGGCACCTTTCAAGCCTCTGACCAGCAGCAAACCATGGCAATCAGCATTCTGGGCATGAACAGCAGTAAGAGACAGGTATAACAGTTCTTGGCATGTTTAAGATAATAGCAGCAGGGAAGAATCAAATCTGGGCTATATCTAGGTATAAAGGACAGCAAACGGCATGAGCAAGCAGTTCTGGGCATACCCTAACAGCAAAGGAGTAAAAAACAAACAGTAACATCAGTTTTGGGCATTTTTAAGGCAATTTCGGACCCTAAAACAACAGTAAACACCTTGGATCAGTAATAAAGGAGGCATATTCCAATCTGAGCATAAGAAGCAGCACTCTGAGTGAAATGTGATGTGAATAACGGTTAAAAAGATCTGACCTATCCTCTTACAGCTTTAATGTATCAGAATGGGCATAATTTGAGAAGATAAGTAGCCCTAAGTAGCCCTCATGAGTCTTGGATCAGCAACTGTCTCTTGGAGATCACGCAAATAGTCTATTCCAGTAGATTTCACAACAGAAGTAGAATATGTAGCCACGGCATAAGAAACAAAGGAGATTGTGTGGCTCAAGAAAATACTTGATGATTTGCAGGAGAAACATGTGAATTTTACTCCTCTTCTGGTGGACAATACTTCGGCAATCAAGTTGGCCAAGAATCCTAGATTCCATGATCGAACAGCCCTCATGAGTCTTGGATCAGCAACTGTCTCTTGGAGATCATGCAAATAGTCTATTCCAGTAGATTCCAGAACAGAGGTAGAATATGTAGCCACGGCATAAGAAAGAAAGGAGATTGTGTGGTTCAAGAAAATACTTGATGATTTGCAGGAGAAACATGTGAATTCTACTCCTCTTCTGGTGGACAATACTTCTGCAATCAAGTTGGCCAAGAATCCTAGATTCAATGATCGAACTAAGCACATCAACACAAAGTACCATCTGATTCGATATCATGTAGAGGCCAAGACAATTCATTTGAGACATTGCTCCACCAATGAGCAAATTGCAGACATCTTCACCAAAGCGTTTGGAAGAGAAAAGCTTGAAAAATTTAGAAACATGCTTGGACTCACAAACACCCCTTCAGATTAAGGGGGGGAATGTTGAAGACCTAATCCGTTGTGATTATGTTTCCGTTGTAAATATTGTAAATAAGCTTCAGTTATGAAAACGAAGTCACATAAGTGTAACGTACCTTTTGGAGGCAAAGGAAAAAGGTTACAACTCTCCATGTATTAATAAGGCATTCATGCTTAATGAAAAATCAATCTCTGTAGTTATTCCTCCTAGAGCTGACAGTGTGCAGTCTAAAGCATATAGATTACTAGATGTCTCTACGAACAAAATTTTAATTAATAGAGATGTTATTGTAGATGAGAAAATAGTAAAATAGCATTATTCTCTAATAATGGTAAATCTATGGATAGTTGCATATTGAAAATTGTTGCTGATTCAGGACCAAGTTCTGGTGTTGATAGACTTAGAGCCAGAGACATCGAAGGAATCAAATTCTAGGGAGAGGTCTGGTGAAGAAGAGTGATTTCAATTTTCAAACCAAAATCAAGAGGGCCAACAAAGGAGACCGAAAATGGTACCATACCTCAATGAAGGATGTTTAGGAAGATGAGTTTCCAAAGGCAACAGAAGGTCAGTCTACATGATTGGGGCAACAAACTCTGTGAGGCAATGATGATAGGGATTATTTAGTGCTTCACATGTGTGCTTAGTGTCTTATTATTTGAGATTATTATTGTGGCTTGTGTGACATGGCCTTTTAGTTTCCTATTCTCATGGAGTAGTTGAGATGGTTTCCTATTCCCACGGGCTAGTTGAGATCCTATCTTTGACTAGACCTATTATTGTAATTTGTTGCTAGATTTTAGGATCTTGTTGAGATCTTATCTCTTAGTCAGATACTTTTAATTCACACATCTTTGTGTAGAACTCTGCTCATGAGTGGTTTTGATACACATCTGTGGATCGAAAACATATCATTGGTATCAGAGCAATTCTGATCATCTTGGGATCTGGGCACATAGCTCATCCATTTTGTTTGATTCAAATTTAATAGACCATTATGCTGATGACATTTATACAACTTTGAATTATTGAGCTTAGCTATTCATTGAGTTTGTTTTTTGGTTGTGGATTGGTGGATTATAGTGGCTTGTCTTTTGATTGTTTGGTGTAGGTAGCAGATGGTGTCCCTTTCTAGTGATATGCTCACACTTACCTGCGCACACTCTGTGGCTCAGCTCATGAACCAATTGAGTAGATCCACCTTTATTTCAAATCGTGGCTCATTTACAACATGCGACCTCCTAATAGTTACACATGACCTTAGAGTGCAACACTAAGATCGATACATATTCAGATCTGATCATGATTTTCAAGCACAATCTAATCCATGGCACCTTCAGAACCGAAATATAGTAGTACATGACTTGCATTGGCAGTGACTCACAAAATTCTGGAGTCGTATGATCAGATCATAGCCTGTTTGTGGGTTTGTTGCTTCAGATCTGTGGGTGATTGAATCATGGATTTTTCATTGCTCATGGCCTTTGCAAAAAGTGAATTCTGCAGAGTCAGATTATGACCTTTTATTGCAGATTCAGATCCAGAGCACAACCCATGCTAAACGACGATCCCTTCCATTGTTTTGCACTGCAAACTAAGTGCATCTGGCCATTGGCCAAAAGTTTCACTAAGCTCATATCACAACTTCTAATTGCCCATTTGAAAGGTCAATAATGGTTCTAAATTTCTAATGGCCCATTTGAAAGTATGTTTTGAAGATTTAAAAGGCTCAGATCTGTACTGTACTAGACGTGGAAATATGCAAAACAATGTTCATTTTTGACATTCAATCTTGGTGCTATCATTCCTGGTATATACTATACGAACGACAAAAATGTTTCAGACTTGAATGCTTGCATAGGCGGACACACAACACCACTGGCTTGGCCCAAATTATATGCAAATCCTTGTGAACTCAACCACGTGTCCTCATTATAACAACCATTGTGATAGATATATCAACATTCTACATAGAGATGAGGCAGTGGATTACTTCCCATCACGATTTGATCCAGTTTGAGCTTCTAAAAAAGTGTCAATTCCTATTGATGTTATCGGTGATTGAGGTTTAGGACTGTCATTCCAGAAGAAAATAACTTCAGACAGGTAGGGGATCTCTTTTGGTCACAGCCATGGGATAGACAAGAAAGTTTAATCAAATGCTTCATTGATATGGTCTCTGATTGTAAAGTAACCCCCGAGAACAGGAGCGTGTGGCTATCGATTTGGGTCCAGTGTGATATGGCACTTAACCAGATGTTGGATTTTTGTTTAGAATGGAAGCATATTACATTGGGTGATGCCGGTGTGAACAATAGTTATTATTATTTTGTGAAAGAGACTTGAAATCCCAAAAGATGAGTTATCATTCAAGTATCAATGTAAAGAATCTCAAACACGTAGGTGTCAATTATTGGCCTTTAGAAGTTAATACGGTGAAATATATGTTGTTGTTGTAGCTACGTGAGATATCCTCTCTAGCTAGAACCGACCTACAAAAGGAAAATAAATAAAAATAAAATGTATTTTTATATTTACAAAAGAGAAGTCAACCTAGTAAAAGAGGCAAGTCGGCCTAGTTGGAAAAATCCCTCCAAATTCATGTATAAATAGAGGGGCACCCTCCTCATTTGCTAACACCTCAAGCAAGTTCACTCAAGCAAAGGAAAGTTTGATTTTGGGTTGTAGAAGACATCTTGGAGCTCCTTCTTTTGGCATCTCTTCTCTTTGCGTGATCTTCATTATTCACGATCACTCTTATCTTTGATGCACTGGTATTATGTATTGAATCTTTGAGTAAGAAAGGTTTGTTGGGATTTTCCCGAGTTTAGGTTTTCCTAGGGTAAACTATTGTGTCTCTTGTGATCTTGTGCTTGATTATGTGAAAATTATATTGCTATATCGTTAAAAATCTAACAGGTTATGGACCCTGTTATCACACAATTTCTAGTTGCCCCTAAATATGATCCTATTCAGGACGGTAGAGGAGATATGCAACTAAATATGTGACCTAAGAAGGCCTCGATCCCCAGATGGATTGGTTGTCACACCAATCGAGGCACTCTTCGCTTTATGCTATCCAAGCCCTAAATAGCAATGGGGGAGACCCATATATACTTTCGACAGAGAATATCTAACCAAAACATGAGATCAAACCAGAAAGCTAGAATATGTAAGGTGTAAGGTAGGATAAACCCTAGATCTATGGATGAAATCAAGGCTGTTGGGAGCGTGGAGCGGGAGCGAAAAGCAAAATTTTCAAAAGCTTCCATTTTGGGAGTGTTTTTTCTATAATATATATTTTAATATATTTTGATTCATATATATTAAAAAAAACATGTATTATGCCAAATTAGCTATAGAAAACATGAAAACATAGATATTCATATAACCATTTTGTACACATTGATATAACATCAATTCTCTAGGAGCTATAACTTATAACATTGTCATTAAATGATCAATCATCAATCATCAACAACATCAACCTTCAAATTTCAACATATAATATTTGCCATCAACAAACTCTAACAGATAACATCAACCATGAAATGAAACAAAGCATCCTAACATCATATTCAAAGGTCAAAGACTAAAGTTCAAACTTCAAACTAGGCCATAATGTTTACAAAATAGGCCATAATAAACATGAAATACAAAGTACTATGATACTTTCTAGTATCTACTAAGTTTTCCACTTGCCACGAGAAACTTCCAATTTCTTTTATCGTGGTCTAGGTGGAATAGGAGCTATTGGAAGTGATCGTGGAACATGAGAAGAAGATGAATGGCCCCCACAGATTGTTGGACGTTGTGAAGCTAAAGGTAAAACTCCTGCATCTGGAAACCTGTTGTTGGTTGGGGGTGGCATCTCTGTAGTATGAATTGGATCACCATCACGATCACCCAATAGTTCAGCCTCCAAGCACTCTAATGCTATGGCTCCATCCTCCACATTAGCCTCCTCTGGATTGTTGTCCCAAGTCAAAAGTGTTCTATCACTCTTGGCCGCCTCACAATAATGGGACAACAACCTCAAGTTGTAGTGCACATAAACCAAGCTTTCTACGCGTTCTACATTCAAACTGTTTCTCTTTACACTGTGGATGAAGCTGTAGGTGCTCCAATGCCTCTTCGCAGAAGAGCTATTAACAACCTGTGAAAGCACCCTCACCGCAAATTTATGCAAATATGAGGCTCCAAAGCCATACATGTTCCACCAACAGATAGGATCCAATTTATCTCGATCTTTGGTTGCATGCAGGGTACCAAAGACTGCATGCTCACTGATGTATTCGTTCAATTCACTCCGTACTTGAGCACACTCCTCTTCATCAGGGACCAACTTGTCTAATGCAAGCATATACCCATTTAGCACCTCTGGATCTGTGTGTGGTTTTTCCCTAATTCCACCCCTAGATGCAGGTTGGGCCAACCAAATTAGAGAATAGTATTTTGGGGTAAGGACATATGCAAGGGCATGGAGTGGAACATTTAGATTATCCCACCTTTTGACCACATGTTTATGAATATGGTCATACAAGATTGCATCTCTTTGCTCAACAATGTCTTTGATTTGACCAAGCATGCTATCCATCTACTCATATACCTCCCCAATCACCGATTGATCTGTATCTGCAAAACGAATCATGTTATAAACTGGCTTGGTGAACTGCAGAACATACTTAAGCTGTGACTAGAAATGACCATCAAGAACAGTGTCCTCCACCTCCTAAAAGTCATGTCTATCAGCTGTGCTTGCAAGTCTATCTTTCAATTCTTGCCATGGATCACTTGAGACCATACTAGCCAATGCCTCTCTTACCTTCAAAAGCCTCCTGAAGGTGAGGTAGTAGCTAGAAAATCTAGTCTTTGCAATCTTCAATAGCTCCAACCTAGAGTGATTGCGAAAAATGTGGTGGGCCATGCTATGATTGATAATAAATTTGATCATTTTCTTACCTCTCTTGTACAAGGCACTAATCCATCGGTAATTAGGGTCCTTCATCTTAACAATATCATGCATCAAAAGGTTCAATGTGTGAACCAAACACCCTGACCAAAATATGTTGGGATACTTATCCTCAATGATTGCTCCCGCTGCCTTACAATTAACAACATTATCAGTAATGACTTGAATGACATTGTATGGCCCAATCTCCTGAATGGTTTTAAGTAAAGGTTGTGCAATATTAATACGGGTCTTGTAGCGATCTGAGTAGTCATGGGCTGAAAGGAAGATCGCACCGCTAGCAAACATGCCAAGAATATTTATCAATGGCTTTCCTTTAACATTTGTCCACCCATTAGATACAATGGATACCCCATAGTTGGACCAATCATTTGTAAACTTTCCAAGAGCACCATTGATTTTGGCTCTTTCCCTGTCAAGTCCCACGGTTCTCGCTTTGTCATATCCAGGGCTTTTGTATCCTTTAGGAGCACCATTGATGGCTTGTACCATTTCATGCCAATAGGGTCCACATGCATAGAGAAACCTATAAACTTTTGAATCCACATCATCTCTACAACCTTGGTCAAGGAAATCTGATAATGTTCTTCGCATAGGCGAGATTCAACTACCAGGGGGAGATGAGGGTCTCGATCGAGCCGATGATGATCTAGTTCCACTACCAAATATTCTCTGTGAGGATTCAGATTCAACCCTTGATCTCTTGGAATTGTTTTGAGCGGCCTCTTCTTCCATCTTGTATTTGTTTCTCTCTTTAGCTGGCACTGTCATAGGTTTTGACTTTAGTAGCCTTACCTTGATCGCATGGCATAATCCCACACAAATGCTTTCTCACCCGGGTTTATGAACCTGCTTAAGTTTTTTTACAATGGGGGCATATAAACTTTGTGGTTCCACCCCCTCTCCCTCCCCCAAGCTTTGTCACATACTTCGACAAAGGTGTTCTGTCTTTTTGTTTTTTCCCCTGATCACTCTCATTCTCATCATCATCATCCTCTTCCCCTTCCTCCTCTTCTCCATGGTATGTGTCACTCTCTACCTCTTCCCCCTCATCACTACCACCACCATATCTGCTTCCCAACACCATCATAATGAGAAAAAGTGGAACCAAAAGCCAAAACCACATACCCATCATGTTTCTTGATTCAAGATGAGAGTCACTTGTTGCCTGCAATAGATTGATGGTGTTACACATAAATCTCCCACCCTGTGAGCATCAGCATTCTTTGGCCTGTAGGATCCATTTCAGTGACTCAGATCCATTTTTATTCTTTAGTGATACCAGTTTGCCCTATTTTTATTCCTACCCGCCTATTGCATCTTTATAGCAGGCGTACCCGCGAGTTGCATCCCTATAGCCCACGGGTAGCATGTAAAATGGCAAAAACCACTATTTATTACTTTTTACTCCCAAAAAGCGGTCATTGGGTGACCTTTGGCTCTCCATCTGCCCGAGTAACGCCTCGATGTGTCCTTTCACCTACCTTTGAGAGGACTATATATTGAGCACATATGGCTTATGGAGGGGAGGAAGAAGATAATCGTAAGAGAACTCTAGTGGATTTTTGCCCTATCTTGAGTCTGCACTCATTGATCCTTGTAGTTGTGAACCATTTATGTTCACCTTCCAAACTCCTTTCTAGTTTGAGTTTGCCATTCATGGAGGATTGAAGTGGTGGAGGCACAAGTGGATTGATCTAGATCTTGGTTCAGATTGGTTGCCGGCAAGAGGTGGTATCACTTTGTACTTCTTCTTGTTCATTAATAGAAATACTTATATTCTCGTCCATTCATGGTGTGAATGTCATTTATTATACATTGGGTTACATTTGCTTATGATATTATGGACCATTGTTATTGATAATGTTAATGCCATTTATATATTATATGTACTTGTTGGATATTGGCTGTCAAGACTAATTTGCATATTACAAGTGCGTGAATTGAAAGCTCCAATGGGGCTCTACATCAAACATTGGATCGAGGTTGGTTACATTTCTCCATTATCTTAACATTGTCATTTATAATAGCATTGCTTTGAGAATTGAGTAGATTTCTGGTAGTCATCTGTCTGTTGTGGTATTTCCAAGCCATAGTGAGTTTTCTCCAATACAAAAATGGCGACTCCGTTGGAGAAAACATCCATGTTTGAGAAATTTTTGAGCATTAGTCCTTAATTAGAGTTGCTGTTTATCGAAGCTCTGTGTCACTAATCGGCCGTTAAGATACACCATAGAAAACTTGCTTTTTTCTGAGCCTCTGGACTCTTTAATTGCCCATTTGCCTTTCCTCACTGCGGGCTAGATTAGTTCTGCCCGCGTCTACCCGCCTCTATTTACTCTACTGCTCGTGGGTACCCACAGGTATTCCTTCGACAATAGCGTGTAACTCCGGCTTTTGTTGGTTTATGGCTATTGGTTGTTGCTGGGTGAGTTTGGTTGGTTCCTGAGTCTTTGTTGGCTTCTTTCTTGACTGTTTCATGCCTTGGTTGTGACTAGATCTCTTTGTTTCTCTTGGTTGAGCCTTCTTGGTTTTTTACCAATCTTTGGTTTTAGCCTCTTGGTTTTTTCCTTTTGAGCTCATTCCTTTGGCTGAGTCTTGCTGTTTAGGATCTACTGGGTTGTCTTAGTAATCTTCTCGGCACTTCAGTGACTGAATAGTAGGATTTTGCTTGCATTTTTTCATTGCATTTGTATTGAAAAAATACAAAAATATTCATTTAGTTTTTTGCATTTTCCTTCTTGTTTATAAGCGAAAATACAAAAATATTTTACTTTCATGTACTGCATCTTGCATTGAGTGCTTGTTGCCTTCATTTTAGGTTCTTCTTGTGCATTGAAAAGATAAAAGATTGCATCTTTATTTCGGAATTGTTGGTTGATTTTGCATATTAGTGACATTGTTTTATTGGATAGATGAGTCTAGGATTGGACGATTTTGCATACTATTGAGTCTACACATCACTAGTTTCACGATCATGTCCCTTGAGTAACCACAGCCACTAAAATTAACGCTTAATCATAAAATTGATTAGACTGATTTTATCTATAGGGTACACCAATTAGCATAGGTTTAGAGTCTTGGAATAGATCATTGTGAGTTAATAATCCAAGACTACTAGACGAAACATTAGGTGTCTGACCAGGGAGTGGAGGAATCCATGGTATAGATCGGTGTTCTCAAGAAGCTCTACTCAATCCAGAGTTAAGCACGAGGTCACGAGAGGTTGGTTGAGGAGATATCCCTCTGATACCGGCTGAACGTGGGAGATATATCCAGGATTTGTTCGGATCTGGGGGTACCGGAGGTTTATCCTCTAGTGCTTCCGGCTTAGCTACCCTGCCCATACGACAGATCCCACCTACGACTGTCCCCCTGAGCATTGGTTATATTGCGGTGAACATAGTTGCCTTACCTAGGTACCGCACAGGGTACTTGCAGTGGTTATGCTGTTTGTGTCCAGAGTCAGATAGGGATTGGACAGCACAGTTGTGTTCGTGCAGTGGACTTGACCCTGTCGACACAGTGAAGCCTGGGTGTCTCTATAACTGATTCTGTTACCTTCGGTTATAGTTTGGGAGTCTCAAGCCTCTCCTAGGCGAGACATACCGGCTCTAGTGTTGGGAGCTCATTTAGCCACTCTGTTTGTCTTCTCTTGGCTGTAGTTTCTCTAGGTGTGTGCTTTTGATTTACTGTTTTTGATCGATAGTTGGCCTTTAGGGGACGTTGTGCCTCTCTCCGGAGATAACGTGGCGCGGAGCCCTACTCTTCACCAGTCCCGTCGGTGGCTGGTTTAAAGCCAGCTTTGGTTACACACCGTATTGCTAGAGGATGTCGAAGGGCTCCCTCTGAGTCTTCAGATTCTTACGTGACTTACGTTGAAGACTACATGACTGCACATCCCGATATTGGGAAAGATCCTTCGACTCCTTCGGGTAGAGTTGAACATACTTCCGATCCCCATTGTATTGGAGAAAACTCACTATGGCTTGGGAATACCACAACAGACAGATGACTACCAGAAATTTACTCAATTCTCAAAGCAATGCTATTATAAATGACAATGTTAAGATAATGGAGAAATGTAACCAACCTCGATCCAACGTTTGATATAGATCCCCGTTGGAGCTTTCAATTCATGCACTTGTAATCTTCAAATTAGTCTTGACAGCCAATATCCAACAAGTACATATAATATATAAATGGCATTAACATTATCAATAACAATGGTCCATAATATCATAAAGCAAATGTAACCCAATGTATAATAAATGACATTCACACCATGAATGGACGAGAATATGAGTATTTCTATTAATGAACAAGAAGAAGTACAAAGTGATACGACCTCTTGCCGTCAACCAATCTGAACCAAGATCTAGATCAATCCACTTGTGCCTCCACCACTTCAATCCTCCATGAATGGCAAACTCAAACTAGAAAGGAGTTTGGAAGGTGAACATAAATGGTTCACAACTACAAGGATCAATGAGTGCAGACTCAAGATAGGGAAAAAATCCACTAGAGTTCTCTTACGATTCTCTTCTTCCTCCCGTCCATAAGCCATATGTGCTCAATATATAGTCCTCTCAAAGGTAGGTGAAAGGACACATCGAGGTGTTACTCGGGCAGATGGAGAGCCAAAGGTCACCCAATGACCGCTTTTTGGGAGTAAAAAGTAATAAATAGTGGTTTTTACCATTTTACATGCTACCCGTGGGCTATAGGGATGCAACTCGTGGGTACGCCTGCTATAAAGATGCAACAGGCGGGTAGGAATAAAAATAGGGCAAACTGGTATCACTAAAGAATAAAAATGGATCTGAGTCACTGAAATGGATCCTACAGGCCAAAGAATGTTGATGCTCACAGGGTGGGAGATTTCTGTGTAACAGATGGAGAAGAAGAAATTGGAAAGAGTAGGAGAAGAGAACATTGCAAGGTTAAATTTTTTTAACATAGTGAAATATTTTTAAAAAACAAACAAAGATTGTGTTTTTAGAGCCTACCTCTTTAGCTCTTCAATGGTGGTTGGATGTCTCTATGGAAGCCTTCAATCTCCCTTCCAAGCTCTCACAAATAGAAGTCTTCAATCTCCCTTCCAAGTTCTCACAAATAGAAGCCTTCAATCTCCCCTTCAATCCCCCCTCCAAGCTCCCACAAATTTGCTCTCAAATAACTAGCAAACCAACTCAAAGCCGTAGCAAGAGAAGTGAAATCAATGAAATGAGGAATAGAATGAGTCCAAATGGAGTCCAATAGGCTTTATTTTCCTAAATGAACCCTAACCAATGCCTAAAAAACAAAAAAAAAATGCAAAATTGAGAAAAATCGGACTCAAGTCCGCCAAGCCCACGGAATCGCTCAGGAAGCGTTTTCGGGAGCGATTTTTTTGGTCCAAGATTGCTGAGGGAGCGATGAGGAATCGCTCTGGGAGCGTCGATTCCTCATTGCTCCCTCAACGATTCCTAAAAAACCAGGGATCGTTTTTTTCCGCAAGGAATTGCGAATTGCGAAATCGATCCCGTGAGGAAGCGATGTGGAATCACTATTCTGGGATCGATTCCTCATCGCTTTCTTCGGAATCACGAATTGGGAGCGAAGCGGAGGGGGCTAGAGAGATTCCTTGTAGCTTAGGATGAAATCACAAAGCGAGTTAAGTTTGGATCAAAAGGCTTAAAGAATGTAATTATTGACCCAATGTGATAGGTACAAGTGATTTATGAATATAAAGACTAGATCCAGGATCAAGGCACTAGCAAATTAGAAAGATTTCTTTTGCCTTGGAAAATGTGTCCAAGGTAGAAGAGTTGAGATCAAGATGAGGCTTTCTAGTGCCTTTGGATAAGACTTGGTGAAGGATATGACAATGTCTTAGCTTACAAGTCGAAATCGACATCAAACAACACTAAAAATATGGCTAAGTCTGGGTGTGCGCTAGGGTAGATGAACAGTGCCTAGGGAGTTTGGCAAGATGGAGTCCCTTAGGGGTGACACCCTAGGAGACCCATTTGGCGCTAGGCGTTAAGGTGAAAACCCAGAAATTGTTCGCCACGATTTCAAGTTGTTTGAGTTAGAGAATCTTTAGAAGTAGTAGCAATTAGGGTTTCAACAATATATTCCAATGGCCAATGGTTTAGAACTTCAAATAAAAAGATTAAGTGTAGATCTTACCCAAAAAATCTTGTAGATTCCTTGAGAGTGATGATCTATCCCTTCTTGATCAATTTGAGATGATTTTGCTGAGTATCCAAGTGAAATCGATTTTCCCAAGGAAGCAAGCGCGCCCTCCTCTCCTGGACAAACAAACTACCTAAGTTAGATTTGATGCTCAAAGAGAAAATCAAAGATACTATTTAAAACCCCCTGGTATTAGCTGGCTTCAAGCGAACGAGTGGAGGAGCCCCTACAAGAACACCCAAGATGTAGTTGCCATGTTGTAGTTAAACACTCTTTCCACACAAATATTTTGGATCCACAACAATATCTCAAATGCTTAGAGAAATAGACTTTCCAATCACAATCTAAGAACATCCCACAAAGAAAATCCATGAGTCTCTGCAAATATTCTCTTTATTATGAAAATTCCAAGAGCCAAACCCATTTACAAAGAGGGGGGTCTCTTCTTTAAATAGGAGTGAGAGGGACCAAAACCCTAATCACTTTCTAAATGAGTGGTTGAGATCATAAGATACATCACTAATAATCAATGGCTTAGATGAGTCGGAACAACAATTCATGGATCACTCAAAGAGAGGGGGACATGTTTCCTCAATGATGCCCTAGGGGGGACGTATGACATAAAGTGACTACGATATCATATACCTGTGCCTATATATAAACTCTCATTCTGATGTTCCAAGATTTATAATTTGATCCATTAAACAATGGAACTTCATCTTCTGAATAAGCATCCATGATCTGCCTTCCACTTGTGTCTATGGATCCGTTCAAGCTTGTTAGGCTTATGATGAAGGCCTGCTCTGATACCAATTGTTAGACACAATGGCTCACTGAGAGGGGGTGGGGGTGAATCAGTGAGCTTGCACTTATTAACAATTTCAACTTCATCTCTCAAATCTTATATCATTAATTACAAATTCACTTCAATATCATATTCATCAATAAACTGTATCACACGTCATTAATTAAGCAAGACACATTATCATCAACACATTACAAGAGACAAGATATAAGCTTTGTAAACTTTTTATAATTGGATACTTCAATCTCCAGAATGGGCTACAACCCAAAGTGGCACTGACCACAAGATAATTCTGTCAGCTGCAACTAACTGGGATGCATCAACACCCCAACAACCATAGATTTACAAATGATATTTCAGACTTTTCTTAAGTCTGCATATTACATACATCAACCAGAAGCCCTTGTTTGTTTCCAAAGCACTTCATTATTCTCATCAAGCACTCATAATTCAGTATAACTTCATTTTGTCCATCAACAAATATCACCAATCAGATCACATCTTTATTCTGTCATCATTATTCATGTCATATCAATCTGTTGCCATATCTCCATTCATACACTTTACACTGTCCATATGCACATCACAACATTCTGCCCATATCATCAGTCATGTCTTCATCATTTTACCAGCATGTCTTCATTCTGTCCATCAATAGGCTGCCTTAGTTTAACCCAGAATAAAAGATAAAAAGAGAGATTGTTTTATTGCTCCACTTGTTGCTGCTGCTCCTTCACCAGAATTGTCCTCATCTTCCTTACCCCCGAGATAAGAGCTCTTCTCTATCTCCCGAATTCTCATTGCAGCTCTTTTTCTAATCTAACGAATTGATCTTTTATTTGTACTTGACTTGTCCATGACATTAGGAGGCCGACTTGTCAATTTTTATTTATTTCAAATATATATTTTATGTTGTCTCCATGTTATCCTCATTCAAATATATATATATATATATATATATTTGGTCTTTTTGCCATATCATCAAAGTGGGCTTGTCACCACTTTACCCCGCAATAGCTCCAAATTTATGCCTACAATGGTCACATGAAATGCCCGTAAGGGCTTGTTCAGTCCTTCAACATATGCTCGCATGGAGCCTCTAGAATGCCCGCAACGGCTCCTTGATTATGCTCTCAAGGGGCTACATGAAATGCCCGTAAGGGCTTGTTCAACCCTTCAAAAATATGCTCGTAGCTTCTTTTAGAGAAATGCCCGCAAGGGCTATTATTTGGATGCCCGCAGTTCATTTTAAAATGCTCGCATGGGCTGAGAAAAATGCCCGCAGGCCTCCATGAAAATGCACGCAGCCCTTCATCAAAATGCCCGCAGCACTCTCTTTGTCCACCTCATCATTTTTGTCTTGTCCACCTCATCAACGTTGCCATGTTATCAATTCTTCCATCATGCTTCCATTCAATTGTCCTATGTCTGTGTCATCAATGCTTCTTATTGTTCCTAGTCATGTCCTATTTGTCTTCAAGCCATCAATTTGCCTTGTCATCAATGCTAGCTTGGTCACCAACACTTGCTTGCTTTGTCTTCCATATCAATACTTGTCATGTTTGTCTTCCATGTCCTTGTATCCATGCATGTGCCATGTCTAGACTTCTTGCCATCCAATGCCATGTTTTGAAGCTTGCTTGTCTTCTACTTCAATGTTTATCCTTACCATGTCTTTTTGTCTTTTGTCTTGTCACCTTTGCCATCCTTGCTTTCCTTCTCCAAGTCCTCAGCCATGTGTGTTCTACCTTTGACTTGTCTTCATGTCATTGCCTTGTCAAGTTGTCACTCTTTGTCATTAATGTGTTGTCATTAATGACAACCATATTCATCAGGAAATTCCATAAAAGAAGAAAGAAGAAGAAAAGCAAGCAAAAGCACTGAAAAAGCAAGGAAAAGCCTATGAAAAGCAGAGGAAAAGCATAAAGTAGAAAAAAAATCCGGCTAAAAGCAAGAAAGGTTGCACAAAGTAATTTCCAAATTGACTAAGGAAGGAGCTTGGATGAGATAGGAACCACATACCACGACTTTAATGGCTTTCCTAAGAAGCTATAGAGTCTATAAAAGGGAGAGAAAGAGCACCATTCACATCTTTTGATAGTTTAACTTTTGCATTGAGAAAGCTCTATGCTTCTCTAGGCTTTGGAGATGCGCCCTTAGTCAATTGTGGGAGATGTGCCCCATAGTAATTGTTCCATTCTGATTCTTCTCATCTAATGTACCGCCATTAGAGCCTGAGTTGTAGGTATGAACTCTCATACATCTTGAAGAATTTGAGCCTCTAGAGTTGGTGCAAAGTTTGGTGCAAGATCCTTGAAGATTTGTGTTGGTATTCATCCGGAGAAGAGATTAACTGGAGTAATTTCGCCACTGTGAGATATATCAGTTGTATTTCATGTTTCCCATGATCTATCTGATGGTCATTCTTAACCTATGGTTGTGATCCAGTGCAACCAACACTTCTTTCATGCTCCCACTGAAGAATTATGCTCCATTGTTGTAAGATCTCAAAGATCGAGGACGAGCTGTAAAGTTTGAGTTATGAATGTCTTCTTATGCTGCTAATAAATCCTGATAAAGATTGTTGTTGCTTATTTACTTGTTTTTGAATTAATACAATACTTCTGAGAAAGAATTTGTGAGCCTCTGTGGCTGTTTGTACTTCATTATTTCAAGACTAGCTCTTTAGGCATGAATTTATGACTAGTTTTGTATATTTTTTTCTTGTTCTGTAAGTCATTATAGGTCCTTAAGACATTAATGAAGCCAACCCAAGCCTCATACTGAGTTTTCGTGACCTTCTATTCCCATTTGGAGAAGCCTTAAAGAAGACTAGTTGAGTAGTCCCTAGTAACGCACTTCCTCTTCTGACCTCCAAACACTGTCAAACAACAGTATATTAGATGGGAAATACTTGTTATCCACCTTCTGGTTGCATTCAAGTGACAGTGTAGTAATCTAGTATGCATATGCTGGTGTACCCAAGAAGCCTTGGAGTAGACTTCAACTGCAGCTGTTGTTGAAACATAAATGGTCCTAGTACCTTGTGCATAGGATTATGAAGTTATCCCTGCCCCTATTGTTTATATTGTTGCACACTCATTATCATACCTTGCAGATCCAAAAGAATCCAACTATCAAGCTCTGGGTGGGTTTAACTGTGACCAAGACTAGTTCCTTCCATGCTCGGAAGTTACCACCTCCTTCAAGATTTTCCTCAAGCTTGGTGTGATTAATTATTTTAAAATGAGAACCTGAAATGGAAATAGCAAGATTTAGATCTTACCAATTTGAGATGCCCAACCTGTTTCTGGAGCTAGCTAGCCTAGGGTTTGTTAGAGAAGCCCTAATTTTTCAAACTTGGAATTTTGAACTTTTGAATGGATAGGAAGATGTGCCTCCTCAAGGCGAGTTGTCCAGTGTACTCCTTTATCCGAATTAATGGAGGAAAACCCTCAAAATTTGATGCCCTAGTTTTTCCCCCCAGCACCAGTGATTAGGTCAAAAATGAAAATTCTTCAAACTCGATTCTGGTTCCTCCAAAAGATGTGCCCTTTTAGGTCGAGTTAACCTAGCCCTCTTTTTATGATGATCTGTGGAGAGAAGTCCTTGAACTAGGAAGCCCTAGTTTCCTGCTGCTGCACAATGCCTTCTTTTCAGATTGGCTCTGATACCATGCTAGAGTTTGCACTTTAATTCAATTTAATTAGATCTTTAACTGAAAGACAGACAAGCACAACAAAAACAAAAGAGACACAATAATTTTCCTCGGGGAAACCATAAAGGAGAAAACCCTGCAACTTCCTCAAAAATAGATTTGTCACTAGTACAATATCAAGCAAGATAGAAAACCAAAATATAGGATGTCTTCTGCAGCTCTCTCTTTTTCTCCTCCAGCGAACTTGTCTTCTCTCTCTCCTTATGCGAACTTGCTTGAGTGAGTGGTGTGTCTAAATGAGAGAGCAAGCCTCTCTATTTATACATTATGTTTGACTGCCCTAATTTCTAATGGGGCCGACCTCTCCTAGGGAGACTCAAAAATACAATTTACATTTGACATTTGGGGATCTAATGCCTTGACTTACAATGGAGGTTTTACCTCAATAATATTGCATGACCAAATATAATAATGACATCCGCGAACAAAGGAAAAACATCTCCATCGGAGGTACAAATAAAATACAATAATAATATAATTATAAAATACAAATGAATATCTTCCGAAGTTACATTTTCAACAACAGGTAGTCACGTTGGTGACGTAATTGAGTCTCATGACTGCTGGTGCTATGTTGGGCATACATGACATATGCGAAGATGTCGATGGTCATTGGGTGACGTAATTCGTGGTCCTGGGCTGTTCTCCACATTGACGTAATATGTGCTCCTAGGCTATACTCATGAGGTTCGGGTTGTCGAGATGTGCGGAGACGCAGGTGGTCACTAGGTGATGTAATTCTGGTCCTGGGCTGGTCTCCACATGATGAGATGTGACCTGCTAGCAGGTAGTAACTTCGGTGACGTAATTTGGGCTCCTAGGCTACACTCATGAGATGATCTGGACACATAGTGTGGTAACGCAGGTGGTTGCTTTGGCAACGTAATGTGTGCTCCTGGACTGGACCCACTTGATGGCTTGCTTGTACAAAACTTTTGGTGATGTATATATTCAAGAGAGATGTCACAAGTCAATGGTTAGAGTATAGAGTTGTAGCAACAGTGATAATGATGACGATGATGGCTGTGCTAGAAGAATACCTTCCTTGTTAAGAGGGAGTGTTGAAGAATGTAACTTCGGAAGATATTCTTATTGTACTTCCTTAAGGAAATATTCATATTGTAATTGATCATGTAAAACCCTTAAAGAAATCAAGTAAAATAGACAAGTCGACCCCACATAAATTAGTGGGTAAATTGCCCCAACCAATGGGAAAAACTGCCCCAGTCAAGTCGGCCCAGTTAGGTAAAAAGGTCAGTTTGTGACTAGTATAAATAGAGTGGCACCTAGCTCAATTAGCACATCACTCACTCAAGCAAGTTCACATGAGTAGAGAGAGAAGAGAAAGTTCGCTTGGAAGAAAGAGTAGCTGCATTGAAGACATCTTATTCTTGGGTTTTCTATCTTATCTTATTCTCGAGATCTTTGTGTGAAAGAGCCTTTGTTGAATCTATATTGAAGAAGTTTTGCTGGGTTTTTCCCGTGAGAGGGTTTTCCCAGGGTAAATCTTTGTGTACTCTTGTTTATGCTGTGCTTGTCTATCTTTCAATGATCCTATTACATATGGTTATTGTGCTAATATATAAATTGTTTGAAGATCTAACATTACCATCCTTGAAGTATCAAATCTCTAACATATATTGCTATTTGGTTAGGGCCATGGACTGTTTCCCTCTCTAAGGGTTGATCTTTGATTTGTTTGTGTGAGTGGTTGCTTAAGGTGTTTGATCTTTTGGAAAAACGTTGTGTTAGTTGAATATTGCATCAGAGCACTTTTGAAGTCTTGCTTTCGTTGTTGATCGAGATCTTGAACCGGTGTAGCCATGTGCATTGAAGGATTTGTGGATTCTACTATTTTTGTGTATGTTTAGGCCGAGAGAGGTGTTCCTTTGCGTCTGGAGCACTGCTTTCAGTCATAAATTCTTTTCATTTCACTCGAAAAGGTTTCTGTTGTTGAAGATGCAAGCACTTTACCAGATCCAGAGGTATTTTATCTACATTTACAGATTGTTTTAAAAATCTTTCTCATATTCTTTCATGTTTTAGCCTGGTATTTTTTGTTCTATTGCATGTTTGTTACCTTTTTGGTTTGTGTATGTTCTTTGTTGTGTGCTTTGTGCAGAATTGGTAAATCATAAACATAGCTCAAAGTGTTTTCTTGATTGCGCATGCTCTTTGCCATGCGCCTTGTACGAACTTGTTAAACCATAAACAACGAGAAAACTTACATTTTTCGAGTAAGCTAACCAAGTACTAGCCTCAAATTTGAGAAATTCTGGTTTCAAAATTTTGTTTTTTTGAGTGTAGGTTTTCAAAGTTTGTAAAATTCATAGAGTTTCTAGAGTTCACTCCAAAAACTCACTATGCATTTTGTTTTTTGTTTTTGTGTACCTGTGTAAAGTGTCTTGCAAGCCAAAAAGCAAGGCTTCTTGGGTAGGAACGCCCTCCCACAACAACACCACTCTCATTCTCCTCCATAATATGACTAAAGTTTTGTTTAACTCACTTGGTTGAGAGTTACTTTAATAAGTAAGACATCTTGTGTTCCCACTTGTTTTATAAAAGTGGGTCGCTTATTTTAAAGTCACTTATTTGTAAAGGTGAGCTTATAGGCAAAGTTAGTATGGGGGGGATTTCTTTATTGCATTTTTATGCACCCATCACAGCGTGTTTCAACCTCTACCTACGACGTGGCTCCCTAGTTCCATTTTATGCCTTTATTAAAAAAGGCATAGATTTGACATCAGGAGTCCGTTTTCAATGCCTTTTTTTAAAACTGTCTATTTTCTAAAGATCTTTGCATCTAGACCATTGGTTTTTGTTTTTGAATCCATATTACCTGCATATGGCCACTCCAAGTGAGCTTATAGGCAAAGTTAGTATGGGCGGATTTCTTTACTGCATTTTTATGCACCCATCACAATGTGGTTCAACCTCTACCTATGACGTGGCTCCCTAGTTCCCTTTTATGCCTTTCTTAAAAAACACATAGATTTGACCTCATGAGTCCATTTTCAATGTTGTTTTTTTTGAACTGTCTATTTTCTAAAGATCTTTGCATCTAGACCATTGGTTTCTGTTTTTGAATTCATATTACTTGCATATTATAATATGGCCACTACAAGTGATATTCTGCTTACTTGTACTAACTACTTCTCATGGAGAGCCCATATGGAAGATCTTCTATGAACTAGGGGATTTTATTAGATTACTTTGGGAAAAGCAACTGCCCCCATTGATGTTGATAAGAAAATAAAATGGGTCAATAAAAGTGATGAAGAGATTAACCAGGATGCCAATTTCTAATGAGTTATGATTCCACCTTCAAGGAATTGATGAACCCGACAAGGCCTGGGAAAAGTTAAAAACCATATTTGGTAAACATAATGAGATTCAAGGACACAAGGTTGAAACTCAATTGGTTACTTTAAATCCAAGTGATTTCTCTTGCATTCAAGACTAGCTATTTCATTACAAAACCTTGGACTCTTAGTTGAAGAATAGCAATGTATTTATCATATTTTTTCCAAGCTTTGTCTTGCTTATTCTATTTTTGTATCTACTTTTTAATCCATCAAAGAAGCTATGGGTTCTACTTATGCAGAACCCACTCTTGAAGCTTTTTGCGATTCTTAGTTCAAGAGCAAGATAAGCTCTTACATCTTGGAGTGATTCTTAAGAACACTGTCGATACATCTAGCAAAGCCTTAGTGGCGCAGCAAAAGGATAAGTCTAAGCATCCAAAGAAGTAACGTCCTTTCAACAATAACCAAAGCAAGGGTCCTAAACCTTCCGAGCCAACTGATCCTTCCAATGGTGACAAAGGAACCAAATCAAAAGGTAAGAAGACTGAGCGACATTGCAATTTTTGGAGGAAATATTGTCATGTGGAATCTAAATGTTTCAAGAATGAGGATATCATCGTGGAACCCATGCTAAAGAAACACCTTGAGGTGCTCTTCCTTTTTGATACACTGCCTACCTAATTTGAGCTTGTATACCCCTGCAACATCACTTCACCATCTCCTAGATATCTTATTCCATACTTCACTGTGCCCCTCAAGTATTTAAGCACATGTTTTGCTGCTACTCAATGTTCTTGCCTCAACTCCATCGTGAACTGACTAGAGGTGTTCACTGCAAAACATATATCTACCCTAGTATTGACTAGATATATTAAGGAACCTATTAGCTTCTTGTACAATGTGGGATCCACCAAATCTGAATATGAAGTTGTTATGCTTTTTAGATTAGTGATCATAGGCGTGGCCATAGCTTTGTAGTCCTCCATCCAGAATCTCTTTAGGATCTTGACTACATAATTACCCTACCCAAGGAAAATCTCCCTTGGTCTCTATCAAATCTCCAACCCCAAGAAGTAATGCATCTTGCCAATGCCCTTCTTCTTGAACCGAACTGCCACATTTTCCTTGCACCTTGTGATGAGCTTCTTTGATCCTGTAAGAAATAGGTCATCTGCATACAACACCAACATAAGCAGGTTCGCTCAACAAATATGAAATATAAGTTGGGATTTGCTTCACTTTTGGTAAATCCATAATATGCAAGTATCCATCAATCCTGGAATACCATACTTGTGGTTCCTGCTTGAGCTCATATAAGGTCTTTTTTAGTCTCCACATATGAGACTCCTTCCCACTGATCTCAAAGTCTTGAGGTTTCTCTATGTACACTTCTTCCTCAATTATCCCATTGAGGAAGTTGTGCTCACATCCATGTGATGTATTCTCCATCCCATAATGGAGACTAAAGACACCCATTGCTCTAATGGAATTGTACTTGGAGACTGGAGCAAAATTCTCCTTGTAGTCCACTCCCTCTTTCTAGGGGAACCCTCTTGCCACAAACCTTGCTTTGTACATCTCTATGCTGCCATCTGTTGCATGCTAGATCTTATATGGCCACTTGGAAGTCACTATTGATTTCCCTTCCCGTCTAGGCAAAATGTCCCTTGCATCATTCTTCATGATGGAGGTGTACAACTCCACAATGGCATCCTTCCATACCTTCTGGTTTGCTGCCTCTTGAAAATTGGAAGGCTCGGATTCTATGATACTACTGATCAATGCCATGTAGTTTGGAAATTTCTTCGAAGGTTTGCTTTCCCTAAATGAACACCTAGGGGCCTCAACGTGCTCCTCAACATCCCTCAATGTCTGCGTAAACCATTGAGGTCTCCTGACAAAACTAGTAGGAGTTGGTGGCTGACGTCTCCTAACAAAACTAGTAGGAGTTGGTGCCTCCTAGTTTGCACCTGAAGGCTTTTGTCCTGAACTGGAAGTCGTTGGGGAACCTGGCTCAACTTTTGGAGCTTCTTTCTTCTTGCTCATCTTCTGTCACTAGAATAGGCTCATGAGACTTCCTAGATGCAAAGTCTTCCTCAAACTTTACATCTTTGCTTACAATTATCTTTCTCTCCCTTGTAATATAGATCTTGTAGGCCTTTGAAGTCCCACTGTAATCGACAAACGTGCCCTTCCTGTTGGAGGTATCCAACTTGGTCCTCTTCTTGATTGGTATATGGATATAAACTAGTGAACTAAAGATGCGGAAATGACTCACCTTTGGCTTTAACCAGTGAATGCCTCCTTTGGTGTCTTGTCCTCCAAAATCCTGTTAGGACTTCTGTTAGTGCCCGCTCCTCTGCACTTGAAGGCTTTTGTCCTGAACTAGAAGTCGTTGGTGAACCTGGCTCAACATCCAGAGCTTCTTGCTTCTTGCTCATCCTCTATCACTAGAATAGGCTCATGAGACTTCCTAGACGCAAAGTTTTCCTCAAACTTTACATCCCTTCTTGCAATTGTCTTTCTCTCCACTGTAATATAGATCTTGTAGGCCTTTGAAGTCTCACTGTAATCGACAAACAAGCCCTTCCTATTGGAGGGATCCAACTTGGTCCTCTTCTTGATTGGTATATGGATATAAACTGGAGAACCAAAGATGCGGAAATGACTCACCTTTGGCTTTAACCAGTGAATGCCTCCTTTGGTGTCTTGTCCTCCAAAATCCTGTGAGGACTTTTGTTATGGATGTAGACTTCTGCTTTGCATGCTTTTTCCCATAGAACCATCGACATATCCTGGTCATGTATCATGGCCTTAGCATCCCCTATTGTGAACCAGTTCTTTCGCTCTACAA
Source organism: Larix kaempferi (assembly GCA_027924585.1). Classification (NCBI taxonomy): domain Eukaryota; kingdom Viridiplantae; phylum Streptophyta; class Pinopsida; order Pinales; family Pinaceae; genus Larix; species Larix kaempferi. Next base: position 2,807,374 of record BSBM01000182.1, on the reverse strand, counting down.
CACCATTCTACTATCGGTTGTACGGAACAATGAACTCCCTCTTGATTCTTGCAGGTTGAACAATGAACAATGAACAATAAATCCTCAAAATCATTGGAGGTATACTCACCCCCATTGTTCGGTCTCAAAGCTTTAATCTTCTTCCCTGTTTGATTCTACACTAGAGCTTTGAACTCCTAAAACTTGCTAAAGACCTCATCCTTGGCCTTTAGGAAGTAGATCCAAGTTTTGCAAGAGAAATCATCAATGAAGGAAGCATAGTACATGCTTCCCATGATTGAGGCTACTAACATTGGTCTACACATATCCGAATACACCAGGTTTAGAATCCCTTTAGATCTGTGCTCACTGCTTGGGAAAGAAGCCTTGTCATGATTGCCAAGAACACACTCTCTGTGTACACCCTGTTGCTTTATGCTGAACTATGGAAGATTCGTGACTTCCTCCCTTAGTATAGGCAATGCACTATGATAGAGGTGCCCCATCTTCTTGTGCTATAACTTGCACGAGTTATCTGTGTTATGAAATAAGGCTTGAATAGGTTCACCCTGTAACCTATATAAGTTGCCTTCTCTAACCCTGATCACATGATCCTATTGAAAAGTTACCTAGGAAGTGTTTGTTCACCTAGTGATGCCTTGGGGTGGACAAGAACACTTTAATTAATGACCCCTAGTCAATTTTAATTAATGAAGTGAGATGCACTTTATATTTTTAAAGTGACTTCATTAAAAGTTTAAAGGCATGATTTATCCCAAGTTCATATTTAATAAAAGTCAAGCGAGTGATTAATTAAAAGAGGGTACTCATACTTTATTAAATGACATGAGGTGCACTGAATGTCATTTATTAATTATTTAATTGATCATTTAATGAGAACCTTTCATCTAATCTAATCTGGGCCATTGTAATGAAAGAGGAAGTTATCATGGACAAAAAGGGACTAGGGCAAGGCAAACTCATTCATTGTTCACATTTTCCAAGAGAGAGTTTTGGAGAAGAGAGGGAGCAAGAGGAAGAAGAAAGGGTTTGGAGAGAATTTGAACCAGGGAGAGATTGAGAGAATTTCAGCACAAAAATCGAGAGCATGGAGATGGGCACAATTCCCAAGAAAGCTTTCACAAATTTATAGAAGAAAACTGGCACCGAAATCGAGGCATTAACATCAAGAGATTTGCACAGAAATCGAGGAAAGTCTGTATTGTACTTGTTTATACTTTTGCACAGAAATCGAGGAATTTGATTGGCACAAATTTCGAGGTAAAGTACAACATTAATGGCTGCTGTCAAACTGTATAGGGCATGCATTTCAAGGCATTAACAGGCTGTAACAGTGCACAGATTTCAAGGTCTGTCCGTACTGTACTTTTCTATACAGTCACACATGTGGGCACAATTTCCGAGGAACAGTTTCAGCAGTTAGTACAACAGGTTTATAAAAGTCTTCTGGCATGTATTTCGAGGCAGAAATAAAAGATAAGTACTATTGTTGTAATTTGTGGAAGATTTCTCTGAAAAATAAAATTTCTCTCTTGCACAGGTTTTCCCTTCAGGGTTTTATCTTGGACCATTTTGGTAAAAAAATCCTGTGTTATTTTATGTGTGAATGGCTGTCATAAATTTCTGAATTAGAATTTATAGACTGAAAATTAAATTTCTGAGTTGTAAAAATTTGAAAAAGAATCTCATCTGTTTCAAGTTGAAGTAATTTTTGTGAATAAAAATGCGCACACTGGGGTTTGGGCATTAAACCATGCAGAGAAGCTTCTAAGCTTGAAACCGGGTTGGGGTTACAAAAACTTTCATGGTATCAGAGCTGAGTTAAAATCAAAATTTAAACATTCAGAAGAAAACAGGGGTTTGTGGAAAAATTTTCAGATTTGAAGAAAACTGGGGTTTTGAGAAAAAATTCTGATTTGAAGGAAGTTACGGTTTTGAGAAAAATTTCTAGATTTCTGTAAAAGTTCTTGAACATGTTGCTTGAGTAATATAGGTTGTAGCCATGGTGTTTGGGCTTAGAGTAGAAGACAGGTTGGATGGGGCTACAAATTTAGCCCATGGAAGGCTAGAATTATGTTGATACTTGAAGAAAATGAGCTATGGGATATAATGAATAGTACAACAACAAATCCTGTGATAGTATCTACCGATGCCATTGATAAGGCAACTTTCATGAAGAGAGATGTAAAGGCAAGGAGGATTATACTTGATGACGTGAAGGATCATGTAATCCCCCACATATCAGCAAAGACACATGCTTTTGAGATGTGGACATCTTTGACCAACCTTTACCAGAGTTCAAATGAGAATAGGAAAATGGTGTTAAGGGAGAAGTTGAAGTAGTACAACAACAAATCCTGTGATAGTATCTACCGATGCCATTGATAAGGCAACTTTCATGAAGAGAGATGTAAAGGCAAGGAGGATTATACTTGATGACGTGAAGGATCATGTAATCCCCCACATATCAGCAAAGACACATGCTTTTGAGATGTGGACATCTTTGACCAACCTTTACTAGAGTTCAAATGAGAATAGGAAAATGGTTTTAAGGGAGAAGTTGAAGAATGTACACATGAGCAAAGGGGAAGGCATGGCTTCCTATCTTACTAGGATTACACAGGTGAGGGATGAGCTTGCAGCTGTAGGAGAGGTTATACAGGGCACTGAGATGGTGCGCACAACCTTAAATGGCGTGACTCAGCAGTGGAGTGTGTTCGTGCAAACTATTATTGGTCAAGAGAACATGCCTACATGGGATCGTCTTTGGGATGATCTCACACATAGGAGACACGTAGAGGATACTTACAGAGTAGTTTGTCACATCACAGAGATGATGAGGAAAATGTGGCATTGGCAGCAAAGGGAAAAAAGAAGAAGTTCAAGAAGGGTCCCAAGGGTGGGGCCAAACAACATGCAGGTGAGCAGAAGAAAGACTTGAGTAAAATCAAGTGTTTCGCATGTCCGAAGTTTGGACACTATGCTGGACAGTGTCCGAACAAGAAGAAGAAAGGGCAGCAGACAACAACGACAACAGAGATAGATGATTTTTCCTCACGGTTTGAGGGAGAGTTCTCTCAATATGCTGGATGGACAGAGAGGACATCTTTCACCAGCAGTGACATGGACAGTGACATGCAGGATCAGATTCAGTGTTCATTATTGGTTGGCCAGTCTTTTAGTGCTACCACTACTACTTACACTTGGTACATTGATAGTGGGGCTTTGAGTCATATGAAAAGTGTTTGTGATGTGTTCACAGAGATGACTGAGACGGGCTTGAGTCTTGAGGTAGTATTGGGACATGACACAGTTATAAAAGCAGTTGGGTGAGGGACTATCACCTTTGAGAGGGAGTCTATGCAGTCCATGACTTTGAGGAGTGTTCTTTATGTCCCGGGCTGAAGAAGAATCTTGTTTCAGTTTCCACAATTGAGGACAGAGGCTTTGGAGTATGTGTTCTAGGTGGGAAAGTTCATATCTCTCCGAGAGCAACAAGACCATCTACTTCATGTGCCATTGGAGGGAGATGTGGGAAACTGTACAAGCTTCTCTATCAGCCTCACTATGCTTTAGCCCATACTAGCAGTAGCATCGAGACGTGTGAGTTGTGGCATAGGAGGATGGGCCACCTTCATCGTTCAACTTTGATGTTGTTGAGGGAGATGTCTACAGGTTTGCCTCAGTTCAGCACATAGCAGGGTGGTGTGTGCAAAGGGTGTGCTTTGGGAAAGTACACCAAGACTGCTTTTCCAAGCAGTGACACCAGAGCAGGTGGAATACTGGATTTGATTCATTTAGATTTGTGTAGACCGATGTCTTCAGCTTCAGTGACAGGTTTTGAGTATTATATAAGTTTCATTGATGACCACTCCAGGAAGATATGGATCTACTTTTTGATAAGTAAACAATCTCAGGAAATCTTGCAGAGGTTCCAAGAGTTCAAAGCTCTTGTAGAGAACCAAACAGGGAGGAGTATCCGGGCACTTAGGTCAGACAATAGGGGTGAGTATACCTCCAAGGAGTTTGATGAGTTTTGCAGATAGGAGGGCATCAGGAGGTAGTTGACAGTTCCATACACTCCACAACAGAATGGAGTTGCAGAAAGGAAGAACAGAGGGATAATGGGAGCAACTAGAGCCATGTTGCATGATCAGAGTCTTCCTTTCTTTCTATGGGTAGAGGCCTATAACACTGTTGTTTATGTTCAGAATAGGAGTCCACACCGAGCATTGGGGTGTAAAACTCCCGAGGAGATGTGCACCGGGAAGAGACCTGAGATAGGTCACTTCTGCATATTTGGATGCCTTACATACTCTCATGTCCCTTCTAAGAAGAGGACAAAGTTAGAGCCTACAATGGAGAAAGGCATCTTTGTTGGATATAACGAGATTTCGAAGGCTTTTCGCATATACCTTCCTGCATAGAGGAAAGTTGTAGTGAGGGGGGAGGTCAGATTTGAGGAGGAGAAAGCCTTCATGAAGTCTTCTGATTCAGAGGTGGAGGAGCAATAGATTGTGTCTTCACAGGTGACAGGGTCACAGAGTCAGAGTACAGGGTCATAGGTTTCAGGAGTGGCTGGGTCACAGGTTCATCAGTTTCAGGGACTCAGTCTACATGGACTTTTGGTACAGGTACAAGTTCACGAGTCACAGGTTCACAAGTTTTACCTTTGTGTGATTCGGGTTGTACAGGTTTAGGGTCATCAGGTACAGGAACTCCAGACCACATGTACTTCTTCAGGTAGACAATTGTCAGATGAGGAGGTTATGGAGGAGCACCTACAGGAGGAAGCTACTTCCAAGAAACGTAAGCCAAGTTGGCTTAAGGATCTTGTGAAGGAAGCTGAGGAGTCTGTGGGACCGCCCAAGAGGGAGGTCAGGGAGAGCAAAGCACTAGAGAGATTTTCCAGTTATATGGCGATGGTGACTAGCTTGAGTGATTCTGAGCCTACTACATTTGAGGAGGCTACCCCACACCAGGTTTGGAGAGATACCATGATGGAAGAGTACAAATCCATCGTGAAGAATGGTGTGTGGGAGGTTGTTCCGAGACCAGAAGGGAAGTTAGTCGTGACAAGTACGAAGCTTAGTTTGTTGCACGAGGGTTCTCACAGGTAGAGGGAGTTGATTACTATGAAACCTTTGCACCGATTGCTAGATTTTCTTCGATCAGAGCAGTGATATCCATTGTGGCAGAGATGGGTTGGAGGATTCATCAAATGGATGTGAAAACCGCTTTTCTAAACGGTTTTCTACAGGAGGTGGTATATCTAGAGCAACCTCAGGGCTTTGAGATTCATGGGAGAGATTCACATGTTTGCAGGCTGAAAAAGGCCTTGTATGGTTTGAAGCAAGCCCCTCGGGCTTGGTATTCCAGGATTGACACTTACTTGCTATCGATTGGGAGGCGGATCCCAACCTATACTACATTGTGGTTGGTGGTGTTCCGCACATTCTTTTGCTATATGTTGATGACTTGTTCGTTACAGGAGGAGAGCACCTGATTGAAGCATGCAAGAAAGATCTTGCTTCAGAGTTTGAGATGACTGACCTTGGACCGATGCACTATTATTTGGGGATGGAGATATGGCAGGAGGAGTAGTATAGTGGCAGTACATTTCTACTGATGAGCAAGTGGTTGACATTCTCACGAAGTCTTTGGGTAGAGGGAAGCATGTCTATTTCAGAGACAAGTTGGGAGTGGTGAAGAGGGAATGTTGAAAAGTTACCTAGGAAGTGTTTGTTCCCCTAGTGATGCCTTGGGGTGGACAAGAACACTTTAATTAATGATCCCTAGTCAATTTTAATTAATGAAGTGAGATGCACTTTATATTTTTAAAGTGACTTGATTAAAAATTTAAAGTCATGATTTATCCTAAGTTCATATTTAATGAAAATGAAGTGAGTGATTAATTAAAAGAGGGTACTCATACTTTATTAAATGACATGAGGTGCATTAAATGTCATTTATTAATTATTTAATTGAGCATTTAATGAAAACCTCTCATCTAATTTAATCTGGGCCATTGGATTGAAAGAGGAAGTTATCATGAACAAAAAGGGACTAGGGCAAGGCAAACTCATTCATTGTTCACATTTTCCAAGAGAGAATTTTGGAGAAGAGATGGAGCAAGAGGAAGAAGAAAGGGTTTGGAGAGAATTCGAACTCGGGAGAGATTTTGAGAATTTCAGCACAAAAATCGAGAGCATGGAGATGGGCACAATTGCCAAGAAAGCTTGCATGAATTTCTATAAGATAGCTGGCATAGAAATCGAGGCAATAACAACAAGAGATTTGCACAGAAATCGAGGATAGTCCGTACTGTACCTATCTGTACTTTTGCACAGAAATCGAGAAATTTGATTGGCACAAATTTCGAGGTAAAGTACAACATTAATGGCTACTGTCAGATTGTATAGGGCACACATTTCAAGGCATTAACAGGCTGTAATAGTGCAGAGGTCTGTCTGTACTGTACTTTTCTGTACAGTCACACGTGTGGGCACAGTTTTCAAGGAGTAGTTTCAGCAGTTCATACAACAGATTTATAAAAGTCTTCTGGCATGTATTTCGAGGCAGAAATAAAAGATAAGTACTGTTGTAATTTGTGGAATTTTTCTCTGAAAAATAAAATCTTTCTTGTACAGGTTTTCCCTTCAGGGTTTAATCCTGGACCATTTTGGTCAAAAATTCCTGTGTTATTTTATGTGTGAATGGCTGTCATAAATTTCTGAATTAGAATTTAGACTGAAAATTAAATTTCTGAGTTGTAAAAATTTGAAAAAGAATCTCATGTGTTTCAAGTTGAAGTCATTTTTGTGAATAAAAATGTGCACACTGGGGTTTGGGCATTAAACCATGCAAAGAAGCTTCTAAGCTTGAAACCGGGTTGGGGTTACAAAAACTTTCAGATCCTGGGCTAAGATCCTTCAATATTATATGGACTTATTGGTTGTTGAACTTTACTACATAGCCCTTATCTTCCATGACCAAAACTGAAATCAAATTATTCTTGAGACTTGGAACAAATAAAATCATCAAAGTCTAAAGAGTTACTTGACTAGAGTTTGAATGGAATGCTAATAACTCTTGCTACTGGATACTTGGCATCATTACTAAGCTTGTCTTGAACTCCTAAGACGTGCTACTTTAGACTTGAAAATAGCTCTCGGGTTGATGTCATATGCCTAGAGGCTCCATTGTCCACATACCAAGTGTTCTTCAAAGCCATGTTGGAAGAAAGGAAAGATACCATTGAGAAGTCCTCGAACTTGGATGAAAACTCATTCATCTGAGTTTCAGGTAACGATGCTACTGATGTTGTTGTTGCTTCCCTTTACCCTTCTTCTTCTCCGGACACTGTGATGCATAAAGGTTGTTCTTATGACATATGAATCACTTGATTTTACTCAAGTCCTTTCCTGGCTGTGAGGATGTCTCCTCACTCTTTACCTTACCACTGTTGGGTCCTTCACCTCTTCCCTTCTTTGTTTGACCAATTAGGGCATGGTCACTGTCATTTCCTTGCTTGCTAGCCTTTGACTCCATCCGAGTCTCCTCTTGGATACAGTCATCCCATAGTTTTTCCTAGGAGGGAAGATTCTCTTATGCACAAATACCCTAGACAAATGTTTCCCACTGAGACGGGAACCCATTGAGTGCCGGGTTCACTAGGTCTTTGTCTTCAACCTTCTCCACAACTGCTAGAAGTTGATCACGAATCTGTGTAACCTTCATTGGGTAACTAGTGACGGTGTCTGATCTAGTAATCTCAATAGATATGAGTCTATTTTGCAATATCATCTTCTTGTTTATGTTCTCGCTTTGGTAAAGGCTAACTTGGGCATTGAACATCACCTTCATCATCTTTTTCTTGGGTATACGAGGGATCAGATGATCCTTTATAGTGTCCATGATCATCCACTTGGCTGTCATTCTTTCTTCTCGTGAAATGGCAAAAGATGTGGATCTATTGATGAAGTCACTACATCTTTGTTAGCATTTTGTAGCTCGGAGGCACTCCTGCATCAGGCGCCTAGGTGCAAGGGTCCGAGAACTTATGAAGTCTCATTAAAATATTCATAAGTGACTTTATGAGTTTTATTAAAGTTATTTATGATATGACTTTTAATTTAAAAATGAGATGTACTTTATAGTGATTATAATGTGACTTTTAAATTATAAGGTGACTTTAAGTTATAAAGTGAACTTTTATAATATTTAGGGAAAAGTGACTTTTCGAAAATAAAAGATTTAGTATATAGTTCACTTAGGGAATTTAAGTGAACTTGAAATTAGATCCCAGCCATGGATCTTGAGATCAAGATTTAATCTCAGCCATAGAATTCGAAAAGTCATGGGAGTTACCCTAATTAGGTAAATAAAAGATCTTTGAGACTTCATTTGGCACACATCTCAAAGAAGAGAAGAGGAAAGGGTATGCATTCCCAAGAGAGAAGAGGTTTGAGCAGTGAGAGAAAGAGAGAAGAAGTCAGTCCAAAGAGAGGGCTCGAATTTCAAGAGGGGGCACGATTTTTCGGGAGGGGTGCACTTTCTGAGAGAGTCAGCAATTTTTTTTTACAGTAAAATCTGCCTGAGAATTGACTGCAGGCTGTACTGCAGTGATTTGGCACACATTGCAAGGCAGAAACGTGGCACAATAATCAAGGGGGTTTCAACATTTAATGAAGGGGCCGTACAGATAAGAATGGGGGCCGTACAGCAGAAGTTCTGCTGCTGTTAGCACAAATTTCGAGGTACTGTAGCAGCTGCCTGTCAAATCAGAATTTAAATAAGCCTGTGCACACATACCGAGAAATAAAATGCTGCCTGTGATGATCATACAGTGAAGCTGTGTATGCTGATTTCCTGTAGCTGACTGGGTTTACTTTGGCATGCATTTCCAGGTTGAGGAAGGGCACAAAATTTGAGGTTCTATTCTGATTTTTCTATCTTATGCTGTCATACTCTCTGTAATGTTTGTCTCTTAAGCTCAATAAATAATTCTTCTCTTGGACTGGTTTTCCCCAAGGTGTGGGGTTTCTCCAGGGTCAGATTTTGACCAAATTCCTGTGTTATTCCTTTCTTACAGTGCTGATTTTTAATTTCTGTTCATGGGATTATTGGACAGTTTTCTGTTTTGATGTTTCTTCCGCTGCTATAATAACTTAATGAACAGTATATTAGCTTACAAATGCATTTACTGAGAACGCAGAGAAGTGTGGTTGATTGAGTGCTTGTTGAAGTCTAATATCGTGGGTTCCTTAAGTATTTGATGAAATTCTATTTGTAAACAGTTAGCAGATTTGTCATTTTTCTTCAATATTGACTAGATCCTAGAGATCATTCTCTTCTAATAGAAGAGTTACCCTGACTTTCCATGATAGGAAATTTGAGGCACCATCCAATCTATCCTCAAACCTGAGGCTAGCCTATGCTATCTTTGATCTATGCACAAACTCCCAACTTTGTTAAGTACTACCTCTGAAACCCTCATATTGTTGGTCTTGGCTCCCAACAGTTGATCTATTGCAGGAAACTCTTCAGATCCTCTCAATCACAGAAGCTCTGATACAATGTTAAATTTTCCAAACCCTAGGTGACTATTGTTCTTGTGTTCTCAAGTAAATACAAACTTGTTATTTAACTGCGGAAGTTAAATTCTTTCACATAGCAGTAATCACATGTTTAACTGGAAATTGAATAGCAGAAGAAAAACACAATACACAAATAATTTACTTCTTCAATTCAGCCTTTCAGTAATAATTCAATGCTTACAAGGAAACGTCCACAGAGTATCAAACTAACAGTGGTATGGTACACTAAAAAACGAAACAAATCAACACACTTACTGAGGAAATCCGAAATTTGCATCCCAAAATCGAGAAAATAACCTGCAGGTGGCTGCCCACTATACGGACCTGTCAAAACCACTGTACGGAATCTGTATGACTCTAGAATTTGCATCGTATGGACCTGCTTGATGATCTCTGCCTGGTTGCTAAATTGACTCCTTCTGGCACTCTAAATCTGCCCGATCAACCTGTCTTTGAGTGAATAATGAATGTGTCGTAACCATCTACTTTGACTTGCCTTTATACTTGCGCTGAAACTCTAATTTACCAAAACTCTAAACTCTAAGTGAGATGTACGGTTTGTAGATTTTCTGAGATTTTCAGCTTGCTGGTTTTAATGTCAATATTTTCAGTTTAAAGTTCAGCTCAGTTTTTGTTTGGCTGGAAATTATAAAATTATTTTTCAGACAATTTAAAATATTGTTGCAACTCAAATATTTTAGCAGAAAATAAAATAAATGCACACAGTAAAATTTCAGACACTAGAGTTTTGGCCAATAGCCCTGGACAAACCCCCACGGGGAAAACCAGTCAGAGAGAGATGATTTTTTATTTCTTCAGCAATTTTTCAGTACAATAATTTCAGTCAAAATTTTCACTTATCTCAACCAGAAATTTCACCTACAGACTGTCTCGATTTCAGTGCCAAGCTGCTTCCTCGAGATATGTGTCCAACCTTGAAATCTGTGCAGAAAACTTGCCTCGAATTCTGTGCCTGTCAGAACCTCGAAAACTGTGCTGGAAAGTACAGAATCCATACTGTACAGCCTCAAAACATGTGCAGACTATCTCGGGATTTTGCCCTGATTTTCTGCCTCAAAATCCAAGCTACTGTCTCGGAATATGTGCCCAGTAAATTCTTCCCCGAAAACTGTGCAATGTCCTTGGGATTTGTGCCCAGATCCACCTCGATAATTGTGCTGCTGTTCTCGGGATTTGTGCCCAGAACTTCCTCGAAACCCGTGCCCAGTTTCCTGTTGTATGGTTCTCCTCGGGATATGTGCTGCTGCTAAAGAAACCCTGCCTCGATTTTGTGCTGCCCCAAAACTTGCTCAAGCAACCTCGATTTCTGTGCTTACTCTCTCTTCTCTTCTCCTCACTTTCATCTGCAAAAGTGGTCTCTCATTTGCCTCCCTTGCCTTTTTGGGTGAAACCCTAGGGTAAGTGAATAGGCATCTAATCCAACGGTTGAGATTGAATGAGATTAATTGCACATTAAATCCTATTTAATATTATTTCACTCACCTCACTTAATTTTTTCCCAAAAGTGACTTTAAGTTATAAAGTCACATTAAATGCTTTTCACAAGTCATTTAATGCAAGGGTCACTTTATTTCCCCCTTTAAGTGACTTAGGCAAAAAGTCACTAGGGAAACACTTCCTAGGTACAAAAATCAACACGGTTGAGATTAGTCTAAATCACCAATGTATTAGACTCAACAACTAAATATAAGACTTCACTTTATTCCCGAAGTGAATTACAAAATATAATTGACTCAAATGACTACTGGTGCGTTTGACATTAAACCTGTGCAAAAGTTGCTATCTGCGCTACAGTTTTCAACAGATATTTCCACATAGGTTGAACACCTTGAGCAATTGCTCACGCAAATATCACAGTTCAACACACCAATGTATTATGTGGTTAAAACCCTCAGAGAGGGAAACAGTCCACGGCCCTAGCCAAATGACCACTTTAGGCAATTATATTAATGCAAAAGGAAACAATTTTACATGAGTTTCTCAAAATTGATCATTAGAATGATCCTCTGCTTTTCAAATAGAGATCATGGAATGATTGTTGTTAAGCCACGGATTAATATAAACATTAAGATCAAGGAGAGGAGGAACTGTCGGATCACTTTGTGTCTAGGTCTAACAACCTTAAGTACTTACTAGCATTTATCGATTTTTAATCTTTTTGCACTTTTACTACAATTTTGACTTGTTTTGCTTGATCTCAAAGTATATTGAGTTTGTTATGTAGTTCATATTATTTCTTCACAGCCCCTTAAGTGGATGTTTTTCATGTACTCATCTAAAATCATGGCATTTAAAAAATATTTTTAGCAAACTTCTTTAGAAATTTCTCCTCTTTATCTTTTATGTCACTGAATTAGAAATGCCATTTTTTGGGAAACTAAAGGGGATTTTTATTAATGGATAGAACAATACATAATTTCAAATATAGCTTTTAAAGGGAGAGGTTTCTAGATCTTAAGACTCGCAAACAGTACACTAGTATCTGCAGTATACAACTACAGATTTAGCTTCCCTAAGCAGAACAAAACACAGAAGATAAGAGTGATTGAACACCACCTAGGAAACCACATGGTAAGTTTTCAAACTGAGCAATAAATTATTGCAACTTGTGATATTACAGCTATTCAATAAAGTTGGCATGGCTCTCCTTTGTAGTATGAGAGACTTTGACCTTGTATGATTCAATTGCTTGATCAATATTTTAAAGCTAAGAATAACTGTAATGTGATATGAACTTTTTGTATACAGACGTGGACATCACAAATGCAGGGAAGAAGTAATGTTGCAAGTCGTCATAATCGTGAAGGAATTTTTGTTCTTCCATCATCTAGAATTTTGCGAGATGAGGAAGGTGACAGTTTCTGGGTACAATTCAAAATTGTGGACCAACACCGAGTCCCTTCAGGATCACAGGGGCCTTATAATGTTACGGTAAATAGCTTTATTCATTGAGATATCCATTTACTTTGTTTGAAGTTCCTTAACGCAAAGTATTTATATTTTTTCGGCATTCATGTTTGATGTCCAATTGCTGGGGTGTTGTAGGTGTCACTTTTAGTTCCTGGAAATTACCAGGGTCCAAGAAGGATATCACAAAATCAAATATATGATCGGCCTGATACCTACAAAATGAAGTTGCCAACAGTACCTGTGCGAACAACAGGAACAGTGATTGTAGAGATGGTTGACAAGAATGGATTGTATTTCTCAGATGAATTCTCTCTCACGTTCCATATGCACTATTACAAACTATTGAAGTGGCTTCTTGTTCTTCCAATGGTTGGAATGTTTGGGTTACTTGTAATTTTCCGTCCACAAGAAGGTGCACCTTTGCCATCATTCTCTAGAAACAACCACCAACTTTAGAGTGGCCAAGGAAAGTCATGGTTTGTTGTGTACAATATCAGTTTACACTCATTTCAGATAACTAGTTCTGGCAGAGCAAAACATGCACAGCACATGAGAATTGATGACAGTTTGCCTTTAACAATTCATGAACATGTAGTCCTGTTGGAGATTACTTATCCTTGGAGTGACTCACTAGCAGCATTGCCTTATTGTGAATGTTCCAAAGGTCAGCTGTAAAATTGAGGCAGAAGTGGCCATCATTATGGTTTCTAGAGCTTCCAAGAAAACATTCTAACACGGGTGCTGTTCCATAATGATTTCTTCACCTACATTAACCAACAATTATTAACTGAAGATGGAAAGCTTCGTTAAAAATAATATCAATGTCAATTTCAAAGAAGCAAGAGTTGTTTCTTAAAGGAAAAACATGATAACTGCTGTAAAAGTATAAAGAAACTAGCCACTAAAAGGAAGCATGAAACAAGATAGAACCATATCTAGCAAAACTTAGCACCGGTATTGAAAAAATCAGCTCAATTCAATGCACTGCTTGGTGAGTGCAGTAATAGATTGACTCATGCTTGACAAAAACTTGCCAACATAAATTGTTCAAAAATAAGTTTTCTTTTCCTTTCTGGTTTTTATATACGTTGCTGGAGCTAAACCCACAAATATTCACAAGTCTGACTTGATTTCAACTCATTGGCACAGAATTGACTCAGGGCGTGGCAGCAGTGCTCCTGCTGAGCCTACTTTAACCCAGAGTACTAGAGAGACCGCATATTTTTCAACTATTTCCTCTAACTCAAGGCAGAAAGTGAAAATCAAGAAGAAGCCAAGCACATCAGAAGGGATAGAGAGAAATTTAGAGCGGGGAAAAGAAATGCCTCAAGAGAAAAACCACTAGTTTTTGAAAAAAATATTGGAGCAAAGAATATAATGGGAAGGGACAATGTTGAACAGTGACATTCAAAGGCATCGAAAATTAATTTTACCAGTTTGTTGAAAAATGAAGCTGCGTTTAAATATTTTGCATCACAGTTATTAAAAAATATAACGTGACTTGCATAAACTTAAATATAACACAAAATGATGGCCTTTGAAAAGAGGGAGATCATGAAAACTTCGGACAAGATTAAAGAGGCTATACTAATAAGGGCATTTAGTGCAAGGGGAGTTGTGGAAACTGACCTGAAAATAAAAGTCGAGCAAAGAAATAAGGAATCTCCAATCTAAATGTTCCAGATTGTCTCTATCAAGTTAGCTTGACCCCTATATGGAAAACATTATACAAGCGGAATTTGACAAGCTGCTATTTGTGTAGGTGACTGTTATTTATCATGAATCGCATGGATTTACATATGTAATTTTCAGAATGTTTTCTTCTCTACAAAAGACCTTGAGATGTCATATCTATAGAGTTCGATTTACAGACTTAAAGAGACAAAGAATGGTGTCAACAATTTTCAAAGATGTCGATAAGGAGGTAAATAACCTTTGGAATAGATAATATACATGTGGAAATAGTAAACTCCATGTTTCAAAGAATACAGAAGTTGCTACGATTGCACGCCCTATTTCCCATTTAGGCTGAATATTGACCTAAATAAAAAAGATATTAATTTTGGGATAGATTCCATTCATATTGAACAACTTAAACTCTGGCCTAAGCATTGTGTTTCACTTTCAGGGTTTAACTTATGCCTTTAAAATATTTTATTATTATTATTATTATCGTATACTCTTCAAGATCCTGCACTACTTGTATTTTTAAGCATTATAAGTTCTTCACTCTTAACAAGATTCCCCATTTTGTATTATAAGATTTTAACAGTCATAAAGTATTGAATGTGGCAACCTATTCTATGCATAGACATTCGAAATCTATTCTATGCAAGGTTGTAGGGAAAACAACTTTGAATAGTCAGGAAGTTGGTATCATCCATGGAGTAATGTAGAGTATGGAGCTCAACCAAGTTGTATTTTACAAGGTAAGTGTTTGCAAGACCCCTAGGACGGGCCTTAACATCGCCTAGTTTCGATATCACTAAGAGGATAAAATATATATTTTAATAAATGCTATATAGAATAGTATAGCCTTGTCAATACTTTCAGAAAATAATCATGTAACTAATAGATGCACATATTTGCTGTTATAAGGTTAATTATGTACATAGTTTTTTCCACACGGTTCAGTTCCTCCAAGCCTACCTTAAGTTTGACTGCATTAAATCCTTGTGATAAAATTTGGTATTTATTCCTTTTGACAACTCCATTCACATTTTTTATATGGGCAGATCTGGTTAAGAATTTTTCAATGCAAAATACAATAATTTTTTTGTTAAAATATATTTGAAACTGAAAATCCATCTTAATGCTATTATAATAAATGATAGAATGTGTTAATGATGGCCTAGTGGTCTAATGTATATGCTTAAAGTATTTTGTAATCTTAGATTAACAAGCTGAGTTATTATTCAATAACTACATATCTAATAAATATATTATTTTGCATGCATAACATGAATGCAATCTCATGTACCTCTAAGGTATATAATAGAGGTGAAGGAGGCCTAATGAAGTACAAAACAATGTAATGTAATGTGATGTGATACATGTATGGGAAGTCAATG
The DNA here is from genome assembly GCA_027924585.1 of Larix kaempferi. Lineage (NCBI taxonomy): Eukaryota > Viridiplantae > Streptophyta > Pinopsida > Pinales > Pinaceae > Larix > Larix kaempferi. The sequence continues at coordinate 2,791,773 of BSBM01000182.1, read as the reverse complement.
CTTGTAAGTTCGAAGAGTTTGCTTTGAGGAATACAATCCAGCTTTTGTGTACGTTTTCCCATCTTCTTTCTATTTTCTTGTATTTTTTTATTTATTGATTTATCTGATGCTTTGCATAGGAGATTAGACAAGTTAGATTCCTTGTTTATATGTTGTTAAATATTTGCCTAATCTAACATGGTATCATATCATGTTACTGAGCTTTCTCCTTGATTAAATTCTATATTGAATTTATTTTTGCATCAGACTTCAATAGATTTGTTATTTGCCCCCCCCCCTTTCTCTTGTGGCTCTGCAATTAGACCTGGACAACCACTTAGGTTACACTGGATTTGAGCAGTTCTTGCATTTATGTTCATTTTTTAGAAAATTTGACCTCACCATTATTCTCGAAACAGAGGAATATGTCAAACTTTGACTATTTGCTCATCAAATTTGGCTTTTGTTAGCCCAAAACTGAATAAATTAGCTTAGCCCACCCTAGGAAATTTAATTTAAAAAAAAACTAAAGTTTTTTTGTGACAAATTTTAAGGCTTGGTGATTACCAAGTCTATTTTTGTTACGAGGCTTGATTTTTTTACCAAGCCTAATTATTTGTTGATAAGAGGGTTATTTTAAAGTGAGTTTTTTTTTTTTTTTCTTTTTTTTTTTGGGGGGGGGTGGGGAGGCTATTATGTCTAAGTTGTACGATTGCTTCCTCCAACTAGGCCAACTATCCAAAGACATTTTTTCTTGGAGGATACCTCTTTGATGTGAGCTAAATTAGTTCACACGTCAACAATCCAAAGAATAGGTCAAATAAGTAAAATCCATAATGGAGTAAATGTGAATGATGATTTACAATTATACAAGGCTTGTATATATAATTGTTAAAATGGCACATAGTGACTTTTCATAAGAGTTGCGACCTAATTTATTATTTATTATTTATATTATTTTATATATATTTATTATTATATATATTTTATATTCGTAACATTGCCTTTCTCTTCAGAAATGCTTTGTCCTCAAAGCATAATTATGATTTTCTAAGCTCGTAAGTGTGATGCTCAAAGAAACAATGCGATATAATCTTCGAATACTTGAAATGATGTATTGCATTTGCTGGGAACTAATCCACCCCAAATCTACTTTCATTGGAACTGTTTGATGATCGATTGTTGGGATAGAACTTCTCATTCTAGGCTTCCATAAAAGTTTGATTGTCTTTGCTCTTTTTCAATGTTGTAATTGGTTTGTCTACAAGAAGAATATTGTTTATTTTCTTGTTGACATTGTCGTTGGCTGTAACGATTCTTATGATTTGGATGACGATAAGGGATCAAAATCTTTTGTAATTGTTCTTCATAACCATATTGTCTTGATGTTTGTAGTGATTTGTTAGTATAAACATTCTTTTGATTTTGAGCGCCATTTGACTTTGTATTCATTGCCCTTTTTGGTGTTTGAATTTGAGTGTTTGATGACTTGTCAATTGGGTCTGTCATCGTTTCCTTGTTAGGTAATGGTCTCTTGCGACCTAATTCTTCTTGTAAAGATTTCTTATCATGTTCTAGCTTTCAAATTTGTGTAAGCCATGATTATGTTTCCTTAAACATAAGATTTCTTTCTTATAGTTTGACTTGGCGACTTCATTTTGATTGTTTTGATTTTTGTGCTCTCTCTTTTTTAAGCTTTTTATTTGCTCTAGCAATTCCTATTCAGCCTTTTTTAAGGAAGAGTTTTCTTTGTCTTGGCCTGATAATACTTTTTGAAGATCTCGATTCTCCTCTTTTAACTTTTGATTGTGTTTTGCTTTATCCTTTGCCTTCTTGATTTGAAGAAGTAATTTCTGATTATGGTCTCTTAGACGAGAGATCTCTTCTTCTTTACCTGCGATAACTTTGTCGATCTCTTTTTTTATCTTTTGTATTGATTTATGGTTTTCTTGCGAAATCACCTTCGAGATATCTTTGAAGTCTTCAGAAAACACAACTTATGAATCTGACTTCATTGTAACATCTTGAAATGTGATTTTTTTCTTTTCATAAGGAAATGTCAAAAGCTTCTTGTTCATATTCAGGATGAAAGATCCTAAGGTTTCCATCCAGAGAGATCCCAAAATAATGTCAACATCCTTATCAAATATAGTGGCAACGTTAAACCGAGATGTGAACTTATAATCATCAATTTGTAGTTGTAAGTTTTTAACCTCATATTCGTTGCCAAAAGTGCTTTTATTTTCAATTATATTTAATTTTGAAATAATTTGCTGATTTGTGAAATTGATGTTGATGTAATGTTCTTTGTTTCCTAGAGAAATACAAATGTTAATTTCCTTGTCTTGAATACTTCCCTTCAATGTTAATACTCCTCTGAAACATGATCTTAGAAAACCATTATAAGAAATTTTTTTTTCCTTATTTTTGACAAGGCCCATTTTTTGGATATCTTTTTACTTCTTTTTGATAAATACTCTTGAAATAACTTAAATAACCCCTTTTTCTTAAATGAGACTAAATGTATTATTTATAAGATAATCCTTTTTTTTCCTATTAACTTCAAAACTTCCTTGATATAACTTTTTTTTTTACTAATGATTTTAGTAGTAACGCACGGAAAAGGAGGTCCAAGAAAGGATGAACTCCTGGCGACGTTGAAATCCTGGTTCATACCAAACCAACACGATCAAGCTTCTGCTGCAGAGCATGAAGGCTTGACATGAAACCAGGACTGTGTCTCTCTCAATGGCCTCGTAGGGGGCGGCGGCAAACTCCCACAACTCACGTGAAGATGCCAAACTCGACAGATCAATCCATGTCTCCATGTGAGGTTGAGAAGGGAAAGGGTTTGGCAGAACCATATGGCTCCAGTAGTATGAATCGACTAGATTTATCAAGCACGACAGGTTGTAAGGAAGATGTTGAAAGCCAAAATCCAAAAGGAACAAGCAAATGCATCCTCAAAGTAGCCCTAACACCAAGGTATGCAATAACTTCCCCCAAGGTCTCTGAAAATATCCAGTTTATGCATGATCATGCTATTATCTGCAAATTCATGGGGCTATGGCCATCTAAACGAGTGCTCATGGGGTGGATCAAGCACAAGTGGAACTCCAAAGGCCACTATGATCTTAAGCTTGGCTCGAAAGGGTTCTTTACTGTCATCTTCAATCATCTCGAAGACTACATCTCTGCTTTTGAAGGAGGTCCCTACTTCTTTAATACAACATGCCTATATATGATACCTTGAAAATAAAACTTTAGCCCAGAAAAAGAAGACTTCAAAGAAGCTCTAGTTTGGATCCGTCTCTTCTCTCTCTCGCTAGAATACTGGGACCTTACCACCCTAGAAGGTATAGGCAGCACCCTTGGCAGATTTGTTAAAATCTTTGAAACCGCCCTTAATGGGAGATATAACGCCTTTGCCAGAATTTGTGTTTATATGAATATCTCTCAACCTCTCCCTGAGGCGATTTGTCTCGATTATCAGGACATAGAGTGGACTCAAAATATTGACTATGAACACATACTGTTTCGATGCAGGAAATGCCATGAACATGGACATCTATTTGTAAAACTCTATCACAGTAGGATCTAGCTACTATAGATACCTCACAATTGAAATATTTAACTTACTATGTAAGAAATAAGTGCATAAAGAATTCCGGAAAAAAAAATGATCAAAAACCAGTCACAAATGATAAAAAACCAGTCACAAATGATAAAAAACCAGTAAATACAAATGATCAAATATCACATTCTATGAACTGTCCAACCCAAGGAGAGGCCAAAACAACTAGATATGGGCTAAAATGACTAGGTTCAGTGCATGGGCGCCTAAGTCAAAGACAATTTCCTTAAGATAGGGAAACATGGCACCTTTGCTTAGATAGTGGTAATAAATGCTGGAGGTGGCCATAATTAGGGCGCCAACAACTATATTTGACCAAGTTTGGCCCATAATTTGATGGATAAGTCATTATTTGGCCTAACTAACTCCTAACAACCTTCTAACAACCTTGGATTGTAACTATTAACCTGTTTTGGACCAATTAATCAATAATGTGACTTATGAATAAGGTCCTAAGGTGTAATAATGTTCTAACGCTATTTAGGGAATGCCCCCTGAACACAACAGTCTCAAAGCAAGATTCTTCCAAAATCAAGGATCAAGAGGGTTTCACAAAAGTACCAAAGAGAAGACGAAGCCATAAAAAGCAAACAACATCTCCTACAAACAATGTACTAAGTACTGAGAAATATATCGTTTCGATGCTAGAAATGCCATGAACATGGACATCTATTCAGGGAATGCCCCCCGAACAAAACAGTCTCAAAGCAAGATTCTTCCAAAATCAAGGATCAAGAGGGTTTCACAAAAGTACCAAACAGAAGATGAAGCCATAAGAAGCAAACAACATCTCCTACAAACAATTTAATAAGTACTGAGAATCAATTTGAAACTCTAGCATATGCTTTGGAGGAAATGCTTATTCCAAACCCTGTCTTGGATACTACTACGGTTCAGATAGGGACAACGAATACTCTTAATAAAGATGTGGACATGCAAGACCTCCAAGAGGAAATGGAAGATTCATAACTCGAGGACCTAAATATGAAGGAAATAGAGGAAGCCTGCAAACACAAAAATCCTTTATCAGAACCTTAGCTCTAGCTCTTTAAAAAGGATGTCATCAAAGCAAGAACATACCCCAATAAAAGTCCCAAAGCAACAACAAAGGATTATGTACTTGGAATAAAAAATTCTGGAAAAAAGGAACTCAAATGACAACATCAAGAAGACAAAAGGAAAGGACGAAGAACAAATAGACAAAGATTGGACGAGTTAGGCAATCTCATGCTTGACTCCAGCCAATATAATCAGTTAATAGAGTTCTTTTCTGCACTAGCCGCATCTTAGAAATGAAGATCATCTCTTGGAATATCAGAGGTCTAAACAGTTCCTCAATGCATCGACTACTCAAAAACAAGATTGCAATGGAAAAACCCAATATAGTCTTGTTATAGAAAACCAAGTGTTCTACCAATAACATGGAAAAAATCACTCAAAAAATCTAGGAAACTTCTGCAGTTATAGTTGTGGATGCCATGGGAGCCTCAGGAGGTCTTGCAATTTTGTGGAACCCTATCGACATCTGCTTAAAGAACTTCGAAGCTACGCCGAGAACCCTTTCTGCTACCCATCACCTCTTTGGTACCAACAAACGAGGGCTAATTACCAACATATACGGGCCACAAATATTGAAGCACAAGATTGAAATTCTGAATCATCTACAATGGATATGGGATACCCATCAGAACACGAATTGGATCTTGGGAGGAGACTTCAATATGATTACTAATCTTCAAGAAAAAAAGGTGTCAGAAAACTTGATAAAGATAGTACATCTTTCAAAATATTCATGGACAATACCAGGATGATAGATATGGAAACATTTAATGGTCTCCACACCTGGAACAATAGAAGAGGAAATCCACACCAAATCACCTCATGTCTAGACCGCATTCTTTTATCCAGTGACCTTTATACTCAAGGAGACACTTGGACTGTCACCATTCTTCCGACAAATGGTTCAGATCACAGGCCCATCTATCTCCAAAGTTCGGATTATAAGGCTTGTCACAATAGGTCTTTCTGCTTTGAGAAATTCTGGCTTACTCATCCAAACTTCAAAGAAAATTTTAGCAACTGGTGGAAGGAAGGCTCTATTGAGAATGGTGTTGGCATATTCCTATACTCCATCCTAGTCCTAACAACATTCTCCATTTTTTCAATTTTAGTCATGCATGCAGTCATGATTTTGCATGCATCCTAGTCATCAGTCCTGACACTTGGCCCTCCATTAGCTAGCCTCGGGAGCTTCTTTCCGATCAGTTTTATCCCTCCTAGTGTTTAGTGCGCCCTACATGCAATTGCATGCATCCCAGGCGCCCTCTCTCACCTACCACTCAGTTGCACATCAATTAGTTGAGTTATGTTTAGATCTTTCCTTGATTTAAGGCTAGATTGACTCTCAACTGACTGTATCACTTCGATGGACCTCCAGTGAGACTAGACTGCCTATTCTGACTCTAGTTAGCTCCTTATGCACCCTCCACTGAGCCTCCTTCATTTAGTTAGTGCCTCCATGTGCCAGTTACACCTACCACTCTCAGTTAGACTCAGTTTGACATCTGGTTGACAGTTACTTGTGCATTGATGACTCCACTGATGATGATCAGGGATTCTAGTTGTGCTTTGATGACTCTCTAAGAAAAAGAAGAGAATGAAGACTCCCCCAGATTAGACACAAAAACACCATCCGGATGAGTTCAAAAGATTCATCTTGAAATTCAAATTATTGGTGACAAAAATTCAGGAGTTCAAACAAGGAGAAGATTGTTTTATGGTGAAGAACAAGCAGTGCTTTCAATAGTAGAACCTAAAAACTTTAAAGAATATTGCAAAAGTGAGGATTGGATCAATGCTATGAATGAAGAAATTGATCAAATAGAAAAGATCCAAAATTGGGAACTTGTCCCAAGACCTAAGGACATGAATGTCATTGGGACCAAATGGGTTTTTAAGAACAAGTTCAATGAGGATGGTCATGTGATAAGGAACAAAGCCATATTGGCATGCAAAGGATATGCTCAAGTGGAAGGTGTTGATTTTGAAGAAACTTTTGCACCTGTGGAAAGACTTGAAGCCATTAGAATGTTCTTAGCTTTTGCATGCTACAAGGACTTCAAAGTGTATCAAATGGATGTAAAATATGCATTTCTTAATGGAGAACTTGAAGAAGAAGTATATGTAGAGCAGCCTGAAGGTTTTCTCTTATCAGAAAATAAAGATTATGGTTGCAAACTTAAGAAGACACTCTATGGTATTAAACAAGCCCCAAGGGCATGGTTTTCAAGACTTGACAAATATTTAAAACAACAAGGATATAAAAGAGGGGCTACTGACAGTAATTTGTGTTAGGATATTCCTATACTCCATCCTAGTCCTTCTAACATTTCTGACATTTTCAGTCCTGCATGCAAAATTAGGGTTTTGCATGCAATTAGGGTTTGCAGCACCAGCACCTAGCCCTTGCCAAACTAGCCCCAGGAGCTTCTCTCGGATCAGTCTTAGCTCTCCTAGAGCTTAGTGGGTCCTCTTTTCAGTTATTGCATGATAAGGGCGCCCTTCTTCACCTACCAGTCCAGTTTAGTTCAGTTATCTTCAGTTCTTCCTTGATTTAAGGATTAACTGACTCCTAACTGACCTTATCACTCTTTTGGACCTCTAGTGTGACTAGATAGACTGTTTTGACTCCAGTTAGCTCCATGAGCGCCCCCCACTGAGTCTCCTTCACTATATCAGTGCTTCCATGTGCCAGTTACACCAACCACACTCAGTTAGACTCAGTTTGACTCCCGGTTGATCACTACTTGTGCATTGATGACTTCACTGATGATGAGATAGACTCCTAGTTTGGCACTGATGACTCTCCACTGATTATGGATCTGTGCATGAAGGATAATTCGAATTACACCTAGTGAATTCGAATCCTCATACTCAACATTGTATATTTACCCGGTCACTATTCTGATTAATGTAATGTGTGTAATTATTCTGCCTCTATTGGATCTATGTTCTATTGCTTCTCTCTTCTTCCTAAATTCTTTCATAGTGAGGTTTACATCATCTCTTTGGATCTTATGTGGGAAATTTCACATGGTATCAGAGCCTTGAGAGTATATTCTACCTCCATTCTTGAGAGTTTTTTGCAGGTATTTTGAAGTTCCAGCAGCAGATTCAGTAGCTTCTATTTTTGCACTTGTTCAAGCAATCAAGATGAGCAATTCGAATGATCCTTCTTCTATACTTCTCACTCCTTTCAATTATTTCGAATGGAAGAGGAAGATGATAATACTCTTGCAATCAAGAGGGTTTACTAGAATAGTTGAAGAAAAAGATGCCATACCACATCAAGCTGAAAAGAGAGTCAAGCACCTAAACAAAATGGATGAAGCCTTTGGATTCATATGCCTTCATATTTCTGATGATCTATTGTTTCATGCTGATGGATTGAAGTCTCCATATGATTTATGGATAAAATTGAGGAGTCTTTTTGGCAAACAAGACGAACTGAGAGGCTACATTCTTGAGAATGAATTGGTTGCCCTTCAACCTAGCAATTTTGAGAGCATTCAAGATTTCTTCTCCAAATTTCAGAATTTGGTTTTGCATTGCAAGCAATGTGGCATCACTAAAAGTGATGAGCAATTGATACTCTCTATATTGAGCAAACTTGGATCTCAATTTTATGTCTTTGTATCTACCTTTCATTCTGTTCGAATGTCCATCCCTGGATGGAAGTTTCCCACCTTAAGTGACTTCATTGAGGCTCTCACTCAAGAAGAGAACAAACTGTTTCAAATGGGTGCCATCAAAACCTCCAGAGATCTAGCTCTGTTGGCTGGTGAATCAAGTGGAGCGAATGATAAAGGGGGACAAAAAGGAAAAGGAAAGAAACCTTCAAGATCCAAGAATGACAAACAAAAGAGACCAAATTGTACCTAATGCAAGAGAGGAAACCATCCTGAGCATGCCTGCATGCATAAGAAGATTGATCTTCTAACCAAGCTTCTTGAACAAAACCAAATTGTTGTTCCAAAAGAAGCAAAGATGTCTGATTCTGGAAGTGGATCTGATGATTGTCATGCATTGATGGCTGGTTTTTCAAAGACAAAAGCTCTCCTCATAGATTCTGGAGCTTCCAACCACATGATGGCACAAGAAGAATCATTCTCCTCTTTGGATCTCCAAGATGGGCCTACCATTCACATGGGAGACAACTCTCAGATTTCTGCCAAAGGTTTGGGTACAGTTCATATGGAGCATGGTAAGTTCAAAAATGTCTTATTTGTTCCTTCTCTTACAGCTAATTTGTTATCAATATATCAAATGACTCATACAGGATCTCCAAAACAAGTGATTTTTGGTCTAGACACAGTAGAGATTACAGAAATCTCCACTGGAAAGGTTATAGCGAATGGGATTGCTAATCATGCCTCAAAGGCATATGAGTTCTCCCACTTCATGCCCTTCTCTCCAACTATCCCTTCAGATTTCGATGAGGATCACAGTGACTTCTCTTCCAGTGACTTCTATTCTAGTGAGGAAGAAGATCAAGATTTTGATGTTGAGATCATAGTTCAAGAAGATTCAGAACCAACACCTATTCTTAGTCCAGATTCAAGAGAAATATGTTCTCACACAGTCCTTGCTACTACTAAGAACACAGTTGATGATGTATTTGCTTACAGAACTACTAGACTTCAGCAGCATGCTAACCTTGCATTATGCCATCCACCTCTCCATGAGAGATTCAGCATGATGATGGGGTTTACTCTTCCATTCCTTGGGAAAACTCATCATGATACATTCGCTCCAGTGACAGAAAAGGTTCCTGAAAGACTTGCTACATTCAACACATTCTCTAGCACTTGCATTCGCACTTTACAGAGGATTAGCTTACCAAGTCTCTTTGCAAAGTTTTCACTGATGAAAGCTTGCTTCTTTTCTGCTTAGAGTAATGGCTCCTTGAGTTATTCAAAAATATAAATAAAAAAAAAAAGAAAAAGAAAAGTTTGAGGCAGTATTCTTTTTATCATTTCATTGATTGTATGGGTGACCTTTGGTCCTAGTTACCAGGGCCCAGGATGGATTAAGGGGGGGTGTTAGGATATTCCTATACTCCATCCTAGTCCTAACATTTCTGACATTTTCAGTCCTGCATGCAAAATTAGGGTTTTGCATGCAATTAGGGTTTGCAGCACCAGCACCTAGCCCTTGCCAAACTAGCCCCAGGAGCTTCTCTCGGATCAGTCTTAGCTCTCCTAGAGCTTAGTGCGCCCTCTTTTCAGTTATTGCATGATAAGGGCGCCCTTCTTCACCTACCAGTCCAGTTTAGTTCAGTTATCTTCAGTTCTTCCTTGATTTAAGGATTAACTGACTCCTAACTGACCTTATCACTCTTTTGGACCTCCAGTGTGACTAGATAGACTGTTTTGACTCCAGTTAGCTCCATGAGTGCCCCCCACTGAGTCTCCTTCACTATATCAGTGCTTCCATGTGCCAGTTACACCAACCACACTCAGTTAGACTCAGTTTGACTCCCGGTTGATCACTACTTGTGCATTGATGACTTCACCGATGATGAGATAAACTCCTAGTTTGGCACTGATGACTCTCCACTGATTATGGATCTGTGCATGAAGGATAATTCGAATTACACCTAGTGAATTCGAATCCTCATACTCAGCATTGTATATTTACCCGGTCACTATTCTGATTAATGTAATGTGTGTAATTATTCTGCCACTATTGGATCTATGTTCTATTGCTTCTCTCTTCTTCCTAAATTCTTTCATAGTGAGGTTTACATCATCTCTTTGGATCTTATGTGGGCAATTTCACAATTTGTACATAAAATTGGAAGACTACATATGTACAAATTAGGGGCTACATATGTACAAATTTGAAGACTACATACGATGATCTACAAATTTTGACTATAAAATTTGCTTCAGAAATGAAGAAGGAATTTGAAATGTCAATGTTGGGGGAACTAACATTCTTTATAGGTTTACAAGTATCTCAAATCAGAAAAAGGAATCTTCATCTCACAAACTAAGTATATCAAAGAGATGTTGAAAAAATTCAAAATGGAAGAATCCAAACCTGTTAGTACTCTTATGGTTACTGGTTGTAAATTAAGCAAAGATGATTAATCCTTAGAAGTAGATCATACCATGTATAGGTCAATGATTGGTAGCTTATTATATGTAACAACTACAAGGCCAGATGTAATGCAGGTTGTAGGTTTGGTTGCTAGATTCTAGTCATCCCCCAAATAAAAACATGTAACAACAGTAAAAATAATTCTCAGATATTTGAAAGGTACTATGGAGTATGGTTTATGGTACCCAAAAGGTCAAGACTTCACTTTAAAACCATTTACTGATGCATATTGGGCAGGAAGTGTTGATGACCAAAAGAGTACCCGTGGAGCATCATTCTACTTGGGAGACTGTTTGGTATCATGGATAAATAAGAAACAACCCTCCATTTCACTATCTATAGCAGAAGTTGAGTATATTGATGCTGCATCATGTTGCACACAAGTCATTTGGATGAAGCAAACATTGGAAGATTTACTTGTAAAATATGAGGAGTCCATTGTTATATATTGTGACAATATAAGTGCTATAAACATATCCAAAATTCCTGTCGTGCACTCCAAAACAAAACATATTCCAATCAAATATCACTTTTTAAGAGAGAAAGTGTCACAAAAGACTGTCAAACTGGAGTATCACTAGGTTTTTTGAACCCAAAATCTGACGGCATAGATGTCCGATTTTCGACATCATGATGTCGACCATCCAAAAAGAACCATCTTTTTTTAACATCGGTTGCACGTCATTGGATATCCGACATTAAAATAGGATGTTGAATATCCGACATCCTCTAGTCGGATATCCAACATCTCTTGCTTTACCATTCTCGTTGGATATATGACCGGTATCTCTTTATAAGAGGTCGAATATCCAACGAATATTATTTTAACATTCCCGTCGGATATCTGACCGGTATCTCTTTATAAGAGGTCAGAGATCCGACACCCCTCTTTTACCATACCCATCGGATATATATCCGACGGGTATCTCCTTATAAGAGGTCGGATATGCGACGTCCTTTGCATAGAAAAAAGTCCAATATCTGACGCCTTTAGCCGTTGGTGGTATGGAAAAGGCGTCAGATTGTTTGTAAGGATACGTCGGATATCCCACGTCCTTTCCATAGAAAAAAGTCCAATATCTGACGCCTTTAGCCGTCGGTGGTATGGAAAAGGAATCGGATTGTTTGTAAGGATACGTCGGATACCTGGCATCCTTTTCATAGAAAAAAGTCCAATATATGACGCCTTTAGCCATCGGTGGTATGGAAAAGGTGTCAGATTGTTTGGGGGTGATGGTCAGATATCCGATAGACATTTTGTATTTAAAAAAAAAAAACTTCCATATTTGTCTAATAAGCATACCCAACATGATGTGCAATAATCTTGCTGAGATCTCAAGGTTCTTCTCCATATTTACTATCCTTTGTTCAAATATCTAGACCTTCTCCTTCAAGTGCTTGTTATCTTCATGTAGTTGCACATCATGTTGGGTATGCTTTCTCTTCAAAGTTTTAGCAGTTGCTTCACAATCAATGATTGATATGCTATATATGATAGCTTATGAAAAATAAACAAGGGATTTATAGCCTACTCATTTACCCAACAATGGTACTTTATGGAATAAATATTTGATATGTTTTCTTAGTCTTGTGCATATATCTTTGTCTTCTAAATGGCTTAAAAGGATTTTGTGCTCAATACAATTTTAATTGCAAATTACTCTTAACATTATCCTCCAATGAAAATAAAATAATGGTTCTATTTCTAATGCTCTACTTTTGGGCCAAATTCCTTCACATATACTAGGTATTGTACAATAGAACCACAATATGTCTTAGCATCAACTTATCCCAAACTCTTCATTAACCAATATATTGGCACTTTAACCAAATGAGTGAAACACAAGGCAATATTACCCAACAATATAAATGCATTCAAATGAAGACTAGAAGTGTAAATGACATACACATCTCAATTGTTGGCTAGCTTTAGTAAAGCATAAAAGGATTCCTTTCAATTGCTTACAAATCGTACAAATCAAAGGTGTATGGTTGAGTTGAGTGACAAAGTGTTAGGTTCTAATTTTGAAAGAAATTCTTGTAGCTAAAAAGTGATACATTAATTTAGTTGTCCAAGTTTGCATACATAGAAAAAACCAAACTAAACATATCTTATATGCAGAAAACACACACACATCCCCAAGGACCCATCTTTAGGTTTAAGATGTATATATTTAGTATGTAATTCATACTTCCTTATTTATAGAATGTACTCCTGAGATGATAAAGTATCATAGATGATTCTTTTACTTGACAGTAAATGAAATTTCATATGCAATACCTCCTCATACAATGATTTTTAAAGTATTAAGATTGATATGAGTTACTTCATGTGAACATGGGAATGCGACAAATATAAATAATTCCAAAATTATTAACCAAGATAAGTTCATATAATTTGAACCATAAGATGACAAAACAATGGAATGAAAGAATGGTGATATAATTTATGGTTACCATTCATTATACTTTCCAATCAACACACAATCCAACCAACTAAGGAAATGCCACAATAACCAATTGGCGTATGACCTCTAGGAAACAAGGGGTAGCCTACTAGCTTGCATATGACCGCCCACAAATTGTAGCTATCTTCTCAATGATGTGTTTTGATTGGTGAGGTTGGTACCACCTCTAGATCACGGAAATTACATGTGTATGCCACCTCTATTTACAATTCATCTCATGGCTCTATGGCCATCCAATAATTTACATAGTTGGGCTCTTATGTGTCCTCACCTACTAGCTATAAAAAAACACCTTTGTGAGTGGAATTTCAATAAGATATAGACCAAGTTGGGGGTAATGGGAAGAATAAATGTCCCGGTCCCTTCCATTTGTCATTCCCAACATTCTCTCCTATTATTATTATTATTATTATTATTTGTTTCTCTCTCTTTTTTCTTTCTTTATTATTGCATTATATTTCCTTGTTTTCTACTTTCATTAATAGTCTAAATTGTTTATATGTACCGAGTGTTACAACCATTCAAGTTGTTTGGATCCATTTTAGATCTCACCTCCCTATTGAGAGGCTTTTTGGTCGTTGAAATCTTTAAATGAAACCAACTCTAGATCAATATACCTTTTGTTTGCTTCTTTGGAACATGGCTCCAACTCTAGCTCCTAGCTATAGCTTTGTCTCTAGCTCAATGTTCTACTAGTTATGGCTATGGTTCTAGCTTTAATTCTAGCTCCACTTGCTCCCACAGTGTAGAAGTCTACTCACTAACCCTCGAATCTAAGCAATATTCATATTCAAAATCTTCCATTAGAATTCATTCCCATCTTTGGTGTGCAAGTATCTCTTCATTATTAGACTTGGATATAATCCATATTGGAATTAAATGATAACCAAGTCAAATTCAGTCTTTTCTTGTCCTGTAAGATCCCAACAAGCATATTCCATCATGCAACAAGTCCACTAAATGAAGTGTGGTATGCCCTCTTTTGCTAGGATCAATTTCTTATGACATGGAAACGATTGTCCAATGCTTGCATCTCACTCAATCTCTATAAAAATGTCAATTTGAATGGTAACCTATGTGTGCAAACGCAACCTTCATGAACTATCCAACATCTATTTTCTCTGTTAAATTTTGAGCATTAATTCAATATACTCTAGGATCTTTACTGAGAGAATAACATGTACAATATATCAATGCATAACAATCATATCAAGCATGTCAAGCATCACAAGAATCAAAAGCATGAGAGACAAGAGACACAGAGTTTCCGTGGGGAAAACCCTAAGGTGAAAAACCCCACAACTTCCTCAGAGATAGAGAGAACAATGGCTCAACCAAAGTACAACCAAAATACACTGAGATAGTCTCCTAGTAGCAGATGATCTTCCTCCTCACTAGTGCGCCACTTTCTGAGTGAGAGAAGTGTGAGTTTCCGAGTGATCAAATAGAGATCTCCCGATCTCTATTTATACTTAACTTGTTTTCCTAGTTACACTATGGGGCCGACTTGTCTAGCTAGGTACATCCACAATATAATATATATTTTAGGGCCGACCCCACACATGGTGGTCTAATAACCCATCGGCAAGTACACACACTTGCGACACTTGTCAATACACATGACGACACTTCCTTATAGAGGAATAACACATCTCTTATAAGGGTACAATACATATATATGAAATACATTCCGAAGTTACATATACATCAACACTCCCTCTTAACTAGGAAGGTATTTCTCTACACAGATATGCTAGACAAGTCTTCTTCTCGAGATCATCGTCATCATCATCGTCACTGCTGTTGCTATCTCAACCAATATCTAACTCTACTCATCATAGGAAGTTCTACAGAGCCAATCCTTTTTCATACTGGATGCAGGCCCACCACCTGCAGGTCTTCATCACTGGCCATACTGTGGAATCCTTAGGACTTATTATGTGAGTCAACAAAACCTCGAAAGAGCATCCCAAGACTGATTACGAGCACACAACTCAACCTATCGGATCTCCCAGGACCTTTTATATGCTACTACACAACCTATCCACGGCCACAGAGTATCACGAAGCACAACGCAGATGCACACACACACCACTTACACTCACCGGCATGGGAGGACCAACCTACCACCATCCGTGAAAGGCTCACAACACTTACATCAACGACCATGGGATAACACATCTGCCACCATGTCGGAAAGGATCTGCACTTACATCAACGCACATGGGAGAACACATCTACCACCATGTCAGAAAGGCTCTGCACTTACATCAACGCACATGGGAGAACACATCTGCCACCATGTCGAAAAGGCTCTGCACTTATATCAACGCACATGGGAGAACACATCTACCACCATGTTGGAAAGGCTTTGCACTTACATCAACGCACATGGGAGAACACATCTACCGCCATGTCGGAAAGGCACTGTGCATCTGTGTCTTCAGAACTCATCACACATAATCCAACTGATTATGTAATGTATCCACCTGATACATATGATCATCCTGATCATCATCACTGTACCATCCTAGTACATGTCATCTGGAGAAACATCCTGAAGCTCGTCATCATGATCATCCTGATCATACAATGCATCTACCTGATGCATACCAAGTATCTACCTGATACATATCATCATACATGATCCACCTGATCATATAATGTATCCTCCTGATACATACACGGATACATGATCCACACAATGTATCCACCTGATATACATATCAACACACATGATCTACCTAATCATACACAGTATCTACCTGATACATATACAGATACATGGTCCAAGCATCCAACATGATGCATATACAAAATACATACAAATGATCCAACTGATCATATCCAGCAGCCAACATGATGCATACATATACATATAAATGATCCAACTGATCATATCCAGCATCCAACATGATGCATACATATACATATAAATGATCCAACCGATCATATCCAACAGAAACTAGAACATCATCTTGATGCTCATCATCTAGCGCTTACATCCACAACCATGTGAAGGATCCTCCTTCCAACATGCTTGGAATGGCTTCAGCAAATGTCTCCATCACTTCTTCCTCGAAGTGTCATCGATCTGAAGAACACCAAGCCTCTCTCTGAAGTAATCGAACTTCACTCTAGCTAATGGCTTCGTCAATACATCTGCAATCTGCTCGTCCGTCGCAAAATACAGGAGCTTCACTGCTCCTCTCTGCACCATATCCCTGATATAGTGATATTTGATCTCTATGTGTTTCGACCTGTCGTGAAACACTGGGTTCTTAGACAGCTTCACACAACTCTGGTTATCACAAAAGATACCAGTAGCATCTAACGGGAGATCAAATAACTCAGACAATAGCTTCCGTAGCCATACTGCCTCACAACTAGCTGAACAAGCTGCAACATACTCTGCCTTAGTTGTACTTAGTGCAATGCAGGACTGCTTCCTGCTAAACCAAGAGATCACACCTGATCCCATATTGAAGCAGCATCCAGATGTGCTATTCCTATCTACAGCACTGCCAGCCCAATCTAAATCAACATATCCCTATAGGTTAAACTTTTGATTCGCTTCATACTTGAGCCCATAATCCACTGTACCCTTCAGCTACCTCAGAACATGCTTTACAACAATCAGATGAACACTCCTCAGATATGTCAGGAACTGACTCAATGTGTTCACAGCAAAGCAAATATCTGGTCTCGTGTTCGTTAGGTACATCAAGGACCTAATCATCGGACAACACATGGAGATATCAATTGGCTCAGATGAAGCATCACATAGAAGCTTCAGGTTCGATGCCATAGGTATGGCCATGGCCTTGCAATCCATCATCTCAAACCTCTTTAGGATATCTACTGCATACTTCCCTTGTCCAAGGAAGATCCCATCTGCACTCTGCCACACCTCCATTCCTAGGAAATAATGCATCATCCCCAAGTCCTTCATATCGAACTCGGCAGCAAGCTTCCTCTTTGTATCAGCAATCAATCTGTCATCTCCTATTACAAATAGGTCATCCACATACAGGAGTAGAATCACAGGATTCCCTTCCTCAACTTTGTAGTAAAGGTTGGAATCCGCTTTACTCTTGGTAAAGCCCAAACTGGATACCAAGTTCTGCACATATATGATTCCCTGTCATGTGTCTCAGAACCAAGTAGCTGCTCCACATACACTTCTTCTTCAACTACACCATTCAAGAAAGCTGTCTTGAAATCCATCTGGTGTATCTTCCATTTCATCACTGCAGCCAGAGCAAGTACAGATCTAATGGAAGTGTATCTGGCTACAGGAGCAAAAGTCTCTATGCTACCACCTGCGGCATGCTTGATCTTGTAGATCCTCTTGGAAGTCACTACAAAATTCCCTTCAGGTCTTGGGATTGCATCCCAAACATCTTCATGATCGACTGGTACTCCTCGATCATGGCATTCTTCCCAGATCCTGGGAACTTCAATATCTTCAATATTTTCAATAGACAACTTTGATGCTGAACAAATGTTGTAGTCCTTCTTTTGTAGGTGATGGTATACGGTCTTTCCTACAAAACAAGTTAAATTGCATGATTAGAAACATCTCATAATTTTCAGAACAAATTCTTACACATAAAGAAATATGTCACACAGTCATGCAATTATTTTAGCCAATGCTTCAATACAACATTTATCCATATCCCGTAACTTTTCTAGATGCTTTCCAATCTCTACCAGAACATTGTTAAGAGTGTGCACAACTCTCAACATGTCAGCAAAGAGGTTTCATTCTAGATAAGTAGCAATGGCATGTTGTACAGTGCCATAGGCCACTTACCCATCACATGCATATCAGCAGTATACTTTTCATTAATGCAATCATTCTAATATGCACAATTACTTAAACAAACAAATATGCAAGAAATCATAATTGAAATACTTATCTTTGTTTGTTTGTTGGGTGGACTCCCTCTGAGTGTTTTCTTCCTTGCAGGAGCTGCTGAAGTAGCTTTTTCTACACCTTTCTATTGTGAAATGTAGAGGGATGGTCAACTCCCTCTGGATATCTGCATCCTTACAGAAACTACTGGAGTGAGCTCCCTCTTGATCTTTGCTTCCTGGATTACCTGTCCTTGAACTTATATACATCCTTGGTCCCTATGCATGCTTATTAGTATCATGATTGTGTTAACCTCGAGGTCTCATACATAATCATTAGTATAATCTTAATATTATCAAAACACAATAATCTCAAGCATGTATAGTCAGGATAATTTCAAACAGAAATAATAAGCATTCTTATGGTTAGTCATAAACATAATATACCTAAACCCGTGATTACTCAAACCTATGACTCTTCTGGTTAGTCATATCATTAATTAAGGTAAGAAACATAATATGCATAAGTCCTAGATTACTCAAACTTGTAACTTCAAGAGTAATCATTATCAATCATACAAAAGTATACGATATATATAACGAAACATACCTGGTCATCATATTTGCTAGTTATGTCTAGCAATGTGTTCTTGTTCTCTGCAATGACCTGCATAACTCATTAGTTAACTTTTGCAAAAACAACTTATACATACCTCTATGTGATCCATGATTATGGATGAATCTTTGTCTTTATAGCATGTTCAGGTTGTCCCTTTAATTTGTACAATCCTCCCTCTTGCTCTCCAATCACTCCTTGCATCATCTATGGTCTTTCCCTTTGGCCACATTAGAACTTGGCCATCCACAAATGCAACCTTCATACCTTTTGCATCCAATGCAGAGATGGAGAGTAGGTTCTTCTTGAGCCCAAGTACATAAAGGACTTATTTCATATTCAATGATTTTCCAGAATCTAGGTTGTAGGAGGCTTCACCACTTCCTTTGATGGGGTATTGATAGTCATCCCAAAGTTTCACTTTATGGGGTGATTCATGTTCAGATAGACTTACAAAATATTCTTTAAACCCAGTCATGTGTTTGGAAGCCCCACTGTCAATTAACCAATCATTACAACCATGAGAGATAGTACCTGTGAGAGCAGAGATAAGAGCATACTCTTCTTCACTTGATGAGTCATCATCACTTTCTGCCCTAGCCTTCTTCTTTGGAGGTTCATCATCTTCGGTAGCATGAGAATGGAACTTTATTTTTCTGCCCTTCTTCTTCTTGCTGGAGTTGTTGTTATCCCTTTTGTTCTTGGGAAATTCTGAAGCAAAGTGACCTTTCTCATTGCAAGTGAAGCATCTAAGATTTTTCTTATCCTTATGAGAATGGTGATGTGAAGATCCCCTGAAGTGGGATGGCTCTCTTTTAGATTTTTTCTTCTTGGTGTGTGCTGTGAGAGCTTGATCTTCATTCCCCATCTTTTCTTCTCTTGCCACAAGTCTTGCTTCTTCTTGAGAACATTCCTCCCACAATCTACTGAAGGAGATTAATTTCTTTCTTGCACAGATCCCTTGGATAAAGGAGTCCCATGACCTAGGTAGGCCATTCAAAGTGGTCATAACAATTTCACCATTCTCCACCATTTCATCTACCGCTTCCAGTTGTTCCTTAATCTAGGAGACCCTAGAAAAATAAGATTGAATGGTTTCTCCATTCTGAAACTTTACTCCTTTCAATTTGTTCCGCAGGGTCATCTTCCGATTTATGTTCTTCCCTTCAAATATCTTGGTCAAAGAGTCAAACATCTCCTTGGGTGTCTTCAGAGATGACACATGTGGAATAAGATGGTCCTTGATAGAATCAACAATGATTCTCTTTTCCTTGACCAAGTTCTTCTTTTGCAATATTTTAGCCTCTTCATCCTCTGGGATAGGGATGTATTCTTTTACATATGAGTCCAATTCATTCTCTTCCAGGATTAACCCAATCCTATACTTCCAGGCTCGGAAGTTATCAGCCCCTTCAAACTTATCCTCAAGCTTGGTGTGGTGAGACATCTTAAAGAGTACTTCAAATGGAAATAGAAAAGATTTAGGTCTTACCACTTGAAATGCTGAAAACTGGATTTGGTCCCGGATAAGGGCTTGTCAGAAAAATCCTTAAAATTCAAAATGTGAATTTCAACTTTCTGAAAGGATAGAAAGATGCGCCTTAATGAGTTGATCAACCTGATGTATTCAGAATTTGAGATTAGCAAAGCTACACCCTTCAAAACTGTCTTTCTGTCTTCCCGGATTCACTAAGGAGGACCCTGAATTAGGGTTTGAGTTTCCCGGAGATCTACCCAGCCAAAAATCTTGATCCAAAGCTCTAAACTTCGATTTTTGCAAGGAGCTGCTAGCTATGTCTTCAGATTCCATAAATTCCTATTTTTGTGGAAACCCTAATTGTTAGGGTCAAATCTAAAAATGCTCAGAATTGAATTCTGATTGGACAGATAGATTCTCCTTGATGAGTAGAGTCAATATACTATACTGCTTTTCCAAAATATGTGGAGAGAAACCCAATAAACAAGAAACCCTTGGTTTCCGTCATTACACAATGTCTTCTTCTTAGGTTAGCTCTGATACCATGTTAAATTTTGAGCATTAATTCAATATACTCTAGGATCTTTACTGGGAGAATAACATGTACAGTATATCAATGCATAGCAATCATATCAAGCATGTCAAGCATCACAAGAATCAAAAGCATGAGAGACAAGAGACACAGAGTTTCCGTGGGGAAAACCCTAAGGTGAAAAACCCCACAACTTCCTCAGAGATAGAGAGAGCAATGGCTCAACCAAAGTACAACCAAAATACATTGAGATAGTCTCCTAGTAGCAGATGATTCTCCTCCTCATTAGTGCGCCACTTTCTGAGTGAGAGAAGTGTGAGTTTCCGAGTGATCAAATAGAGATCTCCTGATCTCTATTTATACTTAACCCGTTTGCCCAGTTACACTATGGGGCCGACTTGTCTAGCTAGGTACATCCACAATATAATATATATTTTAGGGCCGACCCCACACATGGTGTTCTAATAACCCATCGACAAGTACAGACACTTGTGACACTTGTCAATACACATGACGACACTTCCTTATAGAGGAATAACACATCTCGTATAAGGGTACAATAAATATATATGAAATACATAGATGAAATACATTCCGAAGTTACATATACATCAACATTCTCCAACGACTGTTATGGAGTTCCAATGAACCCCCATTATAATTAACATTTGTTTACCAATCCCTAATACATATACACTAAGGAAATATTCACTTGGAAGATAAATGACAACAATTAAATAGGAGTTTCTCTTGATGTCATCATCAACTTATGTCCACCTCGTTGATAACGTTGACCTTCAATTTTCTTATAACTCTCTAGACAATTTCTTATCCTTGGGTTAGGGATGCAAATAACCTCTCATCCTCTTTACTCTTCACTCTCCACATTATTCTCCCCAGAAAAAGAGACGAGATATCTTCTCTATTGTAGGAAGATTGGACATAACAGAGAGGATGAAAATGATCTAGAGGATTTGAGACATATCTCATTCAAATATTCTCAAGGAGATTCCAAGGAAAGTAAAGAGAAGGGTAAGGATATTAGTTCCAGTGCATCATTTACTCAGCCTTTGAAGTTGTGGAAACTCGAAATTGGTTATGAGGAGCAACCAAACATCACAACAAGATCCAATCAATTGTCAAAATTTAGATGACACGCGAGTGGGTTGTAGAAAGGCATCACCGTAGCCTTTCTACTGAAAAGGGCCAACCACGTGAAGGTGGAAGCTCTTATGGCCCCTCTCCCCTCGTCACATCACTCTCAATTCCCCATACCCAATACATGTACTTGAAAAAAAAATTACGTGCAACTTCATGCATATTTCATCATAAACAAACATCTACCATTCATTCAATAAAGGATAACATTCATTAAACCATTGTTTCATTCAGTCAACACATTCATTCAATAAAAGATAACATTCAATAAACCATTCATTCATTTAGTGAACACATTCATTCAGTGAACACATTCATTCAGTGAACACATTCATTCAATAAAAGCTAACATTCAATAAAAGCTAACATTCAATAAAGGTAACAGTTTACTACACTGAATCATTAAATCATTATACCATTCATTCATTCACGAGGCCAAAAATAATGGACGACATATTATTATAAAAAATAATTAGACAATATTTTTTCAGTCACTTCTTTTTAATTCTTCTTCTCTTTACAAAATCTCTAAGAAAATAATCTTCTGGAACTTCTCCTCCAGTTCTTGGTTCTTCATCAGCTTGTAGTGATGTCTGCATCCTAGAGTACTCGCGACATGGATGTTGCGGCAAGGGGTTCGGATTTGCTGCAACAATGTGAAAATGTTGCATCGATATATTTTGCTATTATAATGACAAGTATTTCATTTAAAAAAAACATTACAAAGGTGTTTTTTAACCTGTTGTGGCCACATCATGTTCTTCATTTTACTGTCCAGGCTCAACTTGTATAGTGTGACCCTCTACATGCTCTGCAGTTGAAATATGGAGAAGTACAATTAATGTTCATCGTCTGCAATGCTATATATAAAATCGTAGCATATGAATAAATTCATTACCAGGATTCGAAGCCTAATATTCGATTTGTGTTGTCCCTCCTCGACATTAAGGGGATCATTGCTTTCCTGCTCAAAACAGAGTCAATATTTTATGTCAATTATTTATAACGAATAGATTGCACAAGTAATAAATCTTCATTAAACTATATAGATTTTGTATACCTGTGCACTAGATGGATCAGTACCAGAAGACTTTGTTTGCCCAGACAAGCTTTTTCGGCGTTCAACAACAGCTCCAAAGCCATGCTAGAAGCTAAGCTTCAAGACTTCCTCAGTGGGAAATTATTTGAATCGGTCGCATATTTGCATAATGTCGTTAATTTACATTTTGCGGTGCAATAAAAGGAAAAATAATTTGCAATTTATTATTTGGATGCATTATTGTTTTTTCAAAACTTACAATTCATGCCGCCAAATTGGAATAACCACCAGGCCCAAGCTTGTGCTGACCAATTTTTTCCAGTCTTGCCTTTGTGGCCTTTGATGTGTGTTGATCTTTAATCCTTTCTCTCTGGACAGACCCGGGCTGGCGGTAATCTTTTAGACCAACAGAACCCTTAGCTCACTGGCCCTTTCGGCAACAGGTCGCAGAAGCAACCTGAAGTCTCACCCGAAGTGATTCTAATGGGAGGCAGAAGACTCAAGTGTCCTCAGCCAAGTTCCGAGGCATCCAGGGTGGTTAAACCCTCCTTAACCCCTTTCACAGAAGCTGTCTATCTCATTCCATTACTCCGGCTACGCCTCTGTCTTATCGCGGTATGCAGGGAATGCGATAAGTCTTTCCCTATGTGAAACCGTCTAGCGATACCCAAGATATCGTAGGTGCGATATCTTCCCCTTCTAGTTCCTGCGGCAAGCGAACTTTGACCGCTTCCTGGGTTAATAGGTGGTCTTAGCTATCCTTATCCTGGTACTGCAGTTAGCAACAACATTCAGCCTACAAGCCTAACCCTCGCTAATGAACTCGACCCTTGATATCTCGCAACACGTAACTAGGTAGAACATTACTTTGCGCAATGTCTAAATAAACCATTCATGCCTCATATTCAGTTCTTACTCGCACATTAACCTCTGTTTAACAATTATCTAGTTCGCAAAGAGGTTAGCTATGATTATCGCAATTGTTATACATCATTCAGAAGTTAACTGACGACCATGTACATTACTTATAACAGATTGAAGCATTCATATATATAGCACAAACACGTGAATGAGATCAATGGCTACACAATTACAATAGTGCTACTTAGATAAGCACATTGATACTCCCGGGGCAAAGACTACGCCCAGGGGAACTGCGGTTCTTGCTTACAACTCTGGGGAATAAACACAGCTCCGTTCCACTCTTTACAACAGGGGTCTTCTGGGAAACTCCACCTCAGTGGGAGCCCTTCTCTATAGACCTCTTTTCTCTTCTTGCCTTTACAGTGCACTCTCTTCCTCTCGCAATCCCTGCGGATTGCACTCTCTCAACAGGTCGGCCCTTGTCGTCTCAGGGATGTTCAGGCTTGCAACAACAAAAGACTTGACTAGCATCTACCTGATGTCTCTATCGCTATGTGGCCAACCCCTTATCCTATAAAAAGACTACTATATATAGATGGCCCGAAGGTCTCATCGCAGTTACAAAACTGTGGGCCTTATCCCAACAGTGACTCAACCCTAACCACTTACAGTCAACTGGCTGTACTTCCATGGCCGCCTTCTGTCTCGTCGCCGCTTCCTGCAGTCCTTAGTCTTTAATGCATCGGCCCGTCGCTTCTTCTTGGTTCAAGCAACGCTGACTGTGGTCCTTCTTCTTTAATGAGGGTAGCTGAACCCTCTCTTCATCTCCGGCGCCTTTATTGCGGTGGTTGAGCTCTCCCTTCGGTCTCTTCTTTGTACCACATGCTTGACTTTTCTGTACCTATCGCCGTGATTCCCGCCGGAATTTGTGCTACGGTGATATCTTTGTCTTACCGCCAAAATTGGTACTTTCTCTCCAAAATTAGTTATCCTTCCCAAAATTAGCAGCTTCCTAAATGCTGCGGAAGTTCTCTCCAACAACTCCCCTAACACTTACTTGTGGCTCGTCCCCGAGCCACTTGCAACAACAGCCTGATTCATCTGCCTAAGCTTATCCTTTGCTGCTCGTGAGATTGCTGCGAATTGTGCCTTAAGCGCTTTAATACTTTCATCCATGTGTGTTACTTCTTCCTGCGCTGCGCTGAGCAGCTCAGCGGTTACCAAGGAGTCCTCTGTGCCCTCAATGACTCCTTTACTTGAGGTGAAGCTTTTCACCTTTTGCTCCAGTTCATCAACCAGATGTGCGATTTTGCTTTCATGCGGGCTAACTTCGTTAGCCAGGTTGATCTGCTGTTCTCTGTATTTCTGCACCTGCTGCTGAATTTGTGTGATTTCTCCTTTCTTTCTTATCTTCGCAAGAGCACTCAAGCCCTTGTACTCTTCTTCAGCTCTTGATATCGCATCTTCATAGTGCTTAATGTGCTGATCGAGCTCGGCTTTCTGTGGGAGCTCCTCTAGCTCCAGCCATGTCTTTGATGCATCCTCCAGGATGGCCTCTGCTGCTTCCACCCGACAGTGCATCTGTGTCTGTACAACTCTGAAAGCTTGCACTCGTGCTTCTTGGATCTCCTCTGGAGTAGGTGGCTTATTTGCTTCTAGTGCAGCAATCCTTGCTTCGTATTCTTCCTCCATCTTTCTCTTCTCTTCATCTAGAGCCTTTGCTCTTTCCGCTATTTTTCTGATCTTTTGAGTTATTTCTAACTCAGGCCTGATATCGCACTGCGGAAGCTCTGCTGCGATATTCTTTAAAACAAGAGAGACATCCTGCTCTCGCTGAACATATTGCGTCAACTGGGCACTCTCTGCCTCATGCTGCGCAATGAGCTGCACATTGTCGTTAGACAGCAAAACATTTTGCTCATATGTGACTTGTTCTCTGTGCCTCAGCTCCGTGCCTATCTGCTGGAAAATTTCGTACAACTGATCCATAGGTACCTCTGGTAGGTTCACCTCAAGAGGATGAACCATCTGCACTTCCATAGGTACAGGGAACTTAATACTTCCCGGCGGTATACGAACAATGTTCGTGCGGTCCCTTGCAATGCTTTCTTCTCTGCTCTGCGAAGGGGGCTGCGAACTTTCTGCGACTGTAGTTGGAGCTGGCTGAATCTGCATGGAAGCAGTCTTCTCAGTGATTGCCTTCAACTCTCGCAGTTTGTTGTCGAGGCTGATGCGCATACGATCCTGCGATGACTGAATCGCAGCGAATTTATCCCGCATCTTCTCCTGTATTCGGCTGGCGATGAGATCATACTCATCTTCTGTCATGACTGGTGCCTGCGGTTCGTCGGAAGTAACCGCCTTTGTTCTCTTCTTCTTTGCTCGCACCGGAGAAGGGCCTTCAATAGCCTTTCTCTTAGAACCCATTGGTTCTTTCTCTTTGTCTTTAGGATCTACCTCCTGAACATCTTCTGGATCCTCAGCTGGGGGATCAACTGGAACTAGGCCAGAGGATAGATCATCATACATTTGTTTCATGTCCTCGTCGAAACAGTTCTTAATGGTATCTTCGACCTGCTGGATTTCCATGCGATATGGGCCGGGGGCCCATTCGTTATGTTTCCTGAATCCTTTGGGTCTGATGTAGGTTTTATCCCTGTCGACTTTAAATTCCAGCTTGGACTGATAAAGATCAACGACCGGCGAGTCGACACGCGGAATCGTTGCGACGGATTCAAGCAATAGCGTATAATATTCATGGAATACCATTGCGTTATTCTTGTGTTTCTCTGGGTGACTACTCGCCCAAAGATTGGAGTACCTCGACCCTCTGCACGCCCCTGGCGGCAGTTGTGGAAACTGCGAATTGGGCGGCTCTTTCCATCCAATGAAAGCCATAAGGATCAGCAGCCACGAGAAGTGGAAGCTGTGAAGTGGATCCTGCTGCGCCTGCGCACAGTCTTGAAAGAAACTATTTAACAAAAATAAACTCCAGTTGTAAGGTTTACCGTTTATGACTTCGATCGCTAGGCGGATAACTGAGCCTGTGACCTCCTTCGGCCTCACCTTGAGAAGGAGTTTTCCGGCCAACAGACTAACAGTAAACCGCAAGGCGTCATCCTGTATTGAATTGACATCGTAGGCGCGACCTCCTCTTTGCAGCTTATACTCCGCAACCTGCTTGGTTGAGAGCCTGGTATCCTTTGTGGCGCCATCAATATTTATCTGGGGGTCGAAACCAGTCTTCGACAGACCGGTAATGCGGTGAATGAGGTCAACATTGACATCTATTCGGTTACCCAACCATAAGTAACCGCCATGCACGCATGAAAGTAGCGTCCGCACCACAGCATTGACCTCCGGGCCCCGTCCAAAGTGTGGAATCTCCAGGAGATTGAGCAGTCCCGACGGTACTAAATGGCTTACATGGTCCATGGGGATGAACTCATCGTGCTGTGTCCTTGGGTTCCTCTGAATCGTCATATAACGATCGCGGCGGAATTGTGGGTACAGCGTATAATCTCTCAGATTATAATCAGTAAACTTAACAGCATGCATATTCCCCCACAAGTTACCTTCTTCCTTCACTCGGTTATCCAGCGGCGGGAGTATGAGTTCATATTTAAAGTCTCTTGGAAGGACGATCGCTGGCGCATTCTCTACTCTCGGTGGGAAGTATATGGTAGTGACTGTAACTTCTTCCGGAAGTTCCTGCTCCGGTTCTTCTGACTCTGTGCTATTCAGGGTCTCGCTACGTTCCATATTAGCTAAGGTTCTCGGCGACTGGCGTATGGTCGAAGAGCCAGCAGCAATTTTCTTTCCTTTCTCCGCCACAACTGAAGTCATAGCGCACTCAATTCCACCCCTTTGGAATCTCTGCAACACGTCTTCGAGAGGCTCGTCTGGCGCGAGGCGCCTTCCCCTGTGGTACTCTGGACTTCCTATGATTGCTAATCTTAATGCAAATCAGAGTCTGCAACTGTTTCTAGTTTCCCTGTTCGGAACTCTGCTAAGAATACGCTTGGCTCGGCTCAACTGCGCTCAACTCTTTTGGTGAAAATGACTAAGTAGCCCCGTGCTTTGAATAGAACGTGTATTTATCATCAGGCGGAATTTCAAATGGCAACGGACCAGTGACTGGACCCGTTGGCGGTATTTAATGCATAGACAAGACAGCACCCCGCGCCTATTTATTGCAAACACCGTTTGAAATTTCGCTGGGAAACTGTGCGCCGGAGTGATGTCGCATCGGATTTTCCAAATCTAGCAGAATCGTCGTACTGCTGCCAAATCTTAGTACAACAGATACTTGTCAGCCGTGCAGTTAATGCTTGTCAGATGGCGAAGTGACTAGCCCTCTGATCAATTCAAAATTTGATATCGCATCAATCTGTTTTCTGTCCTCTGCGATACGATATCGCATCGTCTGGAAGTGGAAAGTGCCAAAAACTCGCCTCTTATCAGAATTATCGCAACCACCAGGAAAACTGGCTGCGAATTCTTATCTGAAGCATTTCCCGGTGTAGACTCCTTAGGGTGCGATGCTTCATTTCAACTACACTGAGCATCTGCACCATTTGATTCCTTCCTGGGCTAGGGCTAGGAGGTGGCATGGCCTTCGCGATACAGCTTAAGCCGACTGCCATTGATCAGGGTAGGAAGAAACTCCCCACTCATAGTACAAAGCTGTATAGCACCTCCATCTGTTATTTGCTGGATTTGATAGGGTCCTAACCAATGAGTTTTGAAT
Organism: Larix kaempferi; assembly: GCA_027924585.1. Lineage (NCBI taxonomy): Eukaryota > Viridiplantae > Streptophyta > Pinopsida > Pinales > Pinaceae > Larix > Larix kaempferi. Next base: position 2,763,235 of record BSBM01000182.1, on the reverse strand, counting down.
TTTCCAGGGAACTTTATAAACTTACTGTCATAAAGGAGTACCAAGTCTCCAAGCTGAAAGATTTTGTTCTTGATATGCCTATCATGCCAAGCTTTTTCTCGTGCTTTCTGCACTTTTTGATGGAATCCTGCGATAAATCTGTCTTCCTCCAGATTGAGCAGCTGTGCCAATCTCTCCTCTAAAGTATCAGAATCAGCCATCTCTGTAAGCTGAGCAATCCTTAGACTGGGTAAGATGTATTCCATAGGCATAACAGCCTCTTGTCCATATACCAGGCTGAAAGGTGTGTGCCCTGTTAGTTTCTTACACGTGGTCCTGTAAGCCCATAATACAGCATTAACTCTGAGGTCCCAGTCATCCCTTTGACTGTTACAAATCTTTGTAAGAGCATGTTCTAATATCTTATTGAAAGCCTCCACCGTACCATTGGCTTGAGGGTGGTAAGGTGTACTCTTATGGTGTTGTATTTCAAATTCCTCTGTCAAGGCTTCTATGGTGCTATTCAAAAAATGTGTGCCTTGATCACTCATCAAAGTCACTGGGCATCCAAATCTAGTGATGATGTTTTCAAAAAGAAATTGTGCTGCTGTAGCAGCATCACAATTCCTGACTGCTTTTGCCTCAGCCCACCTGGTGAGGTATTCCGTTGCTGTAATTATATATCTCGCACCAGTTCGTTTTCCTGGGGGGTTAATAGGACCCACGAAGTCTATGGCCCACTTATCGAATGCGCGTAGCGTTATCTGTGGTCGCAACGGCATTTCATCTCTTCTGGAGGGCTTTCCTGTCCTTTGGCAGATATCGCATGATCTGCAAAACTCTTTACTGTCTTTATGTAATGTAGGCCACCATAGTCCTGCTTCTAGGATCTTCTGAGCGGTAGGCTTCCCTGCGAAATGGCCTCCTGCGATGCCCGAATGTGCTTCCTTAAGAATGGTCTGTTTCTCGTGGGGCATAACGCATCTGCGCAAGATTTCATCTGGTCCTAACTTATAGAGGTGTCCTGCAATCAGGGTGAAGTCTGCTGCTTTCACCACTAATTGTTTCTTTTGTTGCTTGGTAAACTCAGGTGGTGCCCACCCTGTAGTAAGGAATTGAATTATGTCTCCATAATATTCATCTGCGACCTGAATGGAGAACAATTGCGCATCAGGCAAGTTGTCCTCTAAATTACTTGGTTCTTCACCTGAGTCTAGCCTTGACAGGTGATCAGGTCCTGCATTTAGTCTTCCTGGCTTAACAATGATTTCGAAATCATATTCCTGGAACAACAATAGCCATCTGCATATTCTTCCCCCTAACACTGGCTTATTGACCAAGTACTTTAATGCAGAATGGTCGGTGAACATCTTGAACGGGGCACCCAATAAATAGTGCCGAAATTTCTGTAAGGCATACACCATTGCTAACCCTTCTCTCTCTGTGGTGGTGTAATTCTTCTCAGCTGTCGATAGTCTCCTGCTCGAATATGCGATAGGGTGGTCAATACCCCATTCGCCTGGTTGCGTGAGAATAATGCCCAGTGCGATGCCAGATGCATCCACATGAACATGAAAAGGCTTGTTCCAATCTGGAAATACCAGAATAGGTGCTGTAACCATTTTTTCTTTTAGAGCGTCAAGACTCTTCTGACATTCCTCATTCCACTGAAATTTGATATCCTTCTTTAATAATTTCTCCATTGGTGCGGTAATCTTGGCATAACCTTTGATAAACTTTCTGTAATACCCAGTATGACCTAGTGTAGTTCTCAGCTGCTTTACTGAGTTAGGTGCTGGTAAATTGACAATGATGGCGATCTTCACAGGATCTACCATCAAGCCTTGTCTGCACACAATGTGACCCAACAACGTACCAAAAGGCGCACAAAATATACATTTTTTTAAGTTAAGGGAAATCTGGTGCTGTCTACATTTTTCAAACATTAATTGCAGGTTTCCTATGTGCTTCTTGACTAGTCCAAATACAGTCCAATCATCAAAATAAACTTCTAGAAATTGATGGATGTATTCCTTAAAGACAGCAACAACTACTCTAGAAAAAATTGCTGGGGCATTCTTAAGACCAAAGGGCATTACCGTATACTGAAAGGAGCCCCATTCTGTCGCAAATGTGGTCTTGTGCCTGTCGTCTGGATGGATTCTTATCTGGTGATAGCCTGAAAAGCCATCAGTAAATGAATAGATTTCTTGTCCTCCAACATTGTCTAAGACTTCATCAGTGAATGGTGTCGGAAATGGGTCATGCAGCGATGCATCATTCAGTTTGCGCAAGTCGACACAGATCCTGATGTCTCCTTTTGTTTTCTTTTCTTGTACTACCATGGGACTAACCCACTCACTTTCTTCAACAGGTTCGATGATGCCTGCTGCTAGCATCTTATCTATTTCATCTTTTACTTTTTCTTTATACCGCGGATTCAACCTGTATGGACGTTGCTTAACCGGCTTAGCGTCCTCCTTAAGCGGTATTCTCATGACTCCGAGGTCACCCACTATTCCCTTCATTTCTGTAAAGTTGGTAGGAAATAGGTCCTGATACTCATGTAATAGGTCTGTGATTTGGCCAATTGTCTCATCATCCCAATAATCTCCAATAGAGGCAAACTTAGGGTCTGTTTCTGTGCCAATATTGCTCTTTCTAATCTTGATTGGTTCTGTTACAGCTGGGATTTCTAAGTGCGGGCCTTCAACTTCACGTGTACCTTCTGTTTCTGCGATATTGATACTGCGAGGATCTTCATCCTCATCGCTTGAGTCTTGTGCGCAGTTGTAACATTCTAGTGCATGTTCCATCTGGATAGCCCACTCGGGTTGCGAATCCGCTGGTAATGGGCAATCCTCAAATATTTTAGTCTTTATGATCTTCAAGGCCCGATCAATGCTTGGATGCTCAGATTCAAAACTGAACGTGACCAAAAAGTTTTCAATCATAGTAGGCCATGAGATAGTTCTTTTTCTTAGCTCTGTTTCTGTATACCAATTCCGTGGAACTGTATCCAGTGTGTGGATAAACAAATGAACCCATTCTTCTGCTGGAATTTCTAGCCAACTCTGTTCACAGTTCCTAATGTGTGCTCTGGGATCACTCTCCCCTGTATATTTCCGCTGTGTAGAGTCTCTTTCTTTAGAGAATCTAATGCGCATCAATCTCTTACAATCATACCATGATGCGATATGTTCCTTGTGTGTGTACCACCATCTTGCAGGTGTGGCTCGAACTGCAAGGTCAAAAACCTCCATCCTCTGCTCTTGAGGAATCTCTTGTTCAAACTGCTGCAAAAAATCATTAACATCTGCTAATCCATCAAAAGTTGGAATATACCTGTTTTCTGTCCCAATCCATCGCAGTGATTTAGTCATGAATGCGCATCTGCGGATAGAAACTTCGTGGAGTCTATTTTGCCAATTCTCTAAGCCAACATCTGAATCTGATGTGCATGAACTATCACATCTCCAGCTGATATGTCCATCAGCTGTAGGATCAATGTAATCTGTCTGATTAGAAGTCATTTGGTACAAATTTTCCATGTTATGCACCTCCTCTTCTGCTTTGATTGGCTCAATGTAGCGAGGACCCTGTAAAGGGTCTAATGGTGCGATGACCCGGACTTGAGCATCTTCAAATGTCATCTGCCTTTTCTTTAAGTTGATAACAGCCTTGTTATCAAAAGCCCAATCAATACCTAATAGAGCTGGATAGGGTTTGGTGTCACCAATAATTTCTATGATCTCAAAATCGGCATATGTGTGAACTCCGTCGATGTCCACTGGGACATGCGATAGGCGACCCATCGGTGATATTCTGTGCTGATTAGCTAGTCTGAGATGGATAGGGGATCTGCTTAGTTTTGGACTTCCCATCTGTTCCCATGTCTGTTTAGTCAAGACATTTACTTCTGAACCTAAGTCTAGGATAACCTCATCCATTTCAAATAGTCTGATCTGCGCTGTGAGCCTCATCTCTCTTCCTGTCCTTGTATGGCCCATTATATGGTGAATGGTGCGCTGTGTATTGCTCACAGAAGGGCTCTGTTGACATTGGTCAATAACTTTCTGAAGTTCCTCTACAGCTTTCCCATTTCTTAGAAGTTTCAAACAACTCTGCAAGAAGGACTGTACACTCCCGGTCAATTCCTCTTCGTCACATCTTCCAGATGTGCTAGCCTGTGGTATCTGCGTAGTACTAACATCCTGCGGTGGTTTCCGTGGTATACCCTGAGATGGTAATAATAGTGATCTGGGCGGTGTTTGTTCAGCAAAGGAAGTCTTAGTTTGTTGAAATGCCTCCTTATTCTTCTGTAGATCAAGTGGGATAGGTTTTCCTGGAGCTTTGCGCACCCACTGCGTTCCTGTCATTTTTTTCACGTCCTGCGATATGTTGCTTGTGGAGAGACCACTGCGAGTTACAATATTGACCCGTGGTTCGGTTTCGTTCTGCTCAGCAGCGATAAACTGGATAGTCTGATTGGTTGCTGGCTTGGCGTCCTTGATCTTAGCTATCAGTATGGGACATTCCTCTATTGTGTGGTCATAAGATTTACAATACTTGCACGTTGTAGTAGGGTTCTGACAGTCCCTAGCGTAATGTCCTGTGCCTCCACAGTTATAACAGGTGATAGTTCCACGGCCACGGCCAGGTTCATAGCCTCCTCCGCGTCCTCGGCCTCTGAAATTTCCTCCACGGCCTCCCTGATTCGGATCAGTTTGTGCACGTACTGCTGGTCCGGATGCTTCTGACTGAACTCTGTAGAGGTCATGCTTCCTTTCTATCATTAACTCATAAGCTCTACAATTATTTTCGTCATGTCCCACAGATTTACAGAAGTTGCAATATAGGTTCTTTGGTGTCTGCACATATTTCTGAAGGAGAGGGCATTCCTGAGGACTGTGTCCTCTGGTTCTACAAATCTCGCACCATGGCCCCTGGTTCTGCATCAACGGGTTAGGAGCTCCACTGGCGATATAGTCAGCAAAGACAGGGCAGTTATCCTTACTGTGTCCCTGCGCTTTACACTTAGTACACCAAATTTCATGCGCAACCTCCTTTCCTTTCTTAATTTCATGCAGCTGTAAGGTGAGGTTAGCTAGCTGATTTTGCAGATTAGTGATACCGGTGCTAGTTTCTGCTAGAGGTGAAGCCTCTAGTTTCATTGCCATTTCTAATGCTTCATCTTGTGTATTTAATTTCTGTTGCATTAGCGGAAGTCTGATGTGTGGTAATATTGCTGCGATAAACCATTCTTTGTGCTGTTGAGGCGCAAGCTCAAAGCTTACCTGATCAATGAGGGTCTTGAATCTCTGGTCAAAATCCCAAACCGTCTCCGTAGGCAATTGTTTAATATCTTTAAGTTCTGCTATGCATTGTGACTCGGATTTAGGTTTTTTAAACTCTTTAATCATAGCAGTTCTAACCTGTGCAAGCGTTCTGTTATGGCCAGTGGTATACTTCATATACCAAGTTAATGCTCTTTCTCTAAATGTGGTGGCCAGCTGGACAAGCTTGACATTATCATCTTGTATTTGCTTAATGGTCCATATGGCTTCGCATAAGAACCAGTGTTGCTCAGGGTCCTCCGACCCTGTACCTTTGAATGTTGGTAGCTTCATATCATCTCCCATTCTGTTTCTAGATGGTGGGTTCTGGTTTGCTGTATGACTACCACTCGGCTGTGTAGATGTGGAGGGTGTAGCGGTAGTATTCGCTGTATAAGAGCTACTGGACGGGGTTCCTGCGGGATTATTCTGAGTTCCGACTGGCTTTTGAGGAGTCCTAGGGTTCTGACTCTGCTGTCTCGGGTGATCTGAGCTGTCTTCTTCAGAAGAAGATGAATCGTTGACTCTATATCTTTTACCACTACGTGTATGTCCAAGATACTCGTAATCACTTTCAGAGTCTACTGACATTACAATATCATGCTACTATTCATCTGAGAGTATATCCAGTACTCCTTTTTCATATAGTAATTGCTTAATGGACAGACTTAGAGAATTTAGGTACTTACCGCGATAACCCTTGAAGAAGTACCGTTCTGCTGCGCTGAAACTCTTTCTCTGATCAACCGCGAACTCTGTGATGAAGCCTTCCAGCAGACTCGTAAGCCAGAAGTCTACTGCGCGTGAGATGGGGTTATCGACACCTTTCAAGGTCTGAATCAGCTCTGCTGTCCAGACAACTTCTCGACTCTTCTTGACACCGCTGTTGTCAACAAGCTTTGATAACCAACCATATAACTCAATAGCATAAGTTACGAAGAATATCTCGTGAAGATCTGTAAAAATGTGCTTCTGTAGCCAAGCCTCAGTGCTCAGTCTAGGATTCTTGTTTTCTTTTGCAGCAAACTCTCTTTCTTTTGACTCAACCCACTGGTTAAGTTCTTGCTTGGTAGGATGCCAACAGAACATCAGCTCAATGTGTTCAAACCGGCAACGGAACCATTTGTTGATCTTTAATCCTTTCTCTCTGGACAGACCCGGGCTGGCGGTAATCTTTTAGACCAACAGAACCCTTAGCTCACTGGCCCTTTCGGCAACAGGTCGCAGAAGCAACCTGAAGTCTCACCCGAAGTGATTCTAATGGGAGGCAGAAGACTCAAGTGTCCTCAGCCAAGTTCCGAGGCATCCAGGGTGGTTAAACCCTCCTTAACCCCTTTCACAGAAGCTGTCTATCTCATTCCATTACTCCGGCTACGCCTCTGTCTTATCGCGGTATGCAGGGAATGCGATAAGTCTTTCCCTATGTGAAACCGTCTAGCGATACCCAAGATATCGTAGGTGCGATATCTTCCCCTTCTAGTTCCTGCGGCAAGCGAACTTTGACCGCTTCCTGGGTTAATAGGTGGTCTTAGCTATCCTTATCCTGGTACTGCAGTTAGCAACAACATTCAGCCTACAAGCCTAACCCTCGCTAATGAACTCGACCCTTGATATCTCGCAACACGTAACTAGGTAGAACATTACTTTGCGCAATGTCTAAATAAACCATTCATGCCTCATATTCAGTTCTTACTCGCACATTAACCTCTGTTTAACAATTATCTAGTTCGCAAAGAGGTTAGCTATGATTATCGCAATTGTTATACATCATTCAGAAGTTAACTGACGACCATGTACATTACTTATAACAGATTGAAGCATTCATATATATAGCACAAACACGTGAATGAGATCAATGGCTACACAATTACAATAGTGCTACTTAGATAAGCACATTGATACTCCCGGGGCAAAGACTACGCCCAGGGGAACTGTGGTTCTTGCTTACAACTCTGGGGAATAAACACAGCTCCGTTCCACTCTTTACAACAGGGGTCTTCTGGGAAACTCCACCTCAGTGGGAGCCCTTCTCTATAGACCTCTTTTCTCTTCTTGCCTTTACAGTGCACTCTCTTCCTCTCGCAATCCCTGCGGATTGCACTCTCTCAACAGGTCGGCCCTTGTCGTCTCAGGGATGTTCAGGCTTGTAACAACAAAAGACTTGACTAGCATCTACCTGATGTCTCTATCGCTATGTGGCCAACCCCTTATCCTATAAAAAGACTACTATATATAGATGGCCCGAAGGTCTCATCGCAGTTACAAAACTGTGGGCCTTATCCCAACAGTGACTCAACCCTAACCACTTACAGTCAACTGGCTGTACTTCCATGGCCGCCTTCTGTCTCGTCGCCGCTTCCTGCAGTCCTTAGTCTTTAATGCATCGGCCCGTCGCTTCTTCTTGGTTCAAGCAACGCTGACTGTGGTCCTTCTTCTTTAATGAGGGTAGCTGAACCCTCTCTTCATCTCCGGCGCCTTTATTGCGGTGGTTGAGCTCTCCCTTCGGCCTCTTCTTTGTACCACATGCTTGACTTTTCTGTACCTATCGCCGTGATTCCCGCCGGAATTTGTGCTACGGCGATATCTTTGTCTTACCGCCAAAATTGGTACTTTCTCTCCAAAATTAGTTATCCTTCCCAAAATTAGCAGCTTCCTAAATGCTGCGGAAGTTCTCTCCAACAATGTGTCTGACAACTTATGCAAGTATTGAAATACGTTATATGTTCCAAATTCGATATAGAAATCAATGATAATAAGATTTAGAATTACATTGTCGAAAGTATTGCATACCTCCCTGTGCCTGGTGTTATCTTTCCTTCCTTTCTCATACCCCTCTCCTTTGCATCATCCACTAGAGCTCTCCACTCTCTTGCTGGAATCATCGGAGGGCGCTCATACCTAGGGTTCCTTTCTAGGTGAACCCTATATTGGTCTGGGACAATCTTCATATGTTGTCCAGCCTTTTTCAGGACCGCGGTTCGATCGAAGGTCTCGTTGCCGAACAGGCCAACCAACCGATTAGTGAGCTCATCTTTTAAATTTTTTGGTTGTTTATCCCACCTTGTGTGGATGGTGGGCCCAAATATCTCCATGGACAAATCATTCATATTTTTATAAAAAACATCTTTTCCTGCAAAACGATCGTGCCATGATCATAATTAGTTGAAAACAAATGTTTTATCGGTATATTACAATCAAATTATAAACATTAACTTGATCAACGTATATTTACCTTGGATATTCTCTATCTTTATTGGGACGTGATCTTCATCCACCAAAAATGTTGTCTCGATTGTTCCCGTGCTAGTGACACAGGAAGATCCAGGAAATGCAACTTCGGCAATATCAATACTAGGAGGCTCGGTGTCGATCCCTTCTTTTGGACGATCTGGTGTGTGTCGGTCACTAGCGGCCGGTGCGCTCACAGCTGGGGTCCGGGGTTTTGCGGAACGTGTTGCTGACTGTTCAGTCGAAAACAATGGATAATGAGTTGATGCATGTGGATTCGTTTGCTCATGATGCGACGTCTCTCCATGAGCATTACTGGGGCCAACACCACCTTGCCGACTAGTGTGTGGTCTCAGAAAATTCTGTAAATACAAACCACATTTTAAAAGTTCACTATCATATAAAAGTGAAAATTATAAAGTTATAGATGAATTATATTATGATTCAATATTCCGCAATTTACTTGCAAGGCTTCAGTTCTTTGATTCAACATCGCAATCCTGGCTTGAATAGCGTATGTCTGCGGAATTTGGAATAGCAAACGAACAAGATCCGCACTAATGTTTTCCAAGATGTTCTGTATCACCTTAACCAGGTTTGTATCTAAACCAATTATGTTAGGATCAAAAAACATCTCAACCACTTCAAAATCTATTGATTGCTGTGATGTTGTTTCATACAGCGATTCATTGGTTTGCAACAAAAATATATAAAACACTACTGAGTTCTATCATGATAGATTCCTAAAATTATATTAACAAAACATATCTATCATGATAGATTCCTAAAATTACAACTAGGTTTACTTGATGCCTGGATGATGGTGTTGTCTGATCCACAGCTGTGGAGTTGCCTTGATCATCCGGTCCTTGCAAAAAAGAAGTAGAAAACATTATCATAACGAAACCAATATACACACGAAAAATACATAACAAAATAAACATTATGCTACGTATTATATTGGTACAATTCTAATGAATTATACATGTTTCCTCAAGGATCATGATCCAATCATCAGATCAATGATCATAGGTGACCTGCCCCAATCTACTAATAGGGAGGTTCCCCTTACAGAACCCTAAATAAAAAACATAGAGAAAATTACCTACACGAATCGAAAATACTTAATGAAAGAATTAATAACAAAACATTTTGATGTATAATTTAAATTGTACAATTACAATCATGTTTACGTATTTCCCTGAGGATACTGTCGTCTGATCAACAGTCGGGTGGATTCCCTGATCAACGTTCTGCATCAAATATAGATAACATTATATAAACCAAACTAATCTACTAATGAAAAAACAAAGAAACTTTTTTTTCTTATTATATTTTTACTATTAAAAAGATGTATACCTGCTCCCTCGAGGAATTTGTACTCCTCTGACCATCTGCTGGTAGGGATTTTCCTCGATCACTAGCCTGCAAAGTAAATATAGAAAATTTAAATGAAATGAACTAACGAAAAATCCTTAAGATGTTAAATTCATTAATAAAAGGTTGGGTAAATTGTTAGATTTACCACTCCCATAGTAACCTTGTCTGTATCTACTCGATTCAAATTGTAATTGATAAGCAACTCTTCCCCTACAGATATTGATTTAATGGCACATACAAAAACACGGTTTCCTTCACGCCCCTCAAATTCGTAGTTGGGTTTCGTAATTGTAGACCTTGGTGGTGTACTGTTTATAAACCCCGCAATATTCCCTGTGGCCTTTGGCCTTCTGTCAATGTACAACGTTGCTCCTTTATTTTGATCTTTGTATTTCATCTATAAATAGTTTGCTGACAATCCATATCTACGCATACTTCGTGTATATTGGACCAGACGCATACAATATTTGTAGTTGTAACAGGGTCCAACAAACTCCATCAATTCTGTACATTTGTCGTAACCGACCTTTATGCCATCCATGCAAAACAACCCCAATCCATGTAATGATGATGGTGCAATTCGATATATCCTCTCGTTCACACAAAAATATGTGTTCAGTTGAGGAAGATCCTTGGGTACCCATTGTTTCACTATATGTGTGTACCTCAAGGGCACCTCGATGTCGCCTATTGTCTCATCATCATAGGAAGATGACCCCCCTTCATCGAGAAAAAATTCCATGCGTTTATGGAATTTTCTTTTGATCTTTTGACATCTAGTTGATAAAACTCTTGTAGACCTACTAGATGTCTCACTTTCCTCTAGCCTTCCTAAACTCCCCTCACTTGAGGAAGACGGATCTGAAAAATACCTGTTTGGTTCTCCCTGCACCATGGGAAAAACGTTTAGATAGGACCTCAAGGCACAACACCTATTAAATGGTGACGTGTAGCACCTTTTATAAGGTGACTTGTACTGCATTCCCTTTCTCAAAATGTAGGCATTCAAGTGATGAGGAAGAGGATCACTTTATCTTTCTTAGGAGTTGAAATTCATGCAATTATGAGCTATCTTTTATTTCTCCTTTGGGTCTTGAGTCCCATATCACACCATCTACCTAACTTTGTCGTCATGGCCCTAACTTTGTCCCATATTTGGGTCTTGAGTCCCATATCACACCATCTAACTAACTTACCATACTAGAAGAAAACAAAAATGATGATATTGTGGATTGTATGCAAATATTATGTAAATATTCATGCCCTAAGTTACAAATGGCCAAAACCCAATGCTATGGGACTATGTGAGGTGATATTGTTAGTTTAGGATAAGTGTTCGTTCAATCCCCTTGGGACTAAATTTGTCAAGGACATTTTTGAGTAATAAGAGAACCATAAACTATATTTTCTCATTCGATGTCATCAAAATGTATTGTATTGAGTAATAGATACGTTGATACAATGGATGGGAATTCCAATGAAAAAAAATGTAGAAGAAACTCATAGCTGATTAATGATCCTCCTATACATCTCATAATCGAATTCATTTGTATCACCATCACTAGCACTACCATATTGCTCTCCTTCCTCCTCCTTCACCTCCTTGTATCCAGTCCAATATTTGCATATAACTATTCTGAGGGATCCCCAATTGGATCACCATCATCAAAAGTGATTGGGTATAGGAATGGTGCAGTAAGATCCAAGTTTCCCAAATCCTACTCAATTATACTATCCAAACCCATATCGATAGGAAATACCTCCATCTATGTCCTTCCCTTTGACCACTCTTCCCTTTTCCTATATATAAGATAAAGGTTTCTGTGAACATACATGAATACCTCTTCTCTCTTCTCTTGACTATTCAAGATGGTTTTTTTTCAAAGTGTTCACGTTATCATATGTGCACCAATTCCTCTTGTAACAAAAGGATGATCTAACCTAAGAAAGGAACCTTGTGATGACTTATTGTAAAAGAGTGTATGCTACCCCATGTGTTTCCCATTAATCATATGCCTTCTTAATCCAATGTCCCTATCATGTTGTAACATCTAAATCTGTCAATTTTAGTGGAAAACTCTACAAATCCATTCTCCACCTCTCAAGGATGGCTTTGAAAAAATATATCCTATTAAATGATGGAATTTGCATGATTTTCATTAAGTCACTCATCACTATAGTACTTGGTAATTGAAGGTGTATAATTATTTTCCCACCTAGTGCCAAGAATATCTCATATGTTGTTGAATAGATATTTGTTGTTGTCCCATAGTCAGGACACTTATTTTCCAAAATAATTTTCCTCACAAGTTCAATAGAGGAGTTCCACCCCTTCAATAACAAGTAATAATAAATTGTTTTAATTTACAAGAAAATAAATACGTGAAGATACTTACCTGGGTGTAGACGTTTCCTGTAATATACTCATAAGAGTTACTTTTAGAAATGACTGTGCCTCTTAGAGGCCAGTCAACTCTAGGAACCAAGTGACCTTATTAGAGGGTTAGTACAAACCATAGCGAGAGAGATTACTGGGCTATGGTACAATCAATCAAAGAAAGTCAATGACAGTCAAAAGGATCAGTACAGTCACAATAAAGATCAGCCCTTAATAAGTCTCGGCATCACAAATAAAAATCAACAAATATATATAACCAAAGATCAAGAACTACACACAAAATCTGAGCATACAAAAAAAATGTCAGTAAAAAAAAAAAATAACTTAAAAACTCAGTCCAAACTGCACATACAAAATTTTGGCCCTCAAAGATGAGCTGACAGTTAGCAGAATGACGCCAAAGAGACTCACGGCCTCCACATATGAGTACAAATAAGGGTAAAGCAAACCCTTAAGACCTCATGACCCTTACTAAAACAACCTGCAGAGACAAAATAGGGATCACGCCCGAGTCTGAGTGTCACAACCTCCTCAACAGGGAGAAGGAGAGCAGATCAAAAAAAACAATAGGCAGAAAGGTTACCATTCAAATCTCAATAACCTTCAAACTTCAAAGACAGATCTGGAAAATAAAAGATAAAAATAAATTAAAAAAAAAATAAATAAATAAATAAATAAAAAGTAATGTAGAATGTCTTAGGTGGGTACCAGGGTTACACAATTAAATAGGTGAGGGTACAAAGACCAACCAATAAGGTACAATTCAAAAAGAAAAGAGTGGGTATAAAGACTCATAACCATTTGGACTAAGGGGGTGCACCTCAATTGTGGAAAAACTACCATAGTACCCATAAGACCAAAAACATAAAAGGTGGTACAAATCAAAAGATAACTCAAGATGAGTAAAAGACCCAAAAGTTAAAAGGCAAGGTACCACAAAAATATTATCAACAAAATGAAAGAACCAAAAGTCAATCAACCAAGGTGGGGTACAACCAATCATCTCTCTCTGAAATGTACCAGTGTTCCATATAACCTGAAAGTCCATCATCACTGTAAAAGGAAAATTCCACATGGATGATGTGATCATGTGGTCCTTTAGACTACTCCTAAGGTCAAGCGTTAGTGGCTCCATCAAGGGGTGTCTAGTCCCTTGAGAAGACCATCTAACTCAACCATCTCAAATACCTAGGAGAAGAGGACATCGCACATCACCATATAATTGGTAACTGACCATGTAAGAGCTCAAAAACCCTAAAGCAATTGAGCATGCAGAAGGGGAGCTAGGAAAAGACAAGGTTCCCAGGCCAAAACAGAAAGCTCAAAAAACTGTACTAGGATCGGTGTCACAGTAAGCGAGCTGAAAAAAAAGTGGCAAGAATTCCAACAAGAAACACTAAAAAGAAAAAGACCCTCTAAAAAGGTGAAATAGCAAGCAAACTTCCTAACTAGGAGCTGGATACCTCGAAAAATTGTATCCTTCGCAAGGTGATGAAATCCAAGTCGAACAATATGAAATGAGAGACCAAAGTGGAAGGATATCCCTCTACCGAAAGGGATCCTGGGTAAAAGAACCCTAGAAGAAGAGTCACTAGGCTACCTCGTTCATGACACGTCGGGGAAGGTTAACTGGCACTTCTGTCTTTGAGCCCAAGTGTCACCTATACGGTAAAATACAAGGAAGACAACGGATAGATGTCCTCAGGTGCTAAGTGGAGTGTGGCATTCCACAAAGTCCATCCGGAATCAGTCCTCGCGGCTTACCCCCGAAAAAACGGGAGCCCCCCCCACAAACTGGTTAATGACCGTGTCAATAAGTACAAGAGTATTTTAGTACCCTAGAGGACAACAACTATGTATCAGATGAAAATGAAAAGGAGGAATTATTTGGATTCCTATTCCTGGTGTCCTACCTAACTACCAAATTCTTTTTATCCTTAAGCGAGGTTAAAGTGTGTTGAGTTAGGGAGATGAATTTTAATGGTTGTTGTATTACTCAGTCAGGTAATGGAAATGAAACTCGTGGTGTGATGACTGACTCAAACCATGCAAATGAGTATGAATCAAAATAAGCCTTTCCTTTCAATGAATACTAGCTAAGGTAAGGAGAGAGTTCTTCAATCAATGCAAGCACAAACATTTTCAATAAGATGAAAAAACCACTCAAAAATTTTCTTTTTTGAATATGCCAAACTAATGGTACTTCTTTCAAGATGGATCTGATCTACTACTGAATCTACTTCTAATGAGTATAACTATGTGACAAATAACAAACGAAGATATGCTTCCAAATACAAAATATTACTTTGATCTTTTCAACAAAAAGGGAAAGAGTGTCTCAAAAAGGTCTTCCAATATCAATTTTGATGAAATAGATAGAAAGATGCTACTTTGAAACAATATACTCTCTCAATAATGTAATCAAGGATTCAAATATACATGCTCATAATACCTTGACTCTTCAGAAATGAACAAACCTTTTGCAAACTATGGTAAGGAGGCAAATAAGCTAGTTATGATGTCACAAGACTCATAAAATACAAGTTCAAACAATGAATGAAACAAACCAAACACACTTGAAACTTTGCTAAGGGATGTCAAGATGATTGTGCATACAATATACAGAAAATGATGAGTATGTAGGTGCTAGTGAAGCAATGACCTAGTTCTCAAATGGTTCAAGGTGTCTACCAATGGATCTTGAAAATCAAGCAAAGAGAAGGCTTGGAGGCTTGGATTTCGCATTCATAAATTTGATGGCAAACTTCAAACTACGTGGTTCATTGTTGCAATAATATAGTATGATATTTTCACAATTTTATTTATTTTTAAATTTTTTATTGGTAAATATGCTTCTTATATTATCCCAAGAAAATAAAACATATGTACAAATGTATCATTTTACAAGCAAAATGGGTGGCAATATATGAAGGCCAAAACCATATACCAAAAGGGGGTGTAGGAGTCCTTTGCAATATCAAAATGCAGTAATAAAAACCATATGCCAAAAAAGTGCCCTAGCTTCAACATTGTGGAACATCACATAGATAAAAACCAACTATACAAAAGGCACCCCAAGGAATGAGAGATGATGATTGACATTGTCAGTACCAAAGTAAGGGAAGATGCTACCATAACCTCAAGATGCTACCAAAGTAAGCCACCATAACCTCAAGATGGTAGATACTTGTTGCTGGATTTTATTCTTCCTTGAATCTCTTCAAGAATGCACCCATAATTGTTAATTTAGTGTTGTTTACTGTTGAAACTATGCCCAAGAGTGCCCATAAATGCTCTTTACGCTTCCTTTCATTCTCAGTTCAGCCCAAAATCTGAGACGATGTGATGTCAATATTGTTTTCTATTGCAAAATATCATGAATGGACCGGAAATATACTTAGCATGCCCAGGTTTGGACAAACTGCTGATTTGGAAAGCCAAAACATGCACATGGACCCTTTAATGCACATCAATACACTTGGTTTTTAGGGATGATGCCACCGAAAATGTTCCAAAACTGAAAATATTGATGTCCTTGAAGGTGAAATTACACATAGAATTTCCCAGAAGTGCTTAGAATTGATCATTAGGCTAGTTTATTGTTGTCCACAAAATTTTGGTCACTGAATGATGGAAAAAATTCCATAGGTTTTCCCATAATTTCCTAAAAACAGGTTTTGAGACTGCTTCTTTCTACCTAACTGCCATACATAGGTGCATTTTTTACCTCAGACCAACATTGAGGAAGATTCTGTCTATTCTAGTGCATGTGTTTTCAATTGTTAAGATACAGTACATTGGCACACCTAACTCATATAATCCATCACTTAGAATTAGTGAGGAGTCCAATTAGTTAAAATCAAGTTTAATAATACTCAACTAATATTTATGAAGAGGTCTGAATTAAAACCCATAATGGGTTTTCTCTAGTTTAAATTGATTTGGTTTGTGTGAATCAATGCTTGTGAGACTGTTGTTATGTTTCTTTGATTGCTTTAGAAACCAAAGCAGAATCAAATTCTATATTACAATTTGTTTTGGGTTCCATTGGGAGATTTTTGGGTCCAATTAATTGTAGATAATGATAAGTCCCTCATGAAATATATTTACAATGATACCAGGAAACTTTTCATGATGAGGAATCACATTGAAGGCAACGAGCTTATTTGCCACCAACTTAATTACTTTGCATTGTATTGTTACACACTAATTGTCTTTGAAGAGTATGTTTGTGTGTCGTGAGTGGACAAAATCTAAATATGCAAAGACCACCACATATGGTATTCAAATTGGAAATCTTGGATATGTTGAGGTTTTTGGAGAGATGTTGGGGAAATGGTTACATTTATTGAGGCACTCAAAGGGTATTGCATATGATGGATAGTGAAAAAACCTTAGTGCATTACCACTGTGAGGCCAAGGATATGGTCAAGGAGGCCAATAGAGCCGCCCATGAAGGTGATGATGCTAAATACATGCTACTATGTTAACGAGGGCTTGGTTAGATGGTAAAGCGAGGGTGTTGTATACTCCTCATCAAAGGTTCAAATATCGTCAAATACATGTGTCACCCTTTTTTATTGGTTTTGCTTGTGAAGTGCCAATTTGTTATGTTTTAGGCTATGCTCACTCAAATGTCATAGAGGAGTGCAATTAGGGTGATAACATCCCCCCCTGCTGTTTTAGGTTAGGAGCATTTTGTATAGCCAAAATACACCAAGTTTTCTTTAACCAAAAGTTGATAAAATGATAAGATAAGAGAGAGAGTCAATGAGGGTGGATTTCCAATAAGACAAGTGGAGACCACCTATGAAACAATCAATAAGGAGGTGATTCTCATGATTTTTTTTTTCTGAATGAGGAAAAAAACCCATACATGTGAAATTGTTAAAGTATTGTACATTATCAAATCATGGAAAGAGACACTGCATTTAAATCATTTGAGAAAACAAATGTTGCTTACGTCATAGCTAGAGCTTAAGAGTATACATCCTGTTTCCACATGCACATAGGTCATTTACATTACCAACAAAGATGCATGGTTGATATGTGAGGGAACCATGGTGCCCTTGGGGAATGAGAAATGTAGGAGAATTGTAATGTACCAAGAGAGGTATCCAGAGAGGATAAATAATGTAATAATAGCTACCTAGGGAGGTACCCAAAGGAAATTCTTGACGTAATGTGGCCATAGTCATGGAATAAGGTCCACATGGTAGTTGATGGGTAATAAATAGGTCCAACAGGGAGTTATAGGGAATAATATAATAATGAGGGATAATTGACATAGTACTTGTTGATGTATTTGTAACTTCGGAAGATATTCACTTGTATATTACATTTGTAATTTATTGTATATCCAACATAGATGTATTATTCCTTTGATTGGAAGTGTTGTCATTTGTATTTGCAAGTGTCGCTAGTTACATTGTAAGTGTCGTCATTTGTATTGATGGGTTATTAGAACACCAATGTGGGGTCGGCCCTGGTTAGGTCATGTGGTTGGGTTATTAGACTTGATTAGCAAGTCGGCCCTAGTGAATTCCTGGCAAGTCAAGTCAATGTATAAATAGAGAGGTTGTGTCTCTCATTTGATTCATTCACTCACTTCTCAAGCTCACATAGCTAAGAGAGAAAGTGGCGTACTAGTGGAGGAGGAGGAGCATCTGCTAGAGACATCTTATTGGGTTTGATCATTGTGATATTGGTTTGTGGCTTATCTTATCTTTTAGGAAGTTGCAGGGTTTTTCACCTTCTTGGTTTTCCTCGGTGAAAATCTGTGTCTCTTGTGTGCTTGCATTATTATGTTTATGATTGATATGTTGTACATGTTATTCTCTTAGTGATCCTGAATGATAATGGAATGAAATTATCGAAAAATTAACATGGTATCAGAGTTGACCTAAGAAGAAGGAATTGTGTAGCTGCAGAAGCTAGGGATTCTTAATATTTGGGTTTCTCTCCATAGATCATCAAAGGGAGGAGGCTATATTGACTCTCCTAGAAAGGGCGCATCTTTTTGTCGAGACATAATTCAATTGTGAGTTGTTTCAGTTTTTGACCTAAAAATTAGGGTTTCTGTAAAAATTGGAATTTTTGAAATCCAATACCATGGCATGAAGCTCCTCTGAAAAATCAAAGTTTAGAGCTTTGGATCGAACTTTGTGGTTGGGTGAAGCTCTGGGAAAATCAAGCCCTAGTTTGGGGTCCTGTCTAGTGAATTCGGAAATCTCAAAATCAATTTTGAGGGGTGAACATTTGCAGATTTCAAATTCTGAGTATACTAGCTTGACCAGCTCAACAAGGTGCATCTTTCTATCCTTTCAGAAGTTTGAAATTCAAATTTTGAA
Organism: Larix kaempferi; assembly: GCA_027924585.1. NCBI lineage: Eukaryota > Viridiplantae > Streptophyta > Pinopsida > Pinales > Pinaceae > Larix > Larix kaempferi. The sequence continues at coordinate 2,744,564 of BSBM01000182.1, read as the reverse complement.
TTTTTAGGGTTTCTTTAACAAACCCTAATCCAGCTCCAGATCCAGTTTTCAGCAAATCAAGTGGTAAGACCTAAAACTTTCTATTTCCATTTTAAGTACTCTTTAAGATGTCTCACCACACCAATCTTGAGGATAAGCTTGATGGAGCTGATAAATTCTGAGCATGGAAATATAGGATTGGGTTAATCTTAGAAGAAAATGATTTGGACACCTACATAAAAGAAGAGTTTCCAGGTCCATAGGGAGATGAGGCTAAGGCCTTACACAAGAAGGACTTGGTCAAGGCTAAGAGAATCATTGTTGATTCTATAAAATACCATATCATACCCCATGTGTCTTCCCTAAAGACACCTAAGGAGATGTTTGACTCTTTGACCAAGTTATTTGAAGGAAAGAACATAAATCGAAAGATGACTCTGCGGAACCAATTGAAAGGGGTAAAGATATAGAATGGAGAGACCATCCAATCCTATTTCTCTAAGGTATCTCAAATCAAGGAACAACTTGAAGCTGTGGATGAAGTAGTGGAGGATGGAGAAATTGTCATGACCACCTTGAATGGCCTACCTAGGTCATGGGACTCATCAAGTGAAGATGAATATGTTCTAATCTCTACTCTCACAGGTACTATCTCTCATGGATGTGATGATTGGCTTATTGATAGTGGGGCTTCCAAACACATGAATAGGTTTAAAGAATCCTTTGTAGATCTATCTGAACATGAGTCACCTCATAAAGTGAAACTTGGGGATGACTATCAATATCCTATCAAAGGAAGTGGTGAAGCCTCCTACAAACTAGACTCTGGGAAGTATTTGAAGATGAAAGATGTTCTATATGTACCTGGGCTCAAGAAGAATCTCCTATCCATATCATTTTTGGATGCAAAAGGGATTAGAGTTGCATTTGTGGATGGCCAAGTACTCAGTGTGGCTAAAAGGTAAGACCATAGATGATGTAGTAGTGATTGGAGAGCAAGGGGGAGGATTATACAAATTGAAGGGACAACCTGAACATGCCATGGTACATGAATCCATGGAGCCAAGTGAACTTTGGCATAGAAGGCTTGCAGATGTGCACTATAGAGCACTACCAATTGCAAGCAAAGTTGTAGAAGGTCTTCCTGAAATCCAGTCTAAACATGAAGGTGTTTGCAAAGGATGTGCAAAAGGAAATAACACAAAGAAGGCATTTCCAAGCAGCGAAAGCAAAGCAAAAGGAATCTTGGAGATTATCCACTCCGATGTATGTGGTCCGATGTCATCCAGTTCTCTGAGTGGGTATGTATACTATGTTTCTTTCATTGATTATTTCTCTAGGAAGAATTGGGTTTACTTCTTGAAGAATAAAGATGAAGTGTTTGATAAGTTCAAGTAATTCAAAGCCTTGATAGAAAATCAAACTGATAAGAAAATCGAGACCTTCAGATCCGACAATGGCAGAGAATTCACTTCAGGTGATTTCAAGAAACTATGCAGTGATTCAGGGATTAAGAGGGAGTTGACTGCTCCTTACAATCCACAACAAAATGGAGTTGTAAAAAGGAAGAATAGGACTATCATGGAAGCAGCACGGGCAATGCTTCATGACCAGGATCTGCCTATGCATCTATGGGAAGAGGCAGCTAGGATAGTTGTATATGTACAGAACCGAACACCTCACAAGATACTTGACAACAAGACACCAGAAGAAGTATTCTCTGGTAAGAAACCTGAAGTTAGCCATCTCAGGATATTTGGATGTCCTGTATATACACACATTCCAAAAGAAAAGAGGACAAAGCTAGATCCTTTAGGAAAGAAGGGCATCTTTGTGGGTTACAGTGAAAGCTCAACGGCTTACAGAATATACTTTCCAGGGTTCAAGAAGATTGACATCAGCAGGGATGTAACATTTGATGAAGACTCAGCATACATCAAATCAAGAAAGACACCTGTTGAAGACAATGAAGAACCAAAGGTGACCAAATTTCAAGACACCACTATGAATGAAGCAATTCCAGAAGAAGATCGTTAAATTGAAGATCCACAAGAACCTATAGATACACCCCTTGAGAAGAACTCTCACAAGAGGAAACCTGCATGGGCTAGAGAGCTCATTCAAGATGCAGAAAGATCTGGCATTCCAGAAGAAGAGCACAGAGAAAGGAAGAGGAATAGATCACATATCAATTATGTTGCCTTACTCTGTGATATTATGAACAAAGAACCTTCCAGTTATGAAGAAGTAGTGGAGAAGAAAGAATGGAAGGATTCCATGGTCGAGGAGTACCAGCCGATCATGAAGAATGATGTTTGGGATGTAGTCCCAAGACCTGAAGGGAATTCTATTGTGACTTCCAAGTGGATCTATAAGATCAAGCATGCTGCAGTTGGTAGCATAGAGAAATACAAAGTGAGGTTTGTATCTCGTGGCTTCTCCTAGAAAGAGGGAATAGATTATGAAGAGACATTTGCTCCTGTAGCCATATACACTTCCATCAGAACAGTACTTGCTCTGGCTGCAGTGATGAAGTGGAAGATACACCAGATGGATGTCAAGACAACTTTATTGAATGGTGTAGTCGAAGAGGAAGTGTATGTGGAGCAGCCACTCAGTTTTGAGACACATGACAGGGATTCATATGTGTGCAGATTTAAGAAAGTCTTGTATGGCTTGAAGCAAGCTCTTAGGGCTTGGTATGGTAGGATGGACAGTTTCCTATCCAGTTTGGGATTTACTAAGATTAAAGCAGATTCCAACCTTTACTACAAGGTTGAGGAAGAAAATCCTATGATACTACTACTGTATGTGGATGACCTATTTATTACAGGTGAGGATGGGTTGATTGCCGACAACAAGAGGAAGCTTGCTGCCGATTTCGAGATGAAGGACTTGGGGATGATGCATTACTTTCTAGGCATGGAGGTGTGGCAGAGTGCAGATGGAATATTCCTTGGACAAGGGAAGTATGCAGTAGAGATCTTGAAGAGGTTCGGGATGATGGACTGCAAGGCCATGGCCACACTTAAGGAATTGAACTTGAAGCTTCTGTGTGATCCTTCATCTGAGCCGGTTGATGTCACTATGTATCATCAGATGATTGGGTCCTTGATGTACCTGACAAACACGAGACCATATGTTTGTTTTGCAGTGAACACATTGAGCCAGTTCTTGACGGATCCAAGAAGTGTTCACCTGGTTGTTGTAAAGCATATTTTGAGGTACCTGAAGGGTACGGTTGATTATGGGCTCAAGTATGATGCGAATCAAAAGTTTAACCTGCAGGGTTATGTTGATTAAGATTGGGCAGGCAGTGTTGCAGATAGGAAGAGCACTTCTGGGTGCTACTTCAGTATGGGATCAGGTGTGATCTCTTGGTTTAGCAGGAAGCAATCCTACGTAGCACTGAGTATAGCCGAAGCAGAGTATGTTGCAGCTTGTTCGGCTAGTTGTGAGGCAATATGGATGAGGAAGCTACTGTCTGAGTTATTTGATCTCCCGTTGGATGCTACTAGTATCTTTTGTGACAACCAGAGTTGTGTGAAGCTATCTAAGAACTCGGTGTTCCATGACAGGTTGAAACACATTGATATCAAATATCACTATATCAGGGGTATGGTGCAAAGAGGAGCAATGAAGCTCTTGTATGTTGCGACGGATGAGAAGGTTGTAGATGTGTTGACGAAATCACTAGCCAGAGTGAAGTTTGAGTACTTCAAAGAGAGGCTTGGTGTTCTTCAGATTGAAGATACTTCGAGGAAGAAGTGATGGGACACATTTGCAGGAGCCATTCCAAGCTTGGTGAGAGGAGGATCCTTCCCATGGATGTGGATGTAAGTGCTGTGTGATGAGCATCAGGATGGTGCTCCAATTAATGCTTTGTATGATCAGTTGGATCATGCATATGCATTAGGTGGATGCTTTGTATGATCAGTTGGATCATGTATATGTATATGCATAAGGTGGATGCTTTGTATGATCATTTTTATCATGTATATGTATGAGTATCAGGATGATGCTCTAGATGACATGCATTAGGACGATGATCAGGATGATAATGTGTGATGAGTATTAGGATGATACTCTAGATGATATGCATCAGGACGATGCAGTGACGATGATCAGGATGATAATGTGTGATGAGTATCAGGATGATACTCTGGATGATATGCATCAGGATGATGCTATGATGATGATCAGGATGATCATGTACATCAGGATGATGTATGATGAGTATCAGGTTGATACTCTGTGGCCGTGGACATGTCGTGCATGTAGCATAGAAAAGATCCTAGGAGATCCTATAGTCTGAGCTATGATACTATTTCGAGGTTTTGCTACTAGAGAGGCATGTAATAAGTCCTGGAGATCCTATAGTATGAGCTAGGATTCTCTTTAGAGTTCTTGTAGGTTGCAAGACACTCTTTTAAGGTTTTTTCGAACCACATAGAAAAGATCCTGGGAGAACCTATAGTCTGAGCTAGGATACTCTTTCGAGGTTTTGTGGTGGGGGGTCACATGTAATCAGTCCTGGAGATCCTATAGTCTGAGCTAGGATTCTCTTTAGAGTTCTTGCAGGTTGCAAGACACTCTTTTAAGGTTTCGTGACAGTCAACATGTAAAAGATCCTATAGTCTGAGCTAGGTTTTGTTGACGCATGTAATTAGTTCTGGGATCCACAGTATGGCTAGTGATGATGAATACCTACAGGTGGTGGGTCTACATCCAGCATGAAAAAGGGTTGGCTTTGTAGAAATTCCTATGACGAGCAAAATTCAGAGATAGCCCAGTGATCGAGATGTTGAGTGCAGCAGTGATGATGATCTAGCTCCAGAATTGAAGACTTCTGCCAATATGTTTTGATGACCTGTGTCTAGAGCATACCTTCCTAGTTAAGAGGGAGTGTTGATGTATTTGTAACTTCGGAAGATATTCACTTGTATATTACATTTGTACTTTATTGTATATCCAACATAGATGTATTATTCCTCTGATTGGAAGTGTCATCATTTGTATTTGCAAGTGTTGCAAGTTACATTGTAAGTGTCGTCATTTGTATTGATGGGTTATTAGACCACTAGTGTGGGTTCGGCCCTAGTTAGGTCATGTGGTTGGGTTATTAGACTTGATTAGCAAGTCGGCCCCAATGAATTATTGGCAGGTCAAGTAAGTGTATAAATAGAGAGGTTGTGTCTGTCATTTGATTCATTCACTCACTTCTCAAGCTTGCATAGCTAAGAGAGAAAGTGGGGCACTAGTGGAGGAGGAGGAGCATATGCTAGAGACATCTTATTGGGTTTGATCATTGTGATCTTGGTTTGTGGCTTATCTTATCTCTGAGGAAGTTGCGGGGTTTTTCACCTTCTTGTTTTTCTTTGGTGAAACTATGTGTCTCTTGTGTGCTTGCATTATTTTGTTTATGATTGATATGCTGTAGAGATGTTGTACATGTTATTCTCTTAGTGATCCTGAATGATAATGGAATGAAATTATCGAAAAATTAACAGTACTCAAGGAAGACTCATCATATATATATATATATGTATATATGAGTCTCATTGTATTGGACATGTTGCGGATTGTATTGTAGCAATCATGGCTTGTGGAGTGATTCCTTCCATAAGTAGTTGATTGCGTTAACTTACCTTAATGGTATTCTATATTTTCTTGATGTTTATTCTTGTGTGGATGTATTTTACTATTTTAAGGGTTTCGATATTTTATCTACTATGGTTTACCACAAAAATAATACCCATGAGAGTGTGGGGTATAAACATGTGGGGAGTAGTTGAAAAGTAAACTCCCTCTTGAGCATTTTAAATAATGTTGGAAAGAGATCAACATGTGTGGGGCCTTCAATTGGATATGGAACATTCGAACTGCCAATGAGTAGTAGTTGGAATATGTATGGGGTCACCTAGTGGGTGGCTCCTACTTGACGGTTTGAAAACAATTAGGTAAACAACTTGACATTTTTTGGTGGTCTTCAACTTGAGCTAATACACTAGAATCAATAGGCGAATCTTCACTATGCGAGGATGGGTTGAAGTCAAGAATGTGATAAATGATTGGTTTAGGAGGCAATTAGGACTCTCCCTACATGATCCAATTCCACCCATATATGAATTCAATGGGGCCCTCGATATCGAAACCTATAAATGATAAAATGAAATGATCTCAATAGGGGAAAGTTCATTGGTAACAGGGAATAGTGAGTCCCTTGAAATCAAAACGAGGTACATATTTTAAAGTAACAAATGTAACCAATTGACACTTTGACATGGAAAATGAGTTGGACAATGTTTAGGAGACTCAATAATTCCCTTGTACGAAGTATAAATGATGGTTGGCCCAGGTAGGAACCATAAACCACAATGACATACTGCAACCAGGTGTCGATTTTAACAACTTTAGGGTTTAGGAATGTAGAAGGTGGGAAAGAGACCGTGTTAATGAATACACACCTAGGCCATGAGGAGTCTCCTAGACAAGGATGATAAGTAAAAAATCTTGGAAATTCCCATGAGGAGGCTCATGGGTTATAAAAGTGGGATGCAATGGACCAACTATTATGTAGACATGAACCGACATGGATGAATGAATACTAATGAGACAAACAAGGGAGAACAGATTGCTGCCAAATAATGAGAAGAAATTCAATGAATTGATGCTTCTCCATTTATGATTTTTTGGTGTTATATATATGTGTGTTTTTTTTATTTTTATTTGACAATGAATAATTCATCATAATTAGGGAAGAGTTTGGTTGAGGAGACATGGTTACTTTCATGAATGGGAGAAAAAATAGGTTTTAATTCTTGCAAGGGTGGAGGAATTTTCCTAGCCTCCAAGCTGATGTGCTTATAGGGTGGTTCTAGAGGAATGGGATTGCACTCAATAGATTTTATGCTCCACATCTAGTGGAAGTGGATACATAGTGCATGGGTTCAATGTGACAAATACAAGATGAGATTATTCCATGTGAAATAGGAGAGGGGGGATTGCAGTGCGAGACTCAATCAATGGTGATGATGCACCCATCAAGAGGGAATTTAATGATGTAAAAGAGTAAAGACACCATAGCATTAATGGAATATATATAATTGCATTCAAGGAAGATATTGTATTCTACCGGGATAATGATGACTTCTACATCAATCAAAATTTAAATGTTAATAACCCCTGCCAAATATACCAAATATACCAAATATATTACTTGAATCCTTTTGTAGTGTCACAACCTTGGAGGAATTTCCCCACCTAAGTAATTTTTTCTTAAATCCATAAAACTCATAATTTTAAGCCTTCCAAGAGTGATTGGCATGATGCTTGTAAAATGGTTTCCAAAGAAATCTATCTCAGTTAAACTAGAGCAATCACCCAATTCTATAGGGATTTTAGTAGATAATTGATTTTCATAGAGAAGAAGCAAGCTTAGGTTTTTCATTTTTTCGAGTTCACGAGGAATTGCACCAGTGAGTTTATTGTAATACAGAGAATTTTTTTTGAGTATGCTAAGGTTCCTCAGTTCAGGAGGGATGGTTCCTGAGTCACACAGGAAATATAATGAAAATTGGTTCTCAATTTCTTGCTAGAGGAAATATAATAAAACACTATCCCCAACAGAATTCAACTAATGGGCAGTTGATGAACTTACTGGATTTCTTGACATTGTGAGGCTATTGGAGTATCCTCTGCTAGCACTGTATCCTCCTCTCGATGTTGGATGAAATGAGGGATAGAAAAATATCCTCTTATCTCCCATGTCTCCTCTGCTCAGGTCTTTGCAAATGGAATCCGCGGTTCCGGTTAACTGTGCAAATGGAACCCACGGTCGTCTCCTGGGTTATTTGTGCAAATGGAACCCTTGACCTCCTTTGTAGCCTCCTCAACCTCCTCTATGACCTCCTCAACCTCCTCTGCGACTGCCTCGGTGACCTCTACGACCTCCTTAGTGACGGCCTCTGCGACCTCTAGTATTGGTTCTTGTAGGGTGAGGTAAGTGAAATGTGTTAACGCGGGCTGGGAGGGAGGTAAGTTCTATATTTTGAAATGTTTTTTTAATGTGTTATGTCTATTATTGTTTTATGTTTTTTATTTTATTTTGTTTATTATTGTTTTATGTTTTTTATTTTATTATTGTTTTATGTTTTAATTTTATATTTATATTTATTGTTTTAATTTTATTTTACTTTATAGTTAGTATTTATGTATTATTATTTATTTATTTATATATGTATGCAAAATGTGTGTGTATAAAACCTAAAATAAAGAATGCAATTAAGTTTGAAAATAAATTTTGATTAAAAAAACATATTAAAATTGTAATTATGATACCAGTAATGATGATGCTAACAACAATGACGTCGCTGACAATCATCACCATCACTACCATCTTGATCATCATCATTAATGTCATCATCATGATAATAATTTCCATCATTATCATCATCATCATTAGGAACATCATCGTCATCATAACTATAAGCATCATTGTCGTCGTCAGTATCATCATCATCATCATCACAAACAACACCATCATCGTCGTCATCACCATCATCATCAGTGATGATGATGATGATGATGATAATTAAATCATCAGCGTCGTTGTAGTCAACATGACCATCATCGCAACTTTCAACACTATCTAATCAGATTTAACTGGCCCCTCATAGATAACCAATGAGACCACAATCCTAAAAATATTTTTCTCATTTGCCCATTGGGTGAGAATGCTTACAAAGGTGTATCCTTTCAAGATTTGATAGTCAATTTTACTAAAGTCTAAGTTGCTAAAATTTATTTTGCATAGTATATGGAAGCCTTGGGAGGTCATTAATCACTTCTATCCTAGAGAGAGATCTCTCCATTTGAATTTGATTGTTCTTCAATGATCATTGTCTATGGTGATCCTTTGTGTGACTACATGAGGGTAAGCCCTTGGTAAAATTGACTTAGTTCTTAGTTAAGACATTGTTTAAGAAGGGAAACTAGTCTTCAAATGCCATGATTGACTTACAATAAAGAGAATTGATGCCAAGGTCAAATCTTAAGTGAAAGTTTAATTTGGCCACTAATAACAATTTTAGTTTAGAATGGTTTGAATGCCTAATTGTAGAGGATCTTATACTTAAGATTGGCCCATGAGGCCCATGAGGTTGGTGGTGCGAGTATAAGTGGGGGAGTGTAACAAGCTTCACCGAATATAAATTAGACCTCGTCTATTTCACCAACACGGATCCTTAATGAATGAATGTCCAATCTCTTCAATCCTTGTAAATGTTACTAATATTGTGAGACAATAAGAAATAGTAAACTCTCAATAACTTGAACTTGGAATCACTTGTTACACATGTTTAGAATCAACCTCTTTATCAATGATATTCATACACACACATTATCTACTAAATTTAAGCCAACTAAGGTTCATGTTTACCAAAAATTATCTACCATCCATATATTATACTCCATTCTACAATGTAAAGTAAATTTTTTGTATAGTCCAAAGGTTAAACAAAATGCCCAGTAAAATGATGAATTGACTAGATAGTGTATTGGAGAAAACTCACTATGGCTTGGGAATACCACAACAGACAGATGACTACCAGAAATCTACTCAATTCTCAAAAACAATGCTATTATAAATGACAATGTTAAAACAATGGAGAAATGCAACCAACCTCGATCTAACGTTTGATGTAGATCCCCGTTGGAGCTTTCAATCCGCGCACATCCAAGCACTTGTAATCTGCAAAATAGTCTTGACAACCAATATCTAACAAGTACATGTGATATATAAATAACATTAACATTATCAATAACAATGGTCCATAATATCATAAGCAAATGTAACCCAATGTATAATAAATGACATTCACACCATGAATGAATGAGAATATGAGTATTTCTATTAATGAACAAGAAGAAGTACAAAGTGATACGACCTCTTTCCGAAAACCAATCTGAACCAAGATCTATATCAATCCCCACCACTTCAATCCTCCATGAATGGCAAACTCAAACTAGCAAGGAGTTTGGAAGGTGAAGATAACTGGTTCACAACTACAAGGATCAATGAGTGCAGACTCAAGATAGGGAAAAAATCCACTAGAGTGCCTTTACTATTCTCTTCTTCCTCCCGTCCATAAGCCATATGTACTCAATATATAGTCCTCTCAAAGGTAGGTGAAAGGACTCATCGAGATGGCCTCTGCGACCTCTAGTATTGGTTCTTGCAGGGTGAGGTAAGTGAAATGTGTTAACACGGGCTGGGAGGGAGGTAAGTTCTATATTTTGAATTTTTTTTTAATGTGTTATGTCTATTATTGTTTTATGTTTTTTATTTTATTTTGTTTATTATTGTTTTATGTTTTTTATTATTGTTTTATGTTTTTTTTTTATATTTATACTTATTGTTTTTATTTTATTTTATTTTATAGTTAGTATTTATGTATTATTATTTATTTATTTATATATGTATGCAAATGTGTTTGTATAAAACCTAAAATAAAGAATGCAATTAAGTTTGAAAATAAATTTTGATTAAAAAAACATATTAAAATTGTGATTATGATGCCAGTGATGATGATGCTAACAACAATGACGTCGATGACAATCATCATCATCACCATCACCATCATCATCACCATCACTACCATCCTGATCATCATCATTAACGTCATCATCATGATAATAGTTTCCATCATTATCATCATCATCATCAGGAACATCATCGTCATCATAAGCATCATCGTCATCGTCAGTAATCATCATCATCATCATCACGAAAAACACCATCGTCGTCGTCATCACCATCATCATCAGTGATGATGATGATGATGATAATTAAATCATCAACGTCGTCGTAGTCAACATGACCATCATCGCAACTTTCAACACTATCTAATAAGATTTAACTGGCCCCTCATAGATAACCAATGAGACCACAATCCTAAAAATATTTTTCTCATTTGCCCATTGGGTGAGAATGCTTACAAAGGTGTATCCTTTCAAGATTTGATAGTCAATTTTACTAAAGTCTATGTTGCTAAAATTTATTTTGCATAGTATATGGAAGCCTTGGGAGGCCATTAATCACTTCTATCCTAGAGTGAGATCTCTCCATTTGAATTCGATTGTTCTTCAATGATCATTGTCTATGGTGATCCTTTGTGTGACTACATGAGGGTAAGCCCTTGGTAAAATTGACTTGGTTCTTAGTTAAGACATTGTTTAAGAAGGGAAACTAGTCTTCAAATGCCATGATTGACGTACAATAAAGAGAATTGTTGCCAAGGTCAAATCTTAAGTGAAAGTTTAATTTGGCCACTAATAACAATTTTAGTTTAGAATGGTTTGAATGCCTAATTGTAGAGGATCTTATACTTAAGCTTGTCCCATGAGGCCCATGAGGTTGGTGGTGCAAGTATAAGTGGGGGAGTGTAACAAGCTTCACCGAATATAAATTAGACCTCGTCTATTTCACCAACACGGATCCTTAATGAATGAATGTCCAATCTCTTCGATCCTTGTAAATGTTACTAATATTGTGAGACAATAAGTAATAGTAAACTCTGAATAACTTGAACTTGGAATCACTTGTTACACATGTTTAGAGTCAACCTCTTTATCAATGATATTCATACACACACATTATCTACTAAATGCAAGCCAACTAAGGTTCATGTTTACCAAAAATTATCTACCATCCATATATTATACTCCATTCTACAATGTAAAGTAAATTTTTTTGTATAGTCCAAAGGTTAAACAAAATGCCCAATAAAATGATGAATTGACTAGATAGTGTATTGGAGAAAACTCACTATGGCTTGGGAATACCACAACAGACAGATGACTACCAGCAATCTACTCAATTCTCAAAAACAATGCTATTATAAATGACAATGTTAAAACAATGGAGAAATGGAACCAACCTATATCCAACGTTTGATGTAGATCCCCGTTGGAGCTTTCAATCCGCACACATCCAAGCACTTGTAATCTGCAAATTAGTCTTGACAACCAATATCTAACAAGTACATGTGATATATAAATAACATTAACATTATCAATAACAATGGTCCATAATATCATAAGCAAATTTAACCCAATGTATAATAAATGACATTCACACCATGAATGGATGAGAATATGAGTATTTCTATTAATGAACAAGAAGAAGTACAAAGTGATACGACCTCTTTCCGGCAACCAATCTGAACCAAGATCTAGATCAATCCACTTGTGCCTCCACCACTTCAATTCTCCATGAATGGCAAACTCAAACTAGCAAGGAGTTTGGAAGGTGAAGATAACTGGTTCACAACTACAAGGATCAATGAGTGCAGACTCAAGATAGGGCAAAAATCCACTAGAGTGCCTTTACTATTCTCTTCTTCCTCCCGTCCATAAGCCATATGTACTCAATATATAGTCCTCTCAAAGGTAGGTGAAAGGACTCATCGAGATGGCCTCTGCGACCTCTAGTATTGGTTCTTGCAGGGTGAGGTAAGTGAAATGTGTTAACACGGGCTGGGAGGGAGGTAAGTTCTATATTTTGAATTTTTTTTTAATGTGTTATGTCTATTATTGTTTTATGTTTTTTATTTTATTTTGTTTATTATTGTTTTATGTTTTTTATTATTGTTTTATGTTTTTTTTTTATATTTATATTTATTGTTTTTATTTTATAGTTAGTATTTATGTATTATTATTTATTTATTTATATATGTATGCAAATGTGTTTGTATAAAACCTAAAATAAAGAATGCAATTAAGTTTGAAAATAAATTTTGATTAAAAAAACATATTAAAATTGTGATTATGATGCCAGTGATGATGATGCTAACAACAATGACGTCGATGACAATCATCATCATCACCATCACCATCATCATCACCATCACTACCATCCTGATCATCATCATTAACGCCATCATCATGATAATAGTTTCCATCATTATCATCATCATCATCAGGAACATCATCGTCATCATAAGCATCATCGTCATCGTCAATAATCATCATCATCATCATCACGAACAACACCATCGTCGTCGTCATCACCATCATCATCAGTGATGATGATGATGATGATAATTAAATCATCAACGTCGTCGTAGTCAACATGACCATCATCGCAACTTTCAACACTATCTAATCAGATTTAACTGGCCCCTCATAGATAACCAATGAGACCACAATCCTAAAAATATTTTTCTCATTTGCCCATTGGGTGAGAATGCTTACAAAGGTGTATCCTTTCAAGATTTGATAGTCAATTTTACTAAAGTCTATGTTGCTAAAATTTATTTTGCATAGTATATGGAAGCCTTGGGAGGCCATTAATCTCTTCTATCCTAGAGTGAGATCTCTCCATTTGAATTCGATTGTTCTTCAATGATCATTGTCTATGGTGATCCTTTGTGTGACTACATGAGGGTAAGCCCTTGGTAAAATTGACTTGGTTCTTAGTTAAGACATTGTTTAAGAAGGGAAACTAGTCTTCAAATGCCATGATTGACGTACAATAAAGAGAATTGATGCCAAGGTCAAATATTAAGTGAAAGTTTAATTTGGCCACTAATAACAATTTTAGTTTAGAATGGTTTGAATGCCTAATTGTAGAGGATCTTATACTTAAGCTTGTCCCATGAGGCCCATGAGGTTGGTGGTGCAAGTATAAGTGGGGGAGTGTAACAAGCTTCACCGAATATAAATTAGACCTCGTCTATTTCACCAACACGGATCCTTAATGAATGAATGTCCAATCTCTTCGATCCTTGTAAATGTTACTAATATTGTGAGACAATAAGTAATAGTAAACTCTGAATAACTTGAACTTGGAATCACTTGTTACACATGTTTAGAGTCAACCTCTTTATCAATGATATTCATACACACACATTATCTACTAAATGCAAGCCAACTAAGGTTCATGTTTACCAAAAATGATCTACCATCCATATATTATACTCCATTCTACAATGTAAAGTAAATTTTTTTGTATAGTCCAAAGGTTAAACAAAATGCCCAGTAAAATGATGAATTGACTAGATAGTGTATTGGAGAAAACTCACTATGGCTTGGGAATACCACAACAGACAGATGACTACCAGCAATCTACTCAATTCTCAAAAACAATGCTATTATAAATGACAATGTTAAAACAATGGAGAAATGGAACCAACCTATATCCAACGTTTGATGTAGATCCCCGTTGGAGCTTTCAATCCGCACACATCCAAGCACTTGTAATCTGCAAATTAGTCTTGACAACCAATATCTAACAAGTACATGTGATATATAAATAACATTAACATTATCAATAACAATGGTCCATAATATCATAAGCAAATTTAACCCAATGTATAATAAATGACATTCACACCATGAATGGATGAGAATATGAGTATTTCTATTAATGAACAAGAAGAAGTACAAAGTGATACGACCTCTTTCCGGCAACCAATCTGAACCAAGATCTAGATCAATCCACTTGTGCCTCCACCACTTCAATCCTCCATGAATGGCAAACTCAAACTAGCAAGGAGTTTGGAAGGTGAAGATAACTGGTTCACAACTACAAGGATCAATGAGTGTAGACTCAAGATAGGGAAAAAATCCACTAGAGTGCCTTTACTATTCTCTTCTTCCTCCCGTCCATAAGCCATATGTACTCAATATATAGTCCTCTCAAAGGTAGGTGAAAGGACTCATCGAGATGGCCTCTGCGACCTCTAGTATTGGTTCTTGCAGGGTGAGGTAAGTGAAATGTGTTAACACGGGCTGGGAGGGAGGTAAGTTCTATATTTTGAATTTTTTTTTAATGTGTTATGTCTATTATTGTTTTATGTTTTTTATTTTATTTTGTTTATTATTGTTTTATGTTTTTTATTATTGTTTTATGTTTTTTTTTATATTTATATTTATTGTTTTTATTTTATAGTTAGTATTTATGTATTATTATTTATTTATTTATATATGTATGCAAATGTGTTTGTATAAAACCTAAAATAAAGAATGCAATTAAGTTTGAAAATAAATTTTGATTAAAAAAACATATTAAAATTGTGATTATGATGCCAGTGATGATGATGCTAACAACAATGACGTTGATGACAATCATCATCATCACCATCACCATCATCATCACCATCACTACCATCCTGATCATCATCATTAACGCCATCATCATGATAATAGTTTCCATCATTATCATCATCATCATCAGGAACATCATCGTCATCATAAGCATCATCGTCATCGTCAGTAATCATCATCATCATCATCACGAACAACACCCTCGTCGTCGTCATCACCATCATCATCAGTGATGATGATGATGATGATGATAATTAAATCATCAACGTCGTCGTAGTCAACATGACCATCATCGCAACTTTCAACACTATCTAATCAGATTTAACTGGCCCCTCATAGATAACCAATGAGACCACAATCCTAAAAATATTTTTCTCATTTGCCCATTGGGTGAGAATGCTTACAAAGGTGTATCCTTTCAAGATTTGATAGTCAATTTTACTAAAGTCTATGTTGCTAAAATTTATTTTGCATAGTATATGGAAGCCTTGGGAGGCCATTAATCTCTTCTATCCTAGAGTGAGATCTCTCCATTTGAATTCGATTGTTCTTCAATGATCATTGTCTATGGTGATCCTTTGTGTGACTACATGAGGGTAAGCCCTTGGTAAAATTGACTTGGTTCTTAGTTAAGACATTGTTTAAGAAGGGAAACTAGTCTTCAAATGCCATGATTGACGTACAATAAAGAGAATTGATGCCAAGGTCAAATATTAAGTGAAAGTTTAATTTGGCCACTAATAACAATTTTAGTTTAGAATGGTTTGAATGCCTAATTGTAGAGGATCTTATACTTAAGCTTGTCCCATGAGGCCCATGAGGTTGGTGGTGCAAGTATAAGTGGGGGAGTGTAACAAGCTTCACCGAATATAAATTAGACCTCGTCTATTTCACCAACACGGATCCTTAATGAATGAATGTCCAATCTCTTCGATCCTTGTAAATGTTACTAATATTGTGAGACAATAAGTAATAGTAAACTCTGAATAACTTGAACTTGGAATCACTTGTTACACATGTTTAGAGTCAACCTCTTTATCAATGATATTCATACACACACATTATCTACTAAATGCAAGCCAACTAAGGTTCATGTTTACCAAAAATGATCTACCATCCATATATTATACTCCATTCTACAATGTAAAGTAAATTTTTTTGTATAGTCCAAAGGTTAAACAAAATGCCCAGTAAAATGATGAATTGACTAGATAGTGTATTGGAGAAAACTCACTATGGCTTGGGAATACCACAACAGACAGATGACTACCAGCAATCTACTCAATTCTCAAAAACAATGCTATTATAAATGACAATGTTAAAACAATGGAGAAATGGAACCAACCTATATCCAACGTTTGATGTAGATCCCCGTTGGAGCTTTCAATCCGCACACATCCAAGCACTTGTAATCTGCAAATTAGTCTTGACAACCAATATCTAACAAGTACATGTGATATATAAATAACATTAACATTATCAATAACAATGGTCCATAATATCATAAGCAAATTTAACCCAATGTATAATAAATGACATTCACACCATGAATGGATGAGAATATGAGTATTTCTATTAATGAACAAGAAGAAGTACAAAGTGATACGACCTCTTTCCGGCAACCAATCTGAACCAAGATCTAGATCAATCCACTTGTGCCTCCACCACTTCAATCCTCCATGAATGGCAAACTCAAACTAGCAAGGAGTTTGGAAGGTGAAGATAACTGGTTCACAACTACAAGGATCAATGAGTGCAGACTCAAGATAGGGAAAAAATCCACTAGAGTGCCTTTACTATTCTCTTCTTCCTCCCGTCCATAAGCCATATGTACTCAATATATAGTCCTCTCAAAGGTAGGTGAAAGGACTCATCGAGATGGCCTCTGCGACCTCTAGTATTGGTTCTTGCAGGGTGAGGTAAGTGAAATGTGTTAACACGGGCTGGGAGGGAGGTAAGTTCTATATTTTGATTTTTTTTTTAATGTGTTATGTCTATTATTGTTTTATGTTTTTTATTTTATTTTGTTTATTATTGTTTTATGTTTTTTTTTTATATTTATATTTATTGTTTTTATTTTATTTTATTTTATAGTTAGTATTTATGTATTATTATTTATTTATTTATATATGTATGCAAATGTGTTTGTATAAAACCTAAAATAAAGAATGCAATTAAGTTTGAAAATAAATTTTGATTAAAAAAACATATTAAAATTGTGATTATGATGCCAGTGATGATGATGCTAACAACAATGACGTTGATGACAATCATCATCATCACCATCACCATCATCATCACCATCACTACCATCCTGATCATCATCATTAACGCCATCATCATGATAATAGTTTCCATCATTATCATCATCATCATCAGGAACATCATCGTCATCATAAGCATCATCGTCATCGTCAGTAATCATCATCATCATCATCACGAACAACACCCTCGTCTTCGTCATCACCATCATCATCAGTGATGATGATGATGATGATGATAATTAAATCATCAACGTCGTCGTAGTCAACATGACCATCATCGCAACTTTCAACACTATCTAATCAGATTTAACTGGCCCCTCATAGATAACCAATGAGACCACAATCCTAAAAATATTTTTCTCATTTGCCCATTGGGTGAGAATGCTTACAAAGGTGTATCCTTTCAAGATTTGATAGTCAATTTTACTAAAGTCTATGTTGCTAAAATTTATTTTGCATAGTATATGGAAGCCTTGGGAGGCCATTAATCTCTTCTATCCTAGAGTGAGATCTCTCCATTTGAATTCGATTGTTCTTCAATGATCATTGTCTATGGTGATCCTTTGTGTGACTACATGAGGGTAAGCCCTTGGTAAAATTGACTTGGTTCTTAGTTAAGACATTGTTTAAGAAGGGAAACTAGTCTTCAAATGCCATGATTGACGTACAATAAAGAGAATTGATGCCAAGGTCAAATATTAAGTGAAAGTTTAATTTGGCCACTAATAACAATTTTAGTTTAGAATGGTTTGAATGCCTAATTGTAGAGGATCTTATACTTAAGCTTGTCCCATGAGGCCCATGAGGTTGGTGGTGCAAGTATAAGTGGGGGAGTGTAACAAGCTTCACCGAATATAAATTAGACCTCGTCTATTTCACCAACACGGATCCTTAATGAATGAATGTCCAATCTCTTCGATCCTTGTAAATGTTACTAATATTGTGAGACAATAAGTAATAGTAAACTCTGAATAACTTGAACTTGGAATCACTTGTTACACATGTTTAGAGTCAACCTCTTTATCAATGATATTCATACACACACATTATCTACTAAATGCAAGCCAACTAAGGTTCATGTTTACCAAAAATGATCTACCATCCATATATTATACTCCATTCTACAATGTAAAGTAAATTTTTTTGTATAGTCCAAAGGTTAAACAAAATGCCCAGTAAAATGATGAATTGACTAGATAGTGTATTGGAGAAAACTCACTATGGCTTGGGAATACCACAACAGACAGATGACTACCAGCAATCTACTCAATTCTCAAAAACAATGCTATTATAAATGACAATGTTAAAACAATGGAGAAATGGAACCAACCTATATCCAACGTTTGATGTAGATCCCCGTTGGAGCTTTCAATCCGCACACATCCAAGCACTTGTAATCTGCAAATTAGTCTTGACAACCAATATCTAACAAGTACATGTGATATATAAATAACATTAACATTATCAATAACAATGGTCCATAATATCATAAGCAAATTTAACCCAATGTATAATAAATGACATTCACACCATGAATGGATGAGAATATGAGTATTTCTATTAATGAACAAGAAGAAGTACAAAGTGATACGACCTCTTTCCGGCAACCAATCTGAACCAAGATCTAGATCAATCCACTTGTGCCTCCACCACTTCAATCCTCCATGAATGGCAAACTCAAACTAGCAAGGAGTTTGGAAGGTGAAGATAACTGGTTCACAACTACAAGGATCAATGAGTGTAGACTCAAGATAGGGAAAAAATCCACTAGAGTGCCTTTACTATTCTCTTCTTCCTCCCGTCCATAAGCCATATGTACTCAATATATAGTCCTCTCAAAGGTAGGTGAAAGGACTCATCGAGATGGCCTCTGCGACCTCTAGTATTGGTTCTTGCAGGGTGAGGTAAGTGAAATGTGTTAACACGGGCTGGGAGGGAGGTAAGTTCTATATTTTGAATTTTGTTTTAATGTGTTATGTCTATTATTGTTTTATGTTTTTTATTTTATTTTGTTTATTATTGTTTTATGTTTTTTATTATTGTTTTATGTTTTTTTTTATATTTATATTTATTGTTTTTATTTTATAGTTAGTATTTATGTATTATTATTTATTTATTTATATATGTATGCAAATGTGTTTGTATAAAACCTAAAATAAAGAATGCAATTAAGTTTGAAAATAAATTTTGATTAAAAAAACATATTAAAATTGTGATTATGATGCCAGTGATGATGATGCTAACAACAATGACGTTGATGACAATCATCATCATCACCATCACCATCATCATCACCATCACTACCATCCTGATCATCATCATTAACGCCATCATCATGATAATAGTTTCCATCATTATCATCATCATCATCAGGAACATCATCGTCATCATAAGCATCATCGTCATCGTCAGTAATCATCATCATCATCATCACGAACAACACCCTCGTCGTCGTCATCACCATCATCATCAGTGATGATGATGATGATGATGATAATTAAATCATCAACGTCGTCGTAGTCAACATGACCATCATCGCAACTTTCAACACTATCTAATCAGATTTAACTGGCCCCTCATAGATAACCAATGAGACCACAATCCTAAAAATATTTTTCTCATTTGCCCATTGGGTGAGAATGCTTACAAAGGTGTATCCTTTCAAGATTTGATAGTCAATTTTACTAAAGTCTATGTTGCTAAAATTTATTTTGCATAGTATATGGAAGCCTTGGGAGGCCATTAATCTCTTCTATCCTAGAGTGAGATCTCTCCATTTGAATTCGATTGTTCTTCAATGATCATTGTCTATGGTGATCCTTTGTGTGACTACATGAGGGTAAGCCCTTGGTAAAATTGACTTGGTTCTTAGTTAAGACATTGTTTAAGAAGGGAAACTAGTCTTCAAATGCCATGATTGACGTACAATAAAGAGAATTGATGCCAAGGTCAAATATTAAGTGAAAGTTTAATTTGGCCACTAATAACAATTTTAGTTTAGAATGGTTTGAATGCCTAATTGTAGAGGATCTTATACTTAAGCTTGTCCCATGAGGCCCATGAGGTTGGTGGTGCAAGTATAAGTGGGGGAGTGTAACAAGCTTCACCGAATATAAATTAGACCTCGTCTATTTCACCAACACGGATCCTTAATGAATGAATGTCCAATCTCTTCGATCCTTGTAAATGTTACTAATATTGTGAGACAATAAGTAATAGTAAACTCTGAATAACTTGAACTTGGAATCACTTGTTACACATGTTTAGAGTCAACCTCTTTATCAATGATATTCATACACACACATTATCTACTAAATGCAAGCCAACTAAGGTTCATGTTTACCAAAAATGATCTACCATCCATATATTATACTCCATTCTACAATGTAAAGTAAATTTTTTTGTATAGTCCAAAGGTTAAACAAAATGCCCAGTAAAATGATGAATTGACTAGATAGTGTATTGGAGAAAACTCACTATGGCTTGGGAATACCACAACAGACAGATGACTACCAGCAATCTACTCAATTCTCAAAAACAATGCTATTATAAATGACAATGTTAAAACAATGGAGAAATGGAACCAACCTATATCCAACGTTTGATGTAGATCCCCGTTGGAGCTTTCAATCCGCACACATCCAAGCACTTGTAATCTGCAAATTAGTCTTGACAACCAATATCTAACAAGTACATGTGATATATAAATAACATTAACATTATCAATAACAATGGTCCATAATATCATAAGCAAATTTAACCCAATGTATAATAAATGACATTCACACCATGAATGGATGAGAATATGAGTATTTCTATTAATGAACAAGAAGAAGTACAAAGTGATACGACCTCTTTCCGGCAACCAATCTGAACCAAGATCTAGATCAATCCACTTGTGCCTCCACCACTTCAATCCTCCATGAATGGCAAACTCAAACTAGCAAGGAGTTTGGAAGGTGAAGATAACTGGTTCACAACTACAAGGATCAATGAGTGCAGACTCAAGATAGGGAAAAAATCCACTAGAGTGCCTTTACTATTCTCTTCTTCCTCCCGTCCATAAGCCATATGTACTCAATATATAGTCCTCTCAAAGGTAGGTGAAAGGACTCATCGAGATGGCCTCTGCGACCTCTAGTATTGGTTCTTGCAGGGTGAGGTAAGTGAAATGTGTTAACACGGGCTGGGAGGGAGGTAAGTTCTATATTTTGATTTTTTTTTTAATGTGTTATGTCTATTATTGTTTTATGTTTTTTATTTTATTTTGTTTATTATTGTTTTATGTTTTTTTTTTATATTTATATTTATTGTTTTTATTTTATTTTATTTTATAGTTAGTATTTATGTATTATTATTTATTTATATATGTATGCAAATGTGTTTGTATAAAACCTAAAATAAAGAATGCAATTAAGTTTGAAAATAAATTTTGATTAAAAAAACATATTAAAATTGTGATTATGATGCCAGTGATGATGATGCTAACAACAATGACGTCGATGACAATCATCATCATCACCATCACCATCATCATCACCATCACTACCATCCTGATCATCATCATTAACGCCATCATCATGATAATAGTTTCCATCATTATCATCATCATCATCAAGAACATCATTGTCATCATAAGCATCATCGTCATCGTCAGTAATCATCATCATCATCATCACGAACAACACCATCGTCGTCGTCATCACCATCATCATCAGTGATGATGATGATGATGATGATAATTAAATCATCAACGTCGTCGTAGTCAACATGACCATCATCGCAACTTTCAACACTATCTAATCAGATTTAACTGGCCCCTCATAGATAACCAATGAGACCACAATCCTAAAAATATTTTTCTCATTTGCCCATTGGGTGAGAATGCTTACAAAGGTGTATCCTTTCAAGATTTGATAGTCAATTTTACTAAAGTCTATGTTGCTAAAATTTATTTTGCATAGTATATGGAAGCCTTGGGAGGCCATTAATCACTTCTATCCTAGAGTGAGATCTCTCCATTTGAATTCGATTGTTCTTCAATGATCATTGTCTATGGTGATCCTTTGTGTGACTACTTGAGGGTAAGCCCTTGGTAAAATTGACTTGGTTCTTAGTTAAGACATTGTTTAAGAAGGGAAACTAGTCTTCAAATGCCATGATTGACGTACAATAAAGAGAATTGATGCCAAGGTCAAATCTTAAGTGAAAGTTTAATTTGGCCACTAATAACAATTTTAGTTTAGAATGGTTTGAATGCCTAATTGTAGAGGATCTTATACTTAAGCTTGTCCCATGAGGCCCATGAGGTTGGTGGTGCAAGTATAAGTGGGGGAGTGTAACAAGATTCACCGAATATAAATTAGACCTCGTCTATTTCACCAACACGGATCCTTAATGAATGAATGTCCAATCTCTTCGATCCTTGTAAATGTTACTAATATTGTGAGACAATAAGTAATAGTAAACTCTGAATAACTTGAACTTGGAATCACTTGTTACACATGTTTAGAGTCAACCTCTTTATCAATGATATTCATACACACACATTATCTACTAAATGCAATCCAACTAAGGTTCATGTTTACCAAAAATTATCTACCATCCATATATTATACTCCATTCTACAATGTAAAGTAATTTTTTTTGTATAGTCCAAAGGTTAAACAAAATGCCCAGTAAAATGATGAATTGACTAGATAGTGTATTGGAGAAAACTCACTATGGCTTGGGAATACCACAACAGACAGATGACTACCAGCAATCTACTCAATTCTCAAAAACAATGCTATTATAAATGACAATGTTAAAACAATGGAGAAATGGAACCAACCTATATCCAACGTTTGATGTAGATCCCCGTTGGAGCTTTCAATCCGCACACATCCAAGCACTTGTAATCTGCAAATTAGTCTTGACAACCAATATCTAACAAGTACATGTGATATATAAATAACATTAACATTATCAATAACAATGGTCCATAATATCATAAGCAAATTTAACCCAATGTATAATAAATGACATTCACACCATGAATGGATGAGAATATGAGTATTTCTATTAATGAACAAGAAGAAGTACAAAGTGATACGACCTCTTTCCGGCAACCAATCTGAACCAAGATCTAGATCAATCCACTTGTGCCTCCACCACTTCAATCCTCCATGAATGGCAAACTCAAACTAGCAAGGAGTTTGGAAGGTGAAGATAACTGGTTCACAACTACAAGGATCAATGAGTGCAGACTCAAGATAGGGAAAAAATCCACTAGAGTGCCTTTACTATTCTCTTCTTCCTCCCGTCCATAAGCCATATGTACTCAATATATAGTCCTCTCAAAGGTAGGTGAAAGGACTCATCGAGATGGCCTCTGCGACCTCTAGTATTGGTTCTTGCAGGGTGAGGTAAGTGAAATGTGTTAACACGGGCTGGGAGGGAGGTAAGTTCTATATTTTGATTTTTTTTTTAATGTGTTATGTCTATTATTGTTTTATGTTTTTTATTTTATTTTGTTTATTATTGTTTTATGTTTTTTTTTTATATTTATATTTATTGTTTTTATTTTATTTTATTTTATAGTTAGTATTTATGTATTATTATTTATTTATATATGTATGCAAATGTGTTTGTATAAAACCTAAAATAAAGAATGCAATTAAGTTTGAAAATAAATTTTGATTAAAAAAACATATTAAAATTGTGATTATGATGCCAGTGATGATGATGCTAACAACAATGACGTCGATGACAATCATCATCATCACCATCACCATCATCATCACCATCACTACCATCCTGATCATCATCATTAACGCCATCATCATGATAATAGTTTCCATCATTATCATCATCATCATCAAGAACATCATTGTCATCATAAGCATCATCGTCATCGTCAGTAATCATCATCATCATCATCACGAACAACACCATCGTCGTCGTCATCACCATCATCATCAGTGATGATGATGATGATGATGATAATTAAATCATCAACATCGTCGTAGTCAACATGACCATCATCGCAACTTTCAACACTATCTAATCAGATTTAACTGGCCCCTCATAGATAACCAATGAGACCACAATCCTAAAAATATTTTTCTCATTTGCCCATTGGGTGAGAATGCTTACAAAGGTGTATCCTTTCAAGATTTGATAGTCAATTTTACTAAAGTCTATGTTGCTAAAATTTATTTTGCATAGTATATGGAAGCCTTGGGAGGCCATTAATCACTTCTATCCTAGAGTGAGATCTCTCCATTTGAATTCGATTGTTCTTCAATGATCATTGTCTATGGTGATCCTTTGTGTGACTACTTGAGGGTAAGCCCTTGGTAAAATTGACTTGGTTCTTAGTTAAGACATTGTTTAAGAAGGGAAACTAGTCTTCAAATGCCATGATTGACGTACAATAAAGAGAATTGATGCCAAGGTCAAATCTTAAGTGAAAGTTTAATTTGGCCACTAATAACAATTTTAGTTTAGAATGGTTTGAATGCCTAATTGTAGAGGATCTTATACTTAAGCTTGTCCCATGAGGCCCATGAGGTTGGTGGTGCAAGTATAAGTGGGGGAGTGTAACAAGATTCACCGAATATAAATTAGACCTCGTCTATTTCACCAACACGGATCCTTAATGAATGAATGTCCAATCTCTTCGATCCTTGTAAATGTTACTAATATTGTGAGACAATAAGTAATAGTAAACTCTGAATAACTTGAACTTGGAATCACTTGTTACACATGTTTAGAGTCAACCTCTTTATCAATGATATTCATACACACACATTATCTACTAAATGCAATCCAACTAAGGTTCATGTTTACCAAAAATTATCTACCATCCATATATTATACTCCATTCTACAATGTAAAGTAAATTTTTTTGTATAGTCCAAAGGTTAAACAAAATGCCCAGTAAAATGATGAATTGACTAGATAGTGTATTGGAGAAAACTCACTATGGCTTGGGAATACCACAACAGACAGATGACTACCAGAAATCTACTCAATTCTAAAAAACAATGCTATTATAAATGACAATGTTAAAACAATGGAGAAATGGAACCAACCTCTATCCAACGTTTGATGTAGATCCCCGTTGGAGCTTTCAATCCGCACACATCCAAGCACTTGTAATCTGCAAATTAGTCTTGACAACCAATATCTAACAAGTACATGTGATATATAAATAACATTAACATTATCAATAACAATGGTCCATAATATCATAAGCAAATGTAACCCAATGTATAATAAATGACATTCACACCATGAATGGATGAGAATATGAGTATTTCTATTAATGAACAAGAAGAAGTACAAAGTGATACGACCTCTTTCCGGCAACCAATCTGAACCAAGATCTAGATCAATCCACTTGTGCCTCCACCACTTCAATCCTCCATGAATGGCAAACTCAAACTAGCAAGGAGTTTGGAAGGTGAAGATAACTGGTTCACAACTACAAGGATCAATGAGTGCAGACTCAAGATAGGGCAAAAATCCACTAGAGTGCCTTTACTATTCTCTTCTTCCTCTCGTCCATAAGCCATATGTACTCAATATATAGTACTCTCAAAGGTAGGTGAAAGGACTCATGCGTCTAGTCTAACCATGCCAAATTTCAGTCCAAGGCAACACATATTTAAAAAATTTCAACGTTGGCCCCATGTATCACATTATTTAATCTATAGGTATGGTTTTTGATGCTGCAATGGTTAGTGTCAGTCATGTTTGAGTCAGGAAACCCTCCCACACTGTCAATGCATGCATCTAGTCTAACCATGCTAAATTTCAGTCCAAGCTAGCACATATTTAAAAAAATTCAACGTTGGCCCCATGTAGCACATTAATTAATCTATAGGTATGGTTTTTGATGCTCCAATGGTTAGTGTCAGCCATGTTTGAGTCTAGAAACCCTCCCACAATGTCAATGTATGAGTCTAGTCTAACCATTCCAAATTTCAGTACAAGCCAGCACATATTTAAAAAAATTCAATGTTGGCCCCATGAAAAAACTTTTGATGGGAAACAACTTGGGAAAATAGATTATCCTCGATGGTATAAATGAAGAAATGATGATGATGATGATGATGATGATGATGATTATGATGATGATGACGAGGATGATGATGATGATTATGATGATGATGATGATGATGAAGATGATGATGATGAATATGAAGATGATGATGATGATGAATCCGACGACCTCGCCATACCACCGACAACAAGATGCGTCATATATCAGACTTCTGACTTCAAAAGAATCTGACGAGCTCGCTAAACCACCTACGACAAACATCGTTGGTCTTTATAGGTAGATACGTCGGATATCATACAACGATGGTGATCATGGTGATCAAGCACGCCATTTGGGTTAGCATGATAATTGTGCATTTCCATACTAAGCTTCTCTCTGTTTCGAGAATAATTTAATATTCTCTACTAAACTGGACAACCACATGAAGGTGAAAGCTCTTATGGCCCCTCCCCCCCTCACATCACTCTCAATTCCTCATAACCTGACAAAAATATCTATGTACAAAAAAATTAAATGTGTTTTTTGTCATACTCTATAACAAGCAATGTTTCTAATTATAACATATAGGAAAATGGAAAAAACACTAAGAAACAATTAATTTATTATACATATCGGAAATAAAATTCAATATTTCTATCACAATATTAAATCAAAATATATAGAGTAGATATATTAATGCATACCTCGTACACTTCAATGGACTTCATCATCTTCTTCATCCAAGTCATCATCTGTATCATCCGATCCAGATTCAACATTGTAAGGATTGGCCATATCATCATCGTCATCAATGTCAGTTGTGATCATCATGTCATCGTCGATATCATCTTCATGGACACTATCTAATACATCATCTGATTCAACTAAGTCTTCGACATCTTCTTTTGGAACATGATCATATAACTCATGTTGATCATGATCATCTTCAACGTCGTCTTCTTCTTTGAGAACGTCTTCATTACCTTCATATATGTTATACGTTACCGGCCTTCCCCTTCGATCGTGTCTCAGAGAAAATGACCAACCCGCTCTACCTGGAACCTCACAGTAAAATACCTATTCACATTGGGTTGGAAGAACATAGGGCTCTGTTCTTGGCTCAAACAACCTTGTATTTACCATGGTAAATGCATTATCATGTTCAATAATTGTTTTATCGGGATCACGTTGATTCAATCGACACCTATACCATTTGACAACGAACATAAATACCTTGAAGAAGTTAAAGTTAGATTGAATAATGTCTTCCAGATACCCATAGTATCGATTTTCAGAGAGTTCTGGATGTCTGTCACTTCTAGATGAAACATTGGTCACCTAAAAGATTGCAGATATCCCACAATCTAATTTTTTCTTCGTTTCATCCAACTTTTTGATGCGATATATACAACCATTGCACCACATAGCCTTGTGGTGTTTTACCTACAACAAGCCATACAAGAAAAGATTACATAATGATCCAATATTTATGATTAACTAGTGCATGTTTATAATGCCATATAGGGAAAAAAATCAGCGAGTACAACGACAATATGTTTGCAAAAAGAATAAATAGTGTGGTTGATTAATATGCTTACCTGCTTATCTTTTAAACCATATGCTAAATTGATTTCCCTTTATGTTAGATTGGTATCTCCATTGCAATGTGCATCTTTAACCAATGAAGCCACACCTTCCCATGATATTCCACGACAAGATTGTTCACATCGTTTAATCCATACCTTCATTTAGTCAAGATTGTTTGTGATGTATAAATGAATTGCATCCCACTCTCAACCAACTGTTTGATGACAATAAAATTAAAATTCAATACAAATGTATAGTCACTTAACAAAGTATATTACACTCTAAATTGATGCAAAATATTGAATATAAAAATAGAATATGTATGATATATATACATAAAAATCAACAGTCAAATGTGTTATATTACCTTTCACCTTCCTCCATCTACCTTTCCCCTTCAGGTACTCCCCTTCGAAATCTTTATTGGAGTTTGGATAAAAAATGCAACGTAAATTGATCTTTGACGCTAATATAGGAAGATATTCACTAATATGCATGTTTTGGTATACCAGATATCCCTCCATCATAGAACCCTCAACATGTGCTTGTTGTCTGACCAAACCCTTCATAAATTTCAAGTGCCTCTCAACCATCCACATGGACCTTGAGTGCGTAGGTCCACACAATTCAATCTCCTCAACTTGGCGTATGAGGTAGTGTTCCTGTGCATTGAAAAATGCCGAAGGTAGATGCTTCTGCATTTCACACATGAGACAAGGAATTTCTCTCCTCCAATACTTTATATTTTCTTTATGGAATTCTTTAGATGACAACAATCTACAAGTGACATGACAACCCAATCAAGAGATTTAAGAAAAAAAACATTATATTACATAACATGAATTAGAGAACAAAAATCAAATATAAGTTCTACGATGAATTAAACAGACACTAAGGGCATGCAAAACATCGCTACTTACATCATGTATTTCCCGAAATTATATATTACTTGTTTGACATTGTTGTTGAAGTTGTCCGGGAGAGAGAGAGGTAGAACATACTATAACAATATACTAATCGTTTCATTTTTTAAACAAAGAGTAGACAAAAAGAATTACCAACCATATTCACTAGAATAGAAAAAAATAATTAAATGCATTGCATAATAATTACCTTCATGAAGACATGCCAATCGTGCATTTTCACCCCCACAAAATCACCTTTCTTTGTTATGATATTCTTCATGTTCGCACAAAATCCGGTGGGAAATTTAATTTTTCGCATGAATTCTTTTACAACATTACTTTGCTGGTCCGTTAACATCCATGGAAGTGAGTTTATATTAATTTGCTCTCCGTTGCTATGAAATTGAATGACGTCTTTCATTGCATGGTTTCCTTCATGAACGTCTTTGCAAATTTTGACAATTTTTTCTTTCTCACTCCTTCCATCCAATATTCGCCATAATGTTTTAGTCACATTCTTTTCGATATGCATTTTATCAAACATATGAGAAATTTGTAGGTTCTCATAGTAGTGAAACCTAATAAATTGTATAGGATAACTTTTCATTCCTCGTGGAAGCTCATTAATGCCTTCATGATCACATGAACAACAATCATGAATAGTAGTTTATAAAGAAATTACATAAATCAATGTCAATTACAGTAAACACCACACAATAAAAAAATACAATATAACATTTCATATACGATGATTCATACGTACCTTGACGATTTCTATATATTGCAACTTCCATAGGTGAGGTGTCATTCTCTGTGGTTTTAATGCAGTCTCTTGCTTGCCATTGAACATATGTTTTTCAGTAGTTCGATACCTATGATTCTTAGAGAGTAAGTGCATATACTCATCAAACACCTCCTTTCCTAAGCTTTTTGAACGACGAGATTTGATCTTAGGACCACAAACTGGACATGCAAATTTCCCCTTTGTCCGAAGACCTACATA
Organism: Larix kaempferi; assembly: GCA_027924585.1. Lineage (NCBI taxonomy): Eukaryota > Viridiplantae > Streptophyta > Pinopsida > Pinales > Pinaceae > Larix > Larix kaempferi. Next base: position 2,714,687 of record BSBM01000182.1, on the reverse strand, counting down.
AAGAGATGGAATATCTATATCAATTATAATTATATACAAAATGACTGGATTATTTAGAAAAACATGTGTTCGTAGTATATTAACTAGTTCATAAAATTAAATGCAAATAAAGTGGAACTTATAATTACATACCGCAAAATCGGGTTTACCCTGGGGAATCATGTATTGTCCATACAAGCATTGCATGGAATTGAAATTGCCTTTGTCGTATTGGTCTAGATATGTCATACATAGTGATGCCATTCCATAACTTTAGTAGCTCGTCAATAAGAGGTTCGATATATACATTCATATCTTTGACTTGGTACTTACCTGATTGATTTGAACATATAAAAAATATAATTATGAGACGTACCATTTAGATATATAAACCATATTGCACAAGAGAAAAACAATAAATATATATATGACATTATGCGACAAAATACGACAAATGAGATGCCACTACATTAAAAAAAAAAGATGTAGACACAATATTATACCTGGAACAATCATCGACAACATTATGTGTTCCCTCTTTATTGACAACCATGGAGGAATGTTATTGTTGATAACAAAAATAGGCCACACCGAGTAAATGGATCTCATCTCTGCAAATGGATTGACACCATCTGCTGCCAAAGAAATCCTAAGATTACAAGGTTCTTCTTTAAAGTGATGCCATTTTTCCTTCATATCTCTAAATGTAGACCCATCTGCAGGCATTCGAATAATGTCATCTTGACTTATGTTCTGTGCATGGTAATCCATAATCTGCGCTATGTTTTTGCACTTGAATAGTCGTTGCAAACGTGGAATAATGGGAATATAATGAAGAACCTTGCGAGGCACCTTTTTTGTTACTCGATCTGTTCGATATCTACTGATATGAAATTCCAGACATTCTGTTGCAAATTCATGCTGATTATAATAAAGAACATGGTCATCGGGATATGCATGATTGCTTCATACTGCATTCCAATTTCTTTCATGATGGAAGATAAATATCGATATGTGTGAGGTAAAATATTTGGTGTTGGTAACAAATATTCACCTATCATGCTACAACAAATAAAAATAAAAATCTAGTTAATATAATATAGAAATAATATTAATGAAACACATTTCATCTGTATTAATTTGACTTATGAATTAACAATAAATTGATTAGACGATCATATATATTATGTGATGGAATATATTACATACCTTAACATCCGTGTGACTGATATGTTTGAAAGACCATTCATAACCTTCAAGTTCATTATCAACAATATAACAGAGATAAGATTTGTGTTGGAGCCCTCATAAAGGGGTTCGTATGTCTTCTCAAGAAGAGGTAAATCATGAATTTTGTTGGGCCCAGGTTGAGACAGAGTTTTGGTAACACCTTTTTGATAAGCAGGGAAAGTTGAGCTGATTGCAGCTCAGAAATATAATTTTGTCTAAGTGTTGAGGATGCTGTGGAGCTGTGCGCAGCATCCAAGTTTTGATCAGGCTGCGAAGCTGTGCGCAGCATCCGAATTTTGGAAGCACCGGGAAGACCAGCGCTGCGAGGAAGCAGTGTTGCGAAGCAGTCAGGACGCGTGGAGCCAGCAAAGCGGAGTGCTGGACATGGATCAGGTGCAGGTATTGGATGGACCAGTAGTCCCGAGTGGCGAGCACGAGCAAATCAGGAAGGCGGCCAATGCACAAGTCTGTTAAGGGAAGGACAACTCAGAGAAAGCGATAGCTTGGCACTCCTGGTGAGAGAAACCATTAGAGATGAACGGTTCAGTGGAAGCGACCTGTTGGCACGCATGTGATAGGAAGGCCGATAGCAACAGATTGAAGACGTGGAGAACCGCCACGATGAAGCAGATGCTACTAGATGCCAGCAAGCCAGTTTAGAGAAACCGACATAGTTTTGTAAACCCTAAGGGTTTTTGGGTTTAGGTCTTCGACATTGTAAAGACATGACTTTCGGGCATGATCTATTTAAGAAGACAATTTTGTATGGAATGGGGTTACAATTTTTGGGGTTATAGTGAGTTGGGTTATGACTTTTTGTATTGTAAAATCTCTCTGAGCTAAGAAGATTGTAAAGGCTCTGCAGCTGTGTGTGCAGAGACCTATCTGAGAGGAAGGAGAGTCTGCAGCTGAGTGCGCAGACTAATAATGGTTGTCCCCATCCCTTTTAAAATAAATATATTACCAACCGTTCTTGTGGACGTAGCTTCCCACCCGGGGAAGTGAACCACGTTAAATCTCGTGTTGTGCGATTGTGCTTATGAATGAATGATTACTTGTGTTTTCTATCAATGAATGTCTAGATGTTTCCTTGCATACTGTTATGAGAGAGCTTTTATATGCATTTTCCATTAGAGAAGTATGTAAATGATATGTTAAGTTCCGTATGAATAGATGAACGGTGAACATTTATTCTTGTGTATGAAGGCAGTAAATCAGTCATTTAGTTAAGTACTTTCTTACACGCAGTAAAGGAATGTATAACAATGGATTAGATTAGACGTCTATGTTCAAATCATGACATCCTGAGTTAATGAATGAATGTTAGAAGGATAGTTAGTTAAGCACCTGAATGAAGGGATGAGTGATATTCATTTTAGTGCCTTAAGCGCTTTAAAGATAATCCAAGTATAGAATAAAGTTGGATTGTTCGCAGCTTCAGTAGAAGTCCCACGGTAGAAGAAAATAGTGGCACGGACCGCAGCGTTGCCCATCGCTACGCAGTCTCACCTCGCAGCACATATCCTCTGTTGTGCTGTGCAGTACGTCCGTCCAAGCAACTTATCACTTACTGTGGAAACCTGGTTCCGAAGTACCCCATAGATACATCTCGGGTGAGACCTCAACCTGCTCGCAGGTTGTTGCCGAAAGGGCCGGTGCGAAGGGGTTTTGTTGGTCAAAGGGAAACTGCAAAGAACCTGGGTCTTATAGAAAACCTTTGGGTCAGTTATAGCCAACAAATGGTTCGCATGTTGGGCCTAGGTTGGGACAAAGTTTTGATAACACCTTTTTGATAAGCAGGGAAAGCTGAGCTGAGCGCAGCTCAAAAATATAATTTTGTCTAAGTGTTGAGGGTGATGCGGAGCTGTGTGCAACATCCAAGTTTTGATCAGGCTGCGAAGCTGTTCTCAGCATCCGAATTTTGGAAGCATCACGAAGACCGCCGCTGTGAGGAAGCAGTGCTGTGAAGCAGTCAGGACACGTGGAGCCAACAAAGCCGAGTGCTGGACATGGATCAGGTGTAGGTATCGGATGGACCAGTAGTGGTCTAATTTTGGAAAGATGCTCCAAGAGTGCCGAGCGGTGGGCACGAGCAAATCAGGAAGGTGGCCAATGCACGAGTCTGCTAAGGGAAGGACAACTCAGAGAAAGCGATGGCTTGGCACACCTGGTGGGCGAAACCGTTAGATATGAACGGTTCAGTGGAAGAAACCTGTTGGCATGCGTGTGACATGAAGGACGATAGTGACAGATTGAAGACATGGAGAACTGCCACGATGAAGTAGACGCTACCAGATGCCAGCAAGCCGGTTTAGGGAAACTGGCACAGTTTTGTAAACCCTAAGGGTTTTTGGGTTTAGGTCTTCGACATTGTAAAGACATGACCTTAGGGCATGATCTATTTAAGAAGACAATTTTGTATGGGATGGGGTTACAATTTTGGGGGTTACAGTGAGTTGGGTTATGACTTTTTGTATTGTAAAATCTCTCTGAGCTAAGAAGATTGTAAAGGCTCTGTAGCTGTGTGCGCAGAGACCTATCTGAGAGGAAGGAGAATCTGCAGCTGAGTGCGCAGACTAAGAACGGTTGTCCCCATCCCTTTTAAAAGAAATATATTACCAACCGTTCTTGTGGACGTAGCTTCCCACCCGAGGAAGTGAACTACGTTAAAGATTGTGTTGTGCGATTGTGCTTATGAATGAATGATTACTTGTGTTTTCTGTCAATGAATGTCTAGATGTTTCCTTGCGTACTGTTATGAGAGAGCTTTTATATGCATTTGCCATTAGAGAAGTATGGAAATGATATGTTAAGTTCCGTATGAATAGATGAACGATGAACATTTATTCTTGTGTATGAAGGTAGTAAATCAGTCATTTAATTAAGTACTTTCTTACATGCAGTAAAGGAATGTATAATAGTGGATTAGATCATACGTCTATGTTCAAATCTTGACATCCTGAGTTAATGAATGAATGTTAGAAGGATAGTCAATTAAGCACCTGAATGAAGAGACGAGTGATATTCATTTCAGTGCCTTAAGGGCTTTCAAGATAATCCAAGTATTGAATAAAGTTGGATTGTTCGCAGCTTCAGTAGAAGTCCCGCAGTAGAAGAAAATAGTGGTGCGGACCGTAGCGTTTCCCATCGCTGCGCAGTCTCACCTCGCAGCACATATTCTCTGTTGTGCTGCGTAGTACGTCCATCCAAGCAACTTATCACTTACTGTGGAAACCTGGTTCCGCAGTACCCCATAAATATACCTTGGGTGAGGCCTCAACCTACTCGTAGGTTGTTTCCGAAAGGACCGGTGCGAAGGGGTTTTTTTGGTCAAAGAGAAACCACAAAGAACCTGGGTCTTATAGAAAACCTCTGGGTTAGTTATAGCCAACAAATGGTCCCGTTTCCGCGCTAGAATCTGTGGTGAGTTGCAATCGTGATGTGTGACGAAGAATATCAGTTCCCGGAAGGCTCTGACAACTGGCATCCTGAAAAGACAGAAATCCAAGCTTGGTGGGATAAGACCATAAGAGAATTTAAAAGGCAAGAGAATAGACATCCGCATCTAAGTGACACACAGTGGTCGGATAGGTATTTGTTCAATGATATTCACGATATTTTCTGGGAATCATTTCCGAACGAGCTACATTCATGGATCTTGTAGCTCGCAGAGAAGAAAACTTGTTTTCAAGGAGGAGTTCCTACAGAGTGGACTCCCGAGCTCACAGCGCAGCTCAAAGAAATAGATAGCCCATTGACATGCGTAGTTGAGTTTTGGGTCGATCATATGCTAGAAGGATTCCTAACGGAATTTGCTGTAGACACACTCAAATCCTACAGCCAAGCATAAGCATACTTTTTTGAAGGATTTCAAGGTAAGTTCCTGAACAATCTTAGTCTCTACATTAAGATGCTGTTAGCTGAGAAAGGTGTTTTAAGAATGCAGTAATATTCTCAATTTTGTCATGGTAAACAATATATATAGTGATTCTGATGAATACACCCATAATATTAGAAGTGGAAAGAGGTATAAATTTAATAAGAATCTTGGAGGCCCTGGACTCCATATTAATACTGATATCCCGTGTAACATTGACAATGAAGCCGCACCACCATTTACCCCTGAGAACCCACCGACTGCAGAGACCGCACCACCTTTATCTCAAAACCCACCCGCTACGCAGCCTGCCCCGCAGAATACTCAACCCAGTACGTCTATCCCGGTAAGCCAATTTGTATTCACTACACAGAGCCCTTTACAACATCCACGCACTAATTCGGGTGCTCCACTGCCTAATAGCACAATGGAAAACACAGATATGAAGCTATTGATATTCAAAAGAAGTGGCCTAGAAGACCCTGACCTGCACTGGTTTCTTTGTGAAGCCGTATGGAGTGTAAGACAAATCCAGGATGATGCAGTGAAGAGATCACAACTCATCACAACTTTCAGGGATAGAGCTTTACATTGGTTCATGAAATACTCTACCACACAGCCGAGAACCCTTGCAGAAATTAAAGCTACGCTTGTGGTTGAGTTTAAGAAACCTAAATCTGAATCTTAGTGTATAACTGATTTGAAAGAAATAAAGCAGAAACCGACTGAAACGGTTTGGGAGTTTGATCAGAAGTTCAAGATCCTATTAGACCAACTAAGCTTTGTTATAGCTCCAGAAAAACACAAGGAATTGTTCATTGCTGTGCTGTTGCCCCATATTAGATTACCATTGATGCAACAGAAGGTCACGTCTTAGGCAGAGGCCTTGGAGATCGCAATGAAGCTAGAGGCTTCGCTAATTGGTGAGACTAGTTCTGGGATGTCTCAGATCCAGAACCAGCTGACCACCCTGACACTAGAGTTGCAAAGCATGAAGAATGGAAAAGAACAAAGGTATGAACCTAGACATGAGGTCTGGTGTACAGGTTGTAAAGGAGAAGGCAATGACCGAGAGCATTTCCCTTTATTCCGCGACTATCTTAATAGTGGTGCGCCCAACACACTAAATCAAAATCAGGCCCCATGGTGTGAGATCTGTAGAACTACAAGACACAGACCTGAAGACTGCTACCTTATACAGAAATATGTGAAAACACCTAAAAATTTATACTGCAATTTCTGTAAATCAGTTGGACATGATGAATCCAACTACCGTGCATATGAGCTAATAAATGAAATAAAACGAGACATGGACTCAATGAGAGGCATTGGATTGTACCGTGTACAAGAAGATACCCAGCCGAAACAAGAGAATGCACAATATGAACAAGGGGGATACATAGGTCGTGGTGGTGGATACCGTGGTAGAGGAAGAAATGCTGGCCCAGCGCAGGGAAGAGGCCGCGGCTAGGTCATTTGTTATAATTGTGGCCAGTTGGGTCACGTATCCATAGATTGTGTTAACCCATGCACTACGTGCAATTATTGTAAATCATTTGAGCATGTTATTGAAGATTGCCCAGTACTAGAGGTGGAAATGCAGAAAAGAAGACGGACGGATGCGCCAAACACGAATATCTAGTGGATCGCAGCAGAGAAAAGACAAGCAGACCTGAGCATCAATGTGGTCATGCGTAGTGGCGCTCTAACAGGCCGCGATAGGGGAGCAAAAGCTTCCATGTCAGGGGAGGCTTGCACAAAGAAGTCTCCTCTTGAGACAGTATGGATAAGGAAAGCTCTGGGAAAAATACCTGCTCTCAACCTACAAAAGAGCAAGGAAGTCTTTATCGACTCACGGGATAGCTTCATAGAGCTAGCAATAGAAACACAAAGGGATCCCATTGCGCAGTCAAACACCGCATGTTGAAGACATGCCAGTGGGCTATGACAAAACAAGCACTGCGACGGATGTCAGCACCTCCGTTGCGCAGTTCTTGCGAAGCTGCATGAAGTTACTAAAAAGTGAAAATGCTATAGTAAAGCTGCAGAAGCTCATAAACTAGTATGAGCCACAGACTGGAACAGAGGCTTCTGATAGCGCAGTACATCACATAAGGAAGCATAAAAGAACGGGTCGAGAAATGTGGATTACCGCGCAGATTGGAGATTTTGAAATGGATGAAGTCATCCTTGATATTGGATCCGAACTAAATGTCTTGACCAAGCAGACATGGCAGTAGATGGGTCGACCAAAGTTTTCATGGTCACCTATCCAGCTGAGAATGGCTAACCAAGAGAAAGTGATACCTTTTGGCTGGTTAGCTGACGTGATAGTCGACATCGATGGAGTCCAAATTCATAGAGACTTTGAAGTTATCGAGATTGTGGATGATAGCCAACCTTTTCCTGCACTGCTAGGAATTAACTAGGCTATGGATAACTTGGATATTATCAGCTTAAACACAAAGAAGATGATATTTGAAGGAAAGCATCTTAGGTTCATTGCACCGTTGGATCCTGTAGATGGTGATAGATACAGTGAGCCGATTCAGGAGGAATCCAAGGCTCAAGACTTGGACAGAGTATACCAGCTCACAACGAACTAGGAAGATTACATTAATCCTACCGTAGATGGCACACTCAGCTGGAGATGTGACAGCTCCTGCGTCTCTGATTCGGAGGCAGGGATGTAAAATTGGCAAAGCCAAATGCATGAAGTAATTCAGGGATAATTTTAAGGACCCATACTTATTTAAAAGTGTATAAACCTTGGCGAATCTTACCAATTCTTAAAATGTCAACTATAAAATATTTGGCGATATTTTTCTAAAATTATTTCAATTTATAAGGATTTTATGTAGTTTATATAATAATTTTGCGATTTTTAGAGTGAAAAAATTTTACCCCATCAAAATTGGGCGAAATGGGGCTTCAAAAAATGCAAATTGGCGAAGCGTTTTTTGGAAAAAACATGGAAAAATAGCCCATGGGCTAAATTTCGCCCCTAAAATTATCCTTGTGAAGTATCAGCAAGAAGATGCGCACAGGTTACGAAATCACTGCGCTGGATCAGGAAGGAGGTAAGTCCTATCCCCACATATGATGGTTCTGCTAATGTTTATTCTTTTATTCAAGAATACACTGCATCTATTGTAGATGAGCACAGATTACCAGCATTAGATATGGCACTGCGTGACACACCCGCCATATGTTGGAATGCGCACAAGAAGACATTGATAACTTGGGATCAATGCAGAATTAAGATGCAGATTCAGTTTGCTGAAAAGGTTACCTTACCCTTTGAAATTTTTAATGGATAGATAGACCTTAGTCAACACATTGAAGTCTGTTCATAGGCATGGGCAGAAAGGCCACACACAGAATGGGTGCATCTCTTTGTACATATGCTGGATGATGACATTCCAAAGAAATGGTACCTAGACCTGGAGTTGCACAGAGAAACCACTGAATGGGAAATGTTGACTGCCAACTTCCAGAAGGACTTCAACTTTGAGGATGAGCATCCCCTGATCCATGAGGCATTGCAAAAAATTAAGGAACGCATATTCAAGGAAGACTGTCCTCATAGAAATATGACATTGGAGGAATTTTTCGGGGCAAATCATGTTCCCGCGCACCTACACTCGGAATGGAAGGAACATGAAGAACAACTTATCGAGTGTTACAACCTAGTTGAAGACATTGATGATAGAAATGAAGATGATGATGATGATCCACGCAACATAAACATACCAGAGTCGGAGGGTGCGCACAATGTAGAAGGAACTCCGTTAGAAATCCCAGATATGAGTGGACCAGTAAAAGCACAGAAGGTGAATATTGGCACAAAAGAAGAACTAAAGTTCGCAGCAATTGGAGACTATTGGGACGATCAGACTGTTGCAGAGATCGCAGACACCTTACATGAGTATCAGGAGCTGTTTCCGACAAAATTTACAGAAATGAAAGGAATTCTGGGAGACCTAGGAGTCATGAAAATACCTTTGAATCCAGGTACAAAACCTGTGAAGCAGAGACCGTACAGAGTGAATCCATGCTACAAAGAAAGAGTACGCGCAGAGCTGGATAAGATGCTTGAAGCATGAATCATTGAACCTGTTGAGGAATCATAATGGATTAGTCCCATGGTCGTTCAAGACAAGAAAGCGGAGGGTGAGATCAGGATTTGTGTTGATCTCAGAAAATTGAATGATGCTTCCATGCACGACCCATTCCCTACTCCTTTCAAAGACGAAGTGCTTGATAATGTTGGAGGGAATGAGGTCTATTCTTTTACTGATGGTTTTTTGGGGTATCATCAGATAAGGATTGATCCTGCAGATAGGCATAAGATGAATTTTGCTATAGAATGGGGATCGTTCCAGTACACAGTAATTCCCTTTGGCCTGAAGAACGCACCTGCCATATTCTCCAGAGTGGTCATCGCAGCATTCAAAGAGTTTATGCATAAGTTTCTTGAAGCCTATTTTGATGATTGGACTGTGTTTGGTCTATTGAAGAACCATTGTGCGAACCTCAGAATGATGCTTGAGAAGTGTCGACAGCATCAGATCTCTTTGAATCTGAAGAAGTGCATTTTTGTGTCCCCTATGGAATTCTACTTGGGCACGTTGTTTGTAAGCAGGGACTGATGGTAGATCCTGTGAAGATTGCCATTATTGTGAACTTGCCAACACCAAATTCAGTCAAGATGTTGCGCTCTACCTTAGGCCATACCGGATACTACAGGAAATTCATAAAGGGTTATGTGCAGATAACCGCAGCAATGGAAAAGCTGCTAAAGAAAGACACACCATTCATCTGGAACGCGGAATGCGAAGAAGGTTTTGATACACTAAAAGAAAAGATGGTGATTGCGCCGATTCTAGTCTTTCCAGATTGGACGAAGCCATTTCGTGTCCATGTTGATGCATCATGCACTGCCTTGGGAATCATATTATCTCAGCCAAGGGAAGGAGGTATTTCCCACCCTATTGCATTTTCGATCAGGAAGCTCTCAACAACAGAGAAGAACTATACTACTACCGAGAGGGAAGGCCTTGCAATGGTATATGCCCTACAGAAATTCAGGCATTACTTGCTTGGTGTGCACTTCCTTATGTTCACTGACCATTCTGCATTGAAATACTTGGTCAATAAGCTAGTGTTAGGGGGGCGCATATGCAGATGGCTACTGCTTTTCCAGGAGTATGATTTTGAGATTGTTGTTAAGCCAGGTAGACTGAACTTGGGACTTGATCATCTGTCAAGGATTGAGTCAGGAGAAGAGTCGATGAACATTGAAGACAGTCTGCCTGATGCGTATTTATTTATTATACAGGTTGTCGATGACTATTATAAGGATATCATTAATTTTTTAACAACAGGGCTGGCACCGCAGGAATTATCTGTCCAGCAGAAGAAGCAACTAGTGGTGCGGGTCGCAGACTTCACTATAATTGCAGATCAGTTATACAAACTCCGGTCGGATGAAGTCCTGCGCAGATTCGTACTATATCATGAGAAACCATTTATTCTAGCAGATGTGCATTCAAGGATCGCAGGAGGTCACTATACGGGAAGGGCCACTGCGCAGAAAATATTGCGTGTAGGGCTATGGTGGCCCATGATCCACAAAGATTCCAAAGAATACTGCAGGAACTGTGGTGTCTGTCAAAGGATAGGGAAACCCTCATGAAGAGATGAGATGCCATTAAATCCATAGTTGACCTTGTAGGCATTTGAAAAATGGGCAATTGATTTTGTGGGTCCTATAAACCCACCAGGGAAGAGAACTGGTGCGAGGTATATTATTACTGCTACTGATTACCTCACCAGATGGGTAGAAGCAAAACCAGTAAAGGATTACAGTGCCAGTACTGCTGCGTAGTTCATTTTTGAAGAAATATTGTCAAGATTTGGCTGTCCAAAGATTTTGATGAGTGACCAAGGTACTCATTTTTTGAACAAGACCATTGAGGCACTTAGAGAGGAATTCCACATTCGTCATCAACGCAGTACTCCATATCATCCGCAGGCGAATGGCACTGTTGAGGATTTCAATAAAATTTTGGAGAATGAACTGACTAAGGTCTGCAATGTAAATAGAGATGATTGGGATCTGCGCGTCTCCTATGTGTTATGGGCATACAGGACTACATGCAAGAAATTGACACAACATACACCTTTTCAGTTGGCTTATGTGCAGGAAGCTATAATGCTAATGGAGTACATTGTCCCTAGTTTAAGGATCATTGCGTTCATAGGGATGGCAGACCGCGCAGCATTAGAAGAAAGGTTGCTACACCTTGTTGGGTTGGAGGAAGATCGCTTCCTTGCTGGCTTCCACCAGCAAGCTCATAAAGACCGCGAGAAAGCTTGGCATGATCGCCATATAAAGAACAAGTGCTTTCAGGTAGGTGACTTAGTCCTCATGTATGATAGAAAATTAATGAAGTTTCCTGGTAGATTTAAGATGCATTGGCTTGGTCCATATACTGTAATACATGTTACTAACACTGGTGTAGTCCAGTTAGCCAATTTAGCTGGCGATATCCTACCAACTTTGATAAATGGAAGAAGGCTAAAGCTGTATCATGATAGCCTTGCTTCGCAGAATCCTGAATGATAAGCAGAGGAAGAGATTTCCAGGTGTAAGGTACAGTTGAAACTGGACACTGGAAATGTAAAGGAGTCTGTACATGTATGATAAGTAGAACAATGAGTGTACCGCGCAGCAATACTGAAGCTGCACGGAAGGGATAAAAAAAAAAGGGAAGAAGTAAGAAAAGAAAAAGGAACTACGCAGTTGAAAATTTTTGGCACTGCAAAGTAACGGCGTAGGATCTCAGATGGCTTGCCACGCAGCTCGGCGCAGCACTCAGAAAAATAGCCGTTACACTATCGTTGGTAAAAAATAGCCGTTATGTGACCGTTGCAAGCACTCGCTTCAACATTTAACGAAAAGATAGCCGTTTTGAACACGCTGACGATGGAAGAGACTGAAGGAGTCGTTCAAATTGGCCAATGGACACCACATTAAATGCTCACGTAGCCGTTGGAAAGCGCGGGGGGGACTCAGCTGCACCTATAAATAATGCCGCATAAGGACTTGCGGGCGTTACTAGACACTTAGATTTTTTTTGCGTTTTCTCCTATGCTAGCAACCCTTAGTCATCTCTCAGAAACAATTTCCTACTCTCGCCATTGAATGTCCAAATCACCAAACAGAGAAAAAGAGCTTACATTGCAAGAAGCAATCCGAGTCTTTAAGCACGGGGGAATTGCAGAGTTAATGAAAACCCCTGCCAAGAAGGTTGTAATCGAACCAGGTCAAGCATCAAGAAGATCACCTCTCCATAACCCAATCATGCAGGACAAAGGGAAAGATAAAGGGAAAGACGTAACTACACCATGAAGCAAGATTCTAAAGGAAGGACAGATGACACAAAGATCACCGGTTTTTCAGAAAGAATCCCTGAAGTTGAAACCCGAGTATATATCACCACGGGCATTGGATGCCCCAGTCTTTAAATTGGTCAAGAATGCTAGATATGAAATCCCATTGTCGCCGATTTCAAAACATGTACAGGTTGTCAAGAACCTGCTCGGAAAGATTTCGGACTGTAAGTGGGAATATTTTGACCTCCTAGGTGTGCAAAAGGAAGAGCCCAATGTGCCTAAGTACCCACAGTTCCATCCTGACCAGTACATGTGCTGGAAAAAGGATGCCAAGGGCACATTTAACTTGGTTTCTGAAAGCTGGCTTACACTGGTAGTTCAGTCAGGATTGTTGAACCTCCTTAGATTGCCACACTTTGATCACTCATCGGAAGTTAATGCCATGGTTCGCACTCTGATGGCACGAATCCATCAAGGATACCTGTGGTTAGACAAAAATATTGATTTCAACATTGCCTTGATCCACCGTATAACAAGTCTCAGCAAGCGCGGCAAGGATTCCAAGCAGTTCTTCCAAGGGAAGAGCAAGGAAAAAGAAGCTGTCGAGAATATGAAGCAAAGCCACACACTGGTAAAGGGAAAAAGAGGGTTCCCGACAGATGAAATTGAAGATAGAACGACAAAATTTTTCACGCAGTTACTCGCAGGAAAAGTCCTCAGAACGGCTAGGCCTCCGGAGGTGCCTGCGGGTGCAGTATTACTTGGTGCCGCAGTGGCTGAAGGCACGCAATTCAATTGGTGTCAGTTTCTTCTTAATGAGTTCTTGGAAGAACTCAATGATACCCAGGAAAATGGTGGACAGTTCCACTTCACATGGCTGATCATCCTCATTTCCTTTTCTGGATGGAAGGATCCAAGGGACTATGTGGGTGTCAATATAGAAACCAATGATCCCAGAGGGTTGTGCTATGCCAACCTCTGGGAAAATATCAACGCAGAGAGACAGCATGCGACAACCGAAGTGTTCTATCAATATTACACTCAGCTGCGCGAGTTGATCACCCATACATCCCGCATCACAAAGCAGGTAACATCAAAATACATTTGTATTCTTGATTTTCAGGCTGACATGCGATGTATTTTTATTTCACCCAAGGCGAGAATGTAGAAACCAGAATGGTACGTGGGAAACTACCATATGTATGAGGACGACATTGAAGTCCTCATGAAGGACTGGCCCACCAACTTCCGTGTGGAAGTCATGGATGTTGAGACAGACTCTGAAGAAGACAAGCCAATCCTGCTGTCATGCCCGATTGTTGAAAAAACAGGGAAGCGGAAAGAGCCCGAGACTTCACAGAAGTTGAAGGCGCGGAAGAAGATAAAGGCCACAAAGACTCAATCTGAGATAGTCTTGAATGAAGATGACTTTGAGATGATAGCAGAAACAGTCTCAGAATAGATAAAGGAGATCATGGTTGATAAATACAAAAAGGATAAGGTCATCCAGGATGACTTGTAGAAGAATCGACTCGCACTGCAAGGCCTTATGAAGAAAATGGACGATGTCCAGAAAAGCCTAACTTTGCCGCACGACATAGGAGCTAAAGGGAGGTCGGTAGGAACCTCATAGCAAACGCCGCCGCAGCTAGCAATAACACTGCCGTCTAAGACCAGGATTGTCCATGTGGACCCATTGGCTATTGCATTACCAATGGCAGAACAAATTATTTTTGACACAAAGGGAGTCGAGCGGGTAGAGCTCGACTTGGCCAAAATCCTCTTACCGGGCTTACACTTCATCCACACGCAGATCGTCGAGGAGATGCATGAACAAATAGTAGAATCGATGAAGTCACAAGCGAAGCTCCACGCAACAAATAGGTAGCTCGAGTTGCGCGCAGACATGCAACTGCGTGATGAACAAGACCGCTGGAAACAATTGGAGAATACCATATCCACTGTTGCCAAAGATATTGAAGGTATAGAACTCCAGGATGATCCTGCAGACACAATTCTGAGGATCGGCGACAAGGTTAGATCTTTGAAGGTGGAGATGCAGGATAAGGATATCCTCCATGAGGCCAATCTCACTGCATTAAAAGAAAAACTGGATAAGAAGACGCCATTAACTGAGTAGCAGTTAAGAGAGCAAGTCGTGAGTGCCGCAGAACATAACGAGTGGCATGGATTAGTGCCAAGATCTCTTGGAAAAAGTTTCAAAGGCATTCACTGCCCTTGAAGAGGATCAGGGGCTATTGCAGGTAAAGGCATTCTCTGCCACCTAGGGAGAGGCTGTCTAGGTATAAGGAAGTATCAGGCTTGAATAAGCAAGTCCAGGCATTAAGAGAGAAAGAGACTTAGATGGATAATCAGTCACAGCAACTCCTGGAGCATGCTACAACAATGTCGTAGCAGATAGAAGACAAGCTAAAGGAACTACGCGACAACCAGGAGCAGGTACAGGGACAAATTGGAGAAGAGATAACTCTAGCACTGCTTGAAACAGTACAACAAGTTGAACAAGATACCAGATAAGCAGTGGAATAGTTGCTTAGTGCATATAATGAGTTCGCAGCCAAATTAGTTCCACCAGTCGCAGAACAGAGTGAGATGAACAAAGTAGCAAGTGGCTCGGGGACGAGCCACATGTAAGTGTTAGGGGCATGTTGGGCCCAGGTTGGGACAGAGTTTTGGTAACACCTTTTTGATAAGCAAGGAAAGCTGAGCTAAGCACAGCTCAGAAATATAATTTTGTCTAAGTGTTGAGGGTGCTGCGGAGCTGTGCGCAGCATCCAAGTTTTGATCAGGCTGCGAAGCTGTGCGCAGCATCCGAATTTTGGAAGCACAGCGAAGACCAGCATTGCAAGGAAGCAGTGCTGTGAAGCAGTCAGGACACGTGGAGCCAGCAAAGCGGAGTGCTGGACATGGATCAGGTGCAGGTATCGGATGGACCAGTAGTGGTCTAATTTTGGAAAGATGCTCCAGGAGTGTCAAGCGGCGAACATGAGAAAATCAGGAAGGCGACAAATGCACGAGTCTGTTAAGGGAAGGAAAGCTCAGAGAAAGCGATGGCTTGGCACGCCTGGTGGGAGAAAACGTTAGAGATGAACGGTTCAGTGGAAGCGACCTGTTGGCACGCGTGCGACAGGAAGGCCGATAGCGATAGATTGAAGACGTGGAGAACCACCACGATGAAGCAAATGCTACAAGATGCCAGCAAGTCGGTTTAGGGAAATCGGCATAGTTTTGTAAACCCTAAGGGTTTTGGTGTTTAGATATTTGACATTGTAAAGACATGACTTTCGGGCATGATCTATTTAAGAAGACAATTTTTTATGGGATGGGGTTACAATTTTGGGGGTTACAGTGAGTTGGTTTATGACTTTTTGTATTGTAAAATCTCTCTGAGCTAAGAATATTGTAAAGGATCTGCAGCTGTGTGCGTAGAGACCTATCTGAGAGGGAGGAGAGTCTACAACTGAGTGCGCGGACTAAGAACAGTTGTCCCCATCCCTTTTAAAAGAAATATATTACCAACCGTTCTTGTGGACGTAGCTTCCCACCCGGGGAAGTGAACCACGTTAAATCTCGTGTTGTGCGATTGTGCTTATGAATGAATGATTACTTGTGTTTTATGTCAATGAATGTCTAGATGTTTCCTTGCATACTGTTATGAGAGAGATTTTATATGCATTTTCCATTAGAGAAGTATGTAAATGATATGTTAAGTTCCGTATGAATAGATGAACGGTGAACATTTATTCTTGTGTATTAAGGCAGTAAATCAGTCATTTAGTTAAGTACTTTCTTACACGCAGTAAAGGAATGTATAACACTGGATTAGATCAGTCGTCTATGTTCAAATCATGACATCCTGAGTTAATGAATGAATGTTAGAAGGATAGTCAATTAAGCACCTGAATGAAGGGATGAGTGATATTCATTTCAGTGCCTTAAGCGCTTTCAAGATAATCAAGTATAGAATAAAGTTGGATTGTTTGCAGCTTCAGTAGAAGTCTCGCGGTAGAAGAAAATAGTGGTGTGGACCGCAGTGTTGCCCATCATTGCACAGTCTCACCTCGCAGCACATATCCTTTGTTGTGCTATGCAGTACGTTTATCGAAGCAACTTATCACTTACTGTGGAAACCTGGTTCTGTAGTACCCCATAGATACACCTCGGGTGAGAAGTCAACCTACTCACAGGTTGTTGCCGAAAGGGCCGGTGCGAAGGGGTTTTGTTGGTCAAAGGGAAACCATAAAGAACCTAGGTCTTATAGAAAACCTCTGGGTTAGTTATAGCCAACAAATATCATCAAAATGATCATCATCACCATCATCCATTCCAACATTAAATGAATCATGGATCAAAGTATTTGTACCATCATCTTCAACTATGTTATCAGTATGATCATCTTCTTCAATATGATCATTAACTTGTTCTCCATTATTCATAGCTCCATGTTCCTTCGGTACTTGTTCTGAAAGCATTTCCTCTGGACAATATGCCGTAGGATTTCTTGCCTTTATAATTACATGAAACCATCAATAGATAAAAGTTAATATAAGAAATATTAAAATAATACATACAATTTAAAAAACAATCAAAATAAAAACATATATAATGCAAAACTTACAAATGGATGATATTCATGACCCCCCTCAGTGTGTCCATGTTCCCTACAATGCTTTTTGGCTGTTGAGATCTTTATTCTTCTCCTCTTAAAGCCCCTAAATTGACTACATGGACAATAACATTTCCCATCACCCCTTCTTTTTACTCCATCCCACAATCTAGCAAGCAATTGTCAATTTTGTTCGTCTGGATCAGGAA
Source organism: Larix kaempferi (assembly GCA_027924585.1). NCBI lineage: Eukaryota > Viridiplantae > Streptophyta > Pinopsida > Pinales > Pinaceae > Larix > Larix kaempferi. Next base: position 2,697,364 of record BSBM01000182.1, on the reverse strand, counting down.
TATTGCTATTTGACATTTTCTCATAAAGAGCTTGAATGAAGATCATCAATCTTAGAAAATCAAGCTCCACAATTCGCTTGCTTTAATAAAAAAAACAATAGAAATAATGAAAAACAGTCCGTTGAAAAACAGTCTACCGAATAAAAAAAATTCCACAAACCTTGTATAGAAAACATGTCGGAATGTTTCAGAATTTATAGATTTTAAAATATAACCTTTCATCGGATATTTGACGAATTGAGCATAGTTACCTTTGGAGGATAGATGTCGGATATCCGAATTTTAGGGCATGATATACTGTCGGATATCCGACATTCTCAGGCATGATATAATGTCGGATATCTAACATCCTAGGGCATGATATACTGTCGGATATACGATGACACTGGTCAATATTTACTCTATAGACTAAATGAAACCAAGATAACACCTGCCCTGCTATGCTCTAACTACGCATGCCTTGCCTTTACAAGTGAAAGTGGGAAGCCAAAAATAGGGATAACATTTAACTAACAAATCCAAACCAGCAAAACGTGTAAAAAGTAAAAAAAAATGGAAACTCTAGCAAACAACATTGGGAATCGGACTTAGAGCATCCCCAAAGAAATAAGATTTAATTGTTATCATAATATGATTCTGACAGTGAGGGTAAACTAGTCTCATAATATCTGTGCCTCCAATATACAATCCGTTTTCATGATGCAAATATCCTGTCACTATTTCCATCCAACGACCGACCATATTTTTAAACTTTAATCCCCATGCAACTTATAAAATACTTGCCAATTTCCATGATCTAAAATTAGTATGCAGTACGATCTTACAAACCCATTACAAAACAGAATACAGAAACAAAATGAATGTCAATGATGTTATCGCATTATCTCAAACCCGAGCATCCAGCGGCCAAGCAACATAATCAAATATTATCTTAATCATAATTCATCATAGAAAACTCATCAACGTGTGTGCATCCAAACGGTCATAAGTTTGTACAACAATTTCATCATGTTTGTTCCTCCAAACAGTCACAATCAAAACGTCTCTTTTGATAACAAACTCATATTCGGGTGCGCATCCAAATGGTCATAAGTGTGTACAACAATTTCATCATCTCGGTGCATCCAAACAGTCACAATCACAATGTCTCTTTCGATTAGTTTTGACTCCCGAGTCCCTACATAACTTGTCACTATTTTGGACGGCGATTTTCCTTCCTTCATTTCAATACTATGCAATTTACAAGTAGTTGCTACGTGCTAAGTTGCCATAGTTATAAACAACCATGCAACATATCTTCAACATAAATGGACTATATTTCTCTTGTTCAATTATGCTTACGTAGAGTCCAGTAAGAAAACACAACGCATTTTCACACATCGGGAAAATATTGTTGTCCTCGAGCATAAACTTTACGTTAATAGTGTAGATTTCAACAAGGAAGAGTTGCACTGGTTATGCATGTCGGGGTTATGCTGGATGGCAGTGTTTTAGTACGTTCTTGGAAAGTGCATTAGATAAAACAAGATTTGCAAAGTTTTTTTTATATATATTTTGATATTTTCAACAGAAACCATCGGATATCCGACATCCTCGGTTATAAATATAAGGTTGGATATCCGACATTCTCGGGCATAATATGACGTCGGATATTCGACATCTTCGGGCATAATATATGGTCAGATATCCGACATCCTCGGGTGTAGCTAGGGTTTTCACCCTAGCTTGTGCAAATGAGCACCTACTAAGGAGAAGGGACTCCTTAGTAGCAGTTCAATAAAAAGTAATTAAAAGACAAGGTATTAAAATGAAAATTATTCTAAGTAAGTACATGAAACATAAAAGACAAGATATAATATAAATGGTTTTTTGTATTAAAGCTTTACCTCCAATGTGAAGGTTGGTGAAGTTCTTGCAATTGTCCAAGAGGGTTGCTCCAAACTCCAACTTTGCTCCTTCTCTTTCTCCAAATGGTTGGGAATGGGCCAAAGAGGCACTCAATGGTCAAAGTAGCTCAAGGGTGAGCTAGGGTTTCAAGAGTGATTTTGGCAGAGTAAGGGTATACTTGATTGTGGATATGAAATGAGGGGTCTCCGTCACCTATTTATAGGTTTTTTTGGTGGTGGAGTGCTGGTCCATGGTTTTGGGAACCATATGGTTTAGGTCAGCTGTATAGGGTTTTTTCCTCTTTTTCCTCATTATTTTATATATATTTTATTCCCTTTTTAGAGGGTTTTTGCTATTTTGGGGGAATTTTGGATATTTTTGGAGGGAAAAGGGGTTTTTAAGCCTTTTTTAGGCTTTTTTGATGGTTTTGTGGCCTTTTGGAGGCATTTTTGGCCTTTTGGAGGCCTTTTAATGGGATTTGAGGGTTTTGAAGGCAAATATGGTAGGAAATATGGACAAATGAGTCATGTAATGGGGTAGATGAGGTAGTGAGCACTTTTTGGGTGTTAACAGATTGCCCCCTGATGTGTGAGGGCAGGAGCTCATCGTATGGCCAATAGACATCATAAGTCTTTGAATGGTTTTCCTGGGGTGTAGAGAAGAGAATAAACAAACTGGAGCCCGGAACAATGATCCCGAACAAAACTGCAAATACTAAAAGTACATAACCTCAATAATGTATGAGGAATAATCTGATCATATGGACGAGGCGGGAATTCCCATGCTCGTATCAAGATATAGAACAATAATAACAATGGGGTCCAAAATATGGGGACCTGACATATACATGGCCTCAAATAATGAATGAGGAAGAATCTCAATATATGGACGAGGCGGGCATACCCATGCTCGTATCAAGATATATAAAAAATAACTGTGAGGCCCGAAAAGGGGGACCTGTAGGATACATAGAGAACCACTGTGTACATCATAAGGGTCCAGAGGGGACACAAATCTGGGACATACTGCCGGGCTAACCATGTCTGAGCTGAAGAACTGATACACTGGAATAACAATAGTGCTACTGAGTGTGGTACCAGAGGAACTGATGAGCTGCTGGATCATCGTGACAAGGGGTCACACTCTCAATGGTACACTGAACTGGGTACTCAAGGAATCATATAACTGGATGGATTCTGAATACAATCACCAACGCAACCCGGACATCCAAGGGAACATATAACTGGGCGTTCCGAAGTGACTCACCAATGTGCTAGAGTCGGGGGAAATATGGGGTCTTCGACCAATAACTGAAGGGATATAAACCATGCGCGATTCTCAATGATGCGATCAAGGTGTTGAAGTCGAGCGTGTGAGAAACAACCACTCAGAGAGGCAATGATGACTCCTCTCAAAATGTTTCGTAGGCACTCACCACTGATGGTGATGGGTCCAAGGCGCAGGGACCTCTGGGTCTATCCTCTGGAATAGAGAGGCTGTCGTCGATAGAGGGAGACCTGCAACTAGCAAGGAAATGATGTTTCCTTGATAGGAGAATGAGGTGGAGAACTGAAGTGTGAGAGTACTGATGGTAGGACTGACATACTGTGGGGGATAACTGGGCAAGTAGAGTGGGTGGACTCAAAATTACTTTGTTCAGAGTATGATGGCGGGGGATGATCGGGCAGCATATAAAACTGACTGATGGGAAAGGGATCATAGCTGTAATGGATCAAGGAGAGTGACTGGGATGAGAGAGACTCAAGTTGGTGTAAAATGGCAGGAGACTGCAGAATACTCTGAACAAAGGCGACCTGATTGGGGGTGCTGCCGAGATGATCGATCATAGTGCCAAGAGGCACGGGGGGACTTCTTCATGGGTCAAGGAACGAGAAGAAGTGGGTGAAAAAATGGTACTGTCGTGTGGATTTATACAAGCCCAGGACAGTTCATGCTCGTGATTGCTTTCAATTTTAAGGAGTTTGAAAGCGATAAGAAGACTCTGAAAGAATGGAATGGTACTGTCGTGTAGATTTGTATGAGCCCAGGATAGTTCATGCTCGTGGTTGCTTTCAATTTTAGAGAGTCTGAAAGCGATAAGAAGACTCCAGGGGGTTGCTTTTTCGTGTGTTAGTCTCCAAGGCCCAAAGAAGCATAAAAGGATGCAATGAAGAACTCTTCTAGCCGGTGTGACTAGAGTATTCCTTTTTCGTAAGTAGTCTACCAGGTCCGGAAAAGTGGTAAACTTATACCAGATAGACGCCCTTTCAGGTACTTTAACGAGCATGAAAGGAAGCAAGATTTCTCGGCGATCTTTTCATTGTTTTAGGAGTCAGAAAAGAGCTTAACAGAAACTCCCTAAGTGCCTTTTTCGTAAAGGGCTTGTCCAACCCGAAAAAGGGATAAAATTATACCGAACAAAAGGAATGGCCAGGCAAGGAGGAAGTGCTCAATCAAGGAACATTTATGATGACCAAGAACGAGGGTGGGGGGGAACATTGGTGGGCTTCCTTGCGGGGTAATGAATGGTGGCAAAATAACGAAATAGTTGCAGTATGACAAGAGTGAATGGCTCATGTAAAAATGTGGAACAATCCGATGGCGGCCGATGTGGCACGCAAACCGAGGCAGCAAGGTGTCGGGACACAATGTTGAAACTGTACCAAGTGAGAGCGAGAAATGATCTCAAGCATCATCACGAGCTCGGAAAAATGAATCCGACGATATAAAGAGTGTCAAAAATGGATAACGACCAATGTGGCACGCAAACCGAGGTGACGAAAGGCATTTTGGAAAAAATACCCAAAACATCTGGGGGTGAGAGCGAGAAATGATCTCAAGCATCATCACCGGCTCGGAAAAATGAATTTGATGATATAAAATATGCAAAAAATGGAGAGCAGCCGAAGTGGAACGCAAACTGAGGCAACTAGTGGCGTCTAAAAAATGTGCAAGAAATGACATGGAAAAAATAACACAACGAGTTGACCATCATGACGGTCTCGTCGTGCTGATTCCAGGGGTGGAAACGGTTCGAAAAATGGACTCCGTATGGGGTCAGAATGGCCAAAACAAGAAAAAGTCAATGGACTATAAATAGGGAGTGGGTCCAACATGACAAGTGTCATTTGTACTTGTTGACTTTGACTAGTGATCAGAGTTGACCAGAGCTTAGTTGGTGTTTCTGGACGATCCGACCGGCCGATTTCAGATCCGGGAGATACAGGTATTCCGTCAAACTCATACCTTCATGTTTTTTAGGTTCGGGGGGTGGGTAGTGGGTCCCAGGGGGTATTTGTACGGTCCACGTGGGGTGGACCGCGGGTTTGTAGGAGGGAGCCGCGGTAGGAGACCACGGGTTCCACGGTGGATGACGCGCGTGGAGACCGCGGGGTTCGATTCGGAACACATGGTCTGTGACCGCGTGTTTCGAGGTTGAATACGCGGTTTGGTACCCCATGTTCGGCCTCGACAATCGCGGTTTGGGACCGCGAGTTCGGCCTCAACAGTCGCGGTTTTGGACCGCGATTGTGGGCCAGACAGCCGCGGTCGGAAACCGCGGTAAGGGGACCTAAAGCCACGTTTTGAAGCGAACTTTTAGGACCTCCCTGGGAGGGGGGGGGGGCGCAGGGTTTATTTCTTTGACATGAGTTTGATGAGTTTGCCTTGCGTGTTTGACAGGATGCCGCTGGTACTGTGGAGGGAGCGGGAGATCTCAGATGAGATAGTGACTGTCATCTGGGGGGAGAGTCATGTGCGGTTGGTATTGGGGTTGTGCGGACTGTTGAAGTTCGCGCAGGTACCTATGATGCGTTCGACAGGGTTGCTACTGAACAGGCTAGTGAGTTTCTAGGAGCCAGACATACAAGCGTTCAGGGTGCAGGGTGAGAGGGTGGACCTCACACTGACAGATGTATATTTCCTGACGGGGTTGCCCTGTCTAGGTAGGGTGGCGGATACGCAGCCGCAAGTATTTGCGGATGTAGATATGGAGGATATGCTGGAGCGGTACTGTGTTCTAGAGGCTAGGGTGCATAGGAATGCACTCCGGGTGATAGACCTATAGGAGCCGACGATACAGGCTATTGCAGCATGCGTGGTTCGCATGTTGGGGTCCCAGTCACGGGAGAAGGTGTCTGGGGGCCAGATGCAGCTGGTGGAGCGCGTACTAGATGGTGTCTACTATGCATGGGGATAGATGTTCCTCACCTGTGTGCAGCGGCAGCTGACATCGGCGAAGGAATCTGGGAATGGATTCTGCTATGGGTCCTTTCTATGTGCGTTCTTTATGGAGCGGGTACCGACACTACGACCGCGGGTACCGGTCCGGGCAGGAGGGCTGAGGGAGCCATGCATGGTGCGATGGGGGGAGATGATGCGCCGCCGGGGTGGCGGTGAGGTGGGTAGGTACTTTACCCAGGAGTTGTACCTGCAGTGGTTACAGATGCCGCTACCACTGGATGACTACCCATGTAGGGATATGGACTACACCGGGGACCCAGAGGCACCACGGGCACCAGGACAATCATGGGGATCAGATGGTATGTATTGATATACTTGCATGTTATGGATGTCAAGACTTATGTATGATTTGTGTTATGATATATACTGTTACTGACTGATGTGTGATCTACAGATGTGGGTCCGAGGCCACCGCTAGGGCATGTGGCGTGCAGGGGACATGTGGCGGTACCATCCTTGCCCGGCCGAGGCTAGGTGCGTCGACAGGACGCAGAGGGGACTTTGGAGTCTGTACGAGTGTTGCTGGATCGGTTACTAGTTGGAGTGACCGATGAGGGATGGCGGGACGTGGATCCAGATGTGATACAGGATTGCATGAGGGTGCCCCGGGAGTTCCGGTCGATTGCGATCCGGGTGGCTATCCTGGCGGACAAGGGTCGGGAACAGGAGCCCACAGGGGATGAGGAGCTACCGGAGGAGGAGCGGGGGGAGGACTCGGAGGCAGGTGATGTAGGCAGTGATGCAGGGTATGACTCTCATTAGGGAGTGCAGGGGACTCCCCTCGAGTTTTGTAGCTCCGGCATGTATCTTATGAGATGTATAGATATTTTTTGTGTATAGATGAGTACGGGGGTACTCAGGACATGTATAGTCGATGAACATGTATGTATTTTTTGATATATATATATGCACGTGGATGCACCTTTTTACGATGATGTTTTAGTCGTACGCACGTGGATGCGCTTATGGTTTGTGATATGTTTGTACTGGACGTGGATGCAAGTAGTATAGGATGTTGGGCACATAGATGCCCCTTGGGTATGTTATGTGTTTTTATTTTTATTGCACATGGATGCAAATGTTTATGTGATGATAGGCACGTGGATGCCCCTTGCAATCTTTTTGGGTTTTTATATATTTTTATGAGATGCTATGGGATGATGATGCATGATGAAGGTTTTACATGGTGTGATTGATGTGCCAATCTAGGATGTTGTTGGCCATTTGATCTGCGACACTATTTTGAGCTCTTGGGACATGGGTGAATGTTATGGATTCAAACTGTCGGCTGAGTTGTTTTGTGCGCATGAATTTTCTAAAGAGGCAGGGCTCACACACCTGGTAGTAGTTGTTGAGCTGGGAGACAAGTAGCTGGGAGTCAAGGAACACATGAAGGTGACATATTCCCATCTGGAGGGCAGCAGTCAGGAGACCGGTCACAGCATCATACTCCGCCTGGTTATTGGTAGCAGCGCCTATACATATTCCGTCAAGATGAATCAAGTTGTGTGAAGGGGAATATAAGACCCATGCTGCAGAAGCCAGGTTCAGAGACCAGCGGATTTCTCCATCAGCGAAGCCAATGTAATGAAGTGGAAGAGGGTCCATCTGTGATCATGCAAAAATGATGAATGTAAGATCGCGGTAAAAAAGGTGAAAAACAAAAAGAGAGCAAACTGTACAAGGCGGACCAATGGGGCTGCGAGTTATTCTAGGGATAGAAACGCTTAAGATACAACCCATTACGGGGGTTGCGCAAAGGGTGACATTTTGAGTCAGTTAAAATGTAGGCCCCCCTGCCGAGGTAGGTCTACATGATGTAAGGGCCTTGCCACATGGATTCAAACTTTCCTTTGCCAGTTTTGTCGTGGGCTTGGTCATAGGCGAGGATGAGGTACCCTTCATGGAAAGTTAGAGGGTGTACATGTTTGTCGTAACCATCCTTGGAGCGGTTCTTGGCGGCTTCAATGGTCTGGAGAGTGGTATGATGGTCTTTGTCAGCTTGTTTGAGGGATAGAAGACGTTGCTCAAGTGGGGAGGTATCGGGGAGAAGCTCGACGGCGATGTGTAAGGCAGGTATCTGACACTCGATAGGGAGAATAGACTCTACACCATGAACTAAATGAAATGGGGTAAAACCAGTGGCGGTCTTGGTAGAGGTACGGTAAGCCCATAAGGCGGGGAACAACATGTGGTGCCAATTGGACTTATGTCGGTCAACAGTGCGTTGAAGAATGGTTTTGATAATTTTGTTAATGGCCTCTACTTGGCCATTCCCTTGGGGGTAGTAAGCAGAGGAAAATTGATGTTCAAACTTGAGGAGGGTGGATAACTCATGCCAAACGGAATCTTCGAAGTGTGAACCATGGTCTGAGACCAACTGTTTTGGAACTCCGAATCTAGTGATAACGTGGTTAAAAAAGAAACGGGCAGCGGTGTCAGCGGTACAATTGAAAGTAGGCATGGCTTCGGCCCATTTGGTGAAGTAATCAATGGCGAAAATGATATATTTATGGCCGTTGGCTGATGGGGGTCAACACTCCATGAAGTCGATGGCCCACTTACAAAATGGACGAACGGTGACGACTGGATGTAACGGAGCAGGTGGTGTCTGGGCCTTGGGGGCGAAAAGTTGGCAATTATGGCAGTGCTTGACCACAGTGATGCAGTTGGTGAAAAGTGTGGGATAGAAGTATCTGGCGCGGATGAAATTTTGGGCGGTGGCCATCCCAGAGAAATGGCCGCCGCAGGCACCGCTATGACAGTCATTGAGGACATGTTCCGCTTCCTCATGTGTAAGGCAACGACGAAGAATCGTGTCGACCCCTCGCCGGTAAAGGACATCGACTAAGAGGAGATAGTGAGAGGCCTGGTGGGGGATACGACGGCGTCCTACACGAGTAAAGTTGGGTCTAAACTTTTGTGTGCGAAGGTATAACAAAATGTCACCGTACCATGGGTCATCAGACGAGATGGTGAACAAGTGGTTGTCGGGTAACTCGTCGGAGATTTGGGGGGATGGCAGAAGGGATGGGAGATCGTTGATGAGCTGGGAAAACGTGAGGGCTTTGGTGCTCTTAGGGGTTCTGAAAGTGAGGTCATATTCTTGGAGGATGATGACCCATTTAGCAACACGACCCTGCAGTAGTCACCGGGTTAAGTGATAGACCATAGGGTTGGAGTCGGCGATGACTGTGGTATGACTGAGCAGAATGTAGTGTCGCAATTTTTGGACGGAAAAGATGACAGTTAGGGCTAACCTTTCCTCATATGGGTAACGTAGGGGTGGGCCATACAAGGTTTGGCTAACGTAATAAATGACATGCTCTTGGTGAGAAACATATTCTTGAACCAAGACTCCGGACACGGCATGTTCGGATGCCGAGACGTAAAGGATGAAGTCCTGAGATAAATCCGGAGGGGAAATCAAAGGGGCTTGTGTGAGAGCTTTCTTGAGGGCTTCGAACGCAGCTTCTGCTTGCTCATCCCAAACAAAGGGTACGTGGGTACGAAGCAGGCGTAAAAATCCATGAACTTTAGTGGCGTAATCAGGAACGAAGCGTCGAAGGAAATTGGACCACCCTTGCAGACTCTGGAGTTGCCGAAGCGTGCAAGGAGAGGGAAGGTCTAAAATGGCTTGAACCTTCAGGGGATAGACAACAATTCCTTTTGGGGAAACAATGAAACCTAACAACCAGCCTGCCGGAATGCAAAAGACACACTTATGTGGGTTCAAGCGGATTTTATATTTGCGACAATGCAGGAAAACTTGCCGGAGGTCTTTAAGGTGGTCTGATCGTTTCCGGTAACGAGCTGTAAGGTCATCAAGATAGACTAGCAGGATATGGACTAAGTCATGAAAACAATAGGTCATGGCCCGCTGGAAGGTGGCACTAGCATTTTTGAGGCCGAAAGGCATGACGTGGTAGGCAAAGGTGCCCCATGGGGTGGTAAAGGCAGTCTTGTACTGATCCTCCTTTTGGATCTGAATCTGGTTGTATCCGGAAAAACCGTCCATGAACGAGAGGACTTCATGCCCCGCACACGCATCGATGAGTTGGTCAATAAATGGCGTGGGGAAGTTATCCTTGGGACAAGCTCGTTTTAAATCGCGGAAGTCAGTGCATACTCTAATGGTGCCTTGTTTTTTGTTAACTGGAACAGGGTTTGAAACCTAGGTGGTATAAGCAATAGGATAAATGAATCCTGCTTTGCGAAGTTTCTCGACCTCGGCTTTAACAGCGGGTAGATTGGAAGGATGAATGGGACGCTGTTTCTGACGAACGGGGGGTACATCAGGCCATGTGTCAATGTGGTGCTCTATAATGGTGGGGTCAAGACCGGGCATTTCGGTATAGGACCAGGAAAAGACATCACGGAATTCTTGGAAGAGTTTTTTGTACTCCTCAATCTCAGACTCGCTGCAAGAGGCTCGTAAAGTGATGAGTTCAGGGGCACCTCCGGGGGCAGAGATATCTATGTGGATAATAAGAGAAATGTTGGCCATGTTACCTTCCTCAAAGGCATCAGAAGTAGGAATAGGATCCTTAAACCAGTCGACTTTAGTGGGAAGGAAATCTTTGGACTCAACCGCGAATTGGGTAGCTGTGGTGGAGGAGGAGTCTTATGGGAGGAAATACAAACGATGGTGCATGTCGTCCCAGGGATAATTCGGGGCAGTCAGAGCCTCTAGGATCTTCTCATCAGTACAGAAAGTGTGGGCTGTCAAATCGGTTGACGAAGGAATGGTAGTTGAAGAGGTCATATAAATGGTGTTGATCTCTCCGGATGGGGGTGAGATCGGGGGGTGAATCTCCTCAATGGTGGGAGGTGCTGTCTCAAGATCCACATTATTCATCTCGTAGAGAGCTGCCCTGTAATCGAGGAGATCGGGACAGTGATGTGAATAATGGCCGTAAACACCGCATATTGCACAAGGGTGGTTAGTGCGTAATGATTTATCACGAGGCTTAGGGGTTGGATCGAGTTTGACAACCGGGATATTGGGGTCATCGTCAAGCATTTGCATTTGCATGTGCTCCTGTAATGTAGGTAATTGTGGACATTGGTGAGTCGGATGGCCTAACTCATCGCACAACGAGCATTTGGGGGGAGCATGAAAAATGGGAGGGGTTTTAATTGTCTTGGGAGGAGTTACATCAGTGTATGGTTGTGGGCCTATGCCCCCAGTGTGCTTGATAAGAGGGGGGGGATTCGTAGAGGACGAAGGGGTATTGACACCAGGAGGTGGTTGACTAGTAGTAGCCATGGGTTACATCGGTTGTAGGACGACGTTTGGTGTCAGCGGGGGAACAGGAGGCGAAAGATACCACACGAGTAATCCCAAGGTTAACCCAGGGAGGCTAAGGGTAGCCATGACCGGGGCGCTTACTACTCCCGAGGGAGGGACTAGGAAGGGGATTGTGTGGATAGGTGTAACACCAATGTGGATAGGTACCAATGGTGGTTTAGGCAACAAGGGCGGTTGATTGTTAGGTGTTTGTGTATCGTGGGAAAGGGTACATAAGTCAGATACTTCCGGTGTAGATGACGGGGGAGGAATGGATTGGAAGGTGGATGTCATCGGTGGATCTGAGTAAACTACAGGTCCCAAGGAGGAAACAAACGAGGTAGCGACACCACTAACAGGTTGTTCAACCATGGGGAGAACATTTTCGGGTGCATCGAGGGCATTTGGATCGTAGTAGGTGAGTTGGTCGACCTTGACCATGCGTCCATCGTGGGGGAACATCATGGTACGAAAAACGGAGGAGGAAACCGCCTTCATGGCATACATGTAGTTGTGGCCAAGTAAGAGGTTATAATCAAGTTGGGCATTGATGACCTCTATGTCAATGAGAACGGTTTTACCAGCCAGCTGGATGGGGACGTTAGCTAATAGGCCTTGGGGTTGAGTTGAACGCCCATCATAGGCTCGCAATGCAGTAGTGGACCGCTGAAGAGTAGGGGATCCCAACTTCTGCCAAATGAATGTGGACATAATGCATGTAGAGGCACCTTCATCGATAATGCACCGATGGATGACAAGATTCCAAACGGAAACAGAAACTTGGAATGCTAAAGTGTAAGGCAGGCGTGGTTTGGAGTGGTCCAAATCGAATGCCATCAGTTGTGAATCATTTGGGTCAATAGCACCAATGGCGGAGAGAAAAGTCTTGCGCTGTGAAGGATAGTTTTTCAAGACTTCCAACGCAGACATGGCTGCGGGAGATTGGGCTAAGTCATCTACAATGTTGTAATTTGACGCGGCGCGAGCATTGGGGTTATTGTTAAGACGACGGAGTGGAAAGCGAGGTGCTTTGGAGGCGCCATCGAGGGGAGCCGGAGGTATACGTAACGTCCGGTCGGTGGGATGAGCATTAGTGTTTTTGTCGGAGGGAGGGGCTTCAGGGGTAGAGCCATATTGGTTCCGACGGGTTTGGAGATTGACATCAGCGGATGACATCATCAACAAGTGGTGGGTACCTGAATCGAACATGGGTTGATCAGGAGCGGCATATGTGATTTGTTGTTGGGGTGGCACGTTGCCTTGAGGAGGAGCCAACGGCTGAGTGTTCACTACGCCTTGGGTTGGTAAGGGGTTTTGCAGTACCAAAGGTGGTTGCTGAGGGGGTGGGGGTTGGTTGGTGCTTGAGGAGCTGCATGCCCTTAGCGATGGGCATCATCAACCCAGAGTTGCCAAGTTCGCTCCAAATGTGGACAAGCATGTGTGTAGTGGCCATAGACCCCGCAAATAGAACAAGGATGGTTAGTTCGCAAGTTTGGGTTTTTGGCCTGCTTGGGTGGCCGATCAGGGTTTTGGTTGGTAGGTGCCGCATTATTGTTGTCTGGGGGATTGGGAGGTTGACCACCTTGGTCTGGCGGAGGGTTGTTCCCACGGTTACGGCCTTTGCCATGGTTTTGCTGGCCCTGTTGGCGCTAGTTGTTTTGGTTTTGCTGTTGATTTTGTTGGGCGTATACTTGCCCTTAGGAAGCCAGTGGGTTCTGGGGTTGCGCAGGTGCTGGAGTAGGATGTGGAGGATAATATGTAGGTGGAGGCTGCGCAGGTGCTGAACCTTGTGGGGGTTGCTGATACGTTTGCGGAGCGGGTTGTGGGTTGGCTGAGGTGGGTAATAAGCAGGTTGGGCTTGAGAGGTCACAGGAGTTGGCGCGGCCTGTGGATGGTAATACGGCTGAGGTGCAACCGAGGGGGCATAGGCGGGGGATGCGTGCCCAAAGCACTGAGGTGGACATGAGGGTCCATGGGAATGGTGGTGATGTGCCATGGGAGCATACGAATTGGTCGCACCGGAATGTGATGTAGCTCACGAAAGGTCGGGGCCATGGCTAGGACGTGCTATGGAAAATGGTTGGGGGTGTGAGGAAATACGGTCGATGATGCCGTCTGTGGCATGGGATGCCCCTGGCGCATCGTGTTGGGAGGAATCACCGCGAGGGGCGTCGGGTATGATGGTATAGAGATAACCCGACTGGGCGTATATGAGGTCAAATTGTTGGGCTTTGAGGATGGCCTCTTCTTCAGATTGGGGTCGTTCGGATGCCACATCCTTGGCAATGACAGGAAGGAGGGATTTTAGGAACCAATCTAGGAAGATACGGTCGTCTAACTTGATCTTGCATAGGCTACGGCGTCGACGCCACTCATGAATGTGGTCAGTGATCTGCAAGACAGTAAGATCTCAACTCCCACGTCATAGCAGACAGGTAACTGAAAGAACTGCAGGAAGGTCGAGGAAAGGGAGGTAAAGGTGGCATGGGTCCCATGGGGCTGCTCGATGTACCACTTAGCTGCAGAGCCAGTGAAGGTGTGCTGTAACAGACGGAGGCGGACAGAGTCGTCCACTATGGAGTTGGAGGAACACCATAGATGGAAGGACATAATGTGGTTTTGGGGGTCCTCACCGGCCTTGCCCTCAAACTTAGGGATGTCGGAGGGAAGCTTGGTGGGCATGTGAGGCCATGCAGGGTCGTGTCTAATGGGATCGTTAGTCAGTCTGGCTAGGTCAGGTAGGTTGAGGCTAGCCATGAACGGCAAACTAGTAGAAGGATGTGACATACTAGCGGGTGTGACCAAGTTGGGGCCAATGCCCCCAAGTGGAGGGGCAGGGTTCGGGATGTTTCCCCCAAGGGGGGGAACGAAGGTGGTATAGGATGGTCCTGCACCACCAAGGGTAGCGTGAGTCACTGGTAGAGTGGTGATAGGTATGCCAGCTACTGGAATGGGTATGGTGACCGGAATGGTGGACGTGGCCCCCATCGAGGGCATACCCAAAACAGGTGTGGTAACTGGTGTAGTGGTGGATGTGCCACCAATGGTCCCTACAAAGAAAGGAGTGGAAGTCATGCCAGCCATGGGGCTAGTAGGGGCAGTGTGAATGGGGTTCTCAGACTCTGCCTCAAAATCAGAGGTAAAGTAAGGGGCGTCAATATCTGGTGACAGAGTCCTATGCCATTGACGAGTGGAGTCAAGTGACAAAGCTCGAGATCTATGATGAGTGGTATCAAGTGATGATGATCTAAGTCTATGACGGGTGGTGTCAAGTGAACCGTGCTGTGGGGGCTTGCCCCTGAGGCACCGAGAATGTCTCGGGGACTCAATGGTGACAAATGGTGTCAAATATCTGGGGGTTGTGTTGAGTGAAAAATAGCTCAAAAACCCTAATGCAACCGAGTGTGCAGAAGGAGAGCTCAAAAAATATGGCACTCAGGCCAACAACCAACTCAAAACACCTACTGTAATAGCTTTGCTACAATAAATGGAGTATCAACAAAAATGGTCAGAATACCAACAAGCAGCAGGTTTCCTAGAAAATAAAAATAGTGGACTCACTAGACCAAAAGGAGGTAAGGGAGCATGCAAACACCTAACTAAATAGTATTCTGACTCAACTAGACATGTCCTCTGCAAGGTGATGAAATCCAAGTCAGAAAATATGGATAGGAGAGCTATGTGTCAAGTGTAAGCAACCGAGGGGTGTTATTTGGATGCCTATCCCCCTGATCCTACCTAACTACAAAAATTCTTATGTGTTCCCCAAGTGGGGTTAGAATGTTGGTTGTGTTAAGTACTTTTTAAGGCTCACTTGAATTAGGTGACAGAGTGTGTGCTTGTGAGATGATGATGAACCCAAGTAAAAAGTGCCACTAGAGTGGGAAACTTTCTAACTAGCAATAACAAGACAGAAATTAATCTTTGAAATGCACAATTTTCCTTTTTCAAATTAAAAATGCTGAAAATGTAAAAACGATTCTGTAAATGAAACAGAAATAAAACTGTAGAAAAAGGCTATAAGGAAGGGTGGCTGCAGGTAGGACAGATGGCTGTGCTGGTGCAGAAAATAGTGCAGCAAAGTGCTGGGTTCAAAATAGAGAAAAATGCAGAAAACAAACCGTGGGTTTTTGGAAAATATGGGCGGTCGGACCGCGGAAAACAACTAAATAGTCGCAGTCGGGTAGCGGGTTTTAGGCTGAAAAACGTAGTCGGGTCGCAGGAAAAATGTCGAAAGTCGCAGGCGGGTTGTGGGAAAATGGCCGAAATCCGCAGGCGGGACACACGAAAGACGTCGGTGGGTCGTGGGAAAATGGTCGAAAGCCACAGGCGGGACGCAGAAAACAGGGTAATAGCCGCAGTCAGACCATCCTAAACAGGCTAATAGCCACGGTCGGATCGCAGGTAACAGACTTAAAATGACCGGCAGGTCACCAGAAACAGTCTGAGAGCTGCGGTCAGATCGTAGGTAAGTGCCTAAAAGACACGGTCGGAACGCAACTGCAGGGGGTAAAAGATGCGGTTTACGGCGGCCGAAAGGGACAGCCGAACATAAAAAATATTTAAAAATTGTAACCATAAATTCAAACCTAGGGGAGTCGCCAAAACTGTAGCTAGGGTTTTCACCCTAGCTTGTGCAAATGAGCACCTAATAAGGAGAAGGGACTCCTTAGTAGCAGTTCAATAAACAGTAATTAAAAGACAAGGTATTAAAATGAAAATTATTCTAAGTAAGTACAGGAAACATAAAAGACAAGATATAATATAAATGGTTTTTTGTATTAAAGCTTTACCTCTAATGTGAAGGTTGGTGAAGTTCTTGCAATTGTCCAAGAGGGTTGCTCCAAACTCCAGCTTTGCTCCTTCTCTTTCTCCAAATGGTTGGGAATGGGCCAAAGAGGCACTCAATGGTGAAAGTAGCTCAAGGGCGAGCTAGGGTTTCAAGAGTGATTTTGGCAGAGTAAGGGTATACTTGATTGTGGATATGAAATGAGGGGTCTCCATCACCTATTTATAGGTTTTTTGGTGGTGGAGTGTTGGCCCATGGTTTTGGGAACCATATGGTTTAGGTCAGCTGTATAGGGTTTTTTCCTCCTTTTTCCTCTTTTTCCTCATTATTTTATATATTTTTTATTCCCTTTTTAGAGGGTTTTTGCTATTTTGGAGGAATTTTGGATATTTTTGGAGGGAAAAGGGGTTTTTTTAGCCTTTTTGAGGATTTTTTGATGGTTTTGTGGCCTTTTGGAGGCATTTTTGGCATTTTGGAGGCTTTTTAATGGGATTTGAGGGTTTTGAAGGCAAATATGGTAGGAAATATGGACAAATGAGTCATGTAATGGGGTAGATGAGGTAGTGAGCACTTTTTGGGTGTTAACATCGAGCATAATATTATTTCGGATAGCCGACGACACTAGTCACTATTCGAATGACATCGTCGGATATCCGAAGGTTGTCAGATAACCGACGACACTGGTCACTATTCAAAAGACATTGTCGGATATCCGAAGGTCGTCGGATATCCGACATCCCTTTCTATCAATTTAAAAACAAATCATTAAATTTCATAATTTTGAAGGTGAAATCTGATGACACAATCATTTTCGTCAGATGTCGTCGGATTTTGTGTTCAAAATATGTAGTGTATGTTGATACAATGGAACAAATAGCTGATATTTTTACTAAACCCCTGCCTAGAGAGTCGTTTGCATATCTCAGGAAAAAACTGAGAGTTATCCCTCTTCATTAAAATAAAATGAAGATTGTAACCCTGCCACAAAATGACATAGTGGACAAGGGGATATTTGTGAATCTTTGTCATTAATGTCAAAAATAGGGAGAGAAAAATTGAAGTTGTTGCCATCAATGACAAAGGGGGAGAATGCTGAATGTGGTTGTCATTGATGTCAAAGGAGTTGAGTAATGACAAAGAAATAAAGACAGGATATGATGGTATGAAATATATGGTGATGTGGCATGGTTGATGAAGATGCAAATCCACCTAATGATGTTCTAGTACCTTCATGATGTCATTATTACAATTTGACCTAATTATAAAGAGATTTGTCAGTTTGGAGAAATTCTGGAAAATGGCTTAGTGTTGGAAAATTGGTCTAAGTGACATTGGGAAAATGTATGTCATACTTATAGGTAAAGTTAAATGTCCACCCCATCTCACCAGGTTGTAGCTTGTTGATCTCTCTACCTGACCATGGTCTCATTTTGTCTTGAGAGTGTCTGAGGAGGAAGTTATAGGTCTGCCAAAACAGGGTTTTAGGCAGTTTTGCACCAGTCCAGTAAAATGTCCACCTAAGTCAAAGGAAGATGTCTAAGTATAAAATTGCTTGTAAAAATGCCTAAGTGACCTCAGTAAAATGTACGCCATTTTTTGTGGTTGATATCTTAAATTATTTTGATGGTATGAGTCTCTAGAATTTTTATTGGTGCATCCAACCATATCATTGGTTTGTCCAAAAAGACTCTGTAGGTGAAGATATTGATTTGACAAAAGTGCCTCCTAGCTTGATTTGCACTACTCCATAAAAATGTCCGCTGAGGAGAGAGAAAGAGGTTTCAAAGGATGAAATTGGTATGGATGGAATCACCTTGTTGGCCTCTATCCATTGGATTCCTCATACTTCCAATTTGATGAAAATAAAAATATCATCATGTTAACCTAGGGTTTGATAATTTAACCTATGTTAGATTAGTAGTTTAAAGGGTTATTTTCAAATTCCCACCAAATGATGTGTGTGTATCAAAAATTCAAAAGGTGACATGGATTTGTTCCTTGTTGAAATGTTTATCCAGTCATGGTCTCAGTTTCCTCCTTGATGGTCTCATGTGCGATATTTTTCTCTACCAAAACAAGGAAAAATATGGTTATTCACACCTTACAATATGCCCACAAGGGGATTACAATATGCCCACGAGGGGCTTACAATATGTCCTCAAGAGTGCTTAAAATATGCCCCCATGATATGCACATTAAAGCATAATGATATGCCTGCATAAGGCATAAGAATATTCCCGCATAAGGCATAAGGCTATGCCCGCAGGAGAAGGAAGATATGCCCTCATGATATGCTTAGGAAAATTACCCGTAGGCTCAGGAAATCTATGCTGATGTTAGAAGAATAACACAATAATTAAATTGCGTGTGTGTTTTTTAGTATTTAATTAAATATATGTTTGAAATGTTTCTTTTAACCTGGATATGAAGAGGCATGATGATTGGATGTGAAGAGACACAATGTTTTGTTGCGATGTTTAATTGAAAGGACGCAAAGGCGAATGGACACGATGGATGAAAACACACAATGTTTTGATCTCATAGAAGAATATATAAATAGTAGTTTGAAGTGGAAGAAATATGTTTCAAGAGCCCATATCAAAGAAGAAGAAAGATCAGACAGAGACCAATAGAAATGAAGAAACATAATTGAAGAAAAGAAGTTATGGAAATATGAAAAAGACATAAAAGGGTGGAAGGGTGGTGCTAGGGGAAGATTAAAGTCTACCAAGTAGGTTGTAGCCTCCTTCTAGTAGTATCTAGAAAACAAAGGGTGTTGTAGCATCCTGTTAGTTGTAGCCGACAAAACAGGGTGTTGGTGCATCCTTCAGTTGTAGCTGAACAAGTTGGGTGTTGGTGCATCCAGCAAGTTGGAGCTTGCAAATTATTTTGTAAATATAATTTTGTAGTAACAAAAAGTTTTGGTGGTTTTCCCAATTGGGACTCCACGATAACATTGTGTCTTCTATATTATTTGTTGATTCAGTTTTTAAGTTTGATAAAATTTGAAAAATAATGTAATACTGATTCACCCCCCCCTCTCAGTATTGCTTGATATTCCAACAGATTTCAGATCCAGAAATTTTCATTTTTGATCTATTCTCTACCGGAATCAGGAAACTAGGGTTTCCATTTTTGAGTTGTTTTTTCCATATATGTGAGAGAAAAGAAGGGGTATTCAACTCACCTTGATAGGGCACATCTCCCCGTGGAATCAGTTTTGCAACCGTCCAAACTTCAAATTTGACCTAGCTCCTGCTAGGGTTTCTGGTCCAACACTTCAGTGAAAATGATTGGAATGAAGGTTAAATACTTGATGGGGCTTTCAATTTCATCTCTTGGAAGTCTAGGGTTCTTCTTATATTAGAATAAAATGATCTCTTGAATTTCATCAATGAGAAGGTTCCAAAATAAAAAAACAGAAGATGACAAGACTCATTGGAGAAAGAATGATGCCAAAGCAAGAAGGATATTGGTAGATTCAATAAAAGATCATTTGGTTCCTCATATATCATAGAAGAAGACATCTAGAAAGATGTTCAAAACCTTGAAGAAGATATTTGAACATAGTAGCATCAATTGTACTCTTGCATTGAGGAACCAACTATCAAATCTCAAGATGTTAGAGTCGGAATCAATTGCTTCTTACTTCATGAGGATCTCTGAACTAAGGGACAAACTAAGAACTAGTGGAGAATCCCTTGAAGATAGAGAACTTGTTATAACAACTCTTAATGGTATTCCTCCCTCTTGGGAACCATTTATTCAAAGTCTAAATGGATGAACCGATTTTCCCAAATTTGATCGATTATTGTTACCGGACAATCTACTGAAAGTGGACTTAAGTCATGATCTCCCTAGTTCAACGTGAATCTAGAACAAGTGGTACAGAACATAGAACTGCTTTCCTATATCTAGTTAAAGATCAAGTGATTAGATGTCTTACCTTTAGATCGTAGATCTTTCTCCTTGTTGTTTCTCCAAGCTTCACGGTCATCAAATCTCAGCTGCAAGACCTGTCAATACATACAGAAACGATGCAAGCAGTAAAACATATCTAAACGGTAACAGATCTAAGTAAACGGTTAAGCAAGTAAACTACACAAACATTATCAACACAACAATATTTGGTGGAAAGAGTTTATATTACTGTATTAAAAGGGGGAAATACAAAGTAGAGAGATGATTGCAACCAAGACTTAATGTCGCAATCCTCCTCCAACAATCCAAGCCAAAGCCTCCAAAGGAAGTATGAGTCTCCCAATAGATGAGTAGGGATCCCCTAAGCTAATTTCACCAGCATGCAAGTGCTATATACTTCCTCTCTTTGGAATGGGAAGGAGCTTCATATATATAGGACTAAGAGGATAGGGTAGGTTGAGATATAGTGGGAGAGGACTAAGAGATCCTCCCAAAGGGATAGGGAACCGAATGCCAGCTCTCCTATAGGTTAGGGATAGAGATCCACATCACACACATTCGAGAAATGGTTCGAAGATGCCCTTTATCCATTTTAACTGACATCGTCTGTTTGATGGAAAATCTTCCAAGAGAGGACTCAAGGCTCGATCTCCCTATATCATCTTGAGTCTAGAACAAATAGAGACATAACATAAATAACTCTCCTAGATCTAATTAGAGATCAAGGAACTAGATGCTTTACCTTTCAGATCGTTGATCCTTTCTCCTTGAATGCTGCTCCAAGCTTGATGGTCTTCAGATCTCAGCTGCAAAACCTGTCAAGACAACAAAACAAAACAAGTAGTAAAATGCACCTACACAATAATAGATCTAAGTAAGCAGTTAAGCAGGAAAACTACACAAAATATCATTAACACAATGAGATTTGGTGGAAAGCACTTATATTACTGTATTAAAAGGGGAATACATAGGATGAAGAGATTACAGCCAATGACTTAACGTAGCAATCCTTCTCTGATCAATCCAATGCCAAATCCTCCAAAGGGATGATGGATATCTCAAGGGATGAGTAGAGATCTCTCCTAATCTAATTTCACCAGCAATTAGATACTATAGACTTCCTCCCCTTGGAATGGGAGTGAAATTCACTTATATAGGACTAAGTGGATATGGTAGGTTGAGATATGGTAGGAGAGAGATAGGGGATCCTCCCAAGAGGCTAGGAACCGAATGCCAGCTTCCCCAAAGGCTAGGGATAGGGATACACATCAGATACCTTCGAGACTGGGCTCGAAGAAGCTATTTTAGTCAATTAACTGACATCATCGCAGTGTGTGAGAGGACAACCTGCGATATCGCAGGTTGCATTAGGACAACCTGCGACGACCTCTCAAAACCTAGTATAAAAAGGTTTTCATATCTTCCAAGTGGATGACTTACTCAAGGAACTTCAGGGAATGTTTACACTGATTATCATGATGGTAATATTTAGGTGTAACAGAATGCCCGCCAAAGCATGAAGTTGTTTGGAAACTGGACATGTGAAATGCTTTGACAGAAGGAATGGAAATGGCTCATCGGACGAGGGATGTTGCTGCAGTACAACTAAATATGAGTACACAGTATCATATGAATCACAACATGGTTTCCGACCAATACAACGCAAATCCATGGTAGTAATGACTGACTGAACACAATCATGGCTACTAGACACAAGCGTAGATCCATGATGAGATTAAAACACAGCCACGACAAATAAAAATGTGGATCCATGTGATATGACTCAAAAAAATATCCATCGCAACCTGGGTAAAACATGATTCCCCGGGGTCTTCAATCCAAACCCACAATGATACGAATCTATCCATGTGATTACAAATGTCTTGACGTCGAACATGGTAGAAACCACTTGATTACGTTAGATTGCCAACATAAGATCCAAAGAGATAATGTAACCTCACAGTGAAAGAATTAAGGAATTAAGGAAGAAGAGAGAAGCAATAGAACATAGATCCAATAGAGGAAGAATAATTACACACACTACATTAATCAGAATAGTAACCGGGTAAATATACAATGCTGAGTATGAGGATTCGAATTCACTAGGTGTAATTCGAATTATCCTTCATGCACAGATCCATAATCAGTGGAGAGTCATCAGTGCCAAACTAGGAGTCTATCTCATCATCAGTGAAGTCATCAATGCACAAGTAGTGATCAACCGGGAGTCAAACTGAGTCTAACTGAGTGTGGTTGGTGTAACTAGCACATGGAAGCACTGATATAGTGAAGGAGACTCAGTGGAGGGTGCTCATGGAGCTAAATGGATTCAAAACAGTCTATCTAGTCACACTGGAGGTCCAAAAGAGTGATAAGGTCAGTTAGGAGTCAGTTAATCCTTAAATCAAGGAAGAACTGAAGATAATTGAACTAAACTGGACTGGCAGATGAAGAAAGGTTCCCTTCTCATGCAATAACTGAAAAGAGGGCACACTAAGCTCTAGGAGATCTAAGACTGATCCGAGAGAAGATCCTGCGGCTAGTTTGCTGAGGGATAGGTGCTGGTGCTGATGACTAGGATGCATGTAAAATGCATGCAAACTCTAATTGCATGCAAACCCTAATTTTGCATGTAGGATTGAAAATGTAAATGACAGGAATGTTAGAAGGACTAGGATGGAGTATAGGAATATCCTAACAGTAATGACTGACTGAACACAATCATGGCTACTAGACACAAGCGTAGATCCATGATGAGATTAAAACACAGCCACGACAAATAAAAATGTGGATCCGTGTGATATGACTCCAAAAAATATCCATCGCAACCTGGGTAAAACATGATTCCCCGAGGTCTTCAATCCAAATCCACAATGATACGAATCTATCCATGTGATTACAAATGTCTTGACGTCGAACATGGTAGAAACCACTTGATTACCGATCATTGATGTATACTGTTAACAAGCGCAAGGGAAATCACCATTAATGCCAATGATTCCCAAGGTATCACAGTACATATCATCAAGCGCGAATAAATGAGTTGATGTCGAACGCTTAATGAAATATTTCAATTAAGAGTCAATGATGCAAACTCATGTCGAAAGCGAGGTAACCTGCAATTGAGGCATGCAGGCCCAAGGTACTCGATTGATTTCTAGATTCAATCCTCGGATGATGATTTGAAGTCGACAAGGATGAATCAGTCGAAGGAGGGCCATGATGAATCCCCCATCATCGACACGAAACACGACAATATATGTTTGGAGTAGATCGGATGGTAAAGTAACATACATGACTGACTCAGAATAGACCAACATGGTGGAAGGCGTATTGAATGCAGAAAATGAGTGGTGAAAATATTCTTGAACATGGGCATGGCATGACTTGGCAGTATTGTCATGACGAGTATGACACCAAATCCTAATGCAACTGATGGTGGAAGTATTCTTTGGATGATACAAAGGAGTAACATGACTCAGGAAGTAGGAAAAACTCGAGGAAAAATGGATGATCCAAGTGCAGTATGCAAATGCAAATGAGTTCCATGTTCAAGAACGACTAGGTACTGCCACAGATAAAGGGGTAATACAAAAGCTTTCCTTTTTCCCCATCATGAACGATGAGTGCCTCATGTGTTTTTCATGAGCTTGATGAGGGTAACTAGATGCTCAATATAGCTCATCTCACAGATGAGTCCAATCCCAAATGTTTTACGAACCTAGGAGAGGAGGGGTTAGTCCCATGACGGGCCCTTCAATGTGAAAGTTTAACGAGTCCATAGAAGGTAAAACTTGGTCATCATTTCATATTTAGAGAGTCTGAAAAGAACTAAAGAAGAATCCAATGGTCCTTTTTCGTAAAGTTAGCCTCATCGCCCGAAAAAGGGTAAAACAACGCAGGAGAGGACTCTTCCAATCATGATTGGCTGGAGTATATACCTTTTTTCGTAAATAGTGCCGCCTGGTCCGAAAAAGGGGTAAACTATCACCAGGGAGATGACTGTTCAAATACTTTAACAAGCGTGAACGCGACAAGTTCAGTTGGCAATCTTTTCATATTTCGAGATCCTGAAAAGAGCTTAAAGATAGACTTCGGGGGGGGGTTCCTTTTCCTTAGGAGTTTAACTAGCTCGAAAAAAGTGATAAATTGTAACTTGATGACTTTTTCTCATGGTTTTAAGAGCACAAGAAAGAAAAAAGAGTAAGCTCGTTATTATTAAATAATTAAAATCTAATGGATGAAAACTAACAAAAAAATATTCAAGGGGTTGTTCATACCTGAGATGATCACTACAATGTGAAAATGGTGCAAATGGAACACTTAATATCTCCTGCATGCTTGAAAAATAGGTCAAATAGTCAATCGAGTATTCAAATGCAGTAAAAATGATCCAAACTATAGAAAATAACCCAAAGAGCATCTAAATTTGAAAAAGAATATTCCCTTTTTGTTTATAAAATAGAAAAAATGACCAAATATAGTTACCAATGTTTATTTGCCAAATTGGGGAGAAGAAAGTGCCATTTGGAGCATAATTTCATTCGCCGATTACCGGAGCTACGAGCAACCATTTCATGAGTCGTTCGAAGCAGGTAACCCTAAATCTTAGCCAACATATTTCTGGAGGTTTAGAATTTCAATTTTTGTTCATTTTTAGGGTTTTGAGTTGATTTGTGGGGATTTTGTGCACCCTCGGGTCGTCACAGGTATCCCTTACAGGAACTGCGACGAACCCGGGTCGTCACAAATCCCACAAAGGTGTCTTGCGACGATGTCGCCCTGTCTGCAAAGACAGGGTGCGAAGGAGGAAACCTCCATGTTCAACTCAAAACCTAGCCCAAAAGAAAAAAAGTTTTAATGGCTTGAGTGAGTTCTAATGATGTTTAAATGCTCCTATTGACAAGTTTGTGGCCACCAACATGGTTCTAGAGTGGCGCAAGTGAGAACATGAGGTGTATGATGTGCAAGAAACAAATGACCCATTATGTGTGGAGACATTGAGGAATTGTGGGCTACTAAAGTTCTTCCAGGTCCATGGAATCAGGGCCCAAGTCCTACTGCTGTAACATATGGTATGGAGTTGGGATGCAGCACAGTAGTACTTTGTGATCGGAGAGCACATACTGACTATAGATGTCAAGGACATCTACTTCTTGATTGGATTGCCCTGAAGGGGGGACAATGTGGCTCTTACCGGATCACGAGGAAGTGACCGGATGGAGGACGACTTGATTGTCCAGCATTGTACTCCACATGCCCGCATCTCTAGTGGTAAGATTCCCATCAAAGAGGTGTGATATCATCCATTGCGTGCTATACTTTTCACCATAGTGAGGATAGCAGGGAGCCAAGTGGCTCATCTAGCTACCAGGTCCCAGATGTTTTATGCGGAGGAATGCATGTCTCTAAAGGTGTTCAACTAGTGTGAGGGACTCCTCACAAACCTATGAGCTCAGCTGACCAAGTGGCGGCACAAAGAGCTCAAGCAGTTCAGGTATGGATCGATAGTGATCTCATTCTTGTTGGAGCGGGTTCCCCTCTTACGCCCGCAGGTGACTTTGGATGACAGGGATCCCAGGGATCCTCACATGGTCTGATGGACAGAGGTGATGGCCCGCCATGGTGGCGGGGGTCCTATCATCATGTATGGTCCTGGATTCTTCACCTAGATGGAAGGCCAGCTACTCATGATAGAGGACTACCTGTATAGTGGTACAGATTTCAGGGAGGACCCATACCTAGCGCTTCCCAAGGGAGTAGAGTGGGGAGACATCGGTAAGAACAATGACCCTTTTACTTTTTATTTTGTGTATTTATAATTGTTTTGGATAGTAGTGCTGACGAGTTAATAACATGTGTGTACAGATGTGGGCCCTTCATAGCCAGTGGGAGTCTCGCTTCTCGCGAGGAGAGGAGAGGCACAACCAGTAGCGCCAGCCATTCATGATGCCATCATGGAGATGGATGACGTCTATGAGAACCTTACGAAGTTGACATTGGATGCTCCAGATGCGGCAGTACATGAGTTATTGAGGCCCATGCAGAGGTACACAGTTGGCATGACTATGCACTTTGGTACGCTACTCTGCAAGGTAGCGAGGGAAGTTGACTGCTTCCACGTCTAGCAGGCGAGGGTTGCTATACCTAGAGGTGAATGGGCCAGAGGTCAGGCCCAGTGATGTTATTATGTATGTACTGAGAGCTATGTGAGACTCAAATTTTGTTCTACTGAAAGCTATCAGGATTCATATTTTGTATAGACTCACTGAAAGTCGTCATGCTTTAGACTTTTGTATCAACACTAAATTATCTTGATTATATATATACAGACATTTTGGCGGCATTAAACATTATGTGTTTTAATAGATGAATGACGTGATATTGTTTATGTGTTTGCTTATACAATGAGTTATTTACATGTTGTGTCTACTTTTACAGTTCATGAATATGCTCATGTGTGTGCAATGTACCAATCTAGAATCAAGTTGGCCATGGAGTTGACAACTATGTTTACGTCTCGTCAAATGTGCAGGTACTGAATGGATTCGAAGGACCTTTCCAGAAGAAGAACTCGTCTGTAGAGACGGAGTAGGGTAGGATCGCGGATTATGTAAACTTGGTTAAGATGAGAGACCACTAGTTGAGAATCCAAATGGATGACAACATGGTCCATACCCAAATAAATAGCGTTGGTTAGGGTTCCAATGATTGCCTGATATTCTGCAACATTATTGGTTGCGAAACCTAGACACATTCCTCCTAAGCTGATAAGCTCGCCAGTAGGTGAATACAGCACCTAGGCTGTCGAAGCAAGGTTACGGGTATGTCGGCTGGCGTCGTCAGCGAATCCGTAGCAAGTTTCCATATGCACATGCAGACAGAAGATGGTATAAGTGATGAAACAAGACCTAAGCACACAAAAAATCAAATCCTCACACCACACAAAACACACATGCCATGTACATTATATACAAAGTACTTATGCATGAAAGACTCAGGAATAGTACCTCTTTAGGTAAATCCCATTGCAGGGTTCACCTAAAGATATCCCGTCGTAGTCTTCAAGCTCATAAGCTCCCTTCTCTAATATGCATTTCACTATGTAGGGTCCATGCCACATGGACTCAAACTTTCTTGCCCCCAGCTTATCATGTCTTTGGTCGTATGTAAGTACCAAATCTCCTTTGTTGTAGACGCGAGGTTCTACCGACTTGTCGTACTGCGCTTTGATGCATTTTTTATGAGCCTCGTTGGCAAGAGTGAAATCACGGCGAGTTTCGTTGAGTTTATCTAGGTAGAGGAAGTATTATTCCTCTGCAGTAGTGTTGGGGAGAAGTTCAACTACGAGTTTGAGGGACAGAATCTCGCACTCAATTGGTAGGATAGCCTCCAATCCATACACTAGTTGGAAGGGAGTAAATCTAGTGGTGGTCTTAACGGAAGTTCGATAAGCCCATAGTGCAGAGAAGAGCATATTATGCCAGTTGGACTTGTGCATACCCACCATGCATTGGATCAGGGTTTTCAAGACCTTATTAATGGCCTCTACTTGTCCATTGGACTGTGGGTAGTACGGTGTTGAGTTTTCATGGCGAAAACCCAATATAGTGCTCAACTCGTCAACCATGTGGTTCACAAAGTGAGAACCATGGTCAATAAATATAGCTTGAGGAACTTCAAACCGCGTTATAACATGATTAAACATGAAGAGTGCGGTGGTTTTTTCGTCATCCATGTATGTAGGCATAGCCTCGGCCCACTTTGTGAAGTAATCCATGGCTACTATGACGTAACCACGCCCCTCGGTCGAGGTAGGCTTACAGTGCATGAAGTTGACACCCCATTTAGAGAAGGGGCCAACGACACTAACCGGGTGTAACGAGGCAGGGTGGGTGCGCTTCTTAGTTTGGAAGTGTTGGCATGAAGGACATTTTTTAATGGCCTCGATACAATCTTTAAAGATAGATGGCCAAAAATATCCTACGCGAAGTATCTTCTGGGCGGTAGCCATCCCAAAGAGATGACCACCACATGCCCCAGCGTGACAGTCATTTAGGACGTGTTCATCCTCTTCATGAGTGAGACAACGTCGAAGAATAGAATCGATACCATGACGGTACAAAGTATCACTGATGATTAGATAATAATTTGCATGGTGGCGTATTCGACAACGGTCGTCCCACGAGAGTTGGGGGATGAAACGTTGGGTCTGAAGATATAAAGTGATATCTCCATACCACGGATCAGACGTGCTGATGAGGAACAGTGATTCATCTGGAAGAGAATCATTGGGCTCAAAATCGACATCAGCACGGGGAAGATCATAGATCAACTTAGCAAACACAAAAGACTTTTTAGACTTAGCCTTTTCAAAAAGGAGATCGAATTCTTGCAGTATCACGATCCAGTGTGAATACTTGCCCCCAAGCACCTGACATGTCAAAATGTGGTACATGGGGTTTGAATCGGCAATGATGGTGGTGGTGCGAAGCAAGATGTAATGTCGGAACTTTTGGATGGCAATAACTCTCACGAGAACGAGTTTCTCGACATGTGAATAGCGAGTTTCGGCGTCAATGAGACCCTTACTAGCGTAGTATATCACATATTCCTAGGCATTGTTGTCTTCTTGAACCAAGACCATGGTGATCGTGGTGGCAGAAGCAGCTAGATAAAGGATATAATCCTTGTAGTAATTGGGCGGTTGGAGCACAGAGTCATGCGTGATAGCATGTTTTAAGCTTTCAAAAGATCGTTGAGCTTGGTCATCCCATATGAACGGGACATCCTTCTTCATCAATATCACGTAGCCCTACATATTTTGTGAGAAATTACAGACAAACACCTTAAATAAGTTTCCTTCCCTTGCAGACTTTGAAGTTCTGTTATGTGAGAGGGAGGTGGAAGAGCGACGATGGCTACCACCTTTAGGGGATCAATGTGGATCCCGTCTTTCGAGACTATGAAACCGAGCAGGCGTCCAGACTCGAAGCAGAAGATGCACTTGTGAGGGTTCAGGTGGATGTTATACCACCTGCATCTAAGGAATACCTTCGCCAGATGGTCAATGTGGTACTCGTGCTACCGTGAATGAGCAGGTAAATCATCCAAGTAAGGTTCCACAAAGTCCTTCACGTCGTGAAAGGCATATGACATGGCCCGTTGGAATGTGGCACCAGCATTTTTAAGACCAAAAGGGAGATTGCGATAAGAAAACATACCCCAAGGACAGATGAAAGTTGTCTTGTCTTAATCAGCCAGGTGGATCTCAATTTGGTTGTACCTGGAAAATCCATCCATGAATGAAAAGATGATGCTTCCCACACAGTTGTCGATGATCTGGTCGATAAAGGGAGTCGGGTAATTGTCCTTAGGACAAGCCTTGTTGAGATCCCAATAATCAACGCAAACACAAATGGTACCTTGTTTTTTAGCTACAGGGACGACGTTTGAGACCCATTTTGTCAACGGGACAAGGTAAATAAAACCATCCTTCAAGAGATTTTCAATCTCTGCCTTGATTATCGCAATCTTTCGGGGGTGCACTGGTCGCAACTTTTGTCGGACTGGTTTAGCGTTGGGATAGGTTTGAATTGTGTGTGAAACAATAGTGGGGTCTATCCCGGGCATATCCTCGTAAGTCCAAGCAAACATGTCTCTAAATTGCTTGAACAAGGTCGTGAACATTGTGGTTTATTCATGGGAACACTTCTGGCCTAAACGAATGTGTTCCACTACACCAGGGGTAACCGATATGTCGACCGAAATGGTAGGCTCAATGTTGGCCAAGTTTCCTTCAGAGTTCGTTTGACACATGAGTATCGAGGACTAAGATCCAGGGTAGGCATTCGGTGTAAAGATGGTGCTAATGTTATTCTCCACAGTATCCAATGACGGAAAGAAATATGAATGATGATGGAGGTCTTCCCACGAAGGGTCATCCGTGCTCATGATTTCCATAATGGACTCATTGGAATGAAAAGTCTAGAGTAGACGATTGGGTAGGGATGATGTCTTCTATAGAGAACAGGAGGTGGAGGCCACAACTAAGTGGTCCTCTAGATCTGAATGGATAGCCTCATATGTGAGTTTGACAGGTGAAAGAGGCATAGTGTCTCCAATCAGGTATGTTGTGGCTTCATCAGGTACAAGCCATGAATCAGTAGAGTTGGGGATGGATGAAATATGGGAGGAGATAATTGTCACTGTGGAAACATGATTTGCAGGATCCGCAGTTAGAAAAATTCCCATAAGGGATGAGTCCTTGATGAGGCCAACCCCCATGCTCTCGTACTGATGCAAAGATTGTCCAAGTAATGGAACATTATCACCCAGATGAGTAACGGTGTCAGGTGTATAGAAATCCAGTTGTTCAATAGTAACAATTCGGCCTTGATGAGGGAATTGTACTATGCGGAAGACAGATGATGTGACCGCAGTCATGGCATAAAACCAAGCAGAATGTTGTAATCTAACGAGGCAGCGACCACTTCCACGTTAATGGTTGTGGTATTGCCCCCCAACTTGTCTAGTAAAGCTTGTAACAGCCCATGAGGTTGAAATACGCGTCCATCGAATGCTTTCAAAGTGGTAGGAGAACGGTTCAACTCGGGATACCCAATGGCTCTCCAACATGAGATCGTCATGACTGAAGTAGAGGCACCATCGTCCAAGACGGTACGATGGATTTTCCTCCCAACAATTATTGTGGCAACTTGAAATTCCAACTGATGGGAAAGCCTCGGTTTAAAGTATTCCAGCCAGAACATGATGGTATTCAAAGAATCCGGATCAACTGCGCCGATGGAAACAAGGAGAGTCTTGCACTGATTAGGGCAGTTATGCAAGACCTCGAGCGTCGACATAGCACAATGAGCTTGTTCTAGGTCCTCTGCAATATTGTAGTTCTGAGCGGCCTGACCATTGGGATTGAAAACAGATTTTATAATCGTTCTCTTGGGCAGATACAACACTGACTCGAAAGAGGGCTTCTCTATGGTGAGAGAAGCGGGCGGTATGGTGACGTCGGGGATCGAAGTGGAAGCTTTTACAGTATTACTTCCAACAGGTTCCTTTGGCGGGATGAATTCATACGAACGATAATGGGTGTTCAAGTTGATGGTCTCACTATGCATCATGAGAACATGTGTGGTGGAGGATGCTTCTCCCTGGGAAGGAGAGGTGTGTGCAATAAGTTGCTGGTTTTGAGTGGGGAAGGGATCGTTAAGGATTGCGGTAGTAGAGTTTCCCTTAAGAAACTTTTGGACTTCATCTCGGTGGGGACATTCTTATGAGAAATGGTCTCCACTACACAACAAACAAGGATACATTGACTTCCTCTTTTGTTTGGTGTCTTCCTGAGTGGTCTTGGGAACCTGTTGGTTAGAAGATTTCTTAGGTTTCCCTTTGTTCTTCTTCTTACCACCGGACTTAAGAGATGAAGCTGATTGCATAGAATTCACCTCTTCGGTGGAAGCAGGAGTGGTGGACTTGGTAGTGCTATTTCCAGCCTATGGTGGTGATGGGGAAGAACCTGGCAGGTTCGACGAGCCACCGGTTTGAATAGAAGGCTGGGAGGCAAGGGAACCAATGATGCCATCAGTTTGTGGTCCCTTGGGTGGTTTCGTGGGATCGTACGTAGGGCGAGGTGTGTTAGGAACAATTTCATATAATGTGCCAGATTGAGCATAGACCAAGTCTAATTAATGGGCACGGGCAATAGCTTCTTCCTCACTGACGGATCCCCCCATAGCTACGTCTCGAGCTACGATGGGTAAAAGTGACTTTGTGAACAAGTCAGCTAAGAGTTGGTCTGGAATATGAGCCTTAATAAGCTGTCGTCTTCACCACCATTCATGAATATGATCAGAAATATGAGTGGCAGTGTTCTGGTGAAGGGATGTCAATAATTTCGCACCAATCTCATAGCGAATGGGTAACTGGAAGTGGGTCAAAAACGACATAGCAAGAGATAAAAAATATGGAAAATAATTAGGTGGAAACTCAATGTACCACTTGGCAGCTGGGCTGGTGAGAGTCCATTGAAATAACCTAAGACGGATCGAGTCGTCCATCAAGGAGTTGGATGAACACCATAAATGGTATGTCATCACATGGTTTTTAGGATCTTCACCAGGCTTGCCATCAAATTTGGGGATATCTGATGATAACTTAACCAGAATGGGTGGCCATTTATGCCCATGGAAAATGGGATCATTCGTTAGACGAGACAAGTCGGGTAAGTCCAAAGTAGCCAAAAAGGGAAGTTGTTGGTTCAGTTGGGGGTACTGATAAGGAATGTATGGACCAGTAGGACCTTGAATCGACTAATTGTAAGGTGTTCCCGGAGGAAACTGACCGTAAGGGGGTGTGCCGCCTGGATCGTAAGCAGGTCCACCACCATAAAAAGGTGTTCCAATACCATAATAAGGTGGCCCGTTACCATAAGGTGGGGGTCTGCCACTACCTCCAGGATAGGATGGGCCGCCACCGCCTCCACCGGGAGGAGGTGGTGGTCCTCCACCACCGCCGGAATAGGGTGGGCCTCCACTGCCTCTACCGGGTGGGGGTGGTTGTCCACCATAACCGCCGAAGGGTAAGGGCCTCCTCTGCCACCGCCACCATAGTAGGGTGGTTCTCCACCACCACCACCATAGTAGGGTGGTCCTCCACCGCCACCACCATAGTAGGGTGGTCCTCCACCGCCACCACCAGGATGGAATGGGCCGCTGCCACCACCATCGGGATGGGATGGTCCTCCACCACCACTACCAGGATGGGATGGTCCCCCACTGTGAGGTGGAGGTCCGCCGCCACTAGGGGGGGTGGTCCTCTTCCTCCGCCTCAAGGGGAAGGGCCTCCACCTCCGCCACCAGGGGGGTGGGCCATGAGGGTCAGAATGAGGTAGTCCTCCACTGGAAGGTAGAGGTCTGCTTCCTCTAGAGTTATGTGTGGGCCCGCTGCTCCAATGGGAGGTGGGGGTGGAACAAACAAGGGTGGAGGGACTTGAGGGACTATAGGTGGGGGTCCATGTTCTAAAACATTTTGTTGTCCCCATAGAGTGTATGGATTCCCGGGATAGGGTATCTTGTAGAGTGCATTTATGGGATTAAGTTGTCCCGAAACAGGGTTTAGATAATATGGATACGCTTGACTCGATGGTGGTTGAATTACATTGGACAGTCCCCCAACATGGGATAATCTCATAGTGGAAGGTCTGGGAGGTAAGGAATTTCCAACAGAAGGACCGATGGGAACTCCTCCTGCAGTATTATGGTTAAGAGATGGGGGTTTCCCCCCTGCAACAACTTGATGACCACTATGTAAAGGTTGACCCAAAGCGGGTTGCTGATTATCTACCGTAGGATTAAAATTACGTGTAAGGAAGGTAGAGGGTAAAGAGTATCCTCTCCGCGAGGTTTGGGGTTGGGGAGGAGCAGGTGATGTAACCGTGGTAGTAACATGTGTGTTGGAATGTTGTCCTTCAACGGGTTGAGTCATCTGAGGTATAGGACTGCTCTCCTGTATAGGGCGTGCATGTGCAGGAGTTGATGGTTGACCAACCTCAGAAGTGGTCACGTGTTGCATGGATGATTCCGGTGAATCATAAGATAAATAACGATTGTAATAAGGAGGTAACATCGGGTCTTCCACCCTTCGTAGAAGACTTTGTCTTTGAAACTCCTCACCCATGGCACATAATCGATACAATTGTTCATGATAAGGTGCCAGACAGTCGTCGGGAGTATCCCAACTTGGTGGGGATGCAACGAAAAAATGAGCCATTGGGTGGCCTAGAGATGATGTCCAATAAGCTGTTGTTGGACCAACAACTACTGCAGGGCCGTCTTGGGGTGAATTTAACCATTCCACCAATCCAGGCTCTCCCGGTAAAATGGAAGGCAAGTCTTGTGAAGTAGAATTTTGTGCCTCTTCACCCCGTGGGGGGATGGAGGAAGGTGAATCTGGAGGAAACATATGTGCTCCAACATTCAAGGTAGGGTTTTCGACTTTAGGTGAAATGATTGTGGCTTGTGGGTCCATTCGTACCCTCGAAATTACCTCCTGGTTAAGGGGATATTCGAGTGGCAAGTTTTGAATCCTACAGGACCTTCTCCAAGGAAAGTTAGCCAGAGTGACTGAAACAAAAATTTTCTCCTAGGGAAAGCTAAACAAAAGAAAAGCAGTCCAGAAAAAATCCTACACAAACTAAGGCCGCAAGCAAACTCATGTGATAGGAGTGGATTCAAAATTCTGGAACCTCACATGATTATCAAGGCTTCGCAAATCGCTATATACCGTAGGTTCCAACAGTAAAACGCGACAAGGAGGATTGGGACCGTACCCTTTCCTAAATACCTGGACGGTATGTGCGTAGTAATCTCCCTGACTGTTGTTCTCAGTGTATTGCTCTGCCAAGACAGCCAAATGGTTGACTCAGTTGGTTTCAGGAATCCTAATGGTGTCTCCCGATATACTCAAGGTACGTGAGAGCTCAAATCCGTAGTGGTGTTGTCTAATGCACAACCATACAACATGATACCTTCCTATATACTATCGAGTACATGAAACACCTTTCTATATACGCCAAGTATGTGAAACACCTTTCTATATACTCCAAGTACACGAAGTACTTGGTGGGTACGTGAAAGAGAATCAATATACCTGGTTGGTACGTGAAAGAGCTTCGATATACCGATAAGTACATGGAAGACTACAATACCCCCGGAATACAGTGTTGGCAAGTAACGATAGCTGCCACGTTTTACGACGCTGAAACACGTCTCTAACTTACACACAAGTTACTAAAAATTTTACCCTATTTCTACCATTAATTTTATATTGGACGGTTAGGTGAATGCATGAGGTGAGTACATAATTGTAAAGATAATGCAGGCCCTAACTACATGCAAAACATGTACTTAGAGTTCTGATCTCCCTAGCTCAACGTGAGTCTAGAACAAATACAGACAGAACATAAATAACTCTCCTAGATCTAATTAGAGATCAAGGAACTAGATGCTTTACCTTTCAAATTGCTGATCCTTTCTCCTTGAATGCTGCTCCAAGCTTGATGGTATTCAGATCTCAGCTGCAAAACCTGTCAAGACAACACAACAAAACAAGTAGTAAAATGCACCTACACAATAATAGATCGAAGTAAGCAGTTAAGTAGGAAAACTACACAAAATATCATTAACACAATGAGATTTGGTGGAAAGCACTTATATTACTGTATTAAAAGGGAAATACATTGGATGAAGAGATTACAACCAATGACTTAACGTAGCAATCCTTCTCCGATCAAGCCAATGCCAAAGCCTCCAAAGGGATAATGGATCTCTCAAGGGATGAGTAGAGATCTCTCCTAATCTAATTTCACCAGCAATTAGATACTATAGACTTCCTCCCCTTGGAATGGGAGTGAGCTTCACTTATATAGGACTAAGTGAATAGGGTAGGTTGAGATATGGTACAAGAGAGATAGGGGATCCTTCCAAAAGGCTAGGAACCAAATGCCAGCTTCCCCAAAGGATAGGGATAGGGATACACATCAGCTACCTTCGAGAATAGGCTCGAAGAAGCTATTTTAGTCAATTAACTGACATCGTCACAGTCTGTGAGAGGACAACCTGCAACATCCCAGGTTGCATTAGGACAACCGGCGACGACCTCTCAAAACCTAGTATAAAAAGGTTTGCATCTCTTCCAAGTGGATGACTTAGTCAACGAGCTTCAGGGAATGTTTACACTGATTATCATGATGGTAATATTTAGGTGTAACATCCTCACAAGCTGCAGTAGGACAACCTACCCTGTCACATGCTGCAAAAAGGTGACTGACGACGACCTCGCTAAACCCTATGGAAATAGGTCAGTATCTCTTCCGGTTTGATTTCCTAGTCATGGGAACTTCAGGGATTTTACACTGAGTCTTAACGTGGAAATATTTAGGTGTAACATAATGCCCCTCAAAGAATGAAGTTGTTGGAACTTGGCAGGTGAAATGCTTTGACAGAAGGATTGGCAAGGACTTGTTAGAGGGAAGATGTTGCTACAGTACAACTGACTCTGAGAACATAGTCTCGTATGACTCACAACATGGCTGTTGACCAATACATTGCAGATCCATGGTAGTAAAGACCGACTGAACACAATCATGGCTACTAGACACAAGCGTAGATCCATGATGAGATGATAACACAACCACGACCAATACAAAAATGGATCCATGTAATATGACTCAAAACAATCTCCATCGCAACCTGGATAAAACATGACTCCCCAGGGTCTTCAAGCCGAACCCACAATGATACGAATCTATCCATGTGATTACAAATGTCTTGACGTTAAACATGGTAGAAACCACTTTATTATCGGTCATTGATGTATATCATTAACAAGCGCGAGGGAAATGACCATTAATGTCCATGATCCCCAAGGTATCATAGTACATATCATCAAGCATGAATAAATGAGTTGAAGTCAAATGCTCAGTGAAATATTTCAATCAAGAGTCAATGATGCGAAATCATGTTGAAAGCGAGGTAACCTTCCATTGAGGCATGCAGGCCCAAGGTACTTGGTTGGTTTCTAGATTCAACCCTCGGATGATGTGTTGAGGTTGACAAGGATGAATCCGTTGAAGGAGGGCCATAAAGAATCCTCCATCAATGACACGAAACTTGACAACAGATGTTTGGACTAGATCGGATGGTACAATAATATGCAAGACTGACTCATAGTAGACTGACATGGTGGAAGGTGTAATGACTGCAAATGAGGAGCGATGAATGTATTCTTGAACATGGGCATGGCATGACTTGGTAGTATTGACATGAAGAGAATGATTCTAACTCCTAATACAACTAATGATGGAAGTATTCTTTGGATGACCCAAAGGAGTAACAAGACTCAAGAAGTAGGAAAAACTCGAGAACAAACAGATGGCCCAAGTACTGTATGCAAATGCAAATGAGTGCCATGTTCAAGAACGAATAAGTACTGCCACTGGTAAAAGTGTAACACAAAAACTTTCCTTTTTCCCCATCATGACTGATGAGTGCCTCATGTGTTTTTGACAAGCTTGATGAGGGTAACCAAATGCTCGGTATAACTCATCTCATAGATGAGTCCAATCACAAATATTTTCTGAACCTGGGAAAGTAGGGGTTCGTCCCATGGAGGACCCTTCAATGTTGAATTTTAAT
This sequence comes from Larix kaempferi, assembly GCA_027924585.1. NCBI lineage: Eukaryota > Viridiplantae > Streptophyta > Pinopsida > Pinales > Pinaceae > Larix > Larix kaempferi. The sequence goes on along the minus strand of BSBM01000182.1, from coordinate 2,660,022 downwards.
GAGTCCATAGAAGGTAAACTTGACGTCATTTCATGTTTAGAGAGTTTGAAAAGAACTAAAGAAGACTCCAAAGGTCCTTTTTCGTAAGGTTAGCCTCTTCACCCAGAAAAGGATAAAATAACGTGAGAGAGGACTCTTCCAGTCATGATTGCCTGGAGTATTCCTTTTTCGTAAGTGGTGCCCCCTGGTCCGAAAAAGGGGTAAACTATCACCAGGGAGATGATCACTCAAATAATTTTACAAGCGTGAACGCATCAAGTTCTCCTTGGTGATCTTTTCATATTTAGAGAGCCTGAAATGAGCTTAAAGAGAGACTTCGGGGGGTTCCTTTTTCATAGGAGTTTAACGATCTTGAAAAACTGATAAACTATAACTCGGTGACTTATTCTCATCGTTTTACGAGCATGAGAAAGAACAAAGAGTAAGCTCGGTGTCATTAGTAATTGAATTTAATGAGCGAAATAATGACAAAAAGACACTCGAAGAAGTTGTTCATACCTAATAATACTTACGAGATGATCATCACGACAAAAAATGGCATTAATTAGGCACCTAGCTTCTCCTGCAACTCAAATACTAGGTCAAAAACAATTAACCAAGCATTTAAATGCAACAAACAACCCAAACTATAGTAAAAAACCCACTAGAGCATCAAATTATAAAAGGAATATTCCATTTTTTGTTATAAAATGGGTGAAATAGTGAAAAAGAATTACAATTGTTTTTTACCAAGTTTGGAGAGTGTGAAGTGTCATTTGGAGCCAAATTTCACTTACTGATTCTGGGATCTACGGTCAACCATTTCGTGAGCCGTCAGAGACTGGTAGGCCTAAACTCAACTATGCAACTTTTCAGTGGTTTAGTTTTCTTTTTTTTGCTTAAAATTTTGGGTTTTGAGTTGTTTTGGTGGGAGGAATTGCACCCACGGGTTGGCGCAAGCCCTCCTTACGGGAACTGCGACGACCATGCACCATCGTAAAACTTGTAAGGGTCATTTGTGACAATGTCACACTGTCTGCAAAGACGACCTACGACGGCGCAAACGTCCAACTTCAACTCAACGCCCAACTCCCAAGAAAAAGTTTTGATGTATGGATTGAGTTCTAATAGTGTTTACTTGTCCTTCTTGAAAGGTTCACGGTGGAAAGCATGGTTATTGAGTGGCAAGAACAAGAACATGAGGTGAATGATGCTCAGATTGAAAATGACCCTCAATGCATTGTTGCATTGAGGAACTGCGGGTTACTCAAATAATTCTGAGTGTCGGGCATGAGGGCCCATGTTCCGCTGCTGAAACATATGATCCAATGTTGGGATCCGATGCAGCAACACTTCGATATCAAGGTGCATACATTGAGTATAGATGTCGAGGACATCTACTTCTTGACAGGATTATCCCGGAGGGGAGAACCTGTATCTCTTACCGTATCACGAGGAGGTGATCGGACAGTGGAGGATATGATTGCTCAGTACTGCACTGGAGGCACTGTGGCTACTGGTGGGAAGATTCCCATCAAGGAGATTCAAGACCGTCGTTTACGTGCCATGCTCTTCACCCTAGTGAGGGTGGTGGGGAGTCAGTCTTCTCACCTTGAGAGCAAGTCCTAGTTGATGTACGCGGAGGAGTTCATGGCTCCCAGGGTATTCAACTGGTGTGAGGGACTCCTTACCAACCTCCGAAGTCAGCTGACCAAATGTCGGCACGGGGCATTGAAATAGCTTGGATATGGGTCCGTGGTGATATATTTTCTATTGGAGCAAGTACCTCATCTGCGTCCACAAGTGGACTTGGATGACCGATATGCCAGGGATCCACACATGATTCGATGGGCAGAGGTGATGGCCCACCATGGTGGCAGGGGTCCCATCATAGGTTACGGTACAAGTTTCTTCACCTGGCTGGAGGGACAACTCCTCATGATAGAGTATTATTCGTACAACAAGATGGACTTCAGAGGTGATCTCGACCTGGTGATTCCTGAGGGAGCACAATGGGGTGACATCAGTAAGAACAACAACTTTTGTGTTTTTCATTTTATATATTTTATGATTGTTTTGGAGTAGTGCTGATAACTTGATGTTGTGTGCAGATGTGGGTCCGTCACGACCAGTTGGAGTCTCACTCATTGTAAGGATAGGAGAGGTGCAGGTTGTGGGTCCCGCAGTGTGATATGCCACCAAGGACATGGAGGAGGTCTATGAGAACCTCCAGAGGCTAACTCTAGATATCCCAGAGCCGATTTTTCGTGATCTACCTCGGGGTTACCAAAATTACACCATCGTGGTGTCTACCCATTTTGGTACGCTGCTGGCTAAAGTGGAGAGGGCCATAGTCTGCTTTCATGGGAAGCATCCAGGAGCTTCGAGACCTAAGGTTGAGCGACCTGAGACTTAGGCTCATGTTCTACTTATGTGTGTACTGAAAGCTTATGAGCTTTAGAGTTTGTAGAGACTTACTGAAAGCTAGCATGCATCATATTTTTGTATCAGCACCATCATTTTGTATCGATTTATATATATATACAGACATTTTTGACGGCATTATACATTATGTGTTCTATGGATGATTAATGTGATCTTGTTTACATGTTTTCTTATACAATGGATGATTTACATGTTATGTATGCTTTTATATGTTATGAATATGTTATGTGTGTGCAATGTACCAATCTAGAATGAAGTTGGCCATCGAGTTGACAACTGTGTTCATGTCTCGTGGAATGTGCAAGTATTGAATAGATTCAAAGGACCTTTCCAGAAGATAGACTCATCTAAAGAGACGGAGTAGAGTGGGGTCGCGGATAGCATAAATCCGGTTAAGATGAGAAACCACTAGTTAAGAATCTAAATAGATAACAACGTGGTCCATACCTAAGGAAAGAGTGTCGGTTAGGGTTCCAATGACTGCTTGATATTCTGCAGCGTTATTGGTCGCGTATCCTAGAAAACTTTCTCCTGAGATGATAAGATCACCGGTGGGAGAATAAAGTACCCAGGATGTAGAAGCAAGGTTATGGGTATGTCGGTTGGCACCATCTGCGAATCCGTAGCAAGTTTCCATCTGCACATGCAGATAGAACATGGTATAAGAAACGAAACAAGACCTAGACACACTAAAACAAAAGTGTCACACCACACAAAACACACATGCCATGTACAGTATATACAAGATGTCTATGCATGAAAAACTCAGGCATAGTACCTCTTCAGGTAGATCCCATTGCGGGGCTCACCCAAAGATATCCCATTGTAGTCTTCTAGTTCATAGGCTCATTTCTCCATAACACGTTTCACTATATATGGTCCATGCCTCATGGACTTGAACTTACCTGTCCCCAACTTATCGTGTCTTTGGTCGTATGTGAGGACCAAATCACCTTCATTATAGACATGGGGTTTGACCGACCTATCATATTGTTCCTTGATGCACTTCTTGTGTGCCTCATTGGCAAGAGCAGCATCGCGGTGGGTCTCGTCAAGTTTTTCTAGGTAAAGGAATCGTTCTTCCTCGGTAGTGGTGTTCGGAAGAATTTCGACTGCGAGTTTGAGTGATGGAATCTCGCACTCTTTTGGTAGGACTGCCTCCAATCTGTAAACTAACTAGAACAGTGTAAATCTGGTAGCAGTCTTAACGGAATTCCGGTATGCCCATAGTGCGAAAAATAGCATGTTGTTCCAGTTAGACTTGTGCGTACCCACCATGCATTGAATCATGGTTTTCAAGACCTTGTTGATGGTCTCTACTTGTTTGTTGCACTGTGGGTAGTAAGGGGTTGAGTTTTCATGATGAAAATCCATTCTGGCACTTAATTCATCAACCATGTGGTTGTAAAAGTGAGATCCATGGTCAGTGACTATGGCTTGTGGAACTCCGAACCGTGAGATAACATGATTAAACATGAAGAGTGTGACGGTTTTGCCATCGTTAGTGTACGTAGGCATAGCCTCGATCCATTTTGTAAAGTAATCGATGGCTACTATGACGTAACCATGTCCCCCGGCCGAGGTAGGCTTATAGTGCATGAAGTCAATGCCCCATTTCGCAAAAGGGCCAACGACAATAACTGGGTGTAACGGGGATGGATGGGTGCGCTTTTTCATTTGAAAATGTTGGCACGGGGGACATTTTTTAATAGCCTCGATACAATCTTTGAAGATATATGGCCAGTAATATCTCACGTGCAGTATCTTCTGGAATGTAGCCATTCCAGAGAGATGAATGCCACAAGCCCCAAAGTGACAGTCATTTAAGACATGTTCAGCCTCCTAATGTGTCAGACAACGTCGAAGGATTGAATCGACACCACGACGATACAGGGTATTGTTAACCATCAAGTAGTACTTGGAGTGGTGGCGTATACGACGATGGTCGTCACGAGACAGTTGGGGGTTGAAACGTTGGGTCTGGAGTATAAGGTACTATCCCCATACCATGGGTTAGACGTGTTGATGAGGAACAATGATTCATCTGGAAGAGAATCATTGGGATCAGATCCTAAATCAACATGGGGAAGATCGCAAATGAGCTCGGTGAACACCAAAGACTTCTTAGACTTGGATTTCTCAAAGAGGAGGTCGAACTCTGGAAGTATCACGATCCAGCGTGAATAGTTTCCCCCTAGTACTTGACATGTTAAAACGTGGTACACGGGGTTTGAGTCGACGATGATGGTGGTGGTGCGGAGCAATATGTAGTGACGCAAATTTTGGACGGCAATGACTTCCACGAGAGCAAGCTTCTCGACATGTGAATAATGAGTTTCAGAGTCAATAAGACCCTTACTTAGGTAGTAGATCACATGCTCCCGGGTGTTGTTGTCCTCCTGTACCAGGACCATAGCGATTGTGGTGGCAGAAGCAGCGAGATAAAGGATATAATCCTTGTAGTAATTCGGTGATTGGAGCACAGGGGCATGCGTAATGGCATGTTTCAGACTATCTAATGATTGTTGCGCTTGATCGTCCCAAATGAACGGGACGTCCTTCTTGAGTAGTCTCATATAACCCTGTGTCTTTTGTGCGAAATTACAGACAAAATGCCGTAGGTAAGTTTCCTTCCCTTGCAAACTTTGAAGTTTTGTAATGTCAGTAGGAGGTGGGAGAGCGACGATGGATTCCACCTTCAAGGGATCAATGCGGATCCCATCTTTCGAGACAATAAAACCGAGGACGTTCAGACTCGACGCAAAAATAAAATTGTGAGGGTTTAGACGAATGTTATACTGTTTGCATCTGAGGAATACTGTCGTCAGAGGATCGATGTGGAAGTCACGCTGTCGTTAATGAGTGGGGAGATCGTCGACATAAGGTTCCACAAAGTCCTTCACGTCATGAAAAGCGTACAACATGGCCCTCTGGAATGTGGCACTAGCAGTTTTGAGACGCAAAGGGAGTTTGCAATAAGCAAATGTGCCCTAAGGGCAGATGAAAGTTGTCTTATGTTGAACAGCCAGGTGGATCTCAATTTGGTTGCAACCGGAAAAGCCATCCATGAATGATAAGATGAAACTTCCGGCACAATTTTCTATGATATGTGATGAACCCAAATTATAGGTATCCTATAGCCTTTTTTCCACAGTAAAACATCGGATATGATGAAGGAAATACACTTGTTTTGTGGGTTAATGATTTACTTTGATTATTTAATGAATATGTTTTAAGATTATTCTTTTTATGCTTAAAGGGCGTCTTCTATAAACTAATTACATGAAAACGAGTATGTATGAGCAGGCGTAGGTACACTAAGAAGCAATACACAAATATAGCTCGAGGACTGGAAGACCATACGAGGCTCAACGTTCTTTTTCCCTGACTTATCGAGAAGAACTCATGTTCAACATGATCGGCGATTAAAGCAAGTAGTTAGGTTAGAATTTGATATATATATATATATATATATGGACCTCTCGGGTAGCGAGGGGATCCTGTTGCTATTTTGTGGAATTAATCATTTTTACATTTTTCTGAACCATGAAGTTGTTATTTTAATGAGGAGAATGATGTTACTTTCAAGCCTGCGTTTATAAGTTTTCCATACTCCTGAGTATGGGTTGGGGAGGGACCCTCCAACACGTAAGTCAGGAGCTTTACTCTGTTTTCAGGTATTTTCCATTTATGTTGTGAATCGATTTACTTCTTATCGTGTATGAAGATACCTTGATGGAATTTGAATAGTATGGTTTTATTTCGGTTAAAAGATTATTTTCTTTTAGCATATTTTCTATAGTTGATCAACGCTCATTCTGTAGTTCGGTAGGCCGCATTCCGTAGTTGCTAGGAACCCATGTCTTTACTTTGTTAGTATATTGTTGTTGGACGCATATGCTTTGTAAGTCGTCTCGTAGTATTTGTTGATCCATAGTTTGTGTTATTGTTGTTGGCACATATGCTTTGTAAGTCACCCATAGTTTTGTTGATCCCATATTTTGTATTGGCCCATGGTTTTGACTCATAGTATTGGCGCCTAGACTTAGTATATAAGTGTGTGTTGAGGCCTATGAAGGCACCGTGAAGTTAATTGTATTGAGCTTGCTCAAAGGAGGTTTCCCCCTCGAAGTGGCCTGCGATCAATATAAAAGTGATTCTGAGTTCTGTTATTTCTGATATCTCATGTATTTGCATTAATTAATTATTGCAGGTTCATCACATCTGGTATTAGAGCACTTTCTTGGACTCGTTGGGTGGAATTTCTGCCAATTTTTTTTTTTCGCATCTGTTGCACATTCGGATCTGGGAATAATCCCTATCTGCTTAACTGTGGGAAGTACTTGGGCATAATCCCTAAAACTCATTGTGAGGAGTACCACAGGAACCCCAAAGTAGCTGGCCCATTGACAGGACCTGCCAGTGTTAGGAACCCATGTCTTTACTTTGTTGGTATATTGTTTTTGGACGCATATGCTTCGTAAGTCGTCCCGTAGTATTTGTTGATCCATAGTTTGTGTTATTGTTGTTGGCGCATATGCTTTGTAAGTCAGCCATAGTTTTTTTGATCCATAGTTTGTATTGGCCCATGGTTTTGACTCATAGTATTGGCGCCTAGACTTAGTATATAAGTGTGTGTTGAGGCCTATGAAGGCACCGTGAAGTTAATTGTATTGAGCTTGCTCAAAGGAGGTTTCCCCCTCGAAGTGTCCCGTGATCAATATAAAAGTGATTTTGAGTTCTATTATTTCTGATATCTCGTGTATTTGTATTAATTAATTATTGCAGGTTCTTCACAACTGGTATCAGAGCACTTTCTTGGGCTCGTTGGGTGAAATTTCTGTCAAATTTGTTTTCACATCTGTCGCAGCTTCAGATCTGGGAATAATACCTATCCGCTTAACTGTGGAATTACTTGGGCATAATCCCTAAAACTCATTGTGAAGAGTACCACAGGAACCCTAAAGCAGCTGGCCCATTGAGAGGACCTGCCAGCGAAAAGGGCAACGACCCCTACCTGATTGACTAGTTCCCACCTGTGGGGTAAACCAAGAGCTTTCGTTTGTGGCAAAGCGGTTGTCATTTTTACCTGAGCCGTGGATTGAGGGCTACTGCCCCAATATGCAAGTCGTCAGACAACATTGGTGGCTGAGTGAAACACCTGAACTGTTAGGAAGCCGAACATACCTGGGGTCCATATCTATTTTCAGCTAAACTGTTGCTGATCACTTTCGTGTTGTTTCAGATCCATTCTGAGCCGTTTCAGATCCATTCTGAAAGCAGTTCAAGATCTATTATGACAGCCGTTCCAGATCCAACTATTTTTGGTCCATTCAATGTCGTTTCAGATCCATCTGTTTTCGATCCCTTCCGCGCCATTGCAGATCCATTTCTGGAAGAAAAAACAAACAAACAAACAAACAACCTGTTTTTCCGCCATATCTCCCTTGTTTTAACTCCATTTCCCTTGAAACTTCTCTGACACCCCTACAATCCCATTCTGCATATTTCATTCCTGAGGACCCTATCCCGAATTCCACTTCCCAACACCTGAAATCTCACATTTGTCTATTTTTAGGGTTTTCCATAACTTCTTCGATTTTCACCCGATCGCCTTCAAATTTTACCACAGAGTTCCTTTTATAATTCTGGTTCTTTGTCCCTCTCTGCCAAATTTTCTCATTCTATCACCCTGCTTCTGAAATCCTCCTTTTTTGTTTTCCTGTCCTTTCGATAGTGTCCAAAATCTAGTCAAGCCCCAATTACCCATCAGATTGTTTCCCCAATCCAAATTTCCCTTTACTAAATCAACTTATGTTTGTGTTTTTCTACCCATTCCAACAAAAAAAAAAAACCCTGGTTATGGTTGTCACCCGTGCAAAAGCACACACCATGGAGGAAGCACTTGCAGCCATCCAAACCAAACTTCAAGATCTGGATGAAAAATTTCTCAGCCTCCATCTTCAGCATTCAGCCATGAACAATAACCGACAGCCAGAATCTTTTGTAGCCACCAGGTTCTCTTCTTCCAGCAATTTTTCGTGGGCCGAAGCTTGATTTTTCTCGCTTCAATGGTACTGATCCGACTGGATGGATATACCGAGCAGAACAATATTTCAGTCTGCATAATACTTTTGATTTCCAGAAATTTCCACTTGCATCCTTTCATTTGGAACAGGAATCCCTTCAATGGTACCATTGGTACAACAAAGCTCATCCCGATCCAAACTAGACAGATTTTTGCCAACTCCTTTTATGACGATTTGGTTCTAGTGCTTTTGATGACTTCACGGGAGCACTCACTAAACTTCACCAAATTGGAACCGTGAGAGAGTATTAGACAAAATTTGAGAAACTGACCAATCACATAGAAGGATTGTCTAATGAATTCTACAGGAGTTGTTTTTATCAGTGGTCTCAAGGATGAAATCCGCTCAGAGGTCAAAATGTTCTGTCCCAACACAATGATGGAAGTCCTAGGGTTGGCTAAGTTGGCAGAGGACAAGATCGCAGTTCAACAACGCTCCAAACCCACCTTTGTTCCCTTCAGAAATATGGGTTCCCAACGACTTCCCATCATGCCTACTCCTCGACCAACTCCTATCAAGCATTTGTCTGAAACAGAGATGCAGGCACGCCGAGAAAAAGGGTTTTGTTATAATTGTGATGAGAAATTCACTTGGGGACATAGATGTGTTAAAAAAATGCTCTATCTATTGGATGTGGATTCTCCGCCTGCCTCTAAACTTGGTGAAGAAGCCCCAGATACAGTCGATGATCAGGTCGACATTCACCACCCACCTATTGACACCCCATCTCAGGATGACCCACCCAAGATCTCTCTCCATGCTGTAATAGGCGTCACCACCCCACAAACAATGCGGGTCAGGGGATACTTCAAGTAGCTCCCTCTTACCATACTCATTGATTCTAGTAGCACTCATAACTTCATTGACCCTCGGATTGCCAAACAGACTGATTGTTTTGTCCATCCTTGCTCCAACTTTGAAGTCATGGTTGCCAATGGGGGCACCTTACCTTGCAAGAGGAAGTGTCACAATGTGCGTATCTCTATGAAATATTATAACCTATGCTCTGACATGTTTTCCTTGTCCTTAGGAGGATGTGATGTGGTTTTGGGCGTTCAATGGTTACGCACACTAGGCCCCATCTTATGGGATTTTGCTGAACTTTGGATGCAGTTTTCAGTCAATGGGACACAACACAAATTTATGGGCTTACAACCAGGGTCTCTCCACATCATCAGTTCACATCGCCTGGAAAAGATCCTTAAGAGAAATTCACATGGTGTCATTGCTCAGCTCCATTCCCTTCAGATGCACCCACCAATGGTCTCCACTACTTCCTTGGATACATATGCAAGTGTCTTTGTTGCACCAGTGGGATTTCCGCCTTCACGAGACCTTTCCGGTAAGCATTTAGCCACATCTACATCTCAGCAGGACATGATGGCTATTTTGCATGCAGTACAGAAGTGGCAGCCATCCCTATTGGGGAATTATTTATGCATCAATACTGATCTCCAGAGTCTGGAAAATTTCTTGGAACAACGGGTCTCCTCCCCAGCACACCTGAAATGGGTTATCCAGCTCATGGGTTATGACTATGTGACCACTTACCAGAAGGGTAAGGACAATATGGTGGCAGATGCTCCTTCTCGCACATTTGATGACCCAGTTTCTCTTACATCTATTTCTCTGCTTGTTACAAATTGGTTGCAATCTATTCCACGGGGCTATCTCTTCTATGAACTCCATGCTTCTTCATCAGCAGGGCATTCTTGGTTCCTCAAAACGTATGACCAGGAACAATGTAACTTCTTTTGGAAGGGATTGAAAATGACAATTCAACGGATGGTGATTGACTGTGATACTTTCCAGGTCAACAAGGGTGAAACGACACTCCTTTCGGGACTGCTCGAACCCTTTCCCATCCCTACACAGATTTGGACAACTATTTCTATGGATTTCCTAGAAGCGCTCCAGTGGTATAGTACCACATTTAAAAGGACACCATATGAAGCAGTCTCAGGATAGGCACCGTGTGAAGAACCTGCAATAATTAATTAATGCAAATACACAAGATATCAGAAATAATAGAACTCAGAATCACTTTTATATTGATCACGGGCCACTTCGAGGGGGAAACCTCCTTTGAGCAAGCTCAATACAATTAACTTCACGGTGCCTTCATAGGCCTCAACACACACTTATATACTAAGTCTAGGCGCCAATACCATGGGTCAATACTATGTGTCAATACAAACCATGGGCTAAGTCTAGGCGCCAATACTATGAGTCAAAACCATGGGACATATAATACTATGGGACGACTTACAAAGCATATGCGTCCAATACTATGGGTCAATACTATGGGCTAATATAAACTATGGATCAACAAATACTATGGGATGACTTACAAAGCATATGTGTCCAACAATAATATACTAACAAAGTAAAGACATGGGTTCCTAACATCCCCTCTCCCATAGAAAAAGATTTGTCCTCAAAGCTTTAGATGTGGAAATTGATGCAGAATCTGAAGGAGTAGGTCCCCTGTAGCATCCTCGGGTTGCATTTCGAGCCACTGGGGCCTTTGGAGTTTCAAGGAGGATTGCATGGAAGGCTGTAGACAAAGAAGAACCATATCAGCGATGTGAAAAGTGCACTCAGAACGGTGTTGATCGGCTTGTTGTTTCAGTCGAATTCTTTCCATGTGAAAATTGTCCTGCAGAATGAGAAGAAGATGATCACGATTTCGAAGAATTGAGTCAATTTCCTGAACTGGGGAGCTACTGAAGGTGTATGGAAGAAGAACTGGTGGTGCCTGTCCAGATACTGCTTCATATGGTGTCCTTTGAGATGTGGTACTATACCACTGGAGCGCTTCTAGGAAATCCATAGAAATAGTTGTCCAAATCTGTGGAGGGACGGGTAAGGGTTCGAGCAGTCCCAAAAGGAGGGTCGTTTCACCCTTGTTGACCTAGAAAGTATCATAGTCAACCACCATCCATTGAATTGTCCTTTTGAGTCCCTGCCAAAAGAAGTTACATTGTTCCTAGTCATACGTTTTAAGAAACCCAGAGTGCCCTACTAATGAAGAAGCATGGAGTTCATAGAAAAGATAGCCTCGTTGAACAAATTGCAACCAATTTGGAACAAGTAGAGAAATAGCTGTAAGAGAGATTGGGTCATCAAATGTGTGAGGAGGAGCATCTTCCACCATATTGTCCTTACCCTTCTGGTAAGTGGTCGCATAGTCATAACCCATGAGTTGGATAACCCATTTCAGGTGTGTTGGGGAGGAGACCCGTTGTTCCAGGAAAGTTTCTAGACTCTGGAGACTAGTCTTGATGCAGAAATAATTCCCCAATAGGGATGGCTGCCACTTCTGTACTGTATGCAAAATAGTCATTATTTCCTGCTGAGAGGTAGATGCAGCTAAATTCTTACTGGAAAGGTCGCTTGAAGGCAACAAGATCATTGGTTCAGCAAAGACACCTGCATATCTATCCAAGGAAGTAGTGGAGACTGTTGGTGGGTGCATCTGAATGGAATGGAGCTGAGCGATGACACCATGTGAATTCTTCTTAAGTATTTTTTCTAGGCAATGTGAACTGATGATGCAGAGAGACCCTGGTTGTAAGCCCATAAATTTGTGTTATGCCCCATTGACTGAAAACTGCATCCAAAGTTCAGCAAAATCCCATAAGATGGGGCCAAGTGTGAGTAACCATTGAACGCCAAAAACCACATCACATCCGCCTAAGGACAAGGCAAACATGTGAGAGCGCAGGTTATAATCTTCCATAGAGATATGCACATTGTGACACTTCCCCTTGCAAGGTAAGGTGCCCCCATTGGCAACCATGAATTCAAAGTTGGAGCAAGGATGGACAAAACAATCAGCCTGTTGGGAAATCCAAGGATCAATCAAGTTATGAGTGCGACCAGAATCAATGAGTATGGTAAGAGGGAGCTTCTTGAAGTATCCCCTGACTCGCATTTTTTGTGGGGTGGTGACGCCGGTTACATCATGGAGAGATATATCGGGTGGGTCGTCCTGAGATGAGGTATCAACAGGCGGGTGTTGAATGTCGACCTGATCATCTACAGTATCTGGAGCTTCTTCATCAAGTTCTGAGGCAGGCGGAGAATCCACATCTAAGAGATAGAGCTTTTGTTGAACACATCTATGTCCCCGATTGAATTTCTCATCACCATTATAACAAATCCCTTTTTCTCGGCGTGCTTGCATCTCTGTTTCAGACAAATGCTTGATAGAAGTTGGTTGAGGAGCAAGCGTGATGGGAGGTCGTTGGGAACCCATATTTTTGAAGGGAACAAAGGTGGGTTTGGAGCGTTGTTGAGCTGCGATATTGTCCTCTGGCAACTTAGCCAACCCTAGGACTTCCATCATTGTGTTGGGACAGAACATTTTGACCTCTGAGCGGATTTCATCCTTGAGACCACTGATAAAACAACTCCTGTAGAATTCATCAGACAATCCTTCTGTGTGATTGGCCAGTTTCTCAAATTCTGTCTGATACTCTCTCACTGTACCCATTTGGTGAAGTTTAGTGAGTGCTCCTGTGAAGTCATCAAAAGCACTAGGACCAAATCATGACAAAAGGAGTTGGCAAAAATCTGTCCAGTTTAGCTCGGGATGAGCTTTGACGTACCAACGGTACCATTGAAGGGCTTCCTGTTCCAAATGAAAGGATGCAAGTGGAACTTTCTGGACATCAAAAGTATTATGCAGACTGAAATATTGTTCTGCTCGGTATATCCATCCAGTCCGATCAGTACCATTGAAGCGAGGAAAATCAAGCTTTGGCCCACGAAAATTGTTGGAAGAAGAGAACTCGGTGGCTGCAAAAGATTTTGGCTGTCGGTTATTGTTCATGGCTGAATGTTGAAGATGGAGGCTGAGAAATTTTTCATCAAGATCTTGGAGTTTGGTTTGGATGGCTGCAAGTGCTTCCTCCATGGTGTTGGATCCTATGCGAGTGACAACCATAACCAGTAATTTTTTTTTTGTGGGGGGGGGGAATGGATAGAAAAACACAAACACAAGCTTATTTAGTAAGGGGAAATTTGGATTTGGGAAAAACTCGGAGCGGTAATTGGGGTTTGACTAGGTTTTCGACACTTTCTGAGGGACAGGGAAGCAAAAAATGGGGATTTCAAAAGCGGGAACTCTATGGTAAAATTTGAAGGCAATTGGATGAAAATTGAAGAAGTTATGGCAAACCCTAAAAATAGACAAATGTGGGATTTCTGGTCTTGGGAAGTGGAATTTCGGATAGGGTCTTCAGGAATGGAATTTGGGATAGGGTCTTCAGGAATGAAATATGTAGAATGGGATTGCAGGGATGCCAGTGAAGTTTCAGGGAAAACAGAGTTGAAACAAGGGAGATATGGCCGAAAAATAGTTTTTTTTTTTTCTTCCAGAAATGGATTGGCAACAATGGCACGGAAGGGATCGAAAACGGATGGATCTGAAATGACGATTGGATCTGGAACGACTTTCAGAATAGATCTGAAATAGATGGATCTGGAGAAGAAGTGATCAGCAACAGTTCAACTGAAAATAGATATGGACCCCAGGTATGTATGGCTTCCTAACAGTTCAGGTGTTTCACTCGGCCACCAATGTTGTCTGACAGCTTGTGTATTGGGGCAGTACCCCTCACTCCACGGCTCAGGTAAAAATGATAACCGCTTTGCCACAAACGACAGCTCTTGGTTTACCTCACGGGTGGGAACTAGTCAATCACGTAGGGGTCGTTGCCCTTTTCGCTGGCAGGTCCTCTCAATGGGCCATCTACTTTGGGGTTCCTGTGGTACTCCTCACAATGAGTTTTAGGGCTTATGCCCAAGTACTTCCCACAGTTAAGCGGATAGAGATTATTTCCAAATCCGAAGCTGCAACAGATGCGAAAAAAAAATTGGCATAAATTCCACCCAACGAGCCCAAGAAAGTGCTCTGATACCAGATGTGAAGAACCTGCAATAATTAATTAATGCAAATACACAAGATATCAGAAATAATAGAACTCAGAATCACTTTTATATTGATCACGGGTCACTTCGAGGGGGAAACCTCCTTTGAGCAAGCTCAATACAATTAACTTCACGGTGCCTTCATAGGCCTCAACACACACTTATATACTAAGTCTAGGCGCCAATACCATGGGTTAATACTATCTGTCAATACAAACCATGGGCTAAGTCTAGGCGCCAATACTATGAGTCAAAACCATGGAAAAAATAATACTATGGGACGACTTACAAAGCATATGCGTTCAATACTATGGGCTAATATAAACTATGGATCAACAAATACTACGGGATGACTTACAAAGCATATGCGTCCAACAACAATATACTAACAAAGTAAAGACATGGGTTCCTAACACACCGCCAGTTCTTCTTCCATAAACCGTCAGCAGCTCCCCAGTTCAGGAAATTGACTCAATTCTTCAAAACCATGATCAGCTTCTTCTCATTCTGCAGGACAATATTCACATGGAAAGAATTCGACTGAAACAACAAGTCGATCAACACCATTCTGCGCACACTTTTCATGTCGCTGATATGGTTCTTCTTCGTCTACAGCCTTCCAGGAAATCCTCCCTTGAACTCAAAAGGCACCAGTGGCCCGAAATGCAACCCGAGGATGCTACACGGGACCCACTCCTTTAGATTCTGCATCAATTTCCACATCTAAATCTTTGAGGACAAAGCTTTTTCTAAGGGAGAGGGGATGTTAGGAACCCATGTCTTTACTTTGTTAGTATATTGTTGTTGGATGCATATGCTTTGTAAGTCATCCCGTAGTATTTGTTGATCCATAGTTTGTGTTATTGTTGTTGGCACATATGCTTTGTAAGTCGCCCATAGTTTTGTTGATCCATAGTTTGTATTGGCCCATGGTTTTGACTCATAGTATTGGCGCCTAGACTTAGTATATAAGTGTGTGTTGAGGCCTATGAAGGTACCGTGAAGTTAATTGTATTGAGCTTGCTCAAAGGAGGTTTCCCCCTCGAAGTGGCCCGTGATCAATATAAAAGTGATTCTAAGTTCTATTATTTTTTATATCTCGTGTATTTGCATTAATTAACTATTGCAGGTTATTCACAACCAGCGAAAAGGGAAACAACCCCTACCTGATTGACTAGTTCCCACCCATGAGGTAAACTAAGAGTTGTCGTTTGTGGCAAAGCGGTTATCAGTTTTACCTGAGCCATGGAGTGAGGGGTACTTCCCCAATACGCAAGCCGTTAGACAACATTGGTGGCCGAGTGAAACACCTGAAATGTTAGGAAGCTAAACATACCTGGGGTCCATATCTATTTTCAGCTGAACTGTTTCCGATCACTTCCGTGTTGTTTCAGATCCAGTCCGAGCCATTTCATATCCAACCGTTTCAGATCCATTCTGAAATTTTTTCTAGATCTATTCTGAAATCTGTTCCAGATCCAGTCGTTTTCGATCCATTCGGTGTCGTTTCAGATCCATCTGTTGTCGATCCCTTCCACGCTATTGCAATCCCATTCTGCATATTTCATTCCTAAGGACCCTATCCTACATTCCACTTCCCAACACCCGAAATCTCACATTTGTCTATTTTTAGGGTTTGCCATAACTTCTTCATTTTTCACCCGACCGCCTTCAAATTTTACCACATAATTGCTTTTCTAATTCTGCTTCTTTGTCCCTCTCTGCCAAATTTTCTCATTCTTTCACCCCACTTTTGAAATCCCCCTTTTCTGCTTTCCTGTCCTTTCGACAGTGTCCAAAATCTAGTCAAACCCCAATTACCCATCAGATTTTTTCCCCAATCCAAATTCCCCTTTACTAAATCAGCTTCTATTTGTGTTTTTCTACCCATTCCAAAAAAAAAAAAAAAAACCCTGGTTTTGGTAGTCACCCATGCAGGAGCACACACCATGGAGGAAGCACTTGCAGCCATCCAAACCAAACTCCAAGATCTGGATGAAAAATTTCTCAACCTCCATCTTCAACATTCAGCCATGAACAATAACTGATAGCCAGAATCTTTTGCAGCCACCGGGTTCTCTTCTTCCAGCAATTTTCGTGGGCCGAAGCTTGATTTTCCTCGCTTCAATGGTACTGATCCAACTAGATGGATATACCATGCAGAACAATATTTCAGTCTGCATAATACTTTTGATGTCCAGAAAGTTCCACTTGCATCCTTTCATTTGGAACAGGAATCCCTTCAATGGTACCGTTGGTACATCAAAGCTCATCCCGAGCCCAACAGGACAGATTTTTGCCAACTCCTTTTATGACGATTTTGTCCTAGTGCTTTTGGTGACTTCATAGGAGCACTCACTAAACTTCACCAAATTGGCACAATGAGAGAGCATGAGACAAAATTTGAGAAACTGGCCAATCACACAGAATGATTGTTTGATGAATTCTACAGGAGTTGTTTTATCAGTGGTCTCAAGGATGAAATCCGCTCAGAGGTCAAAATGTACTGTCCCAACACAATGATGGAAGTCCTAGGCTTGGCTAAGTTGGTAGAGGACAAGATTGTAGCTCAACAACGCTCCAAACCCACCTTTGTTCCCTTCAGAAATATGGGTTCCCAACGACCTCCCATCACGCCTACTCCTCAACCAATTCCTATCAAGCATTTGTCTGAAACAGAGATGCAGGCACGCTGAGAAAAAGGGCTTTGTTATAATTGTGATGAGAAATTCACTCGGGGACATAGATGTGTTCAACAAAAGCTCTATCTCTTGGATGTGGATTCTCTGCCTGCCTCAGAACTTGGTGAAGAAGCTCCAGATACAGTAGATGATCAGGTTGACATTCAACACCCACTTGTTGACACCCAATCTCAGGATGACCCACCCAAGATCTCTCTCCATGCTGTAACCGGTGTCACCACCCCACAAACAATGTGGGTCAGGGGATACTTCAAGAATCTCCCTCTTACCATACTCATTGATTCTGGTAGCACTCATAACTTCATTGACCCTCGGATTTCCAAACAGGATAATTGTTTTGTCCATCCTTTCTCCAACTTTGAAGTCATGGTTGCCAATGGGGGCACCTTACCTTGCAAAGGGAAGTGTCACAATGTGTGTATCTCTATGGAAGATTATAACCTGCGCTCTGACATGTTTTCCTTGTCCTTAGGCGAATGTGATGTGGTTTTGGGCATTCAATGGTTATGCACACTTGGCCCCATCTTATGGGATTTTGGTGAACTTTGGATGCAATTTTGAATCAATGGGACACAACACAAATTTATGGGCTTACAACCAGGGTCTCTCTGCATCATCAGTTCACATCACCTGGAATAGATCCTTAAGAAGAATTCACATGGTGTCATTTCTCATCTCCATTCCCTTCAGATGCACCCACCAACGGTCTCCACTACTTCCTTGGATAGATATGTAGGTGTCTTTGTTGCACCAGTGGGCTTGCCGCCTTCGCGAGACCTTTCTGGTAAGCATTTAGCCGCATCTACATCTCAGTTGGACATGATGGCTATTTTGCATGCAGTACAGAAGTGGCAGCCATCCCTATTGGGGAATTATTTCTGCATCAAGACTAATCTCCAGAGTCTGGAAACTTGCCTGGAACAACGGGTCTCCTCCCCAGCACACCTGAAATGGGTTATCCAACTCATGGGTTATGACAATGCGACCACTTACCAGAAGGGTAAGGACAATATGGTGGCAGATGCTCCTCCTCGCACATTTGATGACCTAGTTTCTCTTACAGCTATTTCTCTGCTTGTTCCAAATTGGTTGCAATCTGTTCAATGAGGCTATCTCTTCTATGAACTCCATGCTTCTTCATCAGTAGGGAACTTTGGGTTCCTCAAAACGTATGACCATGAACAATGTAACTTCTTTTGGCAGGGACTCAAAATGACAATTCAACAGATGGTGGTTGATTATGATACTTTCCAGGTCAACAAGGGTGAAACGACACTCCTTTCGGGACTGCTCGAACCCTTTCCCATCCCTCCACAAATTTGGACAACTATTTCTATGGATTTCCTAGAAGCGCTCCAGTGGTATAGTACCACATCTAAAAGGACACCATATGAAGCAGTCTCTGGACAGGCACCACCAATTCTTCTTCCATACACCTTCATCAGCTCCCCAGTTCACGAAATTGACTCAATTCTTTGAAACCGCGATCAGCTTCTTCTCATTCTGCATGACAATCTTCACATGGCAAGAATTCGACTGAAACAACAAGCCGATCAGCACCATTCTGCGCGCACTTTTCACATCGTTGATATGGTTCTTCTTCGTCTACAGCTTTCCACGCAATCCTCCCTGAAACTCCAAAGGCGCCAGTTGCCCAAAATGCAACCCGAGGATGCTACAGGGGACCCACACCTTCAGATTCTGCATCAATTTCCACATCTAAAGCTTTGAGGACAAAGCTTTTTCTAAGGGAGAGGGGATGTTAGGAACCCATGTCTTTACTTTGTTAGTATATTGTTGTTGGACGCATATTCTTTGTAAGTCATCCCGTAGTATTTGTTGATCCATAGTTTGTGTTATTGTTGTTGGCACATATGCTTTGTAAGTCTCCCATAGTTTTGTTGATCCATAGTTTGTATTGGCCCATGGTTTTGACTCATAGTATTGGCGCCTAGACTTAGTATATAAGTGTGTTTTGAGGCCTATGAAGGCACCGTGAAGTTAATTGTATTGAGCTTGCTCAAAGGAGGTTTCCCCCTCGAAGTGGCCTGTGATCAATATAAAAGTGATTCTGAGTTATATTATTTCTGATATCTCGTGTATTTGCATTAATTAATTATTGCAGGTTCATCACAGTAGTCATGTAGCTGCGTTCTGCTCATGCATATTTGAAAATATGTTTTCATATATTTTCATATTGGTTCTAAAACGATTCAGATCTATAAATCTCATGCATATTTCTTTTATCACACTTAGATCATATAGGTTAATTACTTTCAGTTCCTTGATTTGATGACCATCTGTTGTAGTGTTTAATTTGAATAGATCAGATTGGTTAATTCTCAGCATTAGATGTTTATGTTCTAGATTTAGTTTTCAGCATTTAATTTTTTAGGTTAGCCTTTCAATATTCAACACTTAATTTCAGTATTCAATTCTTAGATTAAAATCTCATCTTTCAGCAGTTCAATTCTTAGCATAAGTTTATCAAGCTTTCAGCATATTCAATTCTTAGTATAGATTTACAATTTGCAGCATTTAACTTCTTAGCAGAGGAATTTGTCATTCATATATTTACAGTCTTTTTAGCTCACCTTCTTCTTTGTCAGATAAACCTTTAAGATCCATAGCCACAACCTAAACACGACGAAGACTATCCTTCAGAGCACATATAGTGTTAGCACCTCTTAAGTTTCTACGTCCCCCGGGTTGATAATTAAAGTAGGCTCCTAGTCTAGCTTCCCTCATTAGGAATCCATTCTAAGAGCCCACCACTTTTTGGCGCCGTTTTCGGGGAGGTGCTTAATATTTAGGAAACATATTTGAAAAAAAAAACACATAAAAAATTTACCATGAATGCCAAGACGACGGAGAGATAGATTTGGATGCTTTCTTCCTGCTCAACCTATGAGCAACAATAGTTCTGATAATTCTCAATTTTAATTCCTTAGTTCTGAGGAAGAAACTGATTCTAGGTATGACCCAAACTTAGATAACTTTTTTGCTAGCTCTAGCTCAAACACTACTATGGTAGAAGAAGATGAAGAACCTAGAGAACTGTTCACCTTTCCCATTAGTATACCTCTTGGAGTTTCTAGGATGAGTAATATCAACCCTAATAATCTACCAAAATTCCAAGGTTTGACTTCAGAAGACCCTGACACATTCCTGTTTGAGTTTGAGGTAGTTTGCAGATCCTTTGATTACACTACTGATGCACAAAAACTGAGGCTTTTTCCTTCCACACTAAAAGATCTATCACTTAGGTGGTTCATGAGCCTTGAAGGAAACTGTATCTTCAGCTGGGACCAAATGAAACAGGAATTTCTAGAAAAAAATAGGGACTACTGCAAAGCAAAGGATACAAGAGATGAAATCTTTCGGATGCAACAAGGAGAAAGAGAATCATTAGAAGATTATGCTGAAATATTTCAACTCAGCTACAAACGAGCTAGTCACTGCACCTTAGATCCTGAATCACTAAAACTTGTCCTTCTTAGAGGTATAATAAAAGAAAATTTTGAATTCTTAAATCTTCTGCAAGATGGAGATATATTCCAGAAGACTTATGACCAAATCCTACAAATCTTCAAAAACTACTCTAGATCTAGGAAAAGTAAAAATGGGACCAAGGATTCACACCCATTTACTGGGGGATCAGCATATTCAGGACCAAGCCTTACAAAATCTGATTTAGGAAACCTATTAGATGACATGAAGACCGATATCTTACAATCTCTGGCCATGCAACTTGATGCACTTCAAATCAAGAAGAAACAGGACGAAATCAACCAAGCCTTCGCAGTCTTTTGTCCACGTTGCAGAAAAAAACATGAGAAAGGGCAATGCACACTAAACACCATAGAAATATGTGGTATCTATAGTGACGATCACTCCACTGATAAATGTCCTCTGTTTCCCTCATGTAAAGATGCTATTCAAGATCCCACAACTCAAGGTACAATAGAACAACTCTATTTTTTGAATCTAAGGAGGAATAATTTTCCTAGACCTTACCAACCCAACAACCAAACCTACTACAATCAAGGAAATAACCAGCAGAATTGGAACTCAGTACCAGCCTAATGGCCATCTCAGCCAAGTCCAAACCAGTGGCATCAAAAACAACCATATCAACAAACTTATTACCCACAATCTTACTCTCCATACCCCCCACCTTTTTCCCAGCCAACCACAAATTATGGCAATCCATACCCTTATTCATCTAATTGGCGAGCTCCATTGCAGCAACAAAAACCACTCACCATGCTGCCACCACCAAATCAACCACCCCCCAGACCTCCACCAATTCCTGCCCAGCCAATTCCAAACCCTAACAACAACACACCACCACAGCAACAAGCCTACAATACTGAAATGGTACAGTTTCCAACCTATGTTGTGGATACGCTAGAGATAAACAAAATTAATCTAAGATCTGGGAAAACATTGCAAAATACACACACACAAATTAACCAAGAAGATTAGGCTCATGAACAAACAACACAACCTCATATTCAGCATCCAGATGAACCAAGCCCTCAGGAGGAAGAAATTCGACCACTCACACAAAACAGAAACCCTCCATTTCATGAAAAATTTGTACGAAGTACAAAAGAAGAAGAGGAAAATGCAATTCTAAACGAATTGAAACACTTAAATATTCAAATTCCAATTTTGCAGGCCATCAAATATGTGCCTATTTGCAAAAAAATCATTAAAGAAAATTGTTTGAAAAGACCTGGTAGAAGAAAACGTGACCCACCAACGATAAATGTAGTGGGCTAGTTAGTAGATCTAATGCTTGGTATCATTGTTAACCCAAATACTTTGATCCATGCAGAACTGTAGTCAACGTGATAACCAATAACAGATAGATAGACAAAATCCTAATTGATTTAGGAGCTGCTATCAATGTAATGACCAAGGATACTATGATACACCTAGGACTCCAATCAATTGTCAGACCAACAACTACTGTCCTACAGCTAGCAAACACATCTACAGTAAGACCTGAAGGGATGCTCGAAGACATAATCATCAACATAGAGTCCTAGGAATACCCAGCTGAATTCATAGTCATCGAAGTAAAGAGTAAACTTAGTGGATACCCACTAATACTAGGGAGACCTTGGTTGGAAACTGCAGACACTTACATAGGGTGCAAACCAGGTAACATGACAATCACCAGTGGCCAAGCTAGGAAGAAAATCATGATTTATCCCCCAGGTAGGAAGTCTTCAGACTTGGAATATCAAAACTAGAAAGACGATTATGATGACACATCTAAACAAAAAATATGACCTATCCTTACAATTGAAGCTGCCCTATCACTAAAGGCCATTGACGAAGATAGTCATTTAGATAGGTTTATACAAAATGCTTCTTCTAATCAAAATATGTTTGAATATTTTCTTGGCACAGGTCAGCAGCAAGGAGAGGAAACATTAAACCACGATCTTGACAAAATGTGGGCAGAGGTACTCAAACTTGAACAACATCCAATTCAGATAAAGAAAGTTGAGATAATGCCTAGTAGGACAGTTAATATTAACTCCAATTTGGAGCCAGGACAAGAACAGAAATTACTAAAGGTACTGTCAGACAACAACAAAGCCTTTGCATGGACGTATACTGACATGAAGGGTATCCACCCAAACATCTGTAAACATTATATATATATAAAGGAAGGTGTTGTTCCTATCAGGCAACCACAGAGAAGAATGAACCCAGCATTAAAGGACATAGTCAAGCTGGAATTGCAAAAGTTGTTAGATGCAGGGTTCATATACCCAATCTCAGATAGTGAGTGGGTATCACCACTGGTCATAGTTCCTTAAAACGGAGGAAAGTGGAGGATTTGTGTGGACTACAGAGAGTTCAATAAAGCAACCAAGAAAAATCACTTTCCTCTCCCATTTATCGATCAAGTACTGGACACATTAGCTGGGAACAAATATTTCTCATTTTTGGATGGCTTCAATGGGTACAACCAAATCCTCATTCACCTAGCTGACTAGGACAAAACAACATTCACATGCCCATGGGGCACTTATGCATACAGAGTGCTTCCCTTTGGGCTCTGTAATTCCCCAACAATGTTTCAGAGGGAAATCCTAAGTATCTTCTCTGCTTTTATTAATGAACAAATGGAGGTATACATTGATGACTTCACACCCTATGGACAGAATTTCGACCAAGCACTAAAACATCTAGAATTGGTTTTAAAAAAATGTGTTGAGATGAGCTTATGCCTCAGCAATGATAAATGCAGAATGCTCATGGAAGAAGGCATTGTTTTTGGCCACCATATTTCGCAGAGAGGAATAGAAGTTGACCATGAAAAAGTTACAGTCATCAAGACACTACCTCCATCTGTGAAATAGAGAGATGTAAGAAGTTTCCTTGGAAAAATAGGATACTATAGAAGATTCATTGAGAATTATAGAAATATTATTGCACCAATGTTTTCTTTACTCTAAAGACACGGAATTCATATGGTCAAAACATTGTATGCTATCATTTGACAAACTAAAAGAGAAAACAATTACAGCTCCAATACTCCAAGGACCAGATTGGGCACTTCCATTCCACATCCACTCAGATGCATCAGATAAGGAAATTAGATTTGTCCTTGGAGAAGAAAGAGAGAAGAATCCCTATGCTATATATTATATCAGTAAAACTTTGGCAGAAGCAGAATTAAATTATACTATCACAAAGAAGGATTTTTTGGCTGTCATATATGCCATTAACAAATTCAGGCACTACATAACTGGGTACCAAGTTTTTGTCCATACAGACGATTCAACAATAAGGTATCTCATGAACAAACCTAACACAAGTGCTCAAATCATTAGGTGGCTACTCCTCCTACAAGAGTTTGACATCACAATTTTGGATAAGCCGGGAAAATACAATGTAGTGGTTTACTTTCTGTCTAGGCTCACCCATGGGCAAGATAATGAAGTGATAAATGACAGTTTTCCTGATGAGCATCTTTTTGCAATCTCCACAAGGATCCCATGGTTTGATGACATAGCAAACTATTTAGTGACTGGGATATTTCCAGCACATTACAGCTACAAAGAGAAAAATAAGGTCATAAGACAAAGTGCCACCTACACATGGATAGAGGGAATGCTCTTCAAAAAAGGACCAGATCAAATACTCAGAAGATGCAATAGAGAAGATGAAGTGCATGACATAATGCATGCCACTCACAATGAACCATGTGGAGGACACTATGTTGCAAAGAGGACAACCTATAAAATTTTGCAAACAGGGTATTATTGGCCAACACTCCACAAGGATTCTTATGAATATGTTTCACACTGTGATGACTGCGAACGAATGGGGAAGCCAACACAAAAAGAAGAAATGACTCTCCATCCACAAATCTCCTTGGATGCATTCGAAAAATGGGGATTTGATTTCGTTGGTCCAATCAACCCACGGTCAAATCAGAAAAGATACATCCTCGTATGCACTGACTACCTTAGAAAGTGGACTGAGGTAGCAGCACTTACTGCAGCAAATGAAACCAATGTGGCAAAAATTTTCAATGAGCAGATCTTCCACAGGTTTGGATTCCCAAGAGAACTAGTTTCTGATCAAGGCCCACATTTTACATCAAATCTGATAGAAGACTTGCTTAGAAGAAACAATGTTAAGCACAAACAGTCTTCCTCCTATCACCCTCAATCTAATGGTCAAGCTGAGGTAACCAACAAAGAGTTAGAGAGGATTTTGACAAAGACAGTTCAACTCCACAAAAGAGATTGGGTAGACAGGTTAAGTGAAGCAGTTTGGGCTTATAATACCACATGGAAAACAACAACAGGTTTCACACCATATGAGCTAGTTTATGGAAAGAAAGTTATGCTTCCCATTGAATTTGAAATCAAGACATTCAAAATTGCAGCACAGTTAAATATGGACCTCTCATACATCCAACATGAACGCATGCTACAATTAAACCAACTGGATGAGCAACGCCAACAAGCACTTGGCCATACTGAAATCATCCAACAATAAAGAAAGAAGTGGCATAACACACACATAAAGCAAAAAAAGTTCAAGGAAGGTGACTGGGCACTACTCTATGACTCCAGGTTTCACACTTTCAAAGGAAAACTAACAACTAGATGGCTTGAACCTTACATTATTGAAACAATCTATGAAAATGGAGTTGTAAAGATTATTACAATTGATGAAGAAGAGTTCCCCATGATAGTGAATGGACATAGACTCAAACTTTACAAGAAGCCACAGTCAAGAGAGGAGTTCACACAAATACTCTACCAGCAACAACTAATGCTGATAGAGAACATGGAAAATCATTGAAATCTAGTTCCGAAAAAATATGAAAAAAATATAAAAATTGATCAAAAAAAAAAGAAAAATGATGAAAAAAAAAAAAGAGAAATGAAAAAAAAAAAAAACCAAAAATGATCCACTCAAGGTAGTCACAAGTAAATTTTCAGGAAATCATACATCTCCATGAAGAACTAGCCAGCATCCTGCAAATAAATCAAATCAAGAGAGCCAGGTATCAATATTCAAGCGAGCCAGTCATGTATTCAAGTCAACCAGCAAAAATATCAAGCACTACAGAATTCAATCAAGCAACCACTCTATTCAAGCGAGCCTGTCATCTATTCAAGCGAGCCTGCCATAGATTCACGCGAGCTGGCCATATATTCAGGCGAGCTGGCCATATATTCAAGCAAGCCAACACTACAGAAAACAAAATCGAAATTCAATAGAGGGCATCAACGCAAAGTCAAATTAGAAATTGGCACAAAAATAAAAAACAGGGAGATACAACATTTTCAATGGAACCAAAATAAAAAATCAAACACACGTAACTACATATGTGTTGACACCCAAAAAGTGCTCACTACCTCATCTACCCCATTACATGACTCATTTGTCCATATTTCCTACCATGTTTTCCTCCAAAACCTTAAAATCCCATTAAAAAGCCTCCAAAAGGCCAAAAAAACCATTAAAAAAGCCTCCAAAAGGCCAAAAAAACCCCTTTTCCCCAAAAAATAATCCAAAATTCCTCCAAAATAGCAAAAACCCTCTAAAAAGGGAATAAAAATACAAAAGAAAGAGGAAAAAGAGGGAAAAAGGAGAAAAAAAACCTATACAGCTGACCTAAACCATATGGTTTCCAAAACCATGGGCCAACACTCCACCACTAAAAACCTATAAATAGGTGATGGAGGCCCCTCATTTCATATCCACAGTCAAGCACACCCTTACTCTGCCAAAATCACTCTTGAAACCCTAGCTCACCCTTGAGCTACTTTCACATTTGAGTGCCCCTTTGGCCCATTTCCACCCTTTGGAGAAAGAGAAAGGAGCAAAGCTGGAAGCTTGGAAGCAACCCTCCTGGACTGCTGCAAGAGCTTCACCAACCTCTACACTTGAGGTAATATTTAATACAAAAAGAGAAATCTTTTACCATATTTTCATGTTTTGTTATTTTTGTTAATGCTCATGCTAGGTTAAATTTCATACTGCTTTACTGTTTTTATTTACTGTTTATTGAACTGCTACTAAGGAGTCCCTTCTCCTTAGTAGGTGCTCATTTGCAAAAGCTAGGGTGAAAACCCTAGCTACAGTTTTGGCGACTCCCCTTGTGTTCCTTTGAATTTTTGGTTATAGTTTTAAAGTTTTAAACGTTTTTAATTTTCTGCAATTTTTTTTTTCCTTTCAGCTGCCGTAAACCGCGTCTTTAGCCCCCCGTAGTTGCGTTCCGACCGCGTCCTTCAGGCATTTACTTGCGATCCGACCGCGGCTCTCAGACTATTTTCGGCAGTGACCTACCGACGGTTTCCAGTCTGTTACCTGCTATCTGACCGCGGCTATTAGCTTGTTTCGTGCGGTCCGACAGCGGCTGTTAACCCATTTTTTCGTGGGCCGCTTGCGGCTTTCAGCCATTTTTCTGCAACTCGCCTGCATCTTTCGGCCTTTTTCCCGTGTCCCGCTTGCGGCTTTCAGCCATTTTCCTGCAACCCGCCTGCGTCTTTCGGCCTTTTTCCCACGTCCCGCTTGCGGCTTCCAACCATTTTTCTGCAACCCGCTTGCGCCTTTCGGTCATTTTCCCGCGTCCCGCCTGCGGCTTTCAGCCATTTTCCTGCAACCCGCCTGCGTCTTTTGGCCATTTTCCCGCGTCCCGCTTGTGGCTTTTAGACATTTTCCTGCAACCCACTTGCGACTTTCGACTTGTTTCCCGCGGTCCGACTGCGTCTTTCAGACAAAATCCCGTAACCTGTCCACGACTGTTGAGCTGTTTCCTGCGGTCCGACCGACCAGATTTGCCACAGACCCACGGTCTGTTTTCTTCACTTTTTTACCTGTTTTGAACCCAACACTTTGCTGCAATATTTTCTGCACCTGCACAGCCATCTGTCCTATCTGCAGCCACACTTCCCTACAACCTTTTTTCTGCAGTATTATTTATGTTCCATTTACAGAATATTTTTTTAAATTTCAGCATTTTAATTGAAAAGAGAAAATTTTGCATTTCAAAGTTTAAATTTTGTATTGTCATTTTTAGTTAGAAAGTTTCCCACCCCGTGGCACTTTTACTTGGGTTCATCATCTCACACGCACACACTCTGTCACCTAATTCAAGTGAGCCCTAAAATACTACTTAACACAACCAACATTCTAACCCTGCTTGGGGAACACATAAGAATTTTTGTAGTTAGGTAGGATCGGGGGGATAGGCATCCAAATAACACCCCTCAGTTTCTTACACTTGAGACATAGCTGTTGTCCATTAGGGAACCAAAATCCCCTAGTATTTTTTGACACGGTTTAAAACCAATTTATTGGGAAGGCCTCTCCCCTAGGAGGGTTGAAGTCACTAGACTGGTTCCGGAAGCCTGAGTGGAATACCGCAATCCATTCAGTAACCGAAGGATACCTTTCGTAGCTCTCGGTGTATCACCCGAATGGGGATACAATAGGGATAGAACCAAACGGCAGATTCACCCAACCAAACGTGTCATGAACGGGGTATCTTAGTTGCTTTTATTCTAGGATTGACTACCCGGTGTCCCTCCCGGTAGGGGGATATATTTAGCCACTTAGCTCTACTATCCATATTGTCTGACTTGGATTTCATCACCTTGCAGAGGATATGTCTAGTTGAGTCAGAATACTATTTAGCTAGGTGTTTGCATGCTCCCTTACCTCCTTTTGGTCTAGCGAGTCCACTATTTTTATTTTTTAGGAAACCTGCTGCTTGTTGGTATTCTGACCATTACTGTTGATACTCCACTTATTGTAGCACAGTTGTTACAGTAAGTTTTTTGAGTTGGTTGTTGGCCTGAGTGCCATATTTTTTGAGCTCTCCTTCTGCACACTTGATTGCATTAGGGTTTTTTGAGCTGTTTTTCACTCAACACAACCCCCAGATATTTGAATCCATCTGTCACCATTGAGTCCCCGAGACATGCTCGGTGCCTCTTGGGCAACCCCACACAGCACGGTTCACTTGACATCATCCGTCATAGACATAGATCTTCATCACTTGAGACCACTCATCATAGATATCGAGCCTTGTCACTTGAATCCACTCGTCAATGGCATAGAACTCCGTCACCTGATCTAGACGCCCCTTATTTTACCTCTGATTCTGAGGCAGAGTCCGAGAACCCCCTTTACACTGCACCAACCAGCCCCATGGCTGGCATGACTTCCACCCCTTTCTTTGTAGGGACCATTGGTGAAGCATCCACCACCACACCAGCTACCACACCTACTTTGGGTATTCCCTCTATGGGGCCCACATCTACCATTCCGATCACTGTACCCATTCCAGTAGCTAGCATACCTATCGCCACTCCATCAGTGACTCACACTACCCTTGGCGGTGTAGGATCATCCCATACCACTTTCGTTCCTCCACTTGGGGGAAACATCCCAAACCCAACCCCCCCACTTAGGGGCATTGGCCCCAACATGGTCACACCCACTAGTATGTCACATCCTTCTACTAGTTTGTCATTCATGTCTAGTCTCAACCTTCCTGACCTAGCTAGACTGACTAACGATCCCATCAGACATGACCCTGCGTGGCCTCACATGCCCACCAAGCTCCCCTCCGACATCCCTAAGTTTGAGGGAAAGACAGGTGAGGACCCCTAGAACCATATTATGTCCTTTCATCTATGGTGTTCCTCCAACTCCATAGTGGAAGACTCTGTCCACCTCCGTCTGTTACAGCACACCCTCACTGGCTCTGTAGCTAAGTGGTACATCGAGTAGCCCCATGGGACCCATGCCACCTTTACCTCCCTTGCCTTGACTTTCCTGCAGTTCTTTTAGTTACCTGTCTGCTATGACGCGGGAGTTGAGATCCTACTGTCTTGCAGACAGAACACGGCTACCCACATCACTGATCACATTCATGAGTGGCGTCAACGTCGCAGCCTCTACAAAATCAAGTTAGACGATCGTATCTTCTTAGATTGGTTTCTAAATTCCCTCCTTCCTGTCATTGCCAAGGATGTGGCATCTGAACGACCCTAGTCTGAAAAAGAGGCCATCCTCAAAGCCCAGCAATTTGACCTTATTTACGCCTGGTTGGGTTATCTGTATACCATCATACCTGACGCCCTTCGCGGTGATTCCTCCCAACACGATGCGCTGGGGGCATCCCATGCCGCAGATGGCATCATTGGATGTGTTGCCTCGCATCCTCAACCCTTTTCCATAGCACGTCCTAGCCATGGCCCCGACATTTCACAGGCTACATATCAATCCGGAGCAACCAATTCGTATGCTCCTATGGCACATCATTACCATTCCCACGGACCCTCATGTCCACCTCAGTGCTTTGGTCATGCATCCCCCACTTACGCCCCCCAGTCGCACCTCAGCCATATTACCACCCACAGGCTGCACTAGCTCCTGTGTCCTCTCAAGCCCAACATGCTTATTACCCACCACAAGCAGCCCCTCCGGCAAACCCCCAACCCGTTCCGCAGACGTATCAGCAACCCCCACAAGGTTCAGCAGCTGCGCAGCCTCCACCTTTTTATTACCCACCGCAGCCTGCTCCTGCACCTGCACAACCCCAGAACCCACCTGCTGCCCAAGGGAAAGTATACACCCAACAAAATACACAGCAGAACCAAAATAACCAATGCCAATAGGGATAGCAAAACCGTGGCAAAGGCCGTAACCATGGGAACAACCCCCCTCCAGACCAAGGCGATCAACCTCCCAATCCCCCAAACAACAATAACACGGCACCTGCCAACCAGAACCCTGATCGGCTGCCCAAGCAGGCCAAAAATCCTAATTTGCGAATAAACCACCCTTGTTCTATTTGCGGGGTCTATGGCCACTATACCCATGCTTGCCCACATTTGGAGCGAGCTCGGTAACTCTGGACTGATGATTCCCATTGCCAAGGGCACGCGGCTCCTCAGGCACCACCCAATCCCCCACCTCAACATACCCTTGGTATTACAAAACCCTTTACCAACCCAAGGCGTAGTGAACACTCAGTCGTTGGCTCCCCCTCAAGGCAACGCGCCACCGCAACAACAGATCACTTATGCCGGTCCTGATCAACCCATGTTAGACTCAGGTAACCACCACTTGTTAATGATGTCATCCTCCGATATACCCCTCCAAACCCGTCGGAACCAATATGGCTCCACCCCTGAAGCCTCTCCCATCGACAAAAACACTAACGCTCATCCCACTGATCAGATGTTACGTATACCTCTAGCTCCACTAGATGGTACCTCCAAAGCACCTCGCTTCCCACTTCGTCGCATCAACAATAACCCCAATGCTCGCGCTGCGTCAAATTACTGTTGATGTATATGTAACTTCGGAATGTATTTCACATATATGTATATTGTATTCCTATAGAGATGGTATTATTCCTCTATAAGGAAGTGTCATCATTTATATTGTAAGTGTCGTAACTTATACTTGATGGGTTATTAGACCACCTTGTTGGGGTCGGCCTTGTATAAGTCATGTGGGTCAAAGGGTTATTAGACCACCCTATTGGGGGTTGGCCATGTGGGTCTAAGGGTTATTAGACCACCCTATTGGGGGTCGGCCCAGTCAGCATTATGTTATGTGGTTAAGTTCGAACCTACATGAGTTAGGTAAAAAGGCAAGTCAATTCAAGTATAAATAGAGTGCGGGAGGCACTCTATTTACACACTCACTTCTCACACATGCACTCAAGGAGGAGTGGCGCACTTATGGAGGAGGAGGATCTGCTGCTAGGTTGTGTCTATCTCTTATGGTTGGTTGTATCATTGCTCTATCTATCTCTGAGGAAGTTATTGGGGTTTTTCACCTTTATGGTTTTCCCCAAGTAAATATTTGTGTCTCTTGTGTGCTTGCATGATTGATATGCTGTAGATATGCTGTACATGTTGTTCTCTCAGTTAAGATCCTAGATCAGATTGAAGTAAATTCTGAAAATTTAACAATTACAACATTGTAGATGACTTAGCCTAGTCTCCTGCAGCCATGTCTGCGTTAGAAGTCTTAAAAAACTATCCTTCACAGCGCAAGACTTTGCTCTCCACCATTGGTGCTATTGACCCAAATGATTCACGACTGATGGCCTTCGATCTGGACCAGTCCAAACCACTCTTGCCTTCCACTTTAGCGTTCCAAGTTTATGTTTTTGTTCGGAATCTTGTCATCCATCGGTGCATTATCGATGAAGGTGACTCTACATGCGTTATGTCCACATTCGTTTGGCAGAAATTGGGATCCCCTACTCTCCAGCAGTCCACCACTGCGTTGCGAGCCTACGACAGCCGTTCGGCTCAACCCCAAGGTCTCTTAGCTAATGTCCCCGTCCAGTTGGCTGGTAAAACCGTGCTCACTGACATAGAGGTCATCAATGCCCAACTTGATTATAACCTCTTACTTGGCCGCAGCTACATGTATGCCATGCGGGCAGTTGCCTCATCCATTTTTCATACCATGATGTTCCCCCATGACGGACGTGTGGTCAAGGTCGACCAACTCACCTATTACGATCCTAATGCCCCCGCTGCACCTGAAAATGTTCTCCCCATGGTTGAACAACCTTTTTGTGGTGCAACTACCTCGTTTGTTTCCTCCGTTGGACCCGGACTTTACTCAGATACACCGATGACCTCAAAATTCCAATCCATTCCACCCCTATCACTCGCGACCAAAGTATATGACCTATGTACCCTTTCCCACAATACACAAACACCCAACAATAAACTGCCCTTGTTACCCAAACCACCATTGGTACCTAGTCGCATTGATGTTACACCCATCCACACAATCCCCTTCCTATTCCCTCCCTCGGGCGTAGTAAGCACCCTGGTTATGGCTTCTCTTAGCCTCCCCGGGTTAACCTTAGGATTACCCATGTGGTATATTTCGCCTCCCGTTCCCCCGCCGACACCAAATGTCATCCTACAACTGGTGCAACCCATTGCCACTATAAACCAACCACCTCCCAGTGTCACTACCCCTTTGTCATCTACGAATCCCCCCCCCTCATATCAAGCACACTGGGGGCAGAGGCCCACAACCATACACTGTTGTACCCTCACCCAAAGTAGTTAACCCCCCCCCCCCCCCCCCGTGTTTCATGCTCCTCCCAAACGCTCATTGTGTGATGAGTTAGGCCATCCAACTCATCAATGTTCACAATTATTTGCATTACAGGAACACATGCAAATGCTTGACGACGAACCCAACATCCTGGTTGTCGAACTAGATCCAACCCCTAAGCCTCGTGATAAATCACTGCGTACCAACCACCCTTGTGCAATATGCGGTATTTATGGCCATTACTCACATCATTGTCCTGATCTCCCATATTACAGAGCAGCTCTTTATGAGATGAATAATTTGGACCTTGAGACGGAACCCCCCACAATTGAGGAGATCCACCCCCCAGTATCACCCTCATCCGGAGAGATTCACACCATTTATATGATCTCTTCGACTACCACTCCCTCGTCAACCGATTTGACAACTCAAAGTTTCCGCAATGATGAGGAGATTCTAGAGGCTCTCACTACCCCGGATTATCCCTGGGACGAAATGCACCATCGTTCCTATTTCCTCCCAGAAGACTCCTCCTCTACCACAGCTACCCAATTTGTGGTTGAGTCCAAATATTTCCTTCCCACCAAAGTCGACTGGTTTAAGGATCCTATTCCCGCTCCTGATGCCTTTGAGGAAGGAAACATGGCCAACATATCACCCATCATCCACATAGATATCTCTGACCCACCTGGTGCTCTTGAAATCATTACATTAGGAGCCTCCTGCAGTGAGTATGAGATTGGAGAGTACAAAAAACTTTTCCAAGAATTCCGTGATGTCTTTGCCTGGTCCTATACCAAAATGCCTGGTCTCGACCCCGCTATTATAGAGCACCACATTGACACATGGCCAGAAGTACCCCCCATTCGCCAGAAACCATGCCCCATTCATCCCTCAAAGCTCCCCGTTGTTAAAGCAGAGATTGAGAAACTTCGCAAAGCAGGATTCATTTATCCTATTGCATATACCACCTGGGTTTCAAACCCTGTCCCTGTTAACAAAAAACAAGGCACCATTAGAGTTTGTACTGACTTCCGCAATTTGAACCGATCCTGTCCCAAAGACAACTTCCCCACGCCATTTATTGACCAACTCGTCGATGCGTGTGCGGGGCATGAAGTCCTATCTTTCATGGATGGTTTTTCCAGATACAACCAGATTCAGATCCATAAGGAGGATCAGTGCAAGACTGCCATTACCACCCCATGGGGCACCTTTTCATATCCCGTCATGCCTTTCAGCCTCAAAAATGCTGGTGCCACCTTCCAGCGGGCCATGACCTATTTTTTCACGACTTGGTCCATATCCTGCTAGTCTATCTTGACGACCTTACAGCTCATTCCTGAAAATGATCAGACCACCTTAACGACCTCCGGCAAGTTTTCCTGTGTTGTCGCAAATATCAAATCCGCTTGAACCCACACAAGTGTGTCTTTTGCATTCCGGCAGGCCGATTGTTGGGTTTCATTGTTTTCCAGAAAGGAATTGTTGTTGATCCCCTGAAATTCCAAGCCATCTTAGAACTTCCCTCTCCTCGCACGCTTCGACAGCTCCAGAGTCTGCAGGGGCGATCTAATTTCCTCCGTCACTTCGTTCCTGATTATGCCACCACCGTTCATGGTTTCTTACACCTGCTTCATACCCGCATACCCTTTGATTGGGATGAGCAAGAAGAAGATGCATTCGAATCCCTCAAGAAATCTCTCACACAAGCCCCTTTGATCTCCGCTCCGGATTTCTCTCAGGATTTCATCCTTTATGTTTTGTCATCCGATTATGCCGTGTCCGGAGTCCTTGTTCAAGAAGACGACGCTCGCCAGGAGCATGTCATTTATTGCATCGGCCAGACTTTGTCTGGACCACCCCTACGTTACCCATATGAGGAAAGACTAGCCCTTGCTGTGGTCTTTTCCGTCCAAAAATTGTGACACTACATTTTGCTCAGTCATACCACAGTTGTCGCCGACTCCAACCCCATGGTCTATCTCTTAAATCAGCGGTTCCTGCAAGGTCGCGTTGCTAAATGGGTAATTATCCTCTAGGAATATGACCTCACTTTTAGAACCCCTAAGAGCACTAAAGCCCTCGCGCTTGCCCAGCTTATCACCGATCTCCCCTCCCTTCTGCCATCCCCACAAATCTCCGATGAGTTACCCGACAATCACTTGTTCATCATCTCGTCTGATGACCCATGGTACAGTGATATTTTGTTATACCTTCGCACGCAGAAGTTCTACCCAACATCAGTCGTGATGGACGCCATCGTATCCGTCACCATGCCTCTTGATATCTCCTCTTAGGCGATGTCCTTTACAGGCGAGGGGTTGACACGATTCTCCATCATTGCCTTACACACGAGGAAGCCGAACACATCCTCAATGACTGTCATAGCGGTGCCTGCGGAGGCCATTTCTCTGGAATGGCCACCACCCAAAAGGTCATCCGCGCCGGATACTTCTGGCCCACACTCTTTACCGACTGCATCACAGCGGTCAAACATTGCCATAATTGCCAACTTTTTTCCCCCAAGGCTCGGACACCACCCGCTCTGTTACACCCAATCGTCACCGTTGGTCCCTTTTGTAAGTGGGCCATCGACTTCATGGAATGTAAACCCCCATCTTCCAACGGCCATAAGTACATCATTGTCGCCGTCGATTACTTCACCAAATGGGCTGAAGCCATGCCCACTTTCAATTGTAAAGCTGACACCGCTGCCCGTTTCTTTTTTAACCACATTATCACTCGATTCGGGGTCCCCAAACAGTTGGTCTCAGACCATGGTTCACACTTCAAAGATTCCCTTTGGCGCAAGTTATCCACCCTACTGAAGTTCGAACATCAACATTCCTCTTCTTACTACCCCCAAGGGAACGACCAAGTAGAGGCCATTAACAAAATTCTAAAAACCATCCTCCAATGCACTGTTGACCGGCATAAGACCAATTGGCACCACATGTTGTTCTCTGCCTTATGGGCTTACCGTATATCCACCAAAACCGCCATCGGTTTTACCCCGTTTCATTTAGTTCACGGTGTAGAATCTGTCCTCCCCATCGAGTGTCAGATACCTGCCTTACACATCATCGTTGAGCTTCTCCCAGACACCTCCCCACTCGAGCAACGTCTACTATCACTAGAACAAGCTGATGAAGATCGTCGTGCCACTCTCCAGACCATTGAAGCCACCAAGAACCGCTCCAAAGCTGGTTACGACAAACATGTACACCGTCGAACTTTCCGTCAAGGGGACCTCGTCCTCACCTATGACCAAGCCCATGAAAAAACTGGTAAAGGAAAGTTTGAATCCATGTGGCAAGGCCCTTACATCGTGCAGACCTGTCTCGGCAATGGGGCATACGTTTTAACTAACTCAGAAGTTCACCCTTTGCGCAACCCCCGTAATGGGTTGTATCGTAAACGCTTTTATCCCTAAATAACCTGTGGCCCCATTGGTCCATATTGTACAGTTTGCTCTCTTTTTGTTTTTCACCTTTTTTACACAATCTTACATTCATCATTTTTGCATGATCACAGATGGACCCTCTTCCACCTCATTACATTGGCTTCATTGATGGAGCAAGCCGCTGGTATCCAAACCTGGCTTCTGCAGCATGGGTCTTATATTCCCCTTCACATGAATTGATTCACCTTGACGGAATATGTATAGGTGCTGCTACCAATAACCAGGCGGAGTATGATGATATGACCGGTCTCCTGACTGCTGCCCTCCAGATGGGCATATGTTACCTTCATGTGTTCCTTGACTCCCAACTACTTGTTTCCTAGCTCAACAACTGCTACCAGGTGCGTGATCCCTGCCTCTTTAGAAAATTCCTACGCACAAAACAACTCAGCCGACAATTTGAATCCATAACATTCACCCATGTCACAAGAGCTCAAAATAGTGTCACGGATCAAATGGCTAACAACATCCTAGATTGGCACATCAATCACACCATGTAAAACATCCATCATGCATCATCATCCCATAAACATCTCATCAAAAACATATCAAAAATACAAAAAATATTGCCAGGGGCATCCATGTGCCTAATCCTACATACATCATGTTGCATCACATAAAATACACAAGGGGCATCCATGTGCCCATCACCCTATGCTACTTGCATCCATGTGCAATACAAACATATAAAAAACCATAAGCGCATCCACATGCATACACTAAATCATCATTGCAAAAA
Organism: Larix kaempferi; assembly: GCA_027924585.1. NCBI lineage: Eukaryota > Viridiplantae > Streptophyta > Pinopsida > Pinales > Pinaceae > Larix > Larix kaempferi. Next base: position 2,623,062 of record BSBM01000182.1, on the reverse strand, counting down.
GGTGCATCCATGTGCATATATATATCAAAAAATACATGTCAATATGCTACACATGTCCTGAGTACCCCCGTACCCAGCTATACAAAAAATATCTATACATCCATACACCTCATAGAATACATGCCGTAGCTACAAAATCGGGGGGATTCCCTTGCACTCCCTAGTGAGAGTCATACCCTGTGTCACTACCTGCATCAGCTATCTCCGAGTCCTCACATCGCTCCTCCTCTGACAGATCCTCATCCCCTGCGAGCTCTTGTGCCCGACCCCTATCCGCCAAGATAGCCACCCGGATTGTGATCGACCGAAACTCCCGTGGCGCCCTCAGACAGTCCTGAATCACCTCCGGATCCACGTCCCGCCACCCGTCATCAGTCACTCCAACCAACAACCGATCTAGAAGCATCCGTACGGACTCCAGAGTCCCCTCAGCATCCCGTCGATGCACCTCCCCTCGGCCTGGCAAGGCTAGTACCGCCACATGCCCCCTGCGCACTACATGTCCTGGTGGTGGTCTCGGGCCAACATCTGTAGATCACACATCAGTCAGTAACAGTATATCAAAAAACTATCATACACAAGACTTGACATCCATAACATGCAAGCAAAACCACACGTACCATCTGGTCCCCACACCTACCCTGGCGGCCGTGGTGCCTCCGAATCCTCGGTGTAGTCCATATCTCTGTATGGATAATCATCTAGTGTCAGTGGCATCTGCAACCGCTGGAGGTAGAGCTCCTGAGTAAAGTATCTCCCAACCTCACCGCCACCCCGGCAGTGCATCATGTCTCCCCACCGCACCGTGCGTGACTCCCTCAGTCCTCCTGCCCTGACCGGCACCCATGGCCGCAGTGTAGGTATCCGCTCCATGAAGAAGGCACACAGAAAGGATCCATAACATAATCCCTTGCCATATTCCTTCACCGATGTTAGCTTCCACTGAACACATGTGAGGAACATTTGGCCCCAAGCATAATAGACACCATCCAGCACCCGCTCCACCAGCTGCATCTGGCCCCCGGACACCTTCTCAGGTGATTAGGACCCCAAAATGTGAACCACGCACGCCGCGATAGCCTGTACTGCTGGATCCTGCAGGTCCACCACCTAGAGTGCATTCCTATGCACCCTAGCCTCTGGAACACAGTACAGCTCCAACATATCCTCCATATCCACATCTGCGGATACTCGTGGCTGCGTATCTTCCACCCTACCCAGACAGGGCAACCCCGTCAGGAAGTATACATCTGCGAGGGTGAGATCCACCCTCTCTCCTTGCACCCTGAATGCCTGAATGTCTGGCTCCCAAAAGCTCACTAATCAGTTTAGCAGCAGCGCTGTTGAACACATCATAGGCACCTGTGCGAACTTCAGCAGTGCACACAACCCCAACGTAGACCGCACATGCCGATCCCTCCGGATGACATCCACTATCTCATCCGGGACATCCCGCTCTCGCCAAAGCACCAACGGCATCCTATCAATCACACAAGGAAAACTCATCAGACGCATGTCAAAGATGTAACCCTACCCCCCCCTGGGGAAACCCTAAACGCTCGATCCCAATTGCGGCTTTAGGGCCCCTTGCTGCAGTTTTCGACAGCGACTGTCAAGGCTACAGGAGCGGTCCCAAACCGCGTCTGTAGGAGCCGAACTCGCGGTCCCGAACCACTTGTCCAACCTCGAAACGCGCGGTACCCAACCACGTATTCCGACCCAAACCTCGCGATCCCTGTCCGCGTGATCCACCCCGGAACCCGCGGTCCCCGACCGCGGTTCCACCCCACAAACCCGCGGTCCACCCCACGTGGACCGTACAAAAAATCCCCTGGGACCCACTAGCCCCCTCCCGAACCCAATGAAAATGCAGGTATGAGTTTATCGGAATACCTGTAACTCCCGGATCTGAAAATGACTGGTCGGATCCTCCAGAAACACCAACTCAGCTCTGGTCCACTCTGATCACTAGTCAAAGTCAACAAGTCCAAATGACACTTGTCATGTTGGACCCACTCACTATTTATAGTCCGTTGACTTTTTCTTGTTTTGGCCATTCTGAACCCATATGGCATCCATTTTTCGAACCGTTTCCACCACTGGAATCAGCACGACGCGGCCGTCATGATGGTCAACTTGTTCTCTTATTTTTTCCACATCATTTTTTGAGCATTTTTTAGACACCACTAGTCACCTCGGTTTGCATGCCACTTCAGCTGCTCTCCATTTTTTGATATATTTCATATCATCGGATTCATTTTTTCGAGCCCGTGATGATGCTTGAGATCATTTCTCACTCTCACCCCTAGATTTTTTAGGTATTTTTTCCAAAACACCCCCCGTTGCCTCGGTTTGCGTGCCACATCGGTCGTTATCCATTTTTGACCCTTTTTATATCGTCGGATCCAGTTTTCCGAGCTCGTGATGATGCTTGAGATCATTTCTCGCTCTCACCAGGTATAGTTTCAACATTGTGTCCCGACACCTTGCTGCCTTAGTTTGCGTGCCACATCGACCACCATCGGATTGTTCCACATTTTTACATGAGCCCTTCACTCCTGTCATACTGCACTTATTTCGTCATTTTTCCACCATTAATTACCCCGCAAGGAGGCCCACCAGTGTTCTCCCCTACCCTCGTTCTTGGTCATCATTAATGTTCCTTGATTGAGCACTTCCTCCTTGCCTGACCATTCCTTTTGTTCGGTATAATTTTATCCCTTTTTCGGGACGGACAAGTCCTTTACGAAAAGGCACTTAGGGAGTTTCTGTTAAGCTCTTTTCTGACTCCTAAAACAATGAAAAGATCGCCAAGCAATCTTGCTTTCTTTCATGCTCGTTAAAGTACCTGAAAGGGCGTCTATCTGGTATAAGTTTAACCATTTTACAGACCTGGTAGACTAATTACGAAAAAGGAATACTCTAGTCACACCGGCTAGAAGAGTTCTTCATTGCATCCTTTTATGCTTCTTCGGGCCTTGGAGACTAACACACGAAAAAACAACCCCCTGGAGTCTTCTTATCGCTTTCAGACTCTCTAAAATTGAAAGCAACCACGAGCATGAACTGTCCTGGGCTCGTACAAATCCACACGATAGTACCATTCCATTATTTCAGAGTCTTCTTATCGCTTTCAGACTCCTTAAAATTGAAAGCAATCACGAGCATGAACTATCCTGGGCTCGTATAAATCCACACAATAGTACCATTTTGAACACACTTCTTCTAGTTCCTTCACCCGTGAAGAAGTCCCCCCATGTCTCTTGGCACTATGATCGATCATCTCGGCAACACCCCCAATCAAGTCGCCTTTGTTCAGAGTATTCTGCAATCTCCTACCATTTTACACCAGCTTGAGTCTCCCTCATCCCAGTCACTATCCTTGATCCATTACAGCTATGATCCCTTTCCCACCAGTCAGTTCCATATGCTTCCCGATCATCCTTGCCATCATACTCTAAACAAAGGAAGTTTGAGTCCACCCACTCTACTTGCCCAGTTATCCCCCATAGTATGTCAGTCCTACCATCAGTACTCTCACACTTCGGTTCTCCACCTCGCACTCCTGTCAAGGAAACATCATTTCCTTGATAGTTGTAGGTGTCCCTCTGTCGACGACAGCCCCTCTATTCCAGAGGATAGACCCAGAGGTCCCTGCACCTTGGACCCATCACCATCTGTGGTGAGTGCCTATGGACCATTCTGAGAGGAGTCATCATTGCCTCTCCGAGTGGTTGTTTCTCACATGCTCGACTTCAACACCTTGATCACATGGTTGAGAATCGCGTAGGGTTAATATCCCTTCAGTTATTGGTCGAAGACCCCGGATTTCCCCCGACTCTAGAACATTGGTGAGTCACTTCGGAATGGCCAGTTATATGTTCCCATGGATGTACGGGTTGCATTGATGATTGTATTCGGAAGCCATCCAGTTATATGCTTCCTTGAGTACCAGTTTAGTTCCAGTTCAGTGTAACATTGAGGACATGACTCCCCATCACTATGCTCCAGCAGCTCATCAGTTCCTCTAGTACCACACTCAGCAGCACTGTTGTTATTCCAGTGTATTAGTTCTTCAGCTCAGACATGGTTAGCCCAGTAGTATGTCCCAGATTAGTGTCCCCTCTGGACCCTTATGATGTACACAGTGGTTCTCTATGTATCCTACAAGTCCCACTTTTCGGGCCTCACTGTTATTTTTTATGTATCTTGATACGAGCATGGGTATGCCCGCCTCGTCCATATATTGAGATTCTTCCTCATTCATTATTTGAGGCCATGTATATTTCAAGTCCCCATATTTTGGACCCCATTGTTATTCTTATTCTAGATCTTGATACGAGCATGGGAATGCCCGCCTCGTCCATATGTTCAGATTATTCCTCATTCATTATTGAGGTCATGTACTTTTAGGTTTTGTAGTTTGTTCGGGACCGTTGTTCTGGGCTCTAGTTCATTTCTTCTCTTCTCCACACCCCAGGAAAACCATAAAAGACTTATGATGTCTATCGGCCATACGATGAGCTCCTGCCCTCACACATTAGGGGGAAATCTGTTAACACCCAAAAAGTGCTCACTACCTCATCTACCCCATTACATGACTCATTTGTCCATATTTCCTACCATGTTTGCCTCCAAAACCTTAAAATCCCATTAAAAAGCCTCCAAAAGGCCACAAAACCATTAAAAAAGCCTCCAAAAGGCCAAAAAAACCCCTTTTCCCCCCCAAAATAATCCAAAATTCCTCCAAAATAGCAAAAACCCTCTAAAAAGGGAATAAAAATACAAAAAAAAAAGAGGAAAAAGAGGGGAAAAGGAGAAAAAAAAACCCTATATAGCTGACCTAAACCATATGGTTCCCAAAACCATGGGCCAGCACTCTACCACTAAAAACCTATAAATAGGTGATGGAGGCCCCTCATTTCATATCCACAGTCAAGCACACCCTTACTCTGCCAAAATCACTCTTGAAACCCTAGCTCACCCTTGAGCTACTTTCACATTTGAGTGCCCCTTTGGCCCATTTCCACCCTTTGGAGAAAGAGAAAGGAGCAAAGCTGGAAGCTTGGAAGCAACCCTCCTGGACTGCTGCAAGAGCTTCACCAACCTCTACACTTGAGGTAATCTTTAATACAAAAAGAGAAATCTTTTACCATATTTCATGTTTTGTTATTTTTGTTAATGCTCATGCTAGGTTAAATTTCATACTGTTTTACTGTTTTTATTTACTATTTATTGAACTGCTACTAAGGAGTCCCTTCTCCTTAGTAGGTGCTCATTTGCACAAGCTAGGGTGAAAACCCTAGCTACAATACGTGCCTAAAATAACTACAGACAATGTGAAGATCTACTACAAAATACAGAGCACATCAAATCAAGCCACGTCATGCACTCAGGTACGCTAAGCATAACAAGGTAATCTCTAAATCTCTTTGTTTTATTTTTGAGGTCAAATCATCATCCCACAAAATGGTTATTCCTGAAGCTGAGGACATCTTATAAGTTCATTTGGCAGCACGGTTCAGAGCGACCTCAAAGAATCATGATTACTACTTGATTCATGTCAGCAAATGATAAACCCACATCTATCTACCGTATTCCTCAATGATCAGAGCAAAAAGGGAAATATACAATGATGACATGAAATGCAGGGCTTGATTATGGAAAGGAATGGATAGGGAAGCGAGTACAATCAATGATGACATGAAATGCAGGGCTCGATTATGGAAAGGAATGGATAGGGCAGCGAGTACAATGAACGATGATGAGGATAAGTGAGTGGAAATAGCTTTAAAAGGTGGCATGATCTACAAAAACGACCAGTTTTGCAATTCAAGCTTTCCAGAAGAAGAAAAACTGGAAGTTCGCATCGGCAAACAGCCAGCAAGTTGCCTTCAAACTTGTGAATCACTCCCGGACAGTTGAGGTAAGTAAACAACACTCAAAGTTTTTTTGTTTTGCTGATTTCCAAGGATGACAAAGGAGTTCAAAAAGAGTGAACTAGACGATCATAGAGCCATTTATGAAAACCCAAGGGTTTTATCTATCCTTCATAATGCGGGATGGATTCCCTTCATCTCCGGGCTGAGAGGATCTAACACAAAGGTGGATTTGGAATTCGCAAGAAACTTAAAGAACATCAAAGAAGAGTAGTTCGTCACTCGGGTTAGAGGACTTCGTATCAGGTTGGATGAGGAAGCCATTGCAAAATACACAGGGCTACCCATGGGTCTACATTGGGCCAAGGAAGACAGGGAAGCCAACCAAAGTGAAAAGGAAGTTTTCTTTGGACCTGAATAGGTTTATGAAGAAGACAAATATGGAGTCAAGAGGGTCACTATGCCAACACCTTGGGATGAAGTAGTTGCTATCGTTCATGAAATATGTAACTTGTACAGGGAGGCTGAGCTATGTCCCTCTCTTCCATTTTTGAATTTTGTATATTCTGAGGCACAGGAGCCACATCACGCCAAACAACATAAGCATTCCTTATTATCTTCTCCCGTCGTTGGGAGAAATGAGCAAGAAAGTTGTTGAAGGAAAAGAGGATGCGTTAGCCCACCATGGGCTAATCAAGTTGATAATTCATGAAGAGTTAACAGTACAGGTCCCAGAAATTTCGTGGGAGGAATTTGTGGTAATCTCAACTGAGGATGTATAGAGAATGAAGGGTACACCTACTATCAGCATACACCCATCTTTTTGGCCAAAAGACAAGACCGCTTCTACATCAGGAGCTAAAACAAAAATCGACCTAGACAGTGTGGCTGATACCCTAATAAAAATTAAGCATTCAAGAGATAGATCCCGCCAAAAGGAATCGGGGGTTTCCACTAGTGAGCAAGGGCCAAAGCGGCGAAGCAAAAGGTTCACACAGCCACCCAAAATCAGGCATGAAAAGGAGATAGAAAGGGAGCCTAGCCAAATAATTCAGGACGTATCTGACTGTGATGATGATTGGGTATACCAAGACGACCCAACCACACCTGAGGAACAGGATGATGACCAATGGAACCCCGCTGGTCAAGATGTGAACCTTGTCGACCAGGACGTAAACCTTGAATCCACTGACCAGCTAGCTGAGGCACTTAGAATTGGAAAAGGTCAAGGAGGATTTGGCAGCATTAAATATTGAGGAAAGAACATAGAGAAGCCAGCCAAATCCACCAGTAACCTCACTCTTTGTGCATGAAAAGACACAAATTTTGAAAATGCAGCACGCGAGAGAGTTAAAACTGGCAGAGCAGCAAAATTCAGCATTAAGGGAGAAATTGGCCCAAACAAAAGAGGAGTTGGCCCAAAAAGATCAGAAAATTATCCAGCTGGAGAAAATTAGGCTTCCTACCATTTATTTAATTACATAAGATGCATTAATTAATCACTTGTTGGTTAATTCTATGTAATAATTGAGGAAATTGCCATTGTGTGGCCCACAAGGCAATATGGGAGGATAAGATTCCATGCAAGGTGTGTTCTACAAGTCTCCTAGGCCACTTGGGCGCATTCCTAAACATTTATGGATAATATTTAGGAAGGAGGGTGCATTTGTGAAGAAAGTTGCCGCTTTTACTACTTTTTCCCCCAAAGGAAAGAGCTAGTCAACCTAGGAAAGTGTTTTTTCTCACCAAAACCTTTCCTTAACACCATTTCCACTCCAATTTCGTATTTGGCATCGCTTTTACCTATATTTCACCTTCATCTCAATTTAGCAATTCATGAGCTTTTGAGCAGATTTGGAAAGCCAACTTGCCACCTAGGGGGGATGGGCAGTTTTAGAAAGTTTGATGGATAGAAGATTCTTTTGGAATCTTTAGCCATTCGAATTATTGCTGTAATTTTATTTAATAACAGCCTACAACATTCATATGTTGGCTGATGTAATTATTGTTCATGAGATGTAATACAAAAATCTATTCTTGTGCATTATTTTTGTGCCTTTGACCAGTTGTGTGAGATTTTTCATATGAGAGAGTGTAATTTATTGGAGAGTTCTTGGATGTGATCTTATTTTAACATGGTATCAGAGCCATCAAGCAATTCTTTTCATCTATTGATTGTCTTGCAGGATCCAACGGTCTCAGGAAGGGCACATTGATCAATTCACTGGGTGATTTCTATTCTCTGTAGGGCGTGTAGCTAGGGTTTTCACCCTAGCTTGTGCAAATGAGCACCTACTAAGGAGAAGGGACTCCTTAGTAACAGTTCAAAAAATATAGTAAATAAAAACAGTAAAACAGTATGAAATTTAACCTAGCATGAGAATTAACATAAATAATAAAACATGAAAATATGGCAAAAGATTTCTCTTTTTGTATTAAAGATTATACCTCCAATGTGAAGGTTGGTGAATCTCTTGTCGCAGTCCAGGAGGGTTGCTTCCAAGCTTCCATTTTTGCTCCTTTCTCTTTCTCCAAAGGGTTGGAAATGGGCCAAAGGGGCACTCAAGTGTGAAAGTAGCTCAAGGGTGAGCTAGGGTTTCAAGAGTGATTTTGGCAGAGTAAGGGTGTATTTGACTGTGGATATGAAATGAGGGGCCTCCATCACCTATTTATAGGTTTTTAGTGGTGGAGTGTTGGCCCATGGTTTTGGGAACCATATGGTTTAGGTCAGCTATATAGGGTTTTTGTTTCCTTTTTCCCTCTTTTTCCTCTTTTTTGTATTTTTTATTCCCTTTTTAGAGGGTTTTTGCTATTTTGGAGGAATTTTGGATTATTTTGGGGGGGAAAAGGTGTTTTTTTGGCCTTTTGGAGGCTTTTTTAGTGGTTTGGTGGCCTTTTGGAGGCTAATATGGTAGGAAATATGGACAAATGAGTCATGTAATGGGGTAGATGAGGTGGTGAGCACTTTTTGGGTGTTAACAGGGCGCATTTTGGAATCTAGAAGTGTTCTAATTTCAGTCCAAAAGTTATATCAATTGCAGTAATGGATCATACACAGCAGATCATCCTCACTCCTTTCAATTATTTTGATTGGAAAGCACAGATGGAGATTCTACTGAGGAGCAAAGGGCTCTACAGGGTGATCATGGCAACAGAAGCTGAGCCAACCTCAACAATGGAGAAATCTAAATGGCATAATCAAAGGGTTGAAGCCTATGGGATGTTATGTCTCACTACATCCAGAGAACTCTTATTTCATCTTGATGGCCTAACTTCACCCAATGAAGTATGTATAAAACTTCAAGAATTGTTCGGTAAAACCGATGAATTGAGAGGCCACCAATTGGATAACGAGCTAGTCTCTTTGAGTCCACAGAATTTTGATAATCTACAAGACTTCTTCTCCAAATTCAAGTCTCTTGTATTGCAGCTGAAGCAATGTGGAATAGACAAGAAAGATGAGCAATTAGTTTTGGCCATTCTCTCCAAGCTTGGCCCGGACTATTCAATTTTTGTTTCCACCTTCCATTCCACCCGAAAGCAATTAAAAATTGGAAGAGCCCATCACTTTTAGAATTTATGGAGTCATTAACTCAAAAGAAAGACAAGCTGGTATTAATGGGAGCCATTAAAAATCCATCCAAAGACCATTGTCTAAGTGTTGGAGACTCAAAGAATTCAAAAGGCAAGAAGAATGGCAACTTCAGGAAGCCCACTGGTGAGCGGAAAGACAAGCAGAATTTTAATGGAGAGCCATCAAACTTCAAGAAGAATCCGAACAAGAAGAATGAGAGGACAAACTGCACTTTTTGCAGCAAGGGATTTCATCCCGAAAGCTCTTGTATGAAGAAGACCATCGACCAATTAACTCAGGCATTGGAGAAAGCCAACATCCCTCTCCCAGAGAGCGCAAGAAGAAAAGATGGAGGATCAAATTCCGATGACAAAGAGAGAGTTCATGCATTGATGGCCGACACTTCCCAATATTCATCATTCATCATTGACTCTGGTGCTTCAAGACACATGGTGTCTACAAGTAAGTATTTGACTTCACTTGACTCTTCCAGTGGTCCAAACATTGTATTGGGAGACAATTATGAAACTTCTAACAAAGGCAAAGGTAGCATAGATCTTGAGTTTGGGTCATTTAATAATGTTTTATATGTCCCTGGACTTGCTGCAAACCTACTATCATTCTATCAGATGACCCATACAGGGCTGCCCAAGAGAGTCACCTTTACCCCCAATGATGTTGAGATAGCAGAAATTTCAACAGGAAAAATTATTGCATTTGGTACTACTGACCACTATTCTAGAATCTACAAGTTTTCTCATTTTGTGCCAAACTACTCACCTTCTACTCTACTAACCCATGCCAATGAGTCCAGCAAGCTATGGCATGAAATATTTGGCCACCTAAGCTACAAATACCTTTCCCAACTTCATGAGAAAGAGATGGTTATAGGGCTGCCCAATACCAAATTTTCCAAAGGTGTCTGCCAATCCTGCATCCTAGGAAAACACCCTGAGCACAAGTATGGGAGATCTACCACTAAGAGAACCACTGCACCATTGGAACTTATACACACTGATATATCAAGTTCATTTCCTCATGAGTCATTTAATTCAGCAAAATACATTCTCACATTCATAGATGATTTTAGCAGGTACTGTTGGGTTTATTTCATCAAGCTTAAATCAAACGTTTTTGGGTTTTTCAAGCTATTCAAAGCCTCAATTGAGAATTTGTCTGGTAGGAATATTAAAGTGTTAAGGTCTGATAATGGTGGTGAGTATGTGAAGTCATAGTTTCATCAATTTTTTGCTTCATTGGGCATACAGATGCAACATACAGTTCCATAGACATCTCAGCAGAATGGGGTTGTTGAGAGAAAGAACAGATCTCTTAAGGAGATGGCCACATGCATGCTTGAGGAAAAAGGTTTGTCTCCTAAGCTATGGGCTGAAGAAATAAATTGTGCCACTTATATTCAGAATAGAGTTCCACACAAAGCTCTCAAAGGTATCACTCCTTTCGAGGCTTGGACAGGTAAAAAACCGGATATCTCTCATTTCAGGATTTTTGGCTCAAAGGCTTGGGCTAGGATTCCGATTGAGAAGAGGAGGGCTATGCAGCCCCAAATCCAAACATGTTTGTTTGTGGGATATTCATAGGACTCCAAATCATATAATTTGTTGAACATGACAACTCATAAAGAATTCATCGAAAGAAGTGTGCAGTTTGAGGAAGAGCCCTCTTAGAGCGCAGAAATTGGAGACTCATCTTCACCGCCGACTGAAGAAGAAGTAAGTGATGTTGTTGATATTTTTTATTCTGATATTTATGATGATGAGGATAAATTTATTGCATATGTAAACTCACCTACAAGTCCTAAGTTGGCTGCAAAAACTTTGCAAGCAGCAGGTGAACTAGCAGGTAACCCTCAGGACCAAAGGAGGACTAGATCATAGTTTGAGACTGCTCTCAATGTGAATGATCCTTATCTTTATGAGAAATGATATATGATGATATATTCTGATCCAAAAACATATGAGTATTCCTCACATGATCCTAGATGGCAGATTGCTATGGATGAGGAGTTTCAGTCTTTGCAGAAGAATGAAACTTGGGAGCTAGTCAAGCTCCCCGCAGGCAGAAAGTTGGTAAGATGCAAATGGATTTATAAGACTAAATTTGAAACGGATGGTACAGCCATTAAGTACAAGGAAAGTTTGGTAGAAAAGGGGTATTCTCAGGTCCAAGGACTTGATTATAATGAAACATTTTCACCGGTAGCTCAGAAAGACTCCATTAGACTAGTTTTTGCAGTGGCAGCTTCCAAGCGGTGGGAAGTACATCACATGGATGTGAAAAGTGCTTTCCTCCATGGGGAACTTGAAGAGGAGATATATATACAGCAGCCACATGGGTACACATCAGATCCAAACCTTGTTTGCAGGTTGAAAAAGTCTTTGTATGGACTCAAGCAAGCCCCCAAGGCTTGGTATGCGAAGATGGACAGCTTTTTGCTGTCACAATCCTATGTTTGGTGTAAGTCTGATCCAAATGTCTATATGAAGTTTGCTGATGGTTTTATTATGTTAATAGTGCTGTATGTTGATGATTTTCGGATCACAGGTGATAGCGCTGAACAAATAGCATCTCTTAAGACCGCAATGCACCAAGCATTCTCCATGAGTGACTTGGGAATTCTCAAGCAATTTTTGGGGCTTGAAATTTCACAAACAAAAGAAGGTACCAAGGTATGTCAGTCAAAGTATGCTTCTGATCTATTGAATAAGTTTAAGATGGCTGATTGCAAGCCTTCTAAGACTCCATTCCTTTTTGGAGTCAGAATGGAAGAATCAAAATCTACACCGCTTTTTGACAGTACACTCTACAGACAGCTGATTGGAAGCTTACTCTACTTGACTCACACTCATCCAGATCTTGCATATGCTGTGAGTGTGGCATCTAGATACATGGAGCAGCCACATGAGTTACATTGGAGGGCTGCAAAAAGAATCCTTCATTATGTGCAGGGCACAAAGAGTGATGGGATTCACTATGTGGCAGATTCGAGCTTAGATCTCTTGGGTTTCACAGATTCGAATTGGGCTGGTGATAGCCTTGACAGGAAATCCACATCAGGATTTGTTTTCATGCTTGGAGGTGGCCCTGTTTGCTGGTCCAGCAAGAAACAGAATTCCATAGAACTATCTTCAGCGGAGGCAGAGTAAAGAGGAGCAGTGAATGCTGCTACATAGTGTGTCTGGTTGCAGGGGATTTTGTCTGAGTTTGAGATTGCTTTCAATACTCCTACTGCCATTTATTGTGACAACCAGAGTGTCATTAGAGTTTCATGTGACCCAGTACAAAGGTAGAGGACCAAGCACATAGAGATTCATATGCACTACATCAGAGGACTAGTGCATGACCACATCATAGATTTGCAGTATTGCCCCACAGGTGAGCAAACTGCAGATATCTTCACTAAGGATTTCACAAAGAAGACATTCATCTATCTTAGATCACTGCTTGGGATGGTTGGACATGTGGTGGAGTGTAGGGTTGATCAGCAACCTCTCAATTTTGATATGTCCATGTTTTGAGGGAAGGTTTTTCCCATGAGGTTTTCCTTCTATCCTTGTTTTGTGGACCGGCAGTATTTTGTACGGGGTGACCAAGTCTTGTTACTGGGCCCTTAGCATTTTTTATATATTCTGATATTTAGATCATTTAAGTCAGACTTAAGAGGGGGTGTTGGAATATTTAATCCTTCCTACCATTTATTTAATTACATTTGATGCATTAATTAATCACTTGTTGGTTAATTCTATGTAATAATTGAGGAAATTGCCATTGTGTGGCCCACAAGGCAATATGGGAGGATAAGATTCCATGCAAGGTGTGTTCTACAAGTCTCCTAGGCCACTTGGGCACATTCCTAAACATTTCTGGATAAGATTTAGGAAGGAGGGCGCATTTGTGAAGAAAGCTGCCACTTTTATTGCTTTTTCCCCCAAAGGAAAGAGCTAGTCAACCTAGGAAAGTGTTTTTCTCACCAAAAACTTTCCTTAACACCATTTCCACTCCAATTTCGTATTTGTCATCGCTTTTACCTATATTTCATATTCAGCTCACTAATTTAGCAATTCGTGAGCTTTTGAGCAGATTTGGAAAGCCAACTTGCCACCTAGGGGGGATGAGCAGTTTTAGAAAGTCTGATGGATAGAAGATTATTTTGGCATATTTATCCATTCGAATTATTGCTGTAATGTTATTTAATAACATCCTACAACATTCTTATGTTGGATGATGTAATTATTGTTCATGAGAAGTAATACAGAAATCTATTCTTGTGCATTATTTTTGTGCCTTTGACCAGTTGTGTGAGATTTTTCATATGAGAGAGTGTAATTTCTTGGAGAGTTCTTAGATGTGATATGATTTTCACAAAATAAATATTATTTGTAGCACTCTAAACACTCAGAAATTCTCAAGAAAATGATAAGCACTCCAAGAAACTGAAAAACACTGAAGACACTAAAAAACAACCAAATGCAAGAAAAGCTAAATAACATGTGCAAAAAGAGGTATGGGATCGGATCCAATGCAAAGACTAGATCAGGTGAGGATAGGAGGGAATTCAAGGTCAAGTGGATGAATGTGGGGGAGACTAAAGTGTCCACCACTGCCAAGTCTCAAACTTGTCCAAAATGGAACCCAAAACCAATCCAAACACTACCAATGCAAAATAAAAAAGGTCCCTGAATGGAAGATGCAGTGCAGAGGAGGTCTGTAAGACAAACCAAACTCAAAATTTGGAGAGGAGAGAACCCAAGCACAAGGCTTGATTGCTCGACGCAACCTCTGGTCAGGCTCAGAGCGCCCGTTGCAGGTGGAAAACAAGTGATCTGCACCGATGGCGCAGGATGTCAAACTGAGCTGAGTGATGACGTTGCAGGTTGTAGGGCAGAAGACTGCACCTGAGGGAGGACGTCGCTCTATCTATACTACCCAGGTGCGATGGGAGAGATCCCTATGCAAGGATGAAAAGATCTCCAAAAATGAGCACTCAAAAGGTTTGACAATCATACATACAGACTCAAAGGAAGTCAACAGACTCTTCGAAAGAAGATCTGGTGGTGAAAGAGGCTAAGGAGGCAAATGAAATGTCTCACAAAGAAATCAGAGAAAATGAATTTCAAATTGAAAACTTATAACAATGCATGTAATCACCAGTATGGTCGCCAAACTTGTTATCGGACAATCTACCAAAAGTGGACTTAAGGCGTGATCTCCCTAGTTCAACGTGAATCTAGAACAGGTGGAACGGAACATAGAACTGCTTTCCTAGATCTAGTTAAAAATCGAGTGATTAGATGTCTTACCTTTAGATCGTAGATATTTCTCCTTATTGTTTCTCCAAGCTTCACGGTCGTCAGATCTCAACTGCAAGACCTGTCAAGACATATAGAAACGATGCAAGTAGTAAAACATATCTCAACAGTAACAAATCTAATTAAACGGTTAAGCAAGTAAACTACACAAACATTATCAACACAACAATATTTGGTGGAAATAGTTTATATTATTGTATTAAAAGAGGGAAATACAAAGTAGAGAGATGATTACAACCAAGACTTAACATCACAATCCTCCTCCAACAAGCCAAGCCAAAGCCTCTAAAGGAAGTATGAGTCTCCCAATAGATGAGTAGGGATCCCCTAAGCTAATTTCACCAGCATGCAAGTGCTATAGACTTCCTCTCTTTGGAATGGGAAGGAGCTTCATATATATAGGACTAAGAGGATAGGGTAGGTTGAGATATAGTGGGAGAGGACTAAGAGATC
Source organism: Larix kaempferi (assembly GCA_027924585.1). Classification (NCBI taxonomy): domain Eukaryota; kingdom Viridiplantae; phylum Streptophyta; class Pinopsida; order Pinales; family Pinaceae; genus Larix; species Larix kaempferi. Next base: position 2,607,826 of record BSBM01000182.1, on the reverse strand, counting down.
CTCCCAAAGGGCTAGGGAACTGAATGGCAGCTCTCATATAGATTAGGAATAGAGATCCACATCAAACACCTTCGGGAAATGGTTCAAAGATGCCCTTTATCCATTTTAACTGACATTGTCGCAAGATGCAGTAGGACAACCTGCGCCATCGCATGCTGCACAAAGTTGACCTCCAACGACCTCACTAAACCCTATGGAAATAGGTCAATATCTCTTCCAATTTGATTTCCTAGTCATGGGAACTTCAGGGATGTTTACATTGAGTCTTAAGGTGGCAATATTTAGGTGTAACAATTATGGGCAGATTGCATCCAGGAAGAAATGAGAATTGTAGCTTGGAATAAAATACATGGCACTCAATCCAAATAAAATCAAGATTTTACATCTTATGCCAAGAAAGGAAAAGGAAAAGGAAGAAATTTCCATAACAATAAGAACAAAGATAGAGGATCTATCCCACCACTAGATCAGAAGAAGAATAAATATCTCTCTCATATTCAATGCTTCAAATGCAATAAGTATGGCCACTATGTTAAATATTGTCAAAGTTCAAACAAAAGGAAGCACAAAGCCTCAACTGTAGATATTGATGAAGATAATTCTCACAAGAAGTCAAGGAATGATGATCGTACAAATTTCTTCTTCTAGTGATCCCCATGTTGAGGTGATTATATGACAATCCATACTGTGATGAACTCCCAACAACAAAAATGAAGAATAGAGGAATCTCATGATTCCAACAAGGAGGCAGTGGGAGCCCATACACAAAAACAATAAAAGATAAGTATTTGGATTTATTGCTCACACAGATCTGTTTTGTATTATTTGTCTTCATAACAAATTGTATGCATATCTATTAGGAAGTTTGTTGAGCATCTGATATAGTTCACTTATTGATATACCGTAGGCACTTGTTGTACTTGTATATGAGCTACACAACATTCCATGAACTCCTGATGGAGCTAGTCTAAATGATATCTCCTTCTTACATGCTTAGAGTGGTGCACACTCCTGATGGCATGTTCTAGTGGAGATATCAAACATCTAGATAGTTACCATATGTGTTTGGGATACATGTTTATGATTGTTGTGCTGAAGCATTAGCTAAGATTCCTACATACTTGTGTAAACTATTGCCATTGCATTGAAATATAAATTGGTTAAATTTGATTATGCAATGTCGCTAATCATCTGACGGGATTTGACTTCTAGGGAAAATACCATATGATATGGCCTACAAGAGAAGGATGATGAGACTTGTTTCGATGAACAAGTGGTGGAAACATGAATCACGTTGATGTTTAGATTAAATCAAAAGCAGGAAGCTTCTAGGAGCATTACTCTTAGCCTAGAAGGATGACTCCTAGAGAAAGTAGTTAGATTGAAGTCATGACTATGTAGCAGCAGACAGACAAGGACCTAATACATCTAGCTATAGTTGATACATGATTCGCAGGTCTAGAGAATCTCATATAGATTGGTGTTTGGGAGTATAAGGATCCAACATATATCGGTCTCTCTCGACTATAGATGTTCGATTCTTCAATGATTATGTAAAGCAATTGGTTTCCAGATTAGAGTATGTTAGTCCTGAAGGACGAGAGTTACTTAGTTAATTTATGAGGAGGTGATCTCTTCAATTAGAATTATTCAGAACATATTGTTGGCGATGATCCCTTATCATGATTTTGTATACTTATGATATATTCCTCACCGAGATAGAGGGAATTAGTCCTTGAGATGAAGATCTTGGCCTATTGATGGTATGGTAGAAACCTGATGAGATCTTCCTAGGTTAAGGAAGAACACAGTTGAGATATTGAGCAGATCCAACATGATGATTGTGAGTACCTGGATACACTGATGGCATTGCTCATTGATTTAGGAAAATAGTTGAGAGGATCGTTGATGTACGGGTAAATCCATGAATGTGCTTCACGGTTTTTGGGAAGCGAGGTGGCAAAAATACATGTAGAAATTCCTTGATCGAGGTATTTTAAAACTCTCGATTGAGCTTTTAAACCCTCGATCAAGGGCCTAAAAATACCTCGATCGAGGGTTTAAAAATACCTCGATCGAGGGTTTATAATAGACCTCGATCGAGCTATTAAACCTCGATCGAGGGCTATTAAACTTAAATAAGTAAAAATGGAGCCCACGGCTGGCTCAGGCTCATTTGAAATGGGAAGAGTCGCTGATAGAAGAGATCGACATTAGGTTGGACCACATTGGAGGATATTCCATGATGTGAAGCTTCTGATAAATTAGAGCAATGATTTTAGATAAAAAAGTTAAATAATTTTCATCATTTGTTGTCTAATTATTGCTCTAATTTAGCATAAGTTTCACAATCCTGGAATCCTTGTTTGTGATTAAAAATCAAACGATCATTAGCTCCATGATCATCATATAAATAGTGATCATATTTTGTATATTTCATTTACTTGTGTTGTATTAAATATTACCATTGGTGAAATCATGGCAGTGTTTTCTTATATAAGGTCACCCAAAACTAACACTTATCTATTAATAAATCCAAAATCTTGTTACTTATTAAATTTGAATAGTTTAAAAGTAGTTTTTTTACAGGTTAAGAGTATTATTTCATTAAAATGCATTTAAAACTAATACTTAAATTTTGGATCTATTTATCTATTGCCAAATCCTAGTTTTTGAGGAAGCAAGTTTCTTAATCAAACCTCTCTGTATACATAGCTTTATATGCTACAATGGATGACCTACGTATGAACAATAATTTTGGAGCAAAGAACCTCGATCGAGGTCTATGTCAAACCCTCGATCGAGGTTTTAGTTAGCCCTCGATCGAGGCATTTAAAAAACCTCGATCAAGCAAATACCTCGATCGAGGGCCTAAAAAATAGGCACAACGACCTTTTCTATGCAGAAAGGAAATTGTGTCTTCCTTTCAAGGGCTTAAAATATATCATTAAATACACATTACTGGGTGGACTTGATATCGTTGGATTCGTTAATGAATCCTCTATCCATATACATATAATTTATGAATTTTTATCCTCGTATGTCATTTGTTTTTAAATTTATGCTAAAGCTTACCCTAAAAAACCTTGTCAACAACTTTGAATGAGCTCAAAGATAAATCAACAACATTCAAAATACACATCCAAAAAATTTATAAGAGCGCTACATTAGTGCATCCTCTTCAAAATGGTATTTTTTAGTTTTGAAAATTATGTAGACAATCAAAATATTTGGTGCACACACGCACATGTGTGCAAAATGCGACTGAAATATTCACTGGTCAGTTTCGAAAAATAATAATAAATATAATTTTTCGAGGAAAATTAAAATAAAAATATGTATGCACTAGTGTGTTCTGCCTAGATCATGTTCACATATTTCATTTTTTAAAATTATTACTTTAACATTAAATTATTTTGCACACACACAAGCCACTTGTTAATTGCTCTTCAAATTTGTAAGGACACGTGTTTCATTAAATGAAAATTTGACACGATAAATGACATTGGTATATTTTTTTAAAAATATCGTTGGAAAGCCAACATAATTCTCTACATTTTTTTTAACCGCATGCTTAAATTGATATGGAAAATATGAGTTTCGAGGGATTCAATTTAATATATGGGTAAAATTTCCATTTTCCATCGCCATATTTGGCCAAAAAGAGTTACCCATCTTCACGGAATCACCCGTACCTGGTTGTCACCAGGATGAATACTTACATCTTAGTAAGGAATTGTGCTTGTTTTCTTTGTGAACGTTGGTGCTCATATTGGCACCCGAAGTGATAAGATAATGGAACTACCTGTTGATAGCTCCAGAGAGGAAGCATGATGCTTAGATGCAGAGGGAGAAGGACGCTCCAACATAGAGGGAGATGTGATTAGCATGATTGAAATATCAGACAAGTATTAGCCATGTGTCTTGGCTAAGGGTGAGTGGTCCGATGGTAGTACCACATATTCTACCAGACACCCTGTGATAGGGTGGGGAGACTAGTCTCTTGATACTCTCCCATGTAGGTGCATAAATTTAGTCATGTGATTTGTTATTATTATTTCATTTAGTTGCTTTTCATGACTAGAATAGGGCAGGACATAAATGTATTCTTTGATATACTTGATGCCTTTTCTAGCTGATATGTGTGCAGGTATGATTTAGGATGGGATCGTACACTTCAAGAAGGAGTGAGGAGATTGGTCCCATGATTGACGCCCTCATTAAGAGGGAAGGTTGAATTTACTCCTTGACACTCTGAGATGGAGTGGGGATATTGGATTATAACCCTCGCCAAGAGGGAAGGATGATGATACAAAGACCAAGAATTCTTTCGATCAATCCGAAGGAGTGAGGAGATCTCTCAAAAATACTGAGATAGGATGGAGAGGCCACTTCATTCTCTCAATCACTCTGACATGGAGTGGGGAGATCTCTCAGACATCCTGAGAAGGAATGGAGAGGCCATGGCATTCTCCCGATCACTCCGAGATGGAGTGAGGATATATCTCAGACATCCTGAAAAGGATGGAGAGGAAAACACACACACTCAATCACTCCGAAAGGAGTGAGGAGTACTCTCATGGAGAGATTTAGTGCATTCTCTCGATCACTGTGAAAAGAGTGAGGAATGTTAAATTTTTGTTAGGGTTAGGGTTTGATGCAGAGAATTAAAAATTCATATACTTTAATGCAAAATTACATTCAACAAACTAGTACTGAAACAAAATAGTACAACAGTAAATAACCGATATAATTTAAAACATAATTTTCATCTCTTTCAACTTTAACACTATCAAGTAGGTCCCTGTGTTAAAGTAATCGTCAGTAACATGTAATCACCAATAGTAGTATAAATAAAAATAATATGTCTAACTAATAATGATAATACAAGTTAGGATACTTACCTGCATGTGGGACCCTTCCTATTTTATACTCAGAAGAATTTACTTTCAGAAAAAGATTGTGCCTCTCAAAGACCAGTTAAACACTTGGAACAAGCTAACCCTCGTTAGAGGGTAAGTAAAAACCTGAGAGAGAGAGATGAGAGGGTTGTAGTATAGTCAAACAAGGACAATAAATGACAGTAAAAACACAACACAATAGGTCTGAACCCCAAGCAAAAATTAAGGCCTCAAGCAAGTTGCACAAGGGATCTGATCACAGTTAAAATTCAACTCTTAGATCAAACCTTAGTTAGGTCTTGGCACAAATATCAAGTCTCAATAATATAGATCTTGTCAGAGGCAAGTCTCAGCAGTATAGATCTTATCACAAACAGGTCTAGAAATCCATGATATACACAGGTGTACACACAGTAGGGTATATAAGACCCTAGGGCCTCACGACCTCAACAAATAAGTAACTAGCAAGCATATTGTGGACCAGAATGGAGCTCACGACTGAGTTTAGAGTCACAAACTCACAACAAATAGGGATATAGTAGATCAGACCTCGTCAACATAACAACAGGCAGATCAAAATTAGACCGGGCCTATCAACAACATATCAAACCTCAATCAGGTAGGAAAAAGGCAGATTAGGTCTCTCCAACATCAGATTGAATCCCAAACAGGACTATAATGGGAAGATTAGATTCCAAACATGCCACAAACAATAGATCAGGTCTTAGTCAAACCATAAAAGAGCATATCATACCTCGTTAAAGTCACGGGTAAGGTAAACTAGGTCACAGAAGATAGATCGAGTCCTAACAAGTCCTCTGTTGGTAGATTAGACCTCTTCTCAGACCAATCAAACACCACAACAGTAGATTAGTCCTCTCAGTAGTAGATTAGATTGTGAAGAAGCTGAAACAATTAATTAATGAGAATACACGAGATAACAGAAATAACAGAACTCAGAGTCGCTTTTATTGATCGCAGGCCACTTCGAGAGGGCAACCTCCTTTGATCAAGCTCAATACAAATAAATTCACAGTACCTTCATTGGTCTCAACACAAACTTATATACTAAGTCTAGGCACCAATACCATGGGTCAATACCATGTGTCAATACAAACCATTGACCAATACAAACTATGGATCAACAATTACTATGGGACGACTTACAAAGCATATGCGTCCAACAACAATAATACAAACTATGGATCAACAAATACTACGGGACGACTTACAAAGCATATGCGTCCAAAAACAATATACTAAAAAATTAAATAGAAGGATTGACATGGGTTCCTAACACAGATTTCACAACAGCAGATTGGGTCTCAAATCGATCACAATTAGGCATATCAAGATCAGATTTAGGCTCTCACGGATTAGCAGATCAAGAGGCAACAACATATAAACCTTGACGTCAGCCCTAACCATCAACAAAATCAAATCTGGCATGAATGGTAAACTTCAGCAATTGGGTAGCCTCAACACAAGTGATTAAGTAGCAGAAAACCCCTTGACATCAAGCATAAAGATCAGAACTAAGATGTGTGTTCATAAGATGATTAATGAGGAAACATAGATTCCAATATATATGACCTTAATGACTTCTAGAAGAGTCATTAATTAATTCTTTGATTTAGTTAGGGTTCCATTAAATTAGGAGGGTACCAATGAATAATGATTAAGAAACAAAAAATAAAGCATCTTATAATAACATAAAATATAATTAAAGTGTATTTAGGTGGGTAATAGGGTCATAGTTAAGGGTACAAGGACTAACAATAATGGTACAAGTCAAAACATAAAACAAGGGATGGGTACATGACCCACAACCCTAGTACCAAAGGGTGTGTCGCCAAGGTGGGAAATCAACCCTAATACCCATAATACCAAAGCATCAAGGTGGTACACATCAAGACAACTCAAGGTGGGTAGATAACCCTTCATGAAAACCTAAAAATTATATTGCTTATATATTAAGGGGCAAAGGGTTTTTTTATTTAATGTAACAATACAAAAATACTTTGGGGTCTTTTTTATATGGGCGAGATGAAAAATATCCACCAAATGGAGATGGTGGGATCACGGCCGGATGAGAAATCGGGTTGAGTCAAGGCTCGAGCTTACAAGTATGCAGGGAAATCACGTCTTGAGGATAGGGGTTTCGTGGTGAAGTGGGTTTCCAGTCGATCATAGTCGAGAGACAGTGGTCATTGACAACCAATTGTTACAATAACACTCAGCCAGTTGTTACCAATATCCTTTGGAGGATCTAAGCCTCCAAAGCCTATTATAGGCACTCGATAGGCCTTGGGGGCTTGAATACCCAACCACTCGTTCCTATTACAGGCCTTGGGAGGTTTAGTCAACCTCCTAGAGCTTGTTACAGGCCCCGGGGGCTTGGATACCTAGCCCACAATATGCTTAGTCAACGATTGGGGAACTGCAACTTGCAATCTAAATGTTGTACTATGTGCATTGGCTCTAGTGACATACAAGAAGTGATCTCGTATCTCTTCATTAGACCATTAGATGTTGCAAATCATAATGATATGTGGTTGAGTAATTGCATTGTGGGTGAAGTAATGTGCATCCACAATATACATCGAAAGAAGCAAGGTGCATTGTAGAATGCATGTGGGGTCATAAGAGGGTTATCATATCAATATACTAGGTAGAAATATAAAGGGGTATAAAAAATGTTAATGAAAAAATTGATACATGCAATATCTAGTGAAAATAGGGGTTTTTTAAAATTGGGAAGGCATATTGGGAGGGGGTTAAAAAAACAATTTTGGAAGGTATTTTCCAATATTTAGTGAAATTAGGGGCATTGTTTCATATGCCACGAACGAACGTGCTATGATAGCGGTTTATTGAGTGAATCCCACGTGCCAAGAACGACAAGGTGGATAGAACAAAGGGTGAGCAACCAAAGTGGGAGTACAACCAATCATCTCTCTCTCAAATGTACACGTGTTCCACACACTACCTGAAAGTTCATCTTCATTGTATAAGGAAGGTCCACACTGGATGATATGATCATGTGATCCTCTAGATTGCTCCTGAGGTCAAATGCTATTGACTCCATCAAGGGGTGGACAGTTCCTTGAGAACACCATCTAGCTCAACCATCTTGAAGATCTAGGAGACACTAGTACATTTGGGCAGATTTTTCCATGAAATATTTCCACGTTTCGAACATTCCTGGAAAAATACAATGAAATTTAAGATGTCTTTTCATTTTTTTTTTATCATGGCGGAAAAACTGTGGCAATATCGACGTTGTTTACGTTTCGATGAACTTTCGTCTCTATATCAACGACCTATTGTTATCTTTTCACACCCGCCAAACCAATGCCAGTTTCCAAGTACGGCTCTTGGATTTTTACACGCGGGTCAACTCATGCATTTTAGTCGATATAGAGACGATCGTCGATCAGTAAATACATACATTAAGACAATTTTTGACACATTTGCTAGTATAGTTGCGACAAGGTTCCTGGTGATTGATTGAGCCCGTATTTTCAACTTGTGGCAAATTTCATGGTGATTGTTTGAGCTTGGATATTCTGCATTGCTCCGATTTTGAACTTGCAAGGTTAGTATTTTTATATTTTTTTGTCTATATGTTAAGAAAAAAAAATAGGATTTTTTTTAATATGCATGTTTGAACGAAATTTAATTTTTTTGTTTTTTTTAAATTTAGCATTGCTACATATATTTTGTGTGATTAATTAGTTATACTTACATGTTTTTATAGGATTTGTATAGGATGATTATATATTAATTACTAATTAAACCTCTTATTTTTTCTATAGTTCTATTAAACCCGAAATCAGGATTGAAAACCACCTCAGTAGTATCCAAGAACTTCCAGTTATGCTTGTGATTTCCTTGGAATATTCTTCAACACTTGAATTGTGAGCTTCAACTGTGTCACATGGTTCTGCCTCCCTTGTTCTTTGTTTTCTCTTGTATGTTTGTCCAATAATATAAGCCATACAATTAGATACCAACAACAAGTGTTTCCTAAATACGTTCTTTATCAACCATATCCAAAACTAGAGAGAGTACTCCTACTCAACAATCATCTGGTAAATTCATAAAAGGTAAGCATGCATCAAGGACAACTTTCATTTGGACCATTTGGGCCACCTAGTGTTCCAATTCCCAAACTATCAAGGTCTCCTTGCAGTGAGTAAATCAAAGGCCATTGCACAACACTTGTTGGCATCAATGAAAACTTCAGTCTTCATGTTTTTCTTTATAGAATTTGGTATATAATATATTGTATTTAGAAATATACTTATATCTAATGTATTTTACAAGTTACTGGTTTGTATGGTGTAGGTAAGACAATTACTTGTCACTATGAATGAAAATGCAAGGAAGCTTGCTCAGTTTATAGTGGCATTAGAGGCGAGGGGAGATGGAAAATGTTATTGCCCTTGCTCTGATTGCATGGGCTTGCAAAGAAGAAGAATTTTAATAACAACAGCTGAAAGACATTGTAGGGAGAAGGGGCACGCCGAAGGGGGTTATGAATATCGTCCCTTGGTAAGAGGTTATTCAATTTTTATTGTATTCTCTGTAATAGTCATCTTGTCATGAATTTCAATAAAATTTCTTATCGTTTTATTATATGTTCTATACACACTATTTTTACTACGGTGTTCGTAAATATATAGACAATGCCCCCAAAATGTCACCCTCCAAAGACTTATTTTCCAAGTACTAGAATAAATACTCATTTACAAGGTGATGAACATCTAGATCAGAATATTGAAGTTGATCAAGTTCTTAATGATGATATGGATGGAGATAACGTTAGTGATACAATTCGGGAAGATGAGATACATAGATTGATCCAAGACACATTTGCTCCAATGGATGAGGACAACCACGATGATAGTCATGATGTTGATCCTCTACTTGAGAAGTCACGTCAACCTCTTTATGAAGGCTAAAAAACAAATCTTATATCTGCTATATTGTTGTTAGTGAACTTGAAGGTTTTGAACGGTTTATCAAACAGCTGTCTCACACAGATACTAAGGTATGTAATTTGTTAAATATTTATGTTTGCATGTTCACATGTACATAAAGGGTTGACTTTTTTCCTATATTGCTATTGTTATCTAATTTGTAAAGTATGGATGCGATATTGATGATTAATATTGTTTACATTGACTTATTCTTTTGAATTTTGTAGATTGTTCGGTGAATTTCTATTACCAACGTCAAATATTTTACCACGCACATATCGAGAGATATATGTGATTATAAAAGAATTTGGAATGGAATATCAAGCTATTGATGCATGTCCTAATGATCATATCATATACTATGGACAATATGCATTAGGAAATGAATGCCCACAATGTAAAATAAGTAGGTATTGAACCGATAAAATGACAAAAATGGTGCCTCACAAATTTCTTCGTTATATTCCGATAATTCCACGTTTACAGCGGTTGTTCAGGTGTCAAAGTATAACACAGTTTATGGATTTCCATGCAAAGAACAAAATTCAAGACGATGTTCTTCGAATGCCTGCAGATGGTTCTTCATTGAGGTACATTGAAGAAAAGTAGCCAATTTTCAAAGAAGAACCTCGTAATGTTAAACTTTTGTTGGCAGCTGATGGTGTCAATCCATTTGGAGAGCTTCATTCTACCTACTAAGTGTGGCCTATTTTTGTTATAAACAATAACCTTCCTCCTTGGATGTTGATCAAGAGAGAGCACACAATGTTGGCAATGATTGTTCCGGGTATTTAATTAATTTGTATTTTTTTACTTGAAAGTTTGATCACTAAATATTTCATTTCTTTGTTTCGTGCATGATAATTATGTCTTTTATATATAACGACATATAGCTAAATATAATTAATCATGTATGTTGGACCAATTATGTAAGTACCAGGTTAAAGATATGAACGTATATATTGAGCCTCTTATTGATGAGTTGTTGAAGTTATGGGCTGGTGTCACTATGTATGACATCTCTAGACCAATAGGGAAAAAACGATTTCAATTCCACGGAATACTTGCATTTACAATTCATGATGCTCCCGGGTTAACACATTTTTGTGGTATATTATTACTTTCTTTTGTTCTTTAATATTATATATATCTATTGACAATATCATTCATTATTTTAAATAGTAATTCTAATCGCTACACTAATTCATATATCTTGTAGGTATTCAAACAAAGGGTAAATTTGCATGTCCATTTTGTGGTTCCAGGATAAAATCTCGTCATTCAAGGAGTTTAGTAAAGGAAGTGTTTGATGAGTATAGGCACTTTCTGCCTAAGAACCATAGTTATCGAACTACAGACAAAGCAAAATTCAATTGTAAAGAAGAGAATGGAAAAAAACCACGAAGAATGACACCTCACCTATGGAAGTTGGAATATAATAGAAATCGTCAAGGTATGCCAAATTATTTATGTATTGTTGGAATATTGGTCAATACTTAGCCAAATTTTTGAATATGCAAAACAATATTTTTCCTACTTTGGGAGATTGATTTCTTGCACATTTGACCATCATAAGGAAAAATGAAAGCATGGGTGGATAACCACTTCAACAAGGAACATATCTATGTCACCCTATGAATTTTATTAGCACAAGGACAGCTCCTTGCGTTCATTTCCAAATGGCCTATTAATACTGCTAATTCAACACTCAGACAAAAATTGTCAAACGCTAGGGTAGCATGAGATTTGTTTTTTCACCAATTTTGAAGTGTGAGACACCCAATGGATAGAGGTCAACAAGGTGATTTCATCTAAACCAATTTCACCTATTGAAGCCTCTTTATCTAACCTCGGCGGGCATGTTACTGGAGTAGTTCAAATCAAGCTGGGAGGCACTTTTGGCAGATTGATATCTTCCTCCTCATAGACTCTTTGGACAATCTGAGACCATGGTTGGATGCACCAAACAACATTCTAGAGATCCATACTCTCAAAATTATTTAAGACATCACACTGAAGACATGGCGGGAATTTAACTGAGGTCAATTAGGCAGTTTTAGTGATTTTACACTTAGACAATTTTACACTTTCCTAGACTTGGTCTAATCTACCTGAAACCCTGTTTAGGAAGATCCATAACTTCTTGCTCAGACACTTTTAATTCAACATGAGAACATGGTTAGGTAGACAAAACAACAACCTACAAGTTGACCATATGGTGCAGGCATTTACTTCAACCCACAAACTATGGTGGGAATTTCCCTTAGGCCACTTAGGCAGTTTTGCTACTTTAGTGTAAAAGCAACTTGAAACCCTGTTTTGGCAGGCTGTTATCTTTGTCATCAAACACCTTCTGTGAAAAGTAAAACTAAGTCCATGGTTGGATAGCCTCTTTGAAAATCTAGAGCATGATAGTTCCAGATAATTTTTATCATTCTCCCATGAGGTATGGCGGGCATTTTCCCAAGGCCACCTGGACCAGTTTTCCAACACTTAGCCATTTCCAAGAATTTCTCCAAGGTTTATCCTGAAACCCTATTTTGGCAGACTTATAACTTTCTCCTCAGAAATGATTAAGGAAAACCAAGACCATGGATAGCTATCCACTTCAACAAGCTAAGGCTTGCTATGTTGGTGCGGGAATTTTATTCAAACCATGAATTATGGCCGACATTCTCTTAGAGTAGTTTTGACTACTTTTTCATACTTAGTCAATTTTCAAAGTTTCACAAACTTGCCATATTTTTCTAGAACGGTGTCAAATTACAACACTGACTTCCTAATAGCACCAGAACACCATCATGTGTCTTTCCAACCTCATCATACATGCCACATCATCATACTTTCCATGTCATTACTTCCTTTGTCATTCCTTTGTCTTTCACTGAGTTTACCCCACCATCATGTCTTTGGTTATCCTTTTGTCATTCACTGAACTCCTTTGACATCAATGACAATTACATTCAACATGTATCATATATTATATAAATCTCTGATTTTTTTTAGTGAATTATGTTTAGCGCGGTATGTACCTATGTTGATTAATTAGTGTTAATTTGATTTTGTTGATGTTTCATGAATGTCGTTAAGGCACGAATGGGCTTCCATGAGGAATGAAAAGTTACCCAATGCAATTCAGTAGGTTGCCATACTACGAGCACCTACAAATAGTTCATTTGTTTGATACAATGCATATCGGGAAGAACATAACAGAAATGTTATGGCGAATATTAGATGGAAGGACTGACAAAGAAAGAATTGGAAAGATTTGTAGTGACATCCAAGAAGCTAATCACGCATTGCAAAGTGTGATCATTAATTCTAATGGTGATGGTCTTCAATGGAATATTAGTCTTCCTTGGTGCTTGACAGAGAAATAGAGCAATATTGTAAAAGAGGTCATCAGAAAAATCAGGTTTCTGACAGGGTTTTCGTCTAACATAAAGAATATCTTAACGAAAAAAGGTGATTTTGTTGGGGTTAAAACACATGACTGGCATACATTCATTAAGTTAATTATGAGTTTATAATACATTTCCTTATTTGTATGCACTATTTTTTTAATTTTATTCTCTTATTTGGAAATAGATAATAATTATGTGTTTTTTTATAGAGTATGTTCTACCTTTGTCTCTCCCAAACGACTTTGACAACAACATAAAACAAATTATTTATGTTCTTGGAAAATACATGAGGTAAGTAATGTTTTATATGGAAAATGTACTTGGTTTGTGATTTGTAGCAGAACTTATTGACATATTATGTTTTGCCCGCAAATTTTATATATGGCTTGATATTATTTTATTGCATCATTTGTAGGTGGATTTCATCAAAATGTTGATGTATATGTAACTTCGGAATGTATTTCATCTGTGTATTATATATATATTTATTGTACCCTTATAAGAGATGTGTTATTCCTCTATAAGGAAGTGTCGTCATGTGGATTGACAAGTGTCGCAAGTGTGTGTACTTGTCGATGGGTTATTAGACCACCTTATGGGGTCGGCCCTAATTAATATATAAAATAATGTGGATGTATCCAAGTAGACAAGTCGGCCCCAGTAGGTCACTGGGAAAAAAGGTGAGTATAAATAGAGATAGGAGATCTCTATTTTACTCACTCAGAAAAGTAACTATCTCTCTCTCTGAAAAGTGGCGCACTAGTGAGAAGGAGGAGGATCATCTGCTAGGAGACTATCTCAGTATTATTTGGTTGTATTTTGGTTGAGCCATTGCTCTCTCTATCTCTGAGGAAGTTGTGGGGTTTTTCACCTTAGGGTTTTCCCCACGGAAACTCTGTGTCTCTTGTCTCTATGCTTTTGATTCTTGTGATGCTTGTCATATTATGATTATCATGCATTGATATACTGTAGATGTTATTCTCTCAGCAAAGATCCTATAGTATTGTGATTTAATACTAAAAATTTAACATGGTATCAGAGCTTAACTGAGAAGAAGACATTTTGCAGTGACGGAAGCTTGTATTCCTTGTTTATTGGGTTTCTCTCCACAGATTTTTGAAATTGACATTTTGCAGTGACGGAAGCTTGTATTCCTTGTTTATTGGGTTTCTCTCCACAGATTTTTGAAATTCAGTATAGTAGATTGGATCTACTCATCAAGGCGCATCTATCTGTCCAATCAGAATTCAGTTCCGAGCATTTTCAAATTTGGCCCTAAAAATTAGGGTTTCCACAAAAATAGGCATTTCTGGAAACTGAAGGCATAGCTGGAAGCTCCTTGCAAAAATCGAAGGTTAGAGCTTTGGATCGAGATTTTTGGCTGGGTAGATCTCCGGGAAACTCAAACCCTAATTCAGGGCTCTCCCCAGTGAACCCGGGAGGACAAAAAGGCAATTTTGAAGGGCAAGACTTTGCTGATCTCAAATTCTGAATGTACTAGGCTGATCATCTCTCCAAGGCGCATCTTTCTATCCTTTCAGAATTTTGAAATTCACATTTTGAATTTTTAGGGTTTCTCTGACAAACCCTAATCCGGGACCAAATCCAGTTTTCAACACTTCAAGTGGTAAGTCCTAAATATTTTCTATTTCCATTTGAAGTACTCTTAAAGATGTCTCTCCACACTAAGCTTGAGGATAAGCTTGAAGGGGCTGACAACTTCCGAGCCTGGAAGTATAGGATTGGGTTAATCCTGGAAGAGAATGAGTTGGACTCATATGTGAAAGAAGACATCCCTATCCCAGAGGATGAAGAAGCCAAGGCATTGCACAAGAAGAACTTGGTCAAGGCAAAGAGAATCATTGCCGATTCTATCAAAGACCATCTCATACCTCATGTGTCTTCTCTTAAGACACCCAAAGAGATGTTTGAATCCTTGACCAAGCTATTTGAAGGAAAGAACATAAATCGGAAGATGACCCTGCGGAACCAATTGAAAGCAGTGAAGTTTCAGAATGGAGAAACCATTCAATCTTATTTTTCAAGGGTCTCCTAGATCAAGGAACAATTAGAAGCAGCAGATGAAATGGTGGAGAATGGTGAAGTGGTGATGACCACTCTAAATGGCCTACCCAGGTCATGGGATTCCTTTATTCAAGGAATTTGTGCAAGGAAGAAATTAATCTCCTTCAACAGATCGAGGGAAGAATGATCTCAAGAAGAAGCTAGACTCATAGCTCGTGAGGAAAAGATGGGAGGAGAAGATCAAGCTCTTGCAGCTCACACCAAGAGAAGCAAAACCAAGAAGGATCACTCTCACCACAAAAGATTCCATCAAAAGAGTAAGAAGGACCTAAGATGCTTCACATGCAATGAGAAGGGTCACTTTGCTTCAGATTGTCCCAAGAACAAAAGGGATAATAACAACAACTCCAGTAAGAAGAAGAAGGGCAGCAAAAGAAGGTTTCATGCTCATGCTGCCGAAGATGATGAACCTCCAAAGAAGAAGGCTAGGGAAAAAAGAAGTAGTGATGATGACTCATCAAGTGAAGAAGAATATGTTCTAATTTCTGCTCTTACAGGTACCATCTCCCATGGATGTAATGATTGGTTGATTGATAGTGGGGCTTCCAAACACATGACTGGGTTTAAAGAATCCTTTGTGAACCTATCTGAACATGAATCACCCCATAAGGTGAAACTTGGGGATGATTATCAATACCCAATCAAAGGAAGTGATGAAGCCTCCTACAACCTAGATTCTGGAAAATCATTGAAGATGAAAGAAGTACTTTATGTACCTGGGCTCAAGAAGAACTTACTCTCCATCTCTGCATTGGATGCAAAAGGTATGAGGGTTGCATTTGTGGATGGCCAAGTCCTAATGTGGCCAAAGGGAAAGACCATAGATGATGCAGTAGTGATTGGAGAGCAAGAGGGAGGCTTGTATAAATTGAAGGGACAACCTGATCATGCCATGGTACATGAATCCATGGAGCCAAGTAAACTTTGGCATAGAAGACTTGCTCATATGCACTATAGGGCACTTCCAAATTGCAAACAAGGCAGTAGAGGGTCTTCCTGAAATCAAGACCAAACATGAAGGTGTTTGCAAAGGATGTGAAAAAGGTAAGAACATTAAGAAGGCTTTCCCAAGTAGTGAAAGCAAGGCAAAAGACATCCTGGAAATCATCCACTCAGATGTATGTGGCCCTATGTCATCCAGCTCCCTGAGTGGGTATGTTTACTATGTATCATTTATCGATGACTTCTCCAGGAAGACTTGGGTATACTTCTTGAAGGGAAAAGATGAGGTGCTTGATAAATTCAAGGAATTCAAAACCTTGATGGAGAATCAAACTGACAAGAAAATCAAGACATTCAGATCTGACAATGGTGAAGAATTCACCTCAAATGACTTCAAGAAGCTTTGCAGTGATTCAGGGATTAAGAGGGAGTTGACTGCTCCTTATAATCCTCAACAGAATGGAGTTGCAGAAAGGAAGAACAGAACAGTCATGGAAGCAGCAAGGGCAATGCTGCATGACCAGGATCTACCTATGCATCTATGGGTAGAAGCAGTTAGAACAGTTGTATATGTGCAGAACATAACTCCCCACAAGATATTGGACAACAAGACACCAGAAGAGGTCTTTTCTGGGTTCAAGAATATTGATGTCAGCAAAGATGAATATAAGGACAAGTAATCCAGGAAGCAAAGATCAAAAGGGAGCACACTCCAGCAGCTCCTGCAAGGATGCAGATCTTCAGAGGGAGTTGACCATCTTCCTACATTCCACAACAGAAAGGTGTAGAAGAAGCTACTTCAGCAGCTCCTACCAGGAAGCAAAGACTCAGAGGGAGTCCACCCAAACAAACAAACAGAGATAAGTATTTCAATTATCATTTCTTGCCTATTTTGTTTGTTTAATAATATTATGCTTATGTTCCTAGACTTAGGAGATGCATTGTGCATATTTGAATGATTGCATTAATGAACA
Source organism: Larix kaempferi (assembly GCA_027924585.1). Lineage (NCBI taxonomy): Eukaryota > Viridiplantae > Streptophyta > Pinopsida > Pinales > Pinaceae > Larix > Larix kaempferi. The sequence continues at coordinate 2,590,535 of BSBM01000182.1, read as the reverse complement.
GTATACTACTAATATGCATGTGATGAGTAAGTGGCTTATGGCACTGTACAACATTCCAGTGCTACTTATCTAGAATGAAACCTCTTTGCTGACATGTTGGGAGTAGTGCAAACTCTTAAACAATGTTCTGGTAGAGACTGGAAGGCATCTAGAAATTTGTGGAACATGGATAAATGTTGTATTGAAGCATTGGCTAAGATAACTGCATGACTGCATGACATATTTCTTTATGTGTAAAGAATTTGTTCTGAAAATTATGAGATGTTTCTAATCATGCAATTTAACTTGTTTTGTAGGAAAGACCGTATATCTTCACCTGCAAAAGAACTACAACATTTGTTCCAGCAAGAAAGATATCTATTGAAGATATTGAAGTTCCCAGGATCTGGGATGAAGAAATGGAATGCCATGATCCGTAGATCATGAAGAAGAAGTTTGGGATGCAGTCCCAAGACCTGACAGGGAGTCATATGTATGCAGATTGAAGAAAGCCTTGTATGGCTTGAAGCAAGCTCCCAGAACCTGGTATGGTAGGATGGACAGTTTCCTATCTAGCTTGGAATTTACCAAGAGTAAAGCAGATTCCAATCTTTACTACAAGGTTGAGGAAGGGAATCCAGTGATTCTACTCCTGTATGTGGATGACCTATTTGTGACAGGAGATGATAGACTGATTGCAGATACTAAGAGGAAGCTTGCAGCTGAATTCGACATGAAAGATTTGGGAATGATGCACTATTTCCTAGGTATGGAGGTGTGGCAGAATGCAGGTGGAATCTTCCTTGGTCAAGGGAAGTACACAGCAGATATCCTAAAGAGATTCGGGATGATGGATTGCAAGGCCATGGCCACACCTATGGCATCGAATCTGAAGCTTCTATGTGATGCTTCATCTGAGCCGATTGATGTCTCTATGTATCGTCAGATGATTGGGTCCTTGATGTACCTGATGAACACTAGACCAGACATTTGCTTTGCTGTGAACACGTTGAGCCAGTTCCTGACGGATCCGAAGAGTGTTCACCTGGTTGCTGTAAAGAATGTTCTGAGGTACCTGAAGGGTACAGTGGATTATGGGCTCAGGTATGAGGTGAATCAAAAGTTTAACCTGCAGGGTTATGTTGATTCAGATTGGGCTGGCAGTGCTTCAGATAGGAAGAGCACATCTGGGTGTTGCTTCAGTATAGGATCAGGTGTGATCTCTTGGTTTAGCAGGAAGCAGTCCTGCATAGCACTGAGTACAGCTGAGGCAGAGTATGTTGCAGCCTGCTCAGCTAGTTGTGAGGCAGTATGGCTACGAAAGCTACTGTCTGAGTTATTTGATCTCCCGTTGGAGGCTACTGGTATCTTCTTTGATAACCAGAGTTGTGTGAAGCTGTCCGAGAACCCAGTGTTTCATGACAGGTCGAAACACATAGAGATCAAATATCACTATATCAGGGATATGGTGTAGAGAGGAGCTGTGAAGCTTCTGTATGTTGCGACGGACGAACAGATTGCAGATGTGCTGACGAAGCCACTAGCCAAAGTGAAGTTCGAGTACTTCAGAGAGAGGCTTGGCGTTCTTCAGATCGAGGACACTTCGAGGAAGAAGTGATGGACACATTTGCTGAAGCCATTCCAAGCATGTTGGAAGGAGGATCCTTCACATGGCTGTGGATGTAAGCGCTGGATAATGGGCATCAGGATGATGTTCTGGTTTCTGCTGGATATGATCAGTTGGATCATTTTTTTGTATGTATGTACGCATCATGTTGGATGCTGGATATGATCAGTTGGATCATTTTTATGTATGTATGTGCATCATGTTGGATGCTTGGACCATGTATCTGTATATGTATCAGGTGGATACATTGTATGATCAGGTGGATCATGTATGGTGATATGTATCATGTATCAGGTAGATACTTGGTATGCATCAGGTGGATGCATTGATGATCAGGTGGATCATGTATGATGATATGTATCAGGTAGATACTTGGTATGCATCAGGTGGATGCATATGATCAGGATGATCATGGATGATGAGCTTCAGGATGTTGCTCCAGATGACATGCAGCAGGATGTTGCAGTGATGATCAGGATGATCATGGATACATCAGGATGATGTATGGTGAGTATCAGGTTGATACTCTATGCCCGTGGATCAGGTTGTGCAGATGAGCATGTAATCCGGTGCCCTGGGAGATTTGCAGATGGTCTTTCGAGGTTTTGCCTATGGCATGTAATTCAGTGCCCTGGGACATCTGGCAAATGCTCTTTCGAGGTTTTGCTCTGGGAGGACATGTAATAGCGCCCTGGGAGATCTCAGGTCGGAGTTGTGTACCCGTAACATCCTGAGATTCTCTTGCGAGGTTTTGTCCTATGGCATGTAATTTGGGCCCTGGGAGATTTCAGGTCGGAGTTGTGTACCCGTAACATCCTGAGATGCTCTTGCGAGGTTTTGCCATGACCACATGTAATTTGTGCCCTAGGAGATTTCAGGTCGGAGTTGTGTACCCGTAACTTCCTGAGATGCTTTTGCTAGGTTTTGTGGTGGACCACATGTAATTTGTGCCCTGGGAGATTTCAGGTCGGAGTTGTGTACCCGTAACATCCTGAGATGCTCTTTCGAGGTTTTGTGGTGGGGTCACATGTAATAGCGCCCTGGGAGATCCTACAGGTCGGATTTGTGTACCCGTAACATCCTGGGATGCTCTTTCAAGGTTTTGTGATGCACGTAATAAGTCCTGAGGATTCCACAGTATGGCCAGTGATGACGAAGACCTGCAGGTGGTGGGCCTACATCCAGTATGAAAAAGGACTGGCTCTGTAGAACTTCCTATGACGAGTAGAGTCAGAGATTGGTTGAGATAGTAGCAGCAGTGATGATGATGATGACGATGCATCGATGACGATGATCCAGAGAAGAAGACTTGTCTAGCAGATCTGTGTCGAGAAATACCTTCCTAGTTAAGAGGGAGTGTTGATGTATATGTAACTTCGGAATGTATTTCATCTATGTATTATATATATATTTATTGTACCCTTATAAGAGATGTGTTATTCCTCTATAAGGAAGTGTCGTCATGTGGATTGACAAGTGTCGCAAGTGTGTGTACTTGTCGATGGGTTATTAGACCACCTTATGGGGTCGGCCCTAATTAATATATAAAATAATGTGGATGTATCCAAGTAGACAAGTCGGCCCCAGTAGGTCACTGGGCAAAAAGGTGAGTATAAATAGAGATAGGAGATCTCTATTTTACTCACTCAGAAAAGTAACTATCTCTCTCTCTGAAAAGTGGCGCACTAGTGAGAAGGAGGAGGATCATTTGCTAGGAGACTATCTCAGTATTATTTGGTTGTATTTTGGTTGAGCCATTGCTCTCTCTATCTCTGAGGAAGTTGTGGGGTTTTTCACCTTAGGGTTTTCCCCACGGAAACTCTGTGTCTCTTGTCTCTATGCTTTTGATTCTTGTGATGCTTGTCATATTATGATTATCATGCATTGATATACTGTAGATGTTATTCTCTCAGCAAAGATCCTATAGTATTGTGATTTAATACTAAAAATTTAACACAAAATAAATCCATAAAGAAGATATAAGGTACTGGAAGAGAGAAATTCCCTGACTAATGTGTGAAATGCAATAGTATCTACCTTTAGCATGTTTCAATGCACAGGAACACTACCTCATACACCAAGTTGAGGAGATTGAATTATGTGGACCAATACACAGAAGGTCGATGTGGATGGTGGAGAGGCAGTTGAAGTCATTGAAGGATTTTGTTAGACAAAGAGCACGTCCTGAGGGTTCTATGGTTGAGGGATATATGGTATATCAATGCATGGTGTATATTAGTGAATATATACCTAAATTAGTAGAAAATATGAATGTGCCTCGCATTTGGCATCTCGACTCCATCAACAAATTCAAAGGGTAGGTCCTATTGGGGAAAGGTACAATGAGACCATGAAAGGTAATTATTAGATTTTGTGGAATTAATATATTACACATGTATTTTTCCAATTTTATTTTATCACACTGATTTTTTATTTTTTGATTAATCCTGCATATTCAACTATTTTAAACTATGCCTTTAATGATATCTAATTAATTATATTGAATTGTTATTTTTTCATATAGTTGCTCGAGTGTGGGATGCTTTACATTTATACATTGCAAACAACCTTGATTGGATGGTGCATTGGATAGAAGATTGTGAAGAACACTTCGGTAGGTTATCATGGGAAGGGGTCAGTAAGATGATTAAAATAGCTCATCGTCATCGACATCAATTTCCTGATCTTACATCGCAAAAGGAAGTTGATTTACCCTATGGTTTAAAAGATGAAAAGGCAAGTAAATTGTTTACCCACATTTTTCTGGCTACTTCCCATTTTTTCAATGTATTTGGTTTGTTTAAGTTTTCAAATATATTTTCTAAGTCCTATATGACGTTTATTAATTCACAATGATTTTTTACTTGTTGTCAATGTTGCAGTTGAAACATCACAAGGCTATGTGGTGTAATGGTTGTAAATTTCGTATCAAAATGTTGGATGATAAGATGAAAACCTCAGATTGTGGGATAACTACAGTGTTTAAGGTCACCAATGTTTCCTCTAGAAGTGATAGACATCCAGAAGAAACTGAGAACAGGTACTATGGGCTTTTGGAGGACATAATTGAGTGTGATTTTAATTCCTTTAAAATGGTTTCGTTCTAGGTGAAGTGGTACAGGCTACGGATGTATGAACGCGATCCTGAAAGAACTGTTATTGAGCATGCTAATGGATTTACCATGGTTAATACAAGGGCATTTGAACCGGGTACAGAGCCTTATGTTCTTCCAAGTCAATGCGAGCAAGTCTTTTACTTAGAGGTACCAGGTAAAGCAGGTTGGTCATACGTTGTTAGATACGATCCAAGAGGAAGACCAGTAAAGTATAATCATGCAGATGATGAAGATAATCACGAAGAAGAAGATGATGATGATGATGATTCAGATCAGGAGCAGGTGGCAGCAGTTGATGTGTTAGATGAAGAATTTGAAGAGTTTGATCATCCAAATGTAGCAGACGATGATCTCATTGACGATGTCAATGACTATATTAGCAAGGATGACGTTGATGATTATGTTGATGTGAATGAGCCTTTCATCAATATCTATTCTGAACCAGAACCTGATTCAAATGTTGAGTTGGATGAAGAAGAATATGAATGATATTTAATTTTTGAAAAGTAGAGGCACATGTTTATATCTTTTATATCATGATGACCTTTATATGTTTTTATTTTGTATAATAGAGTATGTTACATGTTCTTTAATATTTCAAATTGGGTATGGGGAAATTGAGAGTGATGTGAGGGGGGGGGGCATAATTAGAGCTTCCACCTTCATGTGGTTTCCCCTGTTTAGTAGAGAATGAACTATTCTCGAAACCAAGAGAAGCTCAAAATTGGGGTGTATACCATATATAGCTGAAATTTGACATGGTTTCGAATGACATGTTGGAATATTGGTCAATACTGAGAGGGGGGGTGAATCATTATTGTTATATTTTTAACAATTTAAACCACTTTTTGATATTAATTAACACATGGAATCAACAAGATAAATTCGATCAAATCAGGCTCATATAAGTCCTATGAGCATGTGAGTCTACGGGCTTGGCCTGCGGGCATATCCTGCGGGCATTTCCAAGTGCCTGTGGGAATATCTTTAAGCCCCACGGGCATAATCCCTTCCTTTGCGGGAATACACCTGTTCTTATGGGCATAGGTCTTCAATCTTTTCCTTGCGGGCATAGAATCCCTCCATTGCTTACTTGCGGGCATAAATGTTCAATCCCTTCCTTGCGGGCATGATCTTTAGCCCTTGCGGGAATATGCTTCTTCCTGTGTAAATTCCTAAGCCCCTGCGGGCATTTCTAAGCATCTACGGGCTTTAATCTTAGCCCCTGTGGGAATTCGTAAACCTTTGCGGTCATTTCTTTAGCCCTTGCAGGCATAATTAAGCCCCTGTGGGCATAATAAATCTCTTGGGAGACTTTTATTCCTTAAGCCCTTTATGGGCATTCCATAAGCCCTTGCGGGCATATCATAAGGTGTTATTAAACCTTATTTTTCACCTATTTTGGCAGGCCAAAATATCGCACATGAGAGCACCAAATAGGAATCTGACTCCATGGTTGGATAGCTAGTTCATCAAGGAATAAGACCATGCTAATTGATGAATTTTATCAGCAAAAATAAACCTCCTTGCGGGCATTTCCAAATGCATTACCAACCTACATTTGAACAAGAAAAAAACCTTTTTTCTCATTTTGGAAGGCTTCTATTTCGCATGTTTGAACTCTAGAGGAGAATCTGAACCCATGACTAGATGACCCGTTCATCAAAGGACAAGACCATGCCAATTGATGAATTTTCTCAACACAAGGACACTTCCTTGCGGGCATTTCTAAATGGCCCCTTAGCCTTGTGAATTCAACACTTGGCCAAATTTTTTAATATCCAAAACAATATTTTTCCTACTTTGGGAGATTGATTTCTTGCATATGTGACCATCATAAGGAAAAATGAAAGTATGGGTGGATAACCACTTAAACAAGGAACATATCTATGTCACCCTATGAATTTTATTAGCACAAGGACAACTCCTTGCGGTCATTTCCAAATGGCTTTTTAATACTGTTAATTCAACACTTAGACAAAAATTGTCAAACGCTAGGGTAGCATGAAATTTGTTTTTTCACCAAATTTGAAGTGTGAGACACCCAATGGATAGAGGCCAACAAGGTGACTTCATATAAACCAATTTCACCTCTTGAAGCCTCTTTCTCTCTCCTTGGCGGGCATGTTACTAGAGTAGTGCAAATCAAGCTGGGAGGCACTTTTGGTAGATTGATATCTTCCTCCTCAGAGACTCTTTGGACAATCTGAGACCATGGTTGCATGCACCAAACAACATTCTAGAGATCCATACTCTCAAAAGGATTTAAGACATCACACTCAAGACATGGAGGGAATTTTACTGAGGTCACTTAGGCAGTTTTAGTGATTTTACACTCGGACAATTTTTGCACTTTCCTAGACTTGGTCCAATCTTCCTGAGTGCCTATGTTGGCAGATCCATAACTTCTTCTTCGGACACTTCCAAGTCAATAGGAGAACATGGTCAGGTAGAAAAAACAACAACCTACAAGATGACCATATGGTGTGGGCATTTTCTTCAACCCACAAACTATGGGCGGGCATTTTTCTGAGGCCACTTAGGCAGTTTTGCTACTTTGGTGTAAAAGCAACCTGAAACCCTGTTTTGGTAGGCTGTTATCTTTGTCATCAAACACCTTCCGTGAGAACTAAGTCCATGGTTGGATAGCCTCTTTGACAAGCTAGATCATGATAGTTCCATATAATTTTTATCATTCTCCCATGAGGTACAGCGGGCATTTTCCCAAGGCCACCTAGACCATTTTTCCAACACTTAGCCATTTCCAAGAATTTCTCCAAGGTTTATCTTGAAACCCTATTTTGGAAAACTTATAAATTTCTCCTCATAAATGATTAAGTCAAACCAAGACCATGGCTAGATAGCCACTTCAACAAGTTATAGCCTAGTATGCTGGTGTGGGAACTTTTCTCAAACCATGAATTATGGAGGGCATTCTCTTAGAGCAGTTTTGACTACTTCTTCCATACTTAGTCAATTTCCAAAGTTTCACAAACTTGCCATACTTTTCCAGAATTATGTCAAATTGTAACACTGACTTCATGATAGCACCAGAACACCATCATGTGTCTTTCCAGCTTCATCACACATTGCATGTCATCATACATGCCATGTCATTACTTCCTTCAACATCTCTCTTTGTTGACAACGCTTATGCAATTCAATTGGCCAAGAATCCCAAATTCCATGATCGAACCAAACACATCAACACTAAATATCACTTGATTCGACATCATGTTGAGGCCAACAACATTCATCTGACACATTGTTCTACTTCAGATCAAATTGCAGATATATTTACTAAAGCACTGGGTCATGAAAAATTTGAAAAATTCAGAATGCAACTTGGCATGTCAGATGTCCCTTTAGTTTAAGGGGGTAATGTTGACTAATCTTTCGGGGTTAGTTATTTCATTTATAATTAGTTAACAATTTTATTTAGTTAATAAGTTACAGACATAACTACCTCTTCTTGGTTATGTATGTATATAAATACCTCTGATGTTTATCAATAAAATGTATTACATTGTAGAGTTTTATTTCTCGCAACGTGTTTCAGTTGAATACCTCTAAGCTAAATAAAAAGATGGAAAAGATGTCAATGAAAGTTTTACTAGAATGGAAAAATGAAAGAAAATATGTCAATGAAAGGTGTACTGGACTAGAAGAATGAAAGAAGAAAAAAAGAACTGTTCATTAGAGTGAGACTCCACTCAATCATTGTTCCTAAACTTTACATTTATTTATTTCAAAAAATATTTCTGATTTAAAATGTTTTAGGCTTTCAAATACTAAAATCATATGCCAAATTTTGAATTTAAAATATTGTAAAAAAAGATTCGGAAAATAATGGAATGGATAGCATTGAAAGTAAATGCTCACAAAAACATAGATTGCAATGCAACCATGGGAAAAATAAATATAATCTACTCCTAAAGAAAAAATAACGAGCCAAAGAAAAAAGATGAAATGTGTTGGAGCTGAAAATTGTACCTCAATTCTAATTTCTCTTCCTTGTTTTTCTTTTTTATGTTTCATTTTTTATGTTATTTACTTTGTTATATCATTCAAACATTAGGTTAATGTTATATACTTTAGTTTTATTATTTATTGTTATTTGTGATTTAAACATTGGCTTATAAGTAATTTACCTTCCTTTTGGTCTTCAAAACATAAGTTAACATTTTCCTAACCTTTGTGTTGAGATTGTGTGAACATTTCAACTATGAAATGTAACTTAGTACATTCCGGCAGCACAATCGTTCAGCTTCATGCACATGGGTGCTGCCGGAATCCTGAAATCATTAAAGAGCATGATCGACACCTGTCTAAGTTTATGCACTAGCTGTGATGAGAGATTTCCCCGAGGTTTTGTCAGGAAGGATGTAACATCTGTCAAGTGTGATCATTCCTTCATGAATTTTTTGAGAACGTCAAAGGAGGCCTTGCGTTAACCCTAACTCTATTCCACCTTCACGCCATTTTTTCACTAGTGAAGGAGCTCGTGTCAAGCATAGAAAGCATGAAGAAGAGTGGCAAGATGTGTAGATTGGAACCAGTGAACACTGAATGGGCGAATGATTTCCCTAAGTGCGCAAAACTGTTCAGGAGGGCTAGCTGGTTCCTATGTTTTGAGAAAGTTACAGGTTACAATCTGTAGGTCACTTATTCTTTCGTTAAGAACTGTTCGAACTCTTTTTTTAGTTTTCAGACCCTAAAGTTTGAATTGACAGAAGAATTTATAGCCGAGGAAACTGGTATAGCCATTGAGGGGGAGTGTTGGTTCAAGAAAATTCCATTCAAATTTGATCCAGGCTCATTTTTGTTACCCGGCTTCGAATCTCTTGACTGGAACAAAGGCATTCATCTCAGTACTGTGAAACCTTAATGGCGGGAGGTCATTGGCACTGTGCAATGCTACATCACTTGTGAGGGAAGGTTTGCCACAGTTTACAAGTACCACTTCAAGTTCCTATTGCATTTGAATGGTCAATTAAAAATGAATTTACCCTTCTACCTTTTAAAAAGCCTCATAAAAATGTCCAATAGGGTAAAGGGTCATTCAGATCATACGAACCAATATTTCTTCCATCGTAGCCTGGTTAAGTTAATATTGTTAATGGAGCTGGAAAAGAGAAATCGTGGTTGGCCACATTTCCTATTTTGGTCAGGGTTTGAACCAGAGAAAAACACAAACTTGGAAGAAGCTTAAAGATTAGTTAGTATGTTGAAGAATGAAACTGGAAGAAATCCTTTGCCAAGAAGACAACAGAGCATCATAAACAAGTTTAAAAGGAACAAGGTCGAAGAAGTACATCAAGCTGAAGAGTGTGGTTTGCAGGAAAAGTTTTTAAATCTGAATGATGCAAAATATAAGCATATATCATAGGACGAACCCTTGGCCTCACATGATAAAGAGATTTCTCATGCCCCCAATACTCCTTCTTTTACCAAAGAGAGACTTATAGAGGAAGGAATGTTTCCTTCTCCCAAAATTGATGCTGATATCCAGACTATAGTTGCGCCCGAAGTGCCCAATTGGAGACCTAATACCAGGGCATCCAACAAGCTCAGATTAAATATGAAAAGAACTCTAAACCCTAATTTGGAAAAGGAAAAATTTACTACAATTCAGGATTCTTCAAGTGATGAAGAATCGAAGGCTAAAATGGTAGAGTTAAATCCACAAAAATTCTTTGAAGATACAGAGCAGAATTACCAGGGTTTGACAGAGCCATTGAAAAAGTGTTGTGAAGTTTTTGAGTTGGATTCTTCAAGTGATGAAGAATCGAAGGCTAAAATGGTAGAGTTAAATCCACAGAAATTCTTGGAAGATACATAGCAGAATTACGAGGGTTTGACAAAGCCATTGAAAAAGTGTTGCGAATTTTTTGAGGAAGAAACAATTCAAAGATTTGAACCTAGATGGAGCTCAAAAACTTTCCATTTGGAGGTTTCAACAGAATAAATAAATGAAAAAGAGCCAGAGAATGGATATGAAGCATGAGAATAACTTATTATTAAAAATCTAGAAACTCCATCAAACCTAGTTAAAGATCCAGTACATCAAGAAACAATTCTGACAGATTCTGAGATTGAAATTCTCAAAAAATCATTACAACATTATAAAGCACAAAATGAATACTTGAATGATGTGAATGATAAATGCAAGCTAATAGAAGGTTAAGGGAGGATATGGAAGAGGTGAATGACCATTATCAAGAGCTCATTTCAGTAGCTAAAGAGGTCTTAAAAAGGAAAAGGAATGCATAGGGACAAATCGAAGAGCTAACCAAACAAAAGGGAGAGTTTTCAAACAAGGTTTAGGTCATGGAAGCAGAGCAAGCTCATCTCCTCAAGAGGTCACAAGCGTTGGATGGATTGACCATTTTGGTAGAGGCAGCTAGAGAAATCTAATATCCAGATGATCCATCGTATAGATGTCTAACAAACTCCAAATGACATAGATTTGGAGATAGATACAAATGCCTACTTTTGAGAATTAGTTATACTATTTTTGGAGATTCCTTTTTGTATATAAATTCTAGAATGGATTCGAATCCTCAAAAGATGGATCTTAAACTTTCTTCATGTAATTATAAAAATAACAGTGATAGGAGGGATCAGGGTTGGTTTTTTGTTATGGAAAAGGGTTAGAAGTGTTGAAGCTATTGTACTGAAACACATATGATACACTCTCATGTAAGTTTTTGAAGACTGAATGTTTGGACTGAAATATACTATATAAGCCATGTGTTGATCTTATTTTCTGGTTGATGTTTATGATCAGTTCGATCACCTCTCTTACTATTTCATTTCTTGATAAACGTTTTTATCCTGAAAATGCTTTTAAGTTTGTGGACATAACTAGATTCTTTATATTTATATTTATGGTTTACATCTATGTTTCAGATTCCTTCATTTCAGATCTTTGTAATATCTTTCTGATTTAGTGATTATATGTGATTTATATTTCCTTACCTTTTCCATGAATGATACCTTCAGAATTTATAAAAATTAAACCATTCTCCTTCAATTTTTCTTTGGATGTTATAGATTGTACCTCTCTGTAGTCTAGGTACAATTTCTAGTGCAAACAAAATGGATGTCAATGATATAACTAAAGAAAGAAAGAAGAAACCAAAAGAACTTTTCACTGGAGTGAGATACCACTCAATCATTGTACCTCCACTTTTATGTTCTTCATTTAAAATTAATAATATTTTTCATTAAAGTGTTTTGGACTTTCAAGTATTACAATCATATGTTATGTTTGCAGTATTAAATTTTGAGTTTAAAATATTGTAAAAAAAATAAAGATTTGAATGTATACTTTTTTTTAATAACTTAAAAACATCATTTTATTAAATGAAAAAGATGCGTCAAAAAAACATTGGAGTGAGATACCACTCGATCATTGTACCTCCACTTTTATGTTCTTCATTTAAAAATAATAATATTTCTCATTAAAGTGTTTTGGACTTTCAAATATTACAATCATATGTTATGTTTGCAGTATTAAATTTTGAGTTTAAAATATTGTAAAAAAAAACAAAAAAAAAAAAATAAATATTTGAATGTATATTTTTTTTTCATAACTAAAAAACATCCTTTTATTAAATGAAAAAGATTTGTCAACAAAACATCACATCAGTAGAGAAGTGAGAATACTTCTCATTACCCTTCGGCCTTTCATAGATACAAAATTACATCCACCTTAGAGTTATACTCATCAAGGTATTCTAACTACTAACATAGGTATTGTCATATACTTTTATTCTCTTAGACAAAGATAAAAGGAAAAAAAAAAAACCTAAAAGGAAAGTTGTATTGCATTAGAAAAAAGAAAAAGAAAAACCAAAATATTGTTTAAAAACATTAAGAAAATAATGGAATGGACAGTATTGATTTCTTGCACATGTGACCATCATAAGGAAAACTGAAAGCATGGGTGGATAACCAATTCAACAAGGAACATATCTATGTTACCCTATGAATTTTATTAGTACAAGGACACCTCATTGCGAACATTTCCAAATGGCCTTTTAATACTGCTAATTCAACACTTAGACAAAAATTGTCAAACCCTAGGGTAACATGAGATTTTTTTTCACCAATTTTTGAAGTGTGAGACACCCATGACCGACTAAAAATCAATATATCGTCGAGGTATACAATGATACATTTGTCGATGAAAGGTCGAAGAATGTCATCCATGTATCTCATGAAGGTCGCAGATGCATTGGTTAAGCCAAAAGGCATGACTAACCATTCAAACAGTCCTTCCTTGGTCTTGAAAGCATTTTTCCATACATCTGAGGGATTGATTGGAATCTGATGATATCCTGACTTGAGGTCGAGCTTAGTAAATAATCGCTTAGTGTTAACACCTAAAAAGTGCTCACTAGCTCATTCCCTTATTCACATGACCCATTTGTCCACTTTTCCACTATCTGAGCCTCTAAAGCCAACAAAAGGTCACCAAAAGACCTTGATACACCCCTTTTCCCACTCAAAACAATTATTTTTCCTAAAAAAAGCAAAAAAAACCCTAAAAAATGGTCCAAAATTCCCAAAAATATTAAAAAGGGAATAAAAATATTAATTTTATTCAAAAAAGGAAAAAGGAGGGAAAAGTACCTAAACCATGTTGGTCAATACCAGTGGTTTCCACAAAACCATATTGGTATTCCCCACCACCAAAAACTATAAAAAGGTGGTAGGGGCTCCTCATTTCACATCCATCCATCTTCCTATCCTCATGCTGCCAAAATCTCCCTTGAGCTTTTGGCCATTGTAGCAACCTTGGAGAAAGGACCCTTTGGAGTTTGGAGCTGCTCACCCTTGGAGCTTCTCAACTATCTTCATCACTTGGAGGTATTATTATTGCAAGCACTTGCTTGCCCCCATTTTCAATACAAAATTATTGTTTCTATTTTCTTGTTCTTGTTTTTAATTCAAGAATGCACATGCTAGTTTAGTTTAGATTTAGATTTAGTTTATTGTTTTTGCTTAATATTGAAACTGCTGCTACTAGTTAGCAGGTGCCCATTGCACTAAGCTTGGTTGCAAAACCAAGCCAACAATTTTTGGCGACTCCGCTGCTTTCAAATTTTTAGATCTCACTTTTACTTTAGATCTTATTTTTGATAGTATTAGTTAGTTTAATTCATAGATCTGCCACCCTAGACAACAGATCCATTGTTGTTCTAGATCTCGGCCCATTTTATTGCCATTAACAGCCCGAAATTCTCAATTTTCGGGTTCATTTTTCGGCGTCGATGTACGGCTTTCGCCTCGTGGCTTTTTGCCTGACAGTCGCACGGCTCATCGCGACTGCGCGGCTCTTTTCCATGCGGTTCCCCGCGGCTCCACGCCCTATTTGCGCGCTGCACATCGCGGCTTCGCGGACATTTTCCGTGCTGCACATCGCGGCTTCGCGGACATTTTTCGTGCTGCACATCGCGACTGTGTAACGAAATCCCGCGCGGTCCATCGCGGCTTCGCGGCTGAAACCCACGATGCCCATCGCGACTGTGCGACAGAAACCCGCGTGGCCCATCGCGGCTGTTCTGTCAAAACCCGCGATGCCATTTTTTCCATTCGGCCAATCCGTTTAAAAAATTAATTTTTTGCTATATTATCTGCCCACTTAGCTATTTTTACAGTATCAAAAAATTCCTGCATTTTTTTTTTTTTTAACAGCCATAGAAATCTTTTTATTATTTAGAATGCACCTTTGAAAAAGTCTTTTTAAAAAATTTTCAGAAATTGAAAGAAGGATTTATTTGCATTTTATTGAGATAAAAAAATTTACTGTTTACTTCTTTAATATTTTGCCCATAGCAAATTTTAAAAGAAATCCATTTATTTCTTAAAGAAGTCATATTATTTGCTTTCATATTTCAAAAGATCCTTTGTTTTTTTAATAGTCTTTGCAAAGCATTTAATTTCCATTTATTGAAAAAGTCATATTATTTGTTTTTCTATTTCAAAAGATCCTTTGTTTTTTGAATATTTTTTGCAAAGCATTTAATTTCAGTTTAAAATACCACATGTGCACCCACTCAAACACATAATTTAAACTGAGCCTTAAAACTTACCCTAACTCCAACCAACTTTTAACCCCACTTGGGGAACACTTAAAAGAACTTTGTAGCTAGGTAGTATTGAGGGGATAGGTGTTCCAATAACACCCCTTAGTTATTACATTTGAGACATAGCTGTTGTCCATTAGGGAACCAAAATATCCTAGTATTTTTTGGCACGGTCATAACCAGTTTATCGGAAGGCCTCTCCCCTAGGAGGGTTGAAGTCGCGAGGATGGTTCCGGAAGTCTAAGTGGAATACCGAAATCCATTCAGTAACCGAAGGCTACCATTCGCAGTTCTTGGGATATCCCTGTATGGGGATATTGCGGTAAAAGGACCAAACGACAGATTTACTTTTTCTGGACGTGTCATGAACGGAGTATCCTAGTTGCCATTCTTTAGGATTGATTACCCGGTGTCCCTCCCGGTAGGGGGATATCTAGCCGTTGATTCAACACTCAATATTGTCTGACTTGGATTTCATCACCTTGCAGAGAATATCGTTTGTTGATTCACAATACTTTTAGTTAGGTGTTTGCATGATACAATCCACCTTTGGTCTAGTAGCACCTCTTTTTTCTAGGAGTTGTTTGCATGTTGGTATTCTGACCATTTTTTGCATCCCTCCACTTATTATAGCACAGCTGCTATAATAAGTTCCTTTTTGAGGTTGATTTTTTGGCCTGAGAGCCTTTATTTTCACTCCCCTTCTTGCACCCTTGGTTGCATTAGGATTTTGAGTTTTTTATACATTACCATTTTACACACAAGATTTTTTCACAAAAAACTTATTTCTCACCATTGAGAATTTTAGACGCTCTCGTCGTCTTCAGGGCGAACTCCCAGAGTTCAGTCTACTTGGCTCTCCACATCACCGACGTCGAGCCTTATCCCTTGACTCGACACATCGTCGGTTAAACAGACAGTCATCCAATTCTGACACGCCTCACTTCACATATGATTTTGAGGCAGAATCCGAAAACCCTACCGAGTTATTACCAACCAACCTCATGGCTGGGACACAATTCGACCCACTTTTTACCAGCACCATAGGTGATACATCCACAGACCCTTCTACTGCGGTGCCATCCATGGCAACAACCACCCCCCTGGGTATGCCTAATATGGGGGACACTCCATTTTTAGGAATGCCCAACATAGGACCACCTCCTATTACGGGGATGCCGAACATAGGGGTCACACCCCCTCTCATTTCCACAACCCATATCCCAGGAATCCCTACTACTATTCCTAACCCTGGTGTAACCCATGTTGCACTTGGAAACGCTGGCCCTTACCAGACCATAGTTATTGGAGGACACATACCTTCAATACCTAGCATACCCTTAGGCACTACTGGACCCCCACATCATACCACCATGACTAGTCGTGTTCCAATCACTACGCCACATTCATCTGCTAGCTTACCATACATGGCGAGTCTGAACTTACCAGACTTAGCCAGGTTAACCAATGATCCTATCAGACATTGCCCTGCGTGGCCTCACATGCCCACCAAACTCCCCTTCGACATCCCTAAGTTTGAGGGCAAGGCAGGTGAGGACCCCCAGAACCATATCATGTCCTTCCATCTATGGTGTTCCTCCAACTCCATAGTGGACGACTCTGTCCGCCTCCGTCTGTTACAGCGCACCTTCACTGGCTCTACAGCTAAGTGGTATATCGAGCAGCCCCATGGGACCCATGCCACCTTTACCTCCCTTGCCTCGACTTTCCTCCAGTTCTTCCAGTTACCCATCCGCTATGACGCGGGAGTCGATATCCTACTGTCTTGCAGACAGAACACGGCCACCCACATCACTGACCACATTCATGAGTGGCGTCGACGTCGAAGCCTCTGCAAAATCAAGTTAGACGACCGCATCTTCTTAGATTGGTTCCTAAAGTCCCTTCTCCCTCTCATTGCGAAGGATGTCGCATCCGAACGACCCCAGTCTGAAGAAGAGGCCATCCTTAAAGCCCAACAGTTTGACCTCATTTACGCCCAATCGGGTTATCTATATACCATTATACCAGATGCCCCTCAGTGCGATTCATCCCAACACGATGCGCCGGGGGCATCCCATGCCGCAGATGGCATCATTGGTCGTATGGCCTCGCATCCCCAACCCTTTTCCATTGCACATCCTAGCCATAGTCCCGACCTTTCGCGGGCTACATCGCAATCTGGAGCAACCAATTCATATGCTCCCATGGCACATCACCACCATACCCATGGACCTTCATGTCCACCTCAATGCTTTGGTCATGCACCACCCGCATACGCCCCCCCAGCCACACCTCAACCAATGTATTACCCGCAGCAAGCTACGACAGCTATCCCAACACCTCCAATAGCTTAGGGTTACCAACAACCCCAGCAGGTAACTGGACCACCTCCAGCCCCACAGGCTTATTATCCACCACAACCTACTCCCGCACCTGCGGTGAACCAAAATCCTCCCACTGCTCAAGGGCAAGTGTACACACAACACAACCAGCCCCAGCACCAAAACAACCAGCGAAACCATGGTGGGCAACAAAACCATGGAAGAGGACGTAACCGCGGAAACAACCAACAACAACATCAAGGTCCTCCACCTCCCAATCCCCCGCAAAATAACAACGCTGCTCCTCCTAACCAGAATCCGGATCGTAATCCCAGGCAGCCCAAAAACAGTAACCTTAGAACAAACCATCCTTGTTCTATTTGCGGGGTCTATGGCCATTACACACATGCTTGTCCACATTTGGAGCGAGCTCGGCAACTCTGGACTGACGATGCCCATTGTCAAGGACAAGCGGCTCCTCAGCCGCCACCCAACCCTCCACCACCTCAACATCAACCTTTGGTGCTACAAAACCCCTTTCCAACCCAAGGCGTAGTGAACACTCAGCCGTTAGCTCCCCCTCAGGGCAACGCGCCACCACAACAAATCACTTATGCCGCTCCTGATCAACCCATGTTTGATTCAGATACCCACCACTTGTTGATGATGTCATCCGCAGATTCCAACCTCCAAACCCGCTGGAACCAATATGGCTGCACCCCTGAAGCCCCTCCCGCCGAAAAGAACACTAACGTTCATCCCACAGATCAAACGTTACGTATACCTCCGGCTCCACTCAATGGCGCTTCTAAAGCACCTCGCTTCCCACTTCGTCACATCAACAATAATCCCAATGCTCGTGCTGCGTCGAATTACAACATTGTAGATGACTTAGCCCAATCTCTTGCAGCCATGTCTGCTTTAGAAGTCTTGAAAAACTGTCCTTCACAGCGCAAGAATTTGCTCTCCGCCATTGGCGCCATTGACCCCAATGATTCACAACTGATGACATTCGATTCGGACCAATCCGAACCTCGCTTGCCTTCCAAATTAGCATTCCAAGTTTCCGTTTCCGTTCGGAATCTTGTCATCCATTGGTGCATTATCGATGAAGGGGCCTCTACATGCGTCATGTCTACATTCGTCTGGCAGAAGTTGGGATCCCCTACTCTCCAGCAGTCCACCACTGCGTTGCGAGCCTACGACGGCCGTTCGGCTCAACCCCAAGGTCTCTTAGCTAATGTCCCCGTCCAGCTGGCGGGTAAAACCGTGCTCATTGACATTGAAGTCATCAATGCCCAACTCGATTATAACCTCTTACTTGGTCGCAGCTACATGTATGCCATGCGGGCGGTTGCCTCATCCGTTTTTCGTACTATGATATACCCCCATGAGGGAAGCGTGGTCAAGGTCGACCAACTTACCTACTACGATCCCAAGGCCCCCACCGCACCTGAAAATGTTCTCCCTATGATTGAACAACCTATTTGTGGTGCAACTACATCGTTTGTTTCCTCTGTGGGACCCAGACTTTATTCCAACGCGCCGATGACTTCTACATTCCAATCGATACCACCACCGTCACCGGAGACCCACGTCGCTGACCTCTGTACTCTTTCCCACAATACACAAACACCCAACAATCATCCACCCTTGTTCCCTAAACCACCATTGGTCCCTAGTCACATCAGTGTTACACCCATCCACACAATCCCCTTTCTATTCCCTCCCTCGGGCGTAGTAACCGCTCCGGTAATGGCTACCCTTAGTCTCCCCGGGTTAACATTGGGATTACCCGTGTGGTATATTTCACCTCCCGTGCCCCCGCCGACACCAAATGTCATCCTGCAACCGGTGCAACCCATCGTTACTTCTACTCAACCACCTCCCGGTATCACTACCCCTTCGTCATCGACGAATCCCCCTCCTCTCGTTAGGCCCACTAGGGGCAGAGGCCCACAACCATACACTGCGGTACCCCCACACAAGGCAGTTAAACCTTCCCCCGTGTTCTGTGCTCCTCCTAAATGTTCATTGTGCGATGAGTTAGGCCATCCAACCCATCAGTGTCCACAGTTACCTGCACTACAGGAACACTTGCAAATGCTTGACGACGACCCCAACATCCCGGTTGTCAAAATCGACTCAAACCCCATGCCTCGTGACAAATCACTGCGCACCAACCACCCATGTGCGATATGCGGTATTTACGGCCACTACTCACATCACTGTCCTGACATCCCAGATTACAGAGCAGCTCTCTACGAGATGAACAATTTGGACCTTGAGACGGCGCCCCCCACAATTGAGGAGATCTTCCCTCCCGTATCATCCTCATCCGGAGAGATTAACACCATTTATATGATCTCTTCGACTACACAAACCTCGTCAACTGACTTGACCACTCACAGCTTCCGCAATAATGAAGAGATTCTTGAGGCTCCTACTGCTCCTGATGCCTCTCAGGAAACTAACATGGCCAATATTTCTCCCGTCATCCACATCGACATCTCTGACCCATCTGGTGACCTTCATACCATTACGTTAGGAGCCTCCCACGGTGAGCATGAAATTGGAGAATACAAAAAACTGTTCCAAGAATTCACAGATGTCTTTACTTGGTCAGATACCGAAATGCCTGGCCTTGACCTCGCCATTTATACAATCTCCACTGAATACCCTTATGTCCGGTCGGCCCCTTCCATTGATCCCGTTCGCACACATGATCCACTCTGCTACGTCGGTTTCGCTGATGGTGCAAGCCGTTGGTCCCCCAATCTGGCCTCCGCAGCTTGGGTAATGTATTCCCCTTCACATGAGTTGATCCACATCGACGGAGTGTGTTTAGGTGCTGCCACCAACAACCAAGTTGAATACAATGCCGTGACCGGTCTCTTGGCCGCAGCTCTCCAATTGAGTATACATCACCTTAACGTTTTCCTGGACTCACAGCTCCTTGTTTCCCAGCTCAACAATGATTACCACGTATGCAATCCCTGCCTTTTCAGGAAAATTCCTGCGCACTAAACAAATGGTTAGACAGTTTGAATCAATTTCATTTACACACGTCCCAAGGAACCTCAATAGTGTAGCGGACCATATGGCCAACAACATTCTAGACTGGCACACTAATCACATCATACCATAAACAAAATATGCATCTACGTGCATAACATGTGCCTCCATGGGCATATACCAAAAAACAAAATGTGCATCCACGTGCATACCATGTGCCTCCACGGGCATATACCAAAAAACAAAATGTGCATCCACATGTGTTAACACCTAAAAAATGCTCACTAGCTCATTCCCTTACTCACATGACCCATTTGTCCACTTTTCCACCATCTGAGCCTCTGAAACCAACAAAAGGTCACCAAAAGACCTTAGTACACCCCTTTTTCCATTAAAAAAGATTATTTTTCCAAGAAAATCATAAAAAACCCTCAAAAAGGGTCCAAATTCCCAAAAATATTAAAAAGGGAATTAAAATATTATTTTTATTCAAAAAAGGAAAAAGGAGGGAAAAGTACCTAAACCATGTTGGTCAATACCATTTGGTTTCCACAAAACCACAAATGGTATTTCCCACCACCAAAACCTATAAAAAGGTGGTAGGGGCTCCTCATTTCCCATCCATCCATTATCTCATCCTTATGCTGCTGAAATCTCCCTTGAGCATTTTAGCCATTGCAAACCACATTGGAGAAGAGACCATTGGAGATTGGAGTTGCTCATCCTTGGAGCTATTCAACCTCACCATTAGAGGTATTAATTCCGCAAGCACTTGCTTGCACCATTCTTTCAATACAAATTCTTTATTTTATATGTTCTTGTTCTTGATTTTAAATTATTTTTGTTATTTGCTCAATATCTTTGCTTAGATCCATGAATAGTCTTGTTTAATTAGTTTATTGTTATTTATTTCCATTGAAACTGCTGCTACTAGTTAGCAGGTGCCCATAGCACTAAGCCTGGTTGCAAAACCGGGCCAACAGTTTTTGGCGACTCCGCTTTGGTTTGAACTATAGATCTCTAGTTTTGCCTTTAATCTTAGTTTTTTATGAGTTTTTAACCTTTAGATCCATAGATCTGCCATCTTAGACAGCAGATCCATTGCTGCTCTGAGTTTTGGCCCCATAAATAGCCCAAAATTTTCAATTTTTGGGTTCGTTTCTCGGTTTCCGTGCACGGCTTCCACCTCGCGGTTTTTTGCCAGACAGTCGCGCGGTCCATCGCGAATTTTCTGCATTTTTCCGCGCGGTCCATCGCGGCTTTTTGCCAGACAGTCGCGCAGTCCATCGCGACTTTTCTGCGTTTTTCCGCGCTGCACACCACGGCTTCGCGGCCAATTTCCGCGCTGCCCATCGCGACTGTGCGGCTAAAACCCACGCGGTCCATCGCGACTGTGCGGCCAAAACCCGCGCGGTCCAGCGCGACTGTTCGACAGAAACCCGCGCGGTCCATCGCGGCTTTTCTGTCAAAACCCCGCGCGGCTGAATTTTTTCATTCGGCCATCCCGATTTTGAAAAAAAAATTTACTGTACTTTCTGCCCATAGCACATTTTTTACAGTATTAAATCCTGCATATTTTACAGCTTTAAAAAAAAAAAATTTACTATTTAAAAAGTGCATATCTAGAAATCTTTTTAAAAATTTTCAAGAAAGTGAAAGAAAGACTCATTTTGCATTTTCATCTAGATTCAAATTTTTTCTTGTTTACTTCTTTAAAATCTTGCCCTTAGCAATTTTCCTGAACGAAGAAATCCATTTATTTCTTTTAAAAAGAAGTCTATTATTTGCTTTCATAAATCCAAAAAATCCATTATTTTTTGAGTTATTTTTTGAAAAGCATTTAAATTCCTTTTAGTGAAAAGTCATAAATATTTGCTTTTTATTTTCGAAAAATCCTTTATTTTTTGAAAATTTCCTGTAAAGCATTTAATTTTTTCAAGTTCAGTTTACAACACCTCACGTGCACTCACACGATCACTTAATTGAACTAAGCCTTAAAACGTACCCTAATTTGAACACACTTTTAACCCCACTTGGGGAACACTAAAAGAATTCTTGTAGCTAGGTAGTATTGGGGGGATAGGTGTTCCAATAACACCCTTCAGTTCATACATCTGAGACATAGAAGTTGTCCAATTAGGGAGCTAAAATCTCTTAGTACTTTTTGGCGCGGTCACAACCGGTTTGTGGGAAGGCCTCTCCCTTAGGAGGGTTGAAGTCGTGAGGATGGTTCCGGAAGCCTGAGTGGAATAACGAAATCCATTCAGTAACCGAAGGGCTACCATTCGCAGTTCTCGGGATATCCCTGTATTGGGATATTGCGATCAAAGGACCAAACGATAGATTTACCTTTTCTCGACGCGTCATGAACGGAGTATCCTAGTAGCCTGTCTTTAGGATTGATTACCCGGTGTCCCTCCCGGTAGGGGGATATCTAGCCGTTGTCTCAACATTCATATTGTCTGACTTGGATTTCATCACCTTGCAGAGGATATCGTCTGTTTGAGTCACAATACTTTTAGATTAGGTGTTTGCATGATTTCAACCTACCTGTGGTCTAGTTACACCTATTTTTTCTAGGAGCCGTTTGCATGTTGGTATTCTGACCAGTTGTTGCATTCCTCCACTTATTGTAGCACAGCTGCTAGAATAAGTGCCTTTTTTGAGGATTGATTTTTTGGCCTGAGAGCCTTCTTTTTTCACTCCCCTTCTTGCACCCTTGGTTGTATTAGGGTTTTGAGTCTTTTATATATATATCACCACCTGATACTTAAACAAAGTTTTTACCCAAACACATTTTCTCACCATTGAGAATTTTAGACGCTCTCGTCGTCTACAGGGCGAACTCCCAGAGTTTAGTCCACTTGGCTCTCCACGTCACGAACGCAGAGCCTTATCCCTTGATTCGACACATCGTCAATCAATTAGACAGTCATCCGATTCTGACATACCTCACTTCACCTTTGATTTGGAGGTAGAATCCGAAAACCCCACAGAGTTACCACCAACCACCATTATGTCTGGAACACCATTTGATCCACTATTTACAACTACCATACGTCAAACATCCGCAGACCCTTCTGCTGTAGTATCATCCACGGCAACAACTACCCCCCTGGGTATGCCCAATATGGGTAACACTCCACATTTAGGAATGCCTAACACAGGGCCACCACCTGTCATGGGTATACCCAACATGGGGGTCATACCCCTTTTGGTTTCCACAAACCCCATCCCAGGAATCCCTAGTACGATTCCCAACCCAAGTGCAACCCATGTTGCACTTGGGAGTGCTATCCCAGGAATCCCTGGTGCAATTCCTAACCCAAGTGTAACCCATGTTGCACTTGGAAGCGCGAACCCATACCAGCCCACACCTATGGGAGGGCACATACCTTCCATACCTAGCGTACCTTTAGGCACTACTGGACCCCTACACCATACCACAATGGCTAGGCATGTCCCCGCCCCAGTTACCACACCTGCTAGCCTACCATACATGGCGAGTCTGAACCTGCCAGACTTAGCTAGGATAACAAATGACCCCATCAGACATGATCCTGCGTGGCCCCATATGCCCACCAAAATTCCCTCTGACATCCCTAAGTTTGAGGGTAAGGCAGGGGAAGACCCCCAGAACCATGTCATGTCCTTCCATTTATGGTGTTCCTCCAACTCCATAGTGGACGACTCAATCCGCCTCCGGCTTTTACAACGCACCTTCATTGGCTCCGCAGCCAAATGGTATATCGAGCAGCCCCATGGGACGCATGCCACATTTACCTCCCTTGCCTCGACTTTCCTACAATTCTTCCAATTACCTGTCCGCTACGATGCGGGCGTCGAGATCCTACTGTCTTGCAGACAGAATACGGCCACCCACATCACGGACCACATTCATGAGTGGCGTCGCCGCCGAAGCCTCTGCAAAATCAAAGTAGACGACCGTATCTTCTTAGATTGGTTCCTAAAATCCCTCCTCCCTCTCATTGCGAAGGATGTGGCATCTGAAAGACCCCAGTCTGAAGAGGAGGCCATCCTCAAGGCCCAACAGTTTGATCTCATATACGCCCAATCAGGTTATCTATACACAATCATACCTGACGCCCCACGAGGTGACTCTTCACGTGGTGACGCACCGGGGGCATCACATGCCGTTGATGGCATCATTGGCCAAATCACCCCGCAACCTAAACCTTTCAGCATGGTGAGCACCATGCCCGCCCCAGACCTCTCTAGGGCTACATCCAGTTCCGGAGCAACAACTTCTTATGCTCCAACAAACCAGACCCATCACATTCATGGACCCTCTTGTCCACAACATTGTTATGGGAAAACGCCATCAGCGTATGTACCTCCTACATACTATGCTCAACCTACTACACAGAACCCCATTCAGTTCTCACCACAACCGTTGCAGTACCCACAGCAAACTGCACCAGCTAATCTACAACATCCAATAGCTCAGGGGTACCAACAACCCCAACAGGCAACTGGACCACCTCCAGCCCCACCTGCATACTACCCACCGCAACCTGCTCCCGCACCTGCGGCTCCTCAGAATCCCCCCAATGCTCAAGGGCATGTGTACGCACAACAACATCAGCCCCAATACCAAAATAACCAACGCAACCAGGGTGGGCAACCAAACCGCGGAAGAGGACGTAACCGTGGAAACAACCAAAACCATAACCAAACTCCACAACCTACCCATCCTCCGCAAAACAATAACGCGGCGCCTGCTCATCAGAATCCTGATCGGCCACCTAAGCAAGCCAAAAATGCTAATCTACGAACAAACCATCCTTGTTCCATTTGCGGTGTCTATGTCCACTATACCCACGCTTTCCCACATCTGGAGCGAGCTCGACAACTATGGACAGATGACGCCCATCGTCAAGGGCAGGTGGCTCCTCAGCCGCCACCCAACCCTCCACCACCTCAACAACAGCCTTTGGTGCTACAAAACCCTTTCCCAACACAAGGAGTGGTGAACACTCAGCCGTTAGCCCCCCCACAGGGCAACGTGCAACCACAGCAAATCACTTACGCCACTCCTGATCAACCCATGTTTGATTCAGGCACTCACCACTTATTGATGATGTCCACTGCCGACGTCAACATCCAAACCCGACGGAACCAGTATGGTCCCACCTCCGAGGCTACCCCCGCCGACAAGGATACTAACGCTAATCCCACCGATCAGACGTTACGGATACCACCTCTTCCACTCGATGGTGCCTCTAAAGCACCTCGTTTCCCTCTCCGTCGTATCAACAACAACCCCAATGCACGGGCTGCGTCAAATTACAACATCGTAGATGACCTAGCTCAATCTCCCGCAGCCATGTCTGCGTTAGAAGTCTTAAAAAACTGTCCTACGCAACGCAAGACTTTACTTTCCGCCATTGGGGCGATTGACCCAAATGATTCGAAATTGATGACCTTTGATTTGGACCAGTCCGAACCACGTCTGCCTTCCACCATAGCAGTCCAAGTTTCTGTTTCTATTCGGAATCTTGTCATCCATCGATGTATCATCGATGAGGGTGCTTCCACATGCGTCATGTCCACATTTGTTTGGCAGAAGTTGGGATCCCCTACTCTCCAGCAATCCACCACTGCATTGCGGGCCTATGACGGCCGGTCAGCTCAACCTCAAGGTCTACTACCCAAGGTCCCCGTCCAATTGGGTGGGAAAACTGTGCTCATTGACATAGAGGTCATTAACGCCCAGCTCGATTATAACCTTTTACTTGGCCGTAGTTACATGTACGCCATGAAAGTGGTCGCCTCCTCCGTTTTTCGTACCATGATGTTCCCCCATGAGGGACGCGTGGTCAAAATCGACCAACTCACCTACTATGATCCCAATGCCCCGGCAGCACCCGAAAATGTTCTTCCCATGATTGAACAACCCGCTTCTAGTGCAGTTACCTCCTTTGTGTCTTCTGTGGGACCTGGACTCTACTCAGACACACCAATGACCTCTACATTCCAGGCCATTCCACCACCGTCACCAGAGACCCATGTCGCAAACCTCTGTACTCTTTCACAGAATGCACAAACACCCGGTAGTCAACCACCATTGGTACCGAGTCACATCGGTGTTACACCCATCCACACCATCCCATTTCTATTTCCTCCTTCGGGGGTAGTAAGCGCCCCGGTTATGGCTACCCTTAGTCTACCCGGGTTAACATTGGGATTACCCGTGTGGTATATTACGCCTCCCGTTCCTCCACCGACACCAAATGTCATCCTGCAACCGGTGCAACCCATTGTTAATTCTACCCAACCACCTCCCGGTATCAATACTCCTTCGTCATCGACGAACCCCCCTCCATTCATCAGGCCTACTGGGGGCAGAGGCCCACAACCATACACTGCGGTACCCCCACCCATGGCGGTTAAACCCCCACCGGTGTTTCGAGCTCCCCCTAAATGCTCGTTGTGCGATGAGATAGGCCATCCAACTCATCAATGCCCACAGTTACCAGCTCTCCAAGAGCATATGAATATGTTGGACAATGACGCCGGCATCCCAGTCGTTAGACTTGAGCCACCTCCTCAGCCTCGCGACAGATCACTGCGCACCAACCATCCTTGTGCCATATGCAGTGTTTACGGCCACTACTCTCACCATTGTTCGGATCTACCTGAATACAGAGCAGCTCTCTACGAGATGAACAATTTGGACCTTGAGACGGCACCCCCTACTATCGACGAGATCTACCCTCCCCCATCATCCTCATCCGGAGAGATTAACACCATCTACATGATCTCTTCGACTACCACTACCTCATCGCTCGATTTGACCACTCAAAGCTCCCGCAATGATGAAGAGGTTCTCGAGACTCCTACTACCTTTGATTATCCCGGGGAAGACATGCACCATCATCCATACTTCCTCCTGGAAGAGACTTCATCCACCACCGCTACACAATCCGCGGTTAAGTCCAAGGATTTCCTTCCTACTAAAATCGACTGGTTAACGGATCCCATGGCCGATATTTCTCCCGTCGTCCACATTGACATCTCTGACCCACTTGGTGCCCTTCATACCATCACATTAGGAACCTCCCACAGTGAGCATGAGATCGGAGAATACCAACAACTGTTCCAAGAATTCACTGATGTCTTTACTTGGTCAGATACCGAAATGCCTGGCCTTGACCCTGCCATTTATACGATCTCCACTGGATACCCCTCTGTCCGGTCGGCCCCTTCCATTGATCCCTTTGACACACAGGTTCAACCCTTTCAAATCGACCAGGAAACCACATGTCCACAACATGGGGGCAGGCCCAAAACCTTGCCTACTCATCATCATCGTGATCCTCATCGGAGATACTGGGGGCATCCACCCCACAAAGGGAATCCCCCATCATCATATCATCACTTCAGTATGCCACCACAACCCACAGCCTCATGGTATAACACCCCGCCAGCAGTTGCTCAATGCCCTATTGATCTCTCTCTGAGACAACATCTGCACCACATTGACACCTCTGAGTTAGGGGGCATAATAGATTACCTCGACCCCGGGATAGGGGGCATGATCAATCATTTTGAACCTTCCCCATCATCTCT
Source organism: Larix kaempferi (assembly GCA_027924585.1). NCBI lineage: Eukaryota > Viridiplantae > Streptophyta > Pinopsida > Pinales > Pinaceae > Larix > Larix kaempferi. Next base: position 2,562,784 of record BSBM01000182.1, on the reverse strand, counting down.
ATCTCAACACCTCAATGAGCCCATCGTTCAAACCAACACATATGTGATCCACAATCACAAACCCCATGCACATAGCATGGGGGCAGGTCATTAACCCTGCTCACTTTTTCATATTTGTGATCTCAACCATTTTTGAGGTCACGTGTCACTTGTATATTTCAGTTGATTTGATACACCTAGTATTTTGCCCCCACGGGTTATCATTTCTACTCCCCACTGCATCCTTCGCTTGGTGGGATCACCTTTATTTGTAGCCATTTTTTAACCTAGTTCTTTCCTTTAACCATTCCGGAGTCTTTATGACCTCTGTTTTTCGCACCATTTGCACTGCCGGATTCATATTTCCGTGCCTGTGATGATGCTTGAGATCATTTCTCGCTCTCACCAGGACCAATATCAACATTGTGTCCCGACACCTTGTCGCCCCAGTTTGCGTACCACTTTGGCTGCTCTCTGTTTTTGATATATTTGATATCATCGGATTTATTTTTCCGAGCCCGTGATGATGCTTGAGATCATTTCTCGTTGTCACGTCCCGATTGTCAGGGCATTTTTTCCATGCCCCCCTCGTCGCCTCGGTTTGCGTGCCACATCGGCCGTTCTCCATTTTTCGACGTGCCTTATATCGCCGAATTCAGTTTTCCGCGCTCGTGATGATGCTCGAGATCATTTCTCGCTCTCACCTTTAGATTTTTTGGGCATTTTTTCCATGCCCCCCTCGTCGCCTCGGTTTGCGTGCCACATCGGCCGTTCTCCGTTTTCGACGTGCCTTATATCGCCGGATTCAGTTTTTCGCGCTCGTGATGATGCTCGAGATCATTTCTCGCTCTCACCTTTAGATTTTTTGGGCATTTTTTCCACGCCCCCTCGTCACCTCGGTTTGCGTGCCACATCGGCCGTTCTCCATTTTTCGACAATCCTTATGTCACCGGATCCAGCTTTCCGCACTGATGACGATGCTTGAGACCTTTTCTCGCCCTCAGCAATCCATTTTTGTTCGGTATAATTTTATCCCTTTTTCGGGCCGAGCAACCCCTTTTACGAAAAAGGCACTTAGGGAGTTTCTGTTAAGCTCTTTTCTGACTCCTAAAACAATGAAAAGATCGCCGAGCAATCTTGCTTCCTTTCATGCTCGCTAAACGTATCTGAAAGGGCGTCTACCTAGTATAAGTTTACCCCTTTTCCGGACCTTGTAGACTAATTACGAAAAAGGTATACTCTAGTCACATCGGCTAGAAGAGTTCTCCATCCGCATCATTTTATGCTTTTTCGGGCCTTGGAGACTAAACTTACGAAAAAGAAACACCAACAGAGTCCACTTACCGTTTTCAGACTCTCTAAACATGAAAGCAACCATGAGCATGAGCCGTCTTGGGCTCACAAAATCCACAGGACCGTACCATTTCAGAGCACACTTTTATCCCTTCTTGGAGCTCATTAAAACTACGAAGAAGGAATCAATGGTGCCTCTTGGCGCCACGACAGATCATATCTACTCATTTAGGCAGCTTCCCCATTTCGGTCGCCTTTGTTCAGAGTATTCTGCAGTATGTCACCTTGATAATCCCTCGACGACACCTCTCAGCTCGTCCTCCCCCCCCGAGTCAATATATACCAATCAGTCAAAACAATGATCCCCACACCTACAAGTCAGTTCCCTACGCTGCCAGGTCAACCATGTCATCATGCTCTGAACAAAGGAAGTTTGAGTCTACCCATTTTTTGACCCAGTTATTTCCCATCCCCACAAGTATGTCATCCCTACCATCAGTACTACATCACTTCAGTTCTACACCTCGTACTCCTATCAAGGAAACATCATTGCCTTGTTAGTTGCTGGTCTCCCTCTGTCGACGACAACCACATTGATTACAGAGGATAGACCTAGAGGTCCCTGTGTCTTGGACTCATTACCATTTATGATGAGTGCCTACGAATCATTTTGAGAGGAATCCTTAGTGCCTCTCCGAATGGTTGTTTCTCACATGCTCGACTTCAACACCTTGATCGCATCGTTGAGACTCGCACAGGGTATTGGTTCGTTCAGTTATTAGTCGAAGACCCCGGATACCACCTGACTCCTCCACATTTGAGAGTCTACCTATGGATACAACCAGTTACATTTTTTCTATAGATATCCGGGTTGCGTATGGCGACAATATCCCAGATGGCTCACAGTCATTGAGTCCATACAGATGTTGGACACCTTCAGTTTCAGCAGTTCAACAGTTATTCCAGTGTATCAGTTATTGAGATCAGCCATGATCATGAGTATATCCCACAATAATGTCCCCTCTGGACCATTATGATGTACCAGTATATTTCTTTACGTATTAGATCCCCCTTCTTGGGACTAATTGTTTTGTATATGTCTTGATACGAGCATGGGAATGCCCACCTCGTCCTTTATCAGAGATTATACCTCATTCATATTGAGGCCATGTAATATTTTTTGTTTTTGCAGCTTCCAAGGGCCGTGGCTCCAGCCTCCAACTGGTCTCTTCTCTCCCCTAAACCCCAGAAAAAAGGACAAAAGAACTATGATGTCTATCGGCCATACGATGAACTCCTGCCCTCACACATCAGGGGGCAATCTGTTAACACCTAAAAAATGCTCACTAGCTCATTCCCTTACTCACATGACCCATTTGTCCACTTTTCCACCATCTGAGCCTCTGAAACCAACAAAAGGTCACCAAAAGACCTTAGTACACCCCTTTTTCCATTAAAAAAGATTATTTTTCCAAGAAAATCATAAAAAACCCTCAAAAAGGGTCCAAATTCCCAAAAATATTAAAAAGGGAATTAAAATATTATTTTTATTCAAAAAAGGAAAAAGGAGGGAAAAGTACCTAAACCATGTTGGTCAATACCATTTGGTTTCCACAAAACCACAAATGGTATTTCCCACCACCAAAACCTATAAAAAGGTGGTAGGGGCTCCTCATTTCCCATCCATCCATTATCTCATCCTTATGCTGCCGAAATCTCCCTTGAGCATTTTAGCCATTGCAAACCACATTGGAGAAGAGACCATTGGAGATTGGAGTTGCTCATCCTTGGAGCTATTCAACCTCACCATTAGAGGTATTAATTCCGCAAGCACTTGCTTGCACCATTCTTTCAATACAAATTCTTTATTTTATATGTTCTTGTTCTTGATTTTAAATTATTTTTGTTATTTGCTCAATATCTTTGCTTAGATTCATGAATAGTCTTGTTTAATTAGTTTATTGTTATTTATTTCCATTGAAACTGCTGCTACTAGTTAGCAGGTGCCCATAGCACTAAGCCTAGTTGCAAAACCGGGCCAACAACATGCATACCATGTGCCTCCACAGGCATATACCAAAAACAAAATGTGCATCCACGTGCATACCATGTGCCTCCACGGGCATACAGAAAATCAAACATGCCTCCACGGGCGAACGAAAAGACAACAAGTGCATCCATGTGCATACACGACTATATACCAACATCAAATATATATATATATATACATCACCGTATAAGTCAATACATGTCAGAGGTGCCCTCAGCACCCAATATACAAAAACTACATCAGCCGTACAAAAAGGTGCTTCCCCATATGCTCATCAGCATTTGGGGGCAAGTACATATCATCTAGTCATCAAGGTCCCTGGGCTCCTCTGGCTCCTCCTCCGCTAGTCCCGCCGGATCATGCCGAGCCCGGACTCGCCTCTCCGCCGGCCCCGCTGGATCATCTCGTAAACGAATCCTGCCCTCCGCCGGCCCTGTCTGCTCCCGTCGAAGCCTATCCCTCAACTCGGCCACCATCACTGCCGCTCTCAACAACATCGAGCGCCACTCACGAGGCGCCTCAAAACATCGCTCGACGATGTCCCGATCTAGATCCCTACACCCATCCTCTGGGAACCCTGCTACAATCATACCTAGTGTCTCTCGGACACCAGCGACATCATCATCTCGAGGGCCAGCGCCTCGACCACGGGCCCCAGATCCTCGACCAGGTGGAGGCGGTACAGCTGCCGGAGGTGGGGCAACCACCAACGCCCGTCCCCTGCGCGCCACATAGTCAGCCGGTGGAACAGGACCAACATCTGCACAATGCAAATAAACCATCATATACATATCTAAACTATAATCATAACCAATAAATCTAAAAGCACATGATATAGTAGAGAACAAAACATACCATCTAAACCCCAGGCCTGTCCCTGGGCTCGTGGCATCTCAGGATCTCCTCGGTAATCCATACCAGCATATGGATAGTCCTCAATCAGTAAAGGGATCTGCTCCCACTGCTCGTAAAACTGCTGCGAGAAGAACCCGCGGATACCACCACCTCCGCGAGGCATCATCTGCCCCCACCGCACCATCCGTGGCTCACTCACCAAACCATCATGAATAGGCACCCGTGGTCGCAAAGTCGGTACCCGCTCAAATAAAAATGAGCACAGAAAGGAGGCATAGAAGAACTCTCCCCCCTCCCGGCTGGCCTTGTCTAGATCTCTCCGGACACCAGCTAAGAACATCTGAGCCCAGGCATAATAAGTCCCTCTCAACACAGAATCAACCATCATCGTTTGTCCCCCTGACAAACGATGTGGCGCCGCAGCACCCAATACTCGCAGAACACAAGCCCCGACAGCGCGCATGTCCCACTCTCGCAGTGATCTCAGACTCAGCGCGCTGTTCTGTAAAATCGCCCCATCGACACAGAAAATCTCTAGGAGATCCTCCATGTCAACACCTGCTGGGATCCTCGGCTGAAGATCCCCCACCTCCCCTAAGCGAGGAAACCCAGTAAGAAAATAAACATCTGTGAGGGTAATCTCCAACCTCTCACCCCCAACAACAAATGCACCCTCTGTAGGTACCCACCAACTCACCAACTTGTTCAGTAGGGGACCTAATGAACGCATGGGGGGAATCTGAGCAAACTTTAGCAGTCCACCCTCTGCCAAAACATGTCGGACATGCTTATCAGTCCGAATCCGGATCATCAGATCCTCGTCTATCTCCCGCTCTCACCATGAAGTCAATGGTCTCCTCAACATCCTGCCAAAAAACAGAAGAAATTTTTAGCACCAAGGCAAAATTTTCAAAAAACACCATCGCGGCTTTTCCACCAAAAGCTGCGATGATCATCGCGGCTTCCATACAAAAACCTGCGATGATCATCGCGGGTATTTTCCAAACAGTCGCGATGAACATCGCCACTGTCTCTCCATAACTCGCGATGAACATCGCGGCTTTCAACCTGATAGTCGCGATGAACATCGCCACTGTCAGCCTCAAACCCGCGATGTCGATCACGGCAAAGGAGCCGAAACCCGCGATATTCCACGTTGGAAGGCCAACATGGAATTTCGCAGCCTTCGAGGGCACGCCGCTAACCAAAAATGACATAATTGAAAAGGCTAAGGCGAATAGAGTTACCTGAAACTCGTGGAATCGAAAACCAACGGTGAAATCTCCCGGAAATCAAGAAAAAACTCTGACTGCTCTGTCAAACTCACACGTAACAATGACACGTCATATGGGCCCCACGCCCTATTTATAGAGATTCCACCATTTTTTAAACAACCATTCCGGTGTCATACGACGTCCGTTTCTCAAACCGTTGGTACCATTGGAATCAGAACAGCGAGAACTTCATGACAGTTCTTTCCTTTTCCTATTTTCACCAGGTCCATTTTTTGACCATTTTTTCACGCCCGCGTTACCTCAGTTTGCATGCCACATCGGCCGTCGTCCGTTTTTTACGAGTCTTATATCGCCAGATTCAGTTTTTCGCGCTCGTGATGATGCTTGAGATCATTTCTCGCTCTCACACCCAGATTTTTTAGGGCATTTTTCCATGCCCCCTCGTCGCCTCGATTTGCGTGCCACATCGACCGTCGTCCATTTTTGGCGAGACTTATATCACCGGATTCAGTTTTCCACACTCGTGATGATGCTTGAGATCATTTCTCGCTCTCACGCCCAGATTTTTAGGGCATTTTTCCATGCCACCCTCGTCGCCTCGGTTTGCGTGCCACATCGACCGTCGTCCGTTTTTGACATGCCTTATATTACCGGATTCAGTTTTCCGCGCTCGTGATGATGCTTGAGATCATTTCTCGCTCTCATGCCCAGATTTTTAGGGCATTTTTCCATGCTTCCCTTGTCGCCTCGGTTTGCGTGCCACATCGACCGTCGTCCGTTTTTGACATGCCTTATATCGCCGGATTCAGTTTTCCGTGCTCGTGATGATGCTTGAGATCATTTCTCGCTCTCACGCCTAGATTTTTCGGGCATTTATTCCATGCCCCCTCGTCACCTCGGTTTACGTGCCACAACGACCGTCGACCGTTTTTTACGAACCTTATATCGCCGGATCCAGTTTTCCACGCTCGTGATGATGCTTGAGATCATTTCTCGCTCTCACGCCCAGATTTTTTAGGGCATTTTTCCATGCCCCCTCGTTGCCTCGATTTGCGTGCCACATCGGCTGTCGTCCATTTTTGGCGAGACTTATATCGCTGTATTCAGTTTTCCGCGCTCGTGATGATACTTGAGATCATTTCTCGCTCTCACGCCTAGATTTTTTGGGCATTTTTTCCATGCCCCCTCATCGCCTCGGTTTATGTGCCACAACGGTCGTCGGTCGTTTTTGACGAACCTTATATCGCCGGATCTAGTTTTCCGCGCTCGTGATGATGCTTGAGATCATTTCTTGCTCTCATGCCCAGATTTTCTAGGGAATTTTTCCATGCCCCTCGTCGCCTCGGTTTGCGTGCCACATCGGCCGTCGTCCATTTTTGGCGAGACTTATATCACCGGATTCAGTTTTCTGCACTCATGATGATGCTTGAGATCATTTCTTGCTCTCACGCCCAGATTTTTAGGGCATTTTTCCATGCCCCCTCGTTGCCTCGGTTTGCGTGCCACATCGGCCGTCGTCCGTTTTTGACATGCCTTATATCGCCAGATTCAGTTTTCCGCGCTCGTGATGATGCTTGAGATCATTTCTCGCTCTCACGCCTATATTTTTCGGGCATTTTTTCCATGCCCCCTTGTCGCCTCAGTTTGTGTGCCACAACGACCGTCGACCGTTTTTTACGAACCTTATATTGCCGTATCCAGTTTTCCACGTTTGTGATGATGCTTGAGATCATTTCTCGCTCTCACGCCTAGATTTTTTAGGGCATTTTTCCATTCCCCCTCGTCGCCTCGATTTGCGTGCCACATCGACCGTCGTCCATTTTTGGCGAGACTTATATCACCGGATTCAGTTTTTCGTGCTCATGATGATGCCTGAGATCACTTCTCGCTCTCACGCCCAGATTTTTAGGGCATTTTTCCATGCCCCCTCGTCGCTTCGGTTTGCGTGCCACAACGGTCGTCGTCCGTTTTTGATGAACCTTATATCGCCGGATTCAGTTTTCCGCACTCATGATGATGCTTGAGATCATTTCTCGCTCTCACGCCCAGATTTTTTGGGCAATTTTTCCATGCCCCCTCGTCGCCTCGGTTTGCGTGCCACAACGGCCTTCGTCCGTTTTTGACGAACCTTATATCGCCAGATCCAGTTTTCCGCGCTCGTGATGATGCTCGAGATCATTTCTCGCTCTCACCTCCATATTTTTTGGGCATTTTTACCATGACCCCGCGTCACCTCGATTTGCGTGCCACATTGGTCATTGCCCCTTTTTGACAATCTTTATGTCACCGGATTCATTTTTCCGCACTCAGGATGATTCTAGAGACCTTTTCTTGCTATCATCAATCCCTTTTTGTTCGGTATAATTTTATCCCTTTTTCGGGCCGAGCAATCCCTTTTACGAAAAAGGCACTTATGGAGTTTCTGTTAAGCTCTTTTCTGACTCCTAAAATAATGAAAAGATCGCCGAGCAACCTTGCTTCCTTTCATGCTCGCTAAACGTATCTGAAAGGGCGTCTACCTGATATAAGTTTACCCCTTTTCCAGACCTTGTAGACTAATTATGAAAAAGGAATACTCTAGTCACATCGGCTAGAAGAGTTCTCCATTTGCATCATTTTATGCTTTTTCGGGCCTTGGAGACTAACTTACGAAAAAGAACACCAATGGAGTCCACTTACCACTTTCAGACTCTCTAAACATGAAAGCGACCACGAGCAATCACCATCCTGGGCTCGTAAAACCAACAGGACAGTAGTCACATCCACTGCAGAGTCTTCTTATCGTTTTCAGATTCCTTAAAAAATGAAAGCACCAATGAGCACGAACAGTCCTGGGCTCACAAAATCCACAGGACAGTACCATTTCAGAGCACACTTTTATCCATTCTTGGAGCTCATTAAAACTACGAAGAAGGACCCAATGGTGCTTCTCGGTGCCACAACAGATCATGTCTACTCATATGGCAGCTTCCCCATTTTGGTCGCCTTTGTTCAGAGTATTCTGCAGTATGTCACCCTGAGAACCCCTCGATAGCACCCATCAGCTTTATTCCCCCCCAGGGTCAATACATACCCTTCAGTCCTTAAAAGCATACCCACACCTACAAGTCAGTTCCCTACGCTGCCAGGTCAACCATGTCATCATGCTCTGAACAAAGGAAGTTTGAATCTACCCACTATATGACCCTAGTTACTTCCCATCCCCACAAGTATATCAGTCCTACCATCAGTACTACCACACTTCAGTTCTACACCTCACGCTCCTATCAAGGAAACATCATTGCCTTCTTAGTTGCTGGTCTCCCTCTGTCGACAACAACCAAATTTATTCCAGAGGATAGACCTAGAGGTCCCTATGTCTTGGACTCATCACCATTTATGATGAGTGCCTACGAATCATTTCGAGAAGAGTCCTCAGTGCCTCTCCAAATGGTTGTTTCTCACATGCTCGACTTCAACACCTTGATCGCATCGTTGAGACTCGCACAGGGTATTGGTCCTTTCAGTTATTAGTCGAAGACCCTGGATGCCTCCTAACTCTTCCACATTTGAGAGTCTACTTATGGAAACAACCAAAACATTTTTTCTATAGATATCCGGGCTGCGCATGGCGACAAGTATTCAAATGTACCCCAGTTTTATACTCCCTCGAGTATACAGTTACATATACTTCCCAAAGATGGCTCACGGTCATTGAGTCCCTACAGATGTTAGACACCTTTAGTTTCAGCAGTTCATCAGTTATTCTAGTGTATCAGTTATTGAGATCAGTCACGTCATGATCATGAGTACATCCCAAACTAATGTCCCCTCTGGACCATTATGATGTACCAGCAGATTTTTTATGTATTTTTCTCAGGTCCCCCTTCTTGGGACTAATTGTTTATATATGTCTTGATACGAGCATGGTTATGCCCGCCTCGTCCATTATCAGAGACTATTCCTCATTCATATTGAGGCCATGTAATATTGTTTATTTTTTGCAGCTTCCAAGGGCCGTGGATCCAGTCTCCAATCGGTCTCTTCTCCTTCCCAAAACCCCAGGAAAAAGACAAAAGAACTATGATGTCTATCGGCCATACGATGAGCTTCTGCCCTCACACATCAGGGGGCAATCTGTTAACACCTAAAAAGTGCTCACTAGCTCATTCCCTTATTCACATGACCCATTTGTCCACTTTTCCACCATCTGAGCCTCTAAAGCCAACAAAAGGTCACCAAAAGACCTTAATACACCCATTTTCCCACTCAAAACGATTATTTTTCCTAAAAAAAGCATAAAAAACCCTCAAAAAGGGTCCAAAATTCCCAAAAATATTAAAAAGGGAATCAAAATATTAATTTTATTCAAAAAATGAAAAAGGAGGGAAAAGTACCTAAACCATGTTGGTCAATACCAGTGGTTTCCACAAAACCATAATGGTATTCCCCACCACCAAAAACTATAAAAAGGTGGTAGAGGCTCCTCATTTCACATCCATCCATCTTTCTATCCTCATGCTGCCAAAATCTCCCTTGAGCTTTTGGCCATTGTAGCAACCTTGGAGAAAGGACCCTTTGGAGTTTGGAGCTGCTCACCCTTGGAGCTTCTCAACTATCTTCATCACTTGGAGGTATTATTATTGCAAGCACTTGCTTGCCCCCATTTTCAATACAAAATTATTGTTTCTATTTTCTTGTTCTTGTTTTTAATTCAAAAATGCACATGCTAGTTTAGTTTAGATTTAGATTTAGTTTATTGTTTTTGATTAATATTGAAACTGCTGCTACTAGTTAGCAGGTGCCCATTGCACTAAGCTTGGTTGCAAAACCAAGCCAACACTTAGCACCTTTCAGACAGTTAATGAGCTCATCTATTCGTGGCAGAGGGTACGGATTCTTCACCGATATTTTGTTGAGTGCCCTGTAGTCGATGCACATGTGCCAAGTCTCGTCTTTCTTCAGAACGAGGACGACTGGACTTCCATAAGGGGAGGAGTTGGGTCGAATATGGCCTTTTTCGATTAATTCTTGGATTTGTCTGCGAATATTTTCATTTTAGAGAATGGATCTTCTGTAGACATATGCATTAGGCAAAGAAGAACCAGGAGCAAGTTCAATAGAGTGTTTTACCTTACAATATAGAGGTACTCTGTCGGGAACTTTTAATAGGTTCTGGTACTCATCAAGAATATTGTCGATCTACTCCTTATGTCGGGAGCTGCACTGGTCAGTGACTCGACTAGTTGCTGCAGTCTTCCTAGAATGTTGCGGCTTTATCATAATCAATGCGAACTTCTGAGCATGATTAATGAGATTCTTTGTTTTTTTTGTAGATATCAAGGAAACCATTGGTGTAGGTCGTCGTTCTGGTATGTTGTATTGCTGATCTCTAATTATGACAATCACCTTCTGTGGTCATGAATGTTAACTTCTATGGAGATCCCATAGGTAAGTTTTCCCAAACAAGGCGTCGACTACGGAGAGAGGTGCCACGTCACAAATTACTTCATCTTCAAAAGGATTTATGAAGTATGCAAGCTTGTATTTTCGGGTGATCCTTAGCTCTTGTCCATCCTTCATCCAACCGATGTTGTAAGGCTGAGGGTGCGGAGTGGTCACAAGACCTAGTTTTCTTACAAGTTCTTCAGAAACAAAGTTCTTCTAGATCTCGTTGTCCACAATCAGATGCAATGGACTGTTCTGAACCCATATCTGTTTATGGAACAGGTGATCTCGTTCCTCCTCGTCGACGATGGTCGATGCTGCTGGAGTTGTCGATGTCAAAAGAGTCATTGCTTTTGGGTTAGATTCTAGCATAGTCTTGTAGAACACGTCGGATGTCGACACTTTTTCCAAAAAGGTCTTCCAAGCTTTGCATTTAGACGTATCATGCCAAGATGAGTGATGATATTCGCACGATTTTCTGGTCGGTTGCTTTCTACATTCCTTTTTATGAAAAGGCTTTTTGTCCTGATCTGGATTTAGCGGAGTCTGCAAAGGTTTCGACTTGTCAAAGCTGGCTGGCTCCTTCTTGTCGGGTGGACGTCTTGATTTCGGCTTTGTCACGAAGTGTGCTTTTCCTGTTTGCTTGGTTTCAAGTTTGTTGGCATATTGGAATGCATCCGCAAGCATATTGACAGTCAGAAACTCCATCTCCTGTTGAATGTACTGGGATAAACCCCTAATGTACTTCATAACAAGCGATTTTTCTTCTTCTTGGACAACAAGTCTAGCCATGAATCGATAGAACTCGCCGATGTAGCTTTGCACGGATTGGTGTTTCCATTACCTTAGCTGCTGCCACTTCTTATACTGATTCTCAAGGTACTTCGGCGGGTAAAACTCCTTTCGGATGTGTTCGACAAATTATCCCATGTGTCGATGGTGTCTCCGCTTTTCTCCATCTTTTTCAAAAGATTCTCACACCAGCAGGGCACAGATGTTGACATATTTAAGGATGCAATGGTGATCTTGTCGGCTTCTGAGAGTTGATTCACAGAGTAATAGGACTCCAATTGTTGAACCCAATTGTCGACGGATTCCACGTCAATCTTTCCTTCTAGATTCGATATGTCCAAATTCATTTTCACTTTGAAGGATCTGATTTTGTCAGATTTGGTTCTCATTAGAAATACTCCTGATGTCGAAGCAAATCGCATGAGAATCTCATTGAGCTGGGCGAACATCATAGTTCGTTGTTGATCTAGCGCTTTCTCTATGAGCTGCTGTGTCTCGTTGATTGCATTTCTTTTACCTATTTCTTCTGCCATCTCTGGAGGTAATGTCTGCTTTGATTATTGAGTCTGCGAGCCAGTTTGAACCGGCATAAGTCAGATAACTTCGCTGGAAGTGTCTACGCAAAACTTAAGCACGAACAAAGTTGATGCGCTCTAACGAAGCTCTAAATGAAATTTGATTCTTCTCTGATACCAATGATCCACTCGGGTCTAGGTAACCGAGGGGGACAACAGTTTGATTGAATGAGTCGGCTCTGTTCTGACAGAAGCATAAAAAGTAAAATACGCAAGTAGATTTACACTACGCAGATAAACAAAAATACACACAGAGACATATGTAGGAATGCGAACTGATCTTCTCTATTAATGGATATAAGGATTCGGATTGATAAGATGTATATTACAATAGTTTACATGGCTATATAGAGAGTGTTGAGATGCTTGGTTTCCTTCCTATTACGTCCAGTTACAAAAGAAGTTATAATGGTTCGACAGTTCAACCGTTATAGTCGACTGGAAGACAGAAAGATAGTCTGTCGAAGTTCGACAGTCGCAAGTCGCAAGATGGTGTTGCGCAAGTCATAGTTTGACGCTATATGTTGACATCGCGAAACTGTGAGGTTGTTGAACGTGTCAAAGTCATGTCGCAGTTCGATAACTTGCCAAAGTTGTGTCGAAGTCATGGAGTGTGTCGAAGTCGAAACTCGTTGTATTTGTGTCGACGACGATGACTTGTCGAAGATGTGTCGAAGTAGGCATCTGACAATAATGCCAATTGTGATGTGGATCATGGACATATTCTTGAAGTCCAAAATCCTTTCTAGAGTATTGAATGGAACTGCAGTCGAACCCACTACTGCAGTTGAGAAATCTAAGTACCTGGATAAACTTGATGAAGTAGTAGGAATGCTACTCCTCAACATTTCCAAAGACCTTCATTTTCATGTCATAGATCTGAAAACTCCTAAAGAATTTTGGGACAAACTCAAATCTCTTCTTGGACATAAAGATGACTTGAAAGGTCACAAGTTGGAAAATGATCTTATCTCACTGAGCACTTGCAGTTTCGACTCAATCACTGAGTTTCTTACCAAGTTTAAAAATTTGATTTCAAAATTAAATACATATGGAATAGAGAAAGAAGAGAAGCAGATAATCCTATCCATTCTATCAAAATTGGGCCCTGATTACTCAGTATTTGTCTCTACCTTCCAGACAGTGAAGAAATCCATCCCAAAATGGAATTTTACCACTCTTGAAGACTTCATCCAGTCTCTCACACAAGAGGAAGAGAATTTGATTCACATGGGAATGATTAAACCCAAGATGGATTCATCACTTGCATCTGCTGAAGTGAAGAGAGCGAATGGAAAAGGCAAGCAAAAATTTTCAGATAGAAATTCGAATGAGCAGAAGCAGAAGGAGTCTCCCTATCAGTCAGAAGGAGGTTCGAATTCCAAGAAAGACAAGAAATATCACAAGGGGAAATCCAAATGTACCTATTGCAATAGAGGATTTTATCTTGAGAGCAGCTGTATGAATAAGACAATAGATCTGATGGCTCAACTACTTGAAAAGAATAACCTTCCAGTACCTGCATGTGCTAAGAAGAAATAAGTTGAATCTTCAATATCCGAGGACAAGGAGAGATGCCATTCTCTCATGGCAGGTGCATCAAGAGAGTCCTCCTTCATCATAGATTCAGGAGCATCAAGACACATGTTTTCCACAAAAGATCTCTTTACTGGTTTTGAATCCACTGTTGGTCCTTCAATCATGTTGGGGAATGATTCTGAGGTCTCCTCTAAGGGGATTGGAAGGATCAATATTGATCATGGGTACTTCTCAAATGTGCTCTATGTTCCTACACTTACTACCAATCTACTTTAATTATACTAGATGACCCATACTGGAGAGCCCAAGAGGGTGATCTTCTCTCCAAATGAGGTTGAAATAAAAGACATGGTATCAGGATCTACCATTGCAAAAGGTTTTGCCAACCACAAGTCGAAACTATATGAGTTATCTCACTTTCTACCTCTCTCCAAACAGTCTTCTCTTCACACACATGAAAATGAAGAGAGTAGGCTATGGCATGAAATATTTGGGCATCTCAACTACAAATACCTGCAGGATATGCACACTCAAAATATGGTTGAATCTCTACACAATCTCAAGTTTTCCCAAGGCACTTGTAAAGGCTGCTTGAATGGAAAAGATCCAACAAAGAAGGTTGAGAAAAATAAGATTCACAGAGAAGAGCGAATGCTAGATCCAGATCCACAAGAACCCGAAGATCTAGCACCTAATGTTCCAACTCCTATTGCAAAATGGGCCACCACTACTGTTGCATCTACCAGTGATCTTGTTGGAGATCCACTACCTCCAAGAGAAACCAGATATGATCTTCTCTCTCACATAGATCCATTTCTTGTTGAGAGATGATTTCTTATGATTGGATCAAATCCAAAGACATTCTTTGAACCCTCCCAAGATCCAATATGGGTAGCAGATATAAATGAAGAGTATGAGTTTCTTCAAAGAAATGAAACTTGGGAGCTTGTTTCTCTTCCTCCTAGGAGGAATCTTGTTCAATGCAAGTGGGTTTACAGAACTAATATGGAATCTGATGGGGTCACTAGAAAATATAAGGCTCGGTTAGTTGCAAAGGGTTTCTCCCAAGTCCATGGGATTGACTATTCTGAGACATTCGCTCATATTGCTAAAATGGATTCCATCCATCTTATTCTTGCTCTTGTTGTATCCAAGCACTAGGAAGTGCATCACATGGATGTCAAGAGTGCATTCATTCATGGAGATCTAGAGGAAGATATCTATATGAAGCAACCTGGGGGGTATATTGAAGACTCTTCACTAGTGTACAAATTGAGGAAGTCCTTGTATGGACACAAGCAAGCTCCCCGAGCTTGGTATGCAAATATGGACTCTTTCCTTCTGTCACAAGATTTCAAGAGGTGCAAATATGATTCAAATGTCTATAAGAGACATGATGGTGACTCCCTACTCCTGATTGTTCTATATGTTTATGATCTATTGATTACAGGGAGAAACTCTTCATGCATCAGATCTATAAAAACAGCTTTGCGCAACTCCTTCTCTATGTTAGATCTTGGATTGTTGAAGCAATTCCTTGGTCTTGAAGTCACTCAGAGTGATTCAGGAATAAGGGTAGCACAGTCCAAATATGCTTCATATCTTCTTGACAGGTTCCATATGAGTGAATGCAAACCAACTTCATTTCCTTTTCTTTCAGGGATCAGCCTTGAGGATGGTTCTTCCACACCTCTAGTTGATAGTACACTATATTGACAGTTGATTGGGATTCTATTGTTTCTTACACACACTCGACCTGATCTCTCCTATGCAGTCAGTTTTGTCTCCAGATATATGCAGGAGCCTCATGAGATTCACTGGAAGGTAGAAAAGAGGATCTTGCATTACTTGCAAGGGAAAAATGGCTATGGTATTCATTAGGCAGTTGGGTCTCCTCTAAACCTAGTTGGGTATACTGACTCAGATTGGGTTGGAGACGGCTTAGATCGAAATTCAACATCTGGTTTTGTTTTCATGATGGATCTGGACCTATCTGTTGGTCGAGAAAAAAGCAGACTGATTTAGCTCTTTATTCAATAGAGGTCGAGTACATAGGTGTAGTTAATGCAGCCACATAGTGCATCTAGTTGCGGGGCATCTTGTCAGAGTTTGGGATTCGATTCAGTACTCCACTAGTCACCTATTGTGACAATTAGAGTGCTATTAGGATTTCTACATATCTGGTTCTAGACAAAGAACTAAACACATTGAGATACACATGCATTACATCCGAGTATTGGTGCATGATTGGACCATCACACTACTCTAACTTCCGACGGAAGAGCAGATTGCATATATATTCATTAATAACTTCTCGGTGAAGAAGTACACTTACCTTAGATCTCTTCTTGGGGTTAGTGATGTACATGATTGATTATCCTACCACAGTTTATCTTGAGGGGGGGATTTCGTCCCACTGGCTTTTCCCTCTTCCTCACCTTATTTTTAGATTTGTTGTACGAGGTGACCTTTGGTATTAGTTACCAGGGCCCTACTAGTTTTCAGTTATGTGTTTCCTCATAGTCCGGCTTGTGGGGGGGGTGTTAGAATATTCTCACCATTAGTTATATATTTTCATGCATGCATAATTCATGCATCCAGTCATCAGTATGGTAGTCTACCAGCACCTATCCCCCATTTTTTCAGCTCCAGGAGCGTGTCTCTGCTCAGTTTTATCCCTCCTAGCCACAGATGCACCCTTTTTGACATCATTGGAGTACAACGGCGCCCTCTTCCACCTATTTAGGAGTTACATCAGTCAGTTCCATTATTAGTGGATCAGTTCCTTGATTTGAGGACCTATTTCTTAGTTAACTGACTAAAGCCCTTAGATAGACGACTACAGAGACTAGTTCAGCTCTACTAACTACTAACATCTCCTCATGAGCCCACATTGGAGTCTCCTTCCCTATATTTGTGCCACATGCACCAATTAGACTCACTTAGACTCATCTTTGATTGACCTTTGACTATTGTGGTCACTACCACTAGCTTGGTGATGGTTCCAATGCAGTCAAGCCATGCTATTGAGGAGAATTCGAATCACCTAGGTAGTAATTCGAATTCATTCTATTGTACTCTCACATTTTTTCCAGCTTACACTTGAGGAATAATATTACAACATTTTTTATCATTTCTTGAGTTAATGAGTGAATATCGATTCAATTCTTCTTCTTCTTCTCTACAATTATTGAGTGATATTTGTGAGGTTGACTCTAGTTGTGTGATTTATCCCGTAAAATATTACACATAGGACTCATCTCTGACGTATGATGAAAGGGAAGACCTACCTTTTCGAGTGTCCCAATTGGAAGATATGATTAAAGGATCTGTGAAAGCAATTGACTTACTTAATTTAGAGGGGAAGTTGATGAAACATATGGATAATAATATGGAGGAAAATATGAAAGGGTTGATGGAATAGATGGAAAATATTACTAAGCTCAAACAAAATTCAAAGGATAATCCTTCTCCAAGTGATGATGTGTTCCAGGATACTCATGAGGATAAAGATAAGTTCCATGTTGAAAAACATTCTATGAATAAGAATATTCCAAGAGGAAATGATTCTTGTAATGGAAGTAATCAAGGATGGTCACCAAGGGGTGCTCGACTTCCCAAGATTGACATGAGAATGTTTGATGGCAATGATCCAATAACATGGATATTCCAGATGCAGTAATTCTTTGATCTATACTAGGTGCCAACGTTGCAAAAGCTAACTATTGCATCATTATATTTATATCTTGATCAATTTGTATGGTACCAATGGCTTTGTGAACATAAAAAAAGACTCTATTATATCTTTGTCTATATTCATAAATTAATTGATTGCACGCTATGAGGATATTAATAGAAACACCTTCTTTAGCCAGTTAAAAAATATCAAGCAAAAAGGTCCAGGTATAGAGCACATCAAATAGTTTCAGAAGCTAAGTCTTAGAGTGAATAACATTTTAGAAGATAATTTGTTGGATATCTTTATTAGAACCTTGATGGGTAACATTCAACATGAGGTGCGTGTATTTGAACCACCATCCTTAGAGAAGGATTTCATGGTGGAAATGAATGTTGAAAGTAAAAACATGACGTTGACTACTAGAAATACCACCTCCAACACATACAGAGAGAATAATGTCCACTCTTCTAACCCACCTCAAAGATTGACCCTTTAACAACTAGATGAAAGAAGAGAAAAAGGCCTATTCTTTAATTGTGACATCAAGTATAGTAAGGGACATAAGTGTGGTGATAAGAAATTATTCTACATAGATTGTGAAGAGAAAGAACCAAAAGAAAAAGAACCATCTCAAGATGAAGAAATAGAAGATACTACTTCCGAAGAGATTACTCCCACCATATCTTGTCATTCATTGGTTGGAATTAGTACTCCTCAAACTCTCAAGATCGAAGGATATATCAAAAAGAAAAAGGTAACATTGTTGATCGATTCTGGTAGTACACATAATTTCATTCATTGTAAATTATCCAAAGTTCTCAATTGTTTTGTATATCCAGCACCAGAGTTTCAAGTAATTATTGCAGATGGAGGAATTATCAATTGCTCAGTGAAACTCCATAATATAAATCTTACTATGGGGAATATGTATTGAATAGTCCAATGATTTCTATTCCAATGGGTGGTGTGGATGTTTTCTTAGGATTTCAGTGGTTACAATCATTGGGAATAGTGGCTTTTAATTTTCAGAAGCTTTTTCATGAAATTTTTATGGGAAGGAAAAAATATGAGTCAAATGGTATCACAAGGAAACCAAGCAAAGTGATAAGATCTGATGGTATGAAAAAATTGATGAAAATAGGACATTAATGTGTAATTGCACAATTATGCTCATTAGATGTTCAAACATCTAAGTCTCATATTTCCCTAGATCTCCAAAGGGTCATTAATAAGCATTCCAATGTATTTGAAGATATTCCAAAAGGTCTTCCCCTTGTTCTAGATTGTGATCATCTTATTCACTTAATTCCAGGAAGTGTTACTCCTAACATCGAAGCTTATAGATACCCCTATGTCCATAAGAGTGAAATTGAGTGTATGGTTGAAGACATGTTAGAGGATTCCATAATTAGGCCTAGCCAAAGTTCTGTTGTGGCCACACCATCCTCCCTACTTCTCTATTTTAATAAACGAAAAAGTAGGGCCCCCATAAACTAAATATTTGGCATCACAAGTCAAATGAAATCTTCTTGTTGGATTGTTTGTTGTTTCCTTCTCAATTCTTTATCAATTTTCATAATCTTTCTTGAACAAGCCACCCGAACTATCCATCTAATTGCTTTACCCTCTACCCGCAACATGCTTGATGTGACCAGGGTATTTTTTAAGGATTCTAATAGTATACTTAAGTGTAGTATTCTAGGCGATTATTTTGGATTGGAAAAAACATATATATATATAGGTAGGTGGATATTAAACTTGAAACATACCATTTACTGCCGAAACTTGTACATTTTGGCGAATATTATGATAAAAAAACATATTTTATGTAAATATAGGCGATATTAGAGACTAAACATGACCAAATAGCGAACTTATTTTTTGAAAAAAAGCCCAAAAAATATTCAATTGGCGAAATTTTGCCCCTAAAAATTTCTCTGGATGTGACTGGTCAAAAAGTTAGTTTCATAATCCTATACTATGCACATGAGCCTCCCATTTTCAATCCTTATCCATTGTTACCTAATCTTTGCTTACAATCTCACCCATCAAAATTGCATGGAAATAATCAAGCCGGGACTAGCCACTCTATGCCATGATCTGTAATTTTTCCTCTTGGATCAATTACATGTATGGAAATGATGTTTTATCAATCACTGAGACCTTGCTTGAGAAAATCAATGCACGATGTAACCTCATTCGAGTTGTGATTGGCAGTCCCCATGAACCTTAGGCTATATCCTTGTAACTCGGTCGTAGATGGATTTTCCTCAGAGTAAAATTCTTTGTTAGCTCAAATCTTCTTTATGCAATATTTATTGATCAATAGTGGACTTAGATCCCTTTCCAAGAGCAACTTGATCTTTCATTTGCAATCAAGCATGTGGTGCACAAAGTGACTGATTGACCTACTTTTAGTGTTAAAATATTTTAATCGATGAAGGTTGGTGTCATTCTTTGCTAATAGAATGAAAGGCTATAACATAGACGGTGGGAGAGATGACATAATTAATTCTAGGCAAGCTGTTTGCAAGTTTGAAGCCTTAACTTTCATTTAAAATTCCTTTTGCGCATATTTAAGCATTCTGTGAAAAATAAAATTTAGACCGTGAACCTGACCATTTTCAATGAGCTCATCGTCATGAATGAAACGCAACTCACAGAATTCAAATTCGAACCCCAGAAGTGCAAAAAATAATCCTTACCATTGCTTGGCTAACCTAGCCGTCGGTCCATAATGTCTAGAAGACTAACCCCTTAACAAAGAAACTTATCGTACCCTTGGAATTTGAGCCTCCAATCATTTTCCGCATCCTCATGATCCACTAATAAATCTCGTAGTGAAAGAATTCTTATCACCCATTACAAACCTACAAGAAGGAATAATAATAATAATAAAACAAAAACAACAAAAATACAAAATCATTTATTATATCTATATATATATAGATAGATATATATATATAATGAACTTAATACACCTTTTTAAATGACTCCACCAAATGGAACTTAAAGTAAATCAGAGTGATTGAAGAAAACTCTCAACTTATTTTATATATAAAATATATATTATATATATAAATATATACTATTTTATATGCATAATAAATTAAATTTATGAAAAATCAACCATGTAAATTCTTCCGCCAATGAAAACTTAAAAATATATATCCGTTGACGTTGGAGAGCTTGTTGATTATAAAGTGAGGAGACGTGTATAAGAGCGATCCGAATGGTTTCTGCATGCTTTATATCGTTGGTTTACCCCAATTCGGTGCTTTATTTCATGGCTTTATAATGGGACAAATCCTTATGCATGAATATAAATCGTATGGATATGTGGTTCATGGAATTATTTTATTCACATATGACTTCTTTGAGGAGCACGTGATGCTTCTATGGCATAAAGACACTCATTGTGAGATAGGGGGGCATTTCAAATAAATTAACTAAATAGATATATTGAAATACGTGTTTCCCTTCATGCTAAGCAACACATTAAGAGGTCATTGAAAACATCACAAAGTAGAAGTGAGGTTAGCGGTTCTTATGGACATTTCATAAAATACAATCTTTTAATGTATATGATATGGGATCCCTTTAATGTACGTGAAGACAACTATCCCACTAAGGGGACAAACTTTTAACAAGAGTTGCATGCATGTAGCATATTCCTTGTCTTTTAAATATAAATATAAATATAAATTTGATTTAATAATTTAGGTAATTGTTGACGGACAATCCACTCGATCGAAGGCGAGCCGGATCTCTCTAGCTCAATGCGAGTTTAGAACAAATAAAACAGACTACAAATGTGTTTCCTAGATCTACTTAAGGATCAAGTGCTAGATGTCTTACTTCTCTGATTCGCTATTCTTTCTCCCGCTATGTTGCTCCACATCCCACGGTCGTTAGATCCAAGCTGCAAAACCTGTCAAGACACAGAAAAGAGAAATGAGTAAAGAGCATCTATACAATAAGAGATCTATGTAAACAGTTAAGCAGGTAAACAACACAACATCATCATACATTAGAGACAATGTTGGTGGAAAGCATTTGTATTACTGCAAATAGAGGAGTACATGATAGAGATATAGAACTACAACCAATGACTTAACGTAGCAGCCTTTCTCCACACAAGCCAATTCCCAAGCCCTTCCAAGGAAGCATGAGAGTCTCCAAGAGGTGAGTGAAAGTATCCAAGAGAGATTTCACCAGCATGTAGATACCATAGTCTTCATCCCTTTGGTATGGGAGTGAGCCTCACATATATAGGACTAAGTGGATGAGGTTATGGATAGGATAGGATGAGAGATGGTAGGAGAGAGATAGGGGATCTTCCCAATAGGTTAGGGGTCGAGTACCAACTCTCCAATGGATCAGGGATAAGCCCCCACAAGGCAAGTTTCGAGAAGGATCTCGAAATGGCTATTTTTGCTTATTAACAGATCTCGTCGCACCTTGCTAAAGAGCAACCTGCGAAGTCGCATGTTGCTAGTGTGAAACCTGCGACGACCTCTCAAAAGGTTTTACAAACGGAGCACCAATCCTCCCAAATGATCAATCAGTCCAAGTGACTTCAGGGATGTACACACTAAATCAGGATGATGAGTAGATTTTAGGTGTAACAAAATGCCCCCCAAAGTATGAAGCTGTTAAGGATGTACAGGTGAAGTGCTTTGACAGAAAATTTTTCAAAAAGCTTGTCGGATGAAGGACGCTGCTGCAGTACAACTGACTCTGAACTAACAATCTCATATGTAGTACAACATGGCTGCCGACCAATACATTGCAGATCCATGGTAGTAATGACCGACTGAACACAATCATGGCTACTAGACACAAGTGTAGATCCATGATGAGATGGTAACACAGCCACGACCAATACAAAAGTGGATCCATGTAATATGACTCAATACAAACTCCATCGCAACCTGGGTAAAAACATGACTCCCAGGGTCTTCAAGCTGAACCCGCAATGATACGAATCTATCCATGTGATTACAAATGTCTTGACGTCGAACATGATAGAACCCACTTGATTACCGGTCATTGATGTAAACCGTTAACAAGTGCGAGGGAGATCATCATTAATGTCAATAACTCCCAAGGTATCACAGTACATATCATCAAGCGTGAATAAATGAGTTGAAGTCGAACGCAAGATGAAATCTTTCAATCAAGAGTCAATGCTGTAAACTCATGATGAAAGTGAGGTAACCTGCCATTGAGGCATGCAGGGCCAAGGTATTTGGTTGGTTTCTAGATTCAATCATTGGATGATGTATTGAAGTCGACAAGGATGAACTCGTTGAAGGAGGGAAATAATGAATCCCCCATCAATCAACAAGAAACACGACAAAAGATGTGTAGAGTGGATCGGATGGTACGATAACATGTGAGACTGACACAAAGTAACAACGGCATGATGACGTGTGTACTGACTGCAAAATGATGAGTGAATGTGTTCTTGAACATGGGCATGGCATGACTTGGAAATATTGACATGAGAATGACGCAAACTTCTAATGCAACTGATAGTGGAAGCTTTCTCTGAATGACTCATAGGAGTAACAGGACTCAGAAAGTAAGTGGGGACTCATTGACAAACAGATGACCCAAGTATTGTATGCAATGCAAACGAGTGCCATGTTCAAGAATGACTATATATTGCCACTAAGGTATGTAACACAAACACTTTCATTTTTCCCCATCATGGATGATGAGTGCCTCATGTGTTTTTTACGAGCTTGATGAGGGTAACCAGATGCTCGGTATAGCTCATCTCATAGATGAGTCCAATCCAAAATATTTTTCGAATCTAGGATAGGAGGGGTTCGTCCCATGGCGGGCCCTTCAATGTGAAAATTTAACGAGTCCATAGAAGGCAAACTCAGTCGTCATTTCATATTTAGAGCATCTGAAAAAAACTAAAGAAGACTCCAACGGTCCTTTTTCGTAAAGTTAGCCTCGTCGCCCGAAAAAGGATAAAACAACGCGGGAGAGGACTCTTCCAGTCATGATTGGCTGGAGTATTCCTTTTTCGTAATTAGTGCCTCCTAGTCCGAAAAATGGGTAAACTATCGCCAGGAAGACTGTCATGTCCCAAATTTGGCATCGGGTCAAAATGGCCTAATAACATTGGCCCTATTCATTATAAGTTTGTCAAATTGATGCTAAAGGTTAAATAATTGCCAAGGAGGAAGCTTTGGGATTTGGAATAATGGGGATAATAAATGATGTTTGAACATTAGTTTCCTAGGTTTGGGGTGGAAGCTTTGGGATTTGGAATAATGGGGATAATAAATGATGTTTGAACATTAGAATGGAATAAATATTTAATAAAGGAGATAAATAAATATATAAAAGTGAAAATCAAAGTGGAATTTGATCATGAAGACACATGGAGGAAGTGGGACCCACATATGGCTAGATTTCCCCACTACACTTGGCATCATTCTCTCACCAATTTGAATTCAAGGTGAATGGTAACATACTTGGGGGATTCCAAAAGGTATTATTCATGGCATGAATCATCCAAGGTCGAAATATAGAGGAAGAGTAACTCCCATGGAAGAGGAAGAGGCAATTTGGAGCTAGTGAGACACTTGGGCTAGATTCCCTACCTCTATGACAACAATGATGAAGATGCTACGAAACCTATGACACAAATAAGACCTGAAGGCTGACATATGACATATATGACATGTTAGGGCTAAAAATAGACTCCAATAGGGCACTCAAGGGTGTTAGGGCAGATAAGATGCTTCCACATGTGATTTAGTGGAAGTGGGAGACTAGGAATTGTTGTACAAGTGGCGTTCTTTGGAATCTCTTCCCAACTTGAGTTGGCATGAGTCTCTTCGAAGGAATTCAAACCATGGAGGACATTATAAGTTTACAAATGTCAATAACAAAGAATGAAACCAACTTTTGATCATTTGTAGAATTTGCAATTGCATTTGTGAAGAGGGAGAGCTAGTGGATGACTAGTTTCTTGCCTTAGCCAATTTCGAGGGTGAAAGATTCCCATCCAAGTTGGTAATTGGAAAGGCCATTCAGACCTTTAATTTGGAGCTTTAATGGAGTCTTTATTTGTGGGTGTAAGCTACTGGGCAGCTCATGGTTTCTTCTATTACAGCTCACTCCTTCAACCATTTCCAGTTTTGATGGCATATTCTTGATCCTTGAGGGAGGGTGTTTTTGGTGAGCTATTGTACTCTTTGGGGAATATTTTAATGCCCCATTTATTTTGTAATATGAATTAAATACTCTATTCTTCATCTCTAGAAAGTTTTAGGTCGAACTTTCAAATATAAATCTCAATTTTAGTGAAAGAATAGTGTCATTTCCCCACTACCTTGTTGTGAATCAATGTAATGCTGATGATTTCGAATGAATAGATGATTCTCTGATATATTTGTGATCAATATACTGCCATGGATGTCTTCTACAAGTTTCATGTACTGTACTTGAGCATTTGAAGCATTTTTACTTAGTTTAGTTGTATTGGGAGGTGAAATAGTACCATTTTCCCAAGGGTTGAATTGGGGATTTTTGCAATTGAATGGGAGAGGGTGAGAACAATTTTAGTAATCCATTAATGGTGCATATGATACTTTAATAACATACTTCACACATTACATACCTCTGTTCATAAATTTGAGTGGGTTTGGAGGCATTTGGGAAGCCATTTTCAGTACTTACCCCAGGGGGATTTGAACCCCAAATTACTAGTAAAATTGCATAATTGGTCCAAAATCTTAAGAGAGTTTTCAGAGGTCTTTTGGTGGCCATATGTCATCCATAAAAATCATATTCAATTTATAATATCATTCATACACCTTCCTTGAATATTTGAAGGCATTTGGAGTCAATTTGAGACCTAGAGACCAATACTAGTCAAAGGAAAATCACTAGTAAAGTTACCTACATTGATCAGAATTGAAAGAGGATTTGCAGAAGTATTTTAAAGGTCCAAAAGAATCCCTGAAACACATATTTATGTTCTAATATCATTCATATACCTTCTCAGAAGATTTGGGAACATTTGGGGCAAATTTGGTACCTAGAGATCAAAACTAGTCAAAGGTCGAACTAGGGAAAAAAAGTGGAAAATTGCAATTTTAATAAAATTCCTAACAAGGGACATTACAAAGATGACCATTCAAATACTTTAACAAGCGTGAATGCGACAAGTTCACTTGGAAATATTTTCAATTTTAGGGAGTCTAAAAAGAGCTTAACTATGGACTCTGGGGGGTGTCCTTTTCCGTGGAAGTTTAACGAGCCCGGAAAAGTGATAAATCATAACTCGGTACTTGTTCTCATGATTTGGTGAGTATGAGAACAAAACGAAGAGTAAACTCATCCTCATGCAATTAATGCGACTAATCTAAAATAATAATGACAAAACACACAAAGGGGTATTCGTACCTGTAATTACCATTGGTAAAGCGAGAAACGTCATGAAAGAACATTTTTACGACTCCTGTACACTAGAAAAAGTGTCAAATAGCCCAAATATAACGACAAATGGTCGAAACTATAGTAAATGGCCAAATAGCATCAAAATATTCGAAAAGGAAAAATTCCATTTCATTCTATAAATAGAAATATAGGCCAAAAATAGAAACATTATTCAAATTGCCAATTTGGGTGGAGAAGTACCAATTTGGAGCCAAAACTTCCATCGTCGATTCCGGGAGCTACGATCCGCCATTTCACCAGCCATTCGGACCAAGTAGGCCTAAATCTCAGCCAGCAACTTTGTAGTGGTTTAGTTTTTCCATTTTTATGCATTTTTTGAGTTTTTTTATGGTTTGGGGAGAGGCCAATGCGCCCTCGGCTCGTCGCAAGTGGCCCTTTCAGGACTCGCGACGAGCCTAGGTCATCGCAAGTCTCGAAAATGGGACCTACAACGACGTCGCGCTGTATTTGATGGTGACCTGCGACGGCAGAAACTCCAATTCCAAACATAAAATGTATCCCAAAAAATAAGTTGTTGTCAGTTGGAGAAATTCCTAACATGCTTTAAATGCTCCTTTTGGCAGGTTCCCAGCAAGCAGAGATGGTTTTAGAGTGGAGAGAAAGAGAACACGAGGTGGAAGATGAGCAAGCCACAAATGATCCACAATGTGTGGCTGCTTTGCGAAACTGTGGGTTGCTCAAGTTCTTTCAGGTACAGGGGATGAGAGCCCAGGTGCCGTTCTTGACACACATGCTTTAGAGTTGGGATGCAGCCCAACAATACTTCGTCATAGGTGAGCACATCCTCAACATTGACATTGAGGACATATACTTTCTGACTGGTTTATCCCGAAGAGGGGACGTGGTACAACTCACTGGGACACGAGCCAGTGACCGTACTGTCGAGGACATGGTGTCACAATACTGTGTTGCTACTTCTCGTCCCTCCAGTGGGAAGGTACTCATTCGAGATGTGGTGATTCGTCCACTGAGGACTGTACTGCTTACTATTACCAAGGTGGCGGGTATCCAAGCTCCACATACAGCTACTCGGACCCAGATGTTATATGCAGAGGACTATATGTCACCCATGGTCTTCAACTGGTGCGAGGGTCTCCTCGCAAACATCTGAGCTCAGCTGACCAAGTGTCGACGAGGGGATATCAAGCAGTTTGGGTATGGTTCTATCATAGTGTCGTTCCTCTTAGAACAGGTTCCTCTCCTGCGCCCGCAAGTGATAGTGGATGACAGGGATTTGAGAGATCCACATATGCTAAGGTGGGAAGAGCTAATGACCCACCATGGTGGGGGTCCCATCATCACTTTTGGTCCTGAGTTTTCCAGCTGGCTAGAGGGCCAGATGCTCATGGTGGAGGACTTTCCTTATAGTGGCACAGACTTTCGGGAGGATCCCGACTTGGTGCTACCAGAGGGTGCAGCATGGAGTGATATCGGTAAGAACAAAAACCCTTGTATTTTTAAGTTTTGTGGATTATATTATTTTTTTGATGTAGTGCTGACAAGTACATTGTGTGTGTAGATGTTGGCCCCGTACGACCGATGGGTCTCTCCCTTCTGGCGAGGAGAGACAGAGGCGGGGAAGCAAAGATTCCAGCCTGTGCACATGCCGCCATCGAGGAGATGGAGGAGGTGTATCGGAACTTGTCAGAGCTGACTGTGGAGGTTCTAGAGCCTGCTATCGATGACCTTCCAAGGCCCATGCAGAGATTTGGAGTTGGAGCATCTATGCGCTTCAATGCCTTGCTCCGCAAGGTGGCTCATACTGTGGACTGCTTCCTTACACAGCGACAGAGAGCTGTGCGAGTCAGGGGTGTGCGGATCAGGAGTGGTGCTTGAGACACTTTTATACTTGTACTTGAGAGCTTTAGAAGCCTCAGATTTTTGTACTTACTGAAAGCTTATGATGCTTCAGATTTTTTGTAGAGACTCACTGAAAGCCAGCGTGCTTCATATTTTGTCCCAGCACTACTTTTGAGCGATTTATATATATTATCGGCGATTTATACATTATGTATCTTTGAAATGATTAGTGATGTGATCTTGTTTACATGTTTGCTTCTGTACATTATATTTACATGTTATGAATGCTTTTACATATTATGATTATTATGTGTGTGCAATGTACCAATCCATGATGAAATTGGCCATCGAGTCAGCAACTGTGTTCAATTCTCGTTGAATGTGCAGGTATTGAATGGATTCAAATGACCTTTCCAAGAGACGTACTCGTCTAAAGATATGGAGTAGGGTAGGATCACGGATAGTGTAAATCCAGTTGAGATGAGAAACCACTAGTTGAGAATCCATATGGATGACAATGTGGTCCATACCCAAGGAAATGGCATCAGTCAGGGTTCCAATTACAGCCTGATATTCTACAGCATTGTTGGTCGCAAACCCTAGACAATTTCCTCTTGAGCTCATGAGCTCTCCTGTAGGGGAATAAATTACCCAGGCTGCCGAGGCAAGGTTACGGGTATGCTGGCTGGTGCCGTCCACGAATCCATAACACATCGCCATCTACACACGCAGACAGAACATGGTGTAAGGAGCGGAAAACAAGATCTAAGACACTCGAAAAATAAAATGCGTCGCACCACACAAAAACACGCCATGTACAGTATATACAAGTTGGTCTATGCATGAGAAATCAAGCATAGTATCTCTTTAGGTAAATCCCATTGTGGGGTTCACCCAAAGAGATGTCGTCATAATCTTCGAGCTTGTAGGCTCCTTTTTCCAACACATGTTTAATGATGTAAGGTCCATGCCACATGGACTCGAACTTCCCAGCTCCTAGCTTATCATGCTTCTAGTCATAAGTGAGGACCAGGTCACCCTCGTTGAAGATACGAGGTTCGACTGACTTATCGTACTGGGCCTTGATGCGTTTCTTATGTGCTTCGTTAGCAAGAGTAGCATCACGGAGGGACTCGTCAATCTTAGCTAAGTACAAGAGTCGTTCTTCCTCAGTAGTAGTGTCAGGAAGAAGTTATACAGCGAGTTGAAGAGACAGGATTTCGCACTCTATCGGTAAAACAGCCTCCAATCCATAAACCAATTGGAAAGGAGTGAAGCCTGTGGCGGTTTTAACGGTAGTTCGGTAGGCCCATAATGTTGAGAAGAGCATATTGTGCCAGTTGGACTTTTTTGTCCCTACCATCCTTTGGATCATAGTTTTCAAGACCTTGTTAATGGCCTCGACTTGTCCATTGGATTGCTGGTAGTAGGGAGTTGAGTTTTCATGACGAAAACCCAACCTGTCACTCAATTCAGCAACCATATGGTTCTAAAAGTGAGAACCATGATCAGTGACTATAGCCCAAGGAACTCCAAACCGTGCTATTATGTGGTTGAACATGAAGAGTGCGGCGGTTTTGTCATCGTTTTGGTATGTAGGCATAGCCTTGGCCCACTTCATAAAGTAATCCATAGCTACGATGATGTAACTATGCCCCCCGGCTGAGGTAGGCTTACAATGCATAAAATCTATGCCCCATTTTGCGAATGGGCCAACGGAAATAACCGGATGTAACGGGGCAGGATGTGTGCACTTCTTCGTATGGAAGTGTTGGCAAGGAGGACACTTCTTGACGGCCTCAATACAATCTTTGAAGATAGTAGGCCAGTAGTATCCTGTATGCAAAATTTTATGGGCAGTAGCCATCCCAGAGAGGTGACTGCCACACGCCCCAGCGTGACAGTCATTCAGAATGCGTTCGGCTTCCTCGTGCGTTAGACAATGTCGAAGAATAGAATCGATGACATGGCGACACAAAGTATCAGTTATGATCAAGTAATACTTTGCGTGGTGGCGTATCTTATGACGATTGTCGTGATACAGTTGAGGATCAAAGCGTTGGGTCTAAATATATAACAGGATATATCCATACCATGGGTCAGACGTACTGATGAGAAACAATGTTTCATCGGGAAATGAATCATTATGCTCTACTTCTACATCAGAACGGGGGAGGTCACAGATGAGCTCAGCAAACACCAAAGACTTCCTAGACTTAGCCTTTTCAAAAAGAAGATCAAATTCTTGCAGTATCACAATCCAGCGTGAATACTTGCCTCCAAGTACTTGACGTGTCAGTACGTGGTACATGGGATTTGAATCGACGATGATGGTGGTGGTGCGGAGCAAGATGTAATGACGGAACTTCTGGATGGCAATGACTACCGCGAAAGCTAGTTTTTTGACATGTGAGTATCTAGTTTCGGTGTCAGTGAGACCCTTACTCGTATAGTATATCACATGTTCCTGAGCATTTTGATCTTCCTGTACCAAAACCATGGCGATAGTGATAGCAGAAGCGGCAAGATACAAAATGTAATTGTGATAATAATTAGGCGGTTGAAGCATGGGGGCATGCGTGATAGCATGTTTGATACTGTCAAAATATTTTTGAGCTTGGTCATCCCAAATGAACGGGACGTCCTTCTTAAGCAGTTTCATGTAACCCTGAGTCTTCTCCGCGAAATTACAGACAAACATCGTAGATAAGTCGCCTTCCCCTGGAGACTTTGAAGTTCTGTAACATCAGTAAGAGGTGGTAGGTTGATGATGGCCTCCACCTTCAAGGGATCAATACAGATCCCATCTTTCGAGACAATGAATCCTAAGAGGTGCCCGGACTCGACGCAAAAGATACACTATGAGGATTCAGATGGATATTGTACCGTCTACATCTGAGACCGTTGTCCTTCCACCAGTTGGTTCACTTGAGGTGCAGGACTGGACTCTTGCGAGGGTTGACCAGTCTCAGTAGTGGTAACGTGGTGGGGTTGTTCCGATGATCCAAAAGATATCGAATGAGCTGGGATGTTTCCATTGTCAAGTCTGATTTGGAAATGACGATTATGGAACTCTTCAAAGTGTCACTCGAGACTTTGTCTTCGAAGCTCATCTCCTTTGACATGTAACTGTTCCAAACATTCATGGATGGGGCCAAAAATTTGGGCAGGGTCTGGCCTATAGTAAGGCCTAGTGAACTCTGGAGTAGTCCAGTTAGGTGGGGATGAGATGGAAAAATGAGCCACTGTGTGTTCTGTAGAGGATGTCCAGTAAGCTGTTGATGGACCAACAACTACTGTAGGGTTTCCCTAGGGTTGGTTTATCCATTCCAATGATCCAAGTTCTCCCGGGATGACGGGAGGAAGGTTTTGAGAAGTGGGGGTATGTGCTTCTTCATCCTGCGTAGGATGAGAGGCAGGTGAATCTGGTGGAAACAAATGTCCGCCAATATTCAAAGTGGGGTTCCCTACTTCAGTAACTACGACCGCGTTACGCTGATCCATTCTTACCCTCGAAATAACCTCCGGATTAAGGGAAAATTCGGGTGGAAAGTTCAAGATCCTACAGGACCTTCTCCAGGGAAAATGCACCAGAGTATCAGGAAGATTAGCCAAAAAAGGACAAAACAGTGTCTCTCTCTCCTAAAGGTATTCTAAAAGAAAAGCAGTCCAAGAAAACCTACTCAAACTAAGGCAACAAGCAAACTTATGTGACAGAGTGGATTCAAAAGTCTGGAACCTCACAGGATTATCAAGGCATTGCAAACCACGATATACTGCAGGGTCCAACAGCATGACGCGACAAGGGGGATTGGGACCGTACCCTTGCCTGCATACCCGACTACCTGGACAGGACGTGCGTGCTAATCTCCCTGAGTGTTGTTCTCGGTGTATTGCTTTGCCAAGACGGCCAAATGGTTAACTCGGTTGGTTTCAGGAATCCTAATGGTGTCTCCCGATATACACAAGGTGCGTGGGAGCTCAAATCCGTAGTGGTGCTGTCTAATGCATAGCCGTTGGCATGAGACCTTCGATATACGTGTCGAGTATGTGATACACCCTTCGATATACTGCTACGAACATAAAATCAGATAATAATTAAATAGTTAATAATTAGGTTAACTAAAGTTAGGTTATGAAATGAGGCGTCTCCTCAACATCAAGTAAGAAGTCATATTTTTGAAACCGACTCTCATATTGGATAATAAGTAAGAATAATATATTAGATGATAGAATAAAAGATAATATGTTACAAAGATGTCCCTGCCTTAAATATGGCTCGGGGCATTTGATGTTGAGGAGACGCCTCATTTCATAACCTAACTTTAGTTAACCTAATTATTAATTATTTAATTATTATCTTATTTTATGTTCGTAGCATTGCCACTCTCTTAGAAAGGCTTTGTCCTCAAAGCCTTATAATGTTTCTGCATCATTTTATGTGGTGTCGTAGATGACGAAACATGTCGATACGAATTGCTAAGAGTCGAACATAACTTCTGATATGTCAACGGATCAATCCATCCCAAATTGATTTGTTGTGGACTGATGGGATTCCCTACTGATGTGTCGTCAGGAGATTTGATCACATTAGTACCATTGTCTTTCGACATTTTCCACTTTTTCAAATATCGGTTTTTATGGTTGGGGTGTCGATAGGAAACTTTCACGATGTCATTTTCGTTTACGAAGGTCGCCTTTAGAGAATTGATCTAAGTTGGAAGTTGTATTTTCGTCTCTTGTGGATTTAAGTTTTTGTTCTGTATCTTTTCCAACTTGTTTTCTAACTGCCTATTATCATTTTGAAACTTCTTAATCAATTCGACTTGCGATTTTCTGTCATCTTCAGATGTCTTAAGTTGTACCTTAAGATCTTCATTATGACTTCTGTTACAACTATTTTCTTCCTGCTTGTCTAGAAGTTTCCCTTCAATGTCGTCCATAGATTGTTCTATCTTTTGGCTATTTTTCAACTTCTTAATTTTTGTGATTAGTATCTTGTTATGATTTCTTAGTCTAAAAATTTCTTCAGCATTGTTAGATAATGCTTTATTACTCTTCGCGATCTCTGACTTATGTGTCTTTTTAGAGTCGTCATTTTGTTGTTGAAGAACTTTTATCTGTTGTCGACACTGGCCGACCTCTGATTCTTGACTTTCTAATTTATGTCGTAACTGCATTAGTTCTTCATCTTTGTCGCTAACGATTTAGTTCAAGCGTATTATTTCTGCTTCGTAATTATTTATTTCCTTCTTTATATCTTGATTTCCTAACCTCTGATTGAATTTATTTTCGGCTTTTAATTCATCAATTTGCGCATACAATTTTTCTATACGCCTTTCCTGGTCAGAGATTTTTATTTCATTGTACCTTTCTTGTAATTCAATTCTTATTTCTAAACTATTATTTATGTCGCGCAATTCTTCATTGTCTTTTCGATAACGTTTTAACGTGGCTTCTAATTTTTCTCGTAAATCGACTTCCATGGTTTCTGACTTCTTCGACGGTGGGATGATCTTCTTTGATTTCTTTGATGAGTCTTTCTTAAACTTGGTCATCTTTCTTTGACTTGACTTATCCAATGATGGATAGTCTTTGCTAGATCTTCAGTTGTTGTCTTTTTTCTTTGTTTTGTCTTCTTTGTCTTTTTCTCGATTTTGTCTTCTTCAATACTTCTTATCTCTTTCTTTCTTTTTTCTTTTTTTTTAAAGTAATTATTATTTTAATAAAATAATAATATTATTTCTCTTTTTTTTTTTACTTCGACTTCTTCTGACTCTAATTTTTTTTTTTTTTTATCTCACAATAATAATTTTATTACATGTATTTAATAATAACAAGTGTAATATAATAATAATTATTAAAATTTTAATAATATTATTATTATTAATTTCTTTAGGGTTTCAAACCCTAGGATTGTCGATTGATGGAATGTAATGGAGCTGTAGAGGAGATGAAGCGGAGGAGGGAGGCGAGTGTGAGGGAGAGGGTGCTACGAGGGTGAGGGTGCTGCGTTGTGGGGATGTTGTGGAGGATGGTGGCTGCGTGATGGAGAACCGGGGAGTGGCGCAGGTAGTGGAAGGGCGCAGCGAGAAGAGGAGATGCGTAGGTGGGGGAGGAGATGCGTGAGGTTGGTGGAAAGAGGGAGTGCGTGGTGCAGGCATAGAAGAGGCACGCGGTGATGGAAAAAGGAATGATGGAGGATGGAAGAATTGGGAGGGGGTCTGCGTACAATTGTGGAGCGTGGCACGAGTGTGAGGAGAGTTAGGGTATGGGTGATGTGTGGGTGACGGAGGGTGTAGAAATGGGGGCATGCAGCACTGGTGGCTGCAGATTGCAGGTGGGAGAGTGTGTGGGTGGAAGGATCAGTACAGTGAGGAGTATGGAGGTTGATGGGTGGGTTGTGTGTGCAGGAGATGGCAGGTGCATGAGTGCAACAGAGGATGGAAGATGGGAGATGGGCGAGCGAATTGTGGGAAGGCCGCGTGGAGTGGGGTGTGAGCAGGTGACGAGCCAAAGTATGTTGAATGCAGTAGAATGGAGGATTGAGCCGAGTCCGAGCTTCACCTAAGGAGGAGCAAGTCCGCTCATTTTGAGCCGAATCCGAATCTGAGCCGAATCCGAATCTGAGCCAAATCCAGCTCTGATACCAAATGCAGTGAACGTATCCATTCACTAGGTTAATAGTCGAATCCGACTCTCA
This sequence comes from Larix kaempferi, assembly GCA_027924585.1. Lineage (NCBI taxonomy): Eukaryota > Viridiplantae > Streptophyta > Pinopsida > Pinales > Pinaceae > Larix > Larix kaempferi. Next base: position 2,528,367 of record BSBM01000182.1, on the reverse strand, counting down.
TATTGGATAATAAGTAAGAATAATATATTAGATGATAGAATAAAAGATAATATGTTACAATGATGGCCCTGCCTTAAATATGGCTCGGGGCATTTGATGTTGAGGAGACGCCTCATTTCATAACCTAACTTTAGTTAACCTAATTATTAATTATTTAATTATTATCTTATTTTATGTTCGTAGCATATACGCCAAGTATGGATTATGGTACTTGGTGGGTACGTGAAGGAGCTCGATATACCGATGTACGTGGAAGACTACAATACCCCCGGACTACAGTGCTGGCAAGTAACGACAGCTGCCACGCTTAACGACGCCGGAACATGTCTCTAACTTACACACAAGTTACTAAAAATTTTACCTAGTTCTACCATTTATTTTATCTTGGACGGTTAGGTGAATGCATGAGGTGAGTATATAATTGGAAACTGTTGGGGCCAAGGTCGCAGCTATAGTAAAAGCTGCGAATTTTGGGAAAAAGCACGAGTATGGAAGGAAAGTGCTAATTTTGGGACAAGCACTAAGTTTTGGGTAAGAAGGAGACGGTGCGCAGTACGGTGCCAGATGGATGATCTCAGCGCAGATCACGGACCGGAAATTGCGGAGCTCGCGCGCACGTCATCGAAGATTGAAGGTGGCTCAGCTACCATAATAAATAAGGTGATGGAGTAGAGGGCTTAGCTACCCTCATTTAAAGGCTTAGTACAGAAGTTATGGTTGCTCGGATCAAGGAGGAGCAACGGACCAGAGCATTGAAGGCGAAGGACGATCGCCCATACCCACAATCTGCGCCGGAATTCATGGAGCCTGCAGGAAGCGGCGACGTGACTGCAAGCGGCGCCTACAGTACACCTAGCCATGTGCGTGGTTAGGGTTTTTGGGAATCACTGTTGGGAAAGGCCCACAGTTTTGTAAAGGTGTGACCGTCATGGCTACCTATATAGATGAATCACTGTAATGGGTAGAGGGTTCTTCCTCCCTTCCTTCAGTTCCTCCCTTTTTGGAGAGTTAGAGAGTTAGATGCTAGACTGTTAGAGAGCCAGTCTAAAGGGATAGATCATGTGTTGATTATCCTTCACTGTAATTTCTACCTGGTGTGTAGAACTAGAGAGAGGAAATCGGATAGCCGAGGAGCTAATCCCTGAGTTGCCAGACAGTCTGAGTCGACGTCTGTGCCTTTGTAATCTCCATAGAGAGGAGACAAGCTTGAGAAAAGGGCTCCCAGCTGTGTGCGTGGAGTTTCCTGTAAGTTCTAAGGCTGCAGCTGTGTGCGCAGCATATTGTATAACTCTATCATTTTCTGGTTAATATAAAACTGCTGAGGACGTGGTTTTCCTCGAGGAGATGAGCTTCACTTATATCTTCTTGTTATAATGTTTGTGTGAATGATAACTATTTCGAGTTCAGTATTTGTGTATGCAAGACTTCTGTCTTATCTTTGTGACTGTTTGAGCGAGTTGGAAAGATCCCTTGATAACTATAGTATCTTAAGTACTAAAGAGGTAGTAACGCACAGTCGCTGCGGCGAGAGCAGACTGCGTTACTGCGCTAGATGCGAAGGGCGAGAAAGTGTTTCGCGCGTCGACCCAAGAAATAGTTGCCTGCTGCGTTGGAAAGGAGAAACTGCGCAGTAGACCTGCCAAGGAAGGGACCCGCGCAGCTGCGCCGAGCGGCCTGCGGGAAGGTCTGACCGCCGATTTTGCAGGAACCATTCAAGGAAAAGCTATCTCCGCGTCACCCCGGTTAAGGAAACCTGATTCCTTAACCCCCCCATAGCCACTTCGGGTGAGACCTCGAGCTGCCGCGCAGCTCGTTGCCGAGAGGGCCAGTGCGCCAAGGGGTTTTGTTGCTGCGCTTCATTAAAACCCGGGTCTGCCCAAGAAAGCAGCCAACAAATGGTTCCGTTGCCGCGCGAATGAGACTTGTTATTTTGGCGACGCGCGAGATAGAACAGTCCAACAAATGGTTCCGTTGCCGCGCGAATGAGACTTGTTATTTTGGCGACGCGCGAGATAGAACAGTCCAACAAATGGTTCCGTTGCCGCGCGGATGAGACTTGTTCTTTCAGCAACGTGTGAGATACTGTTGGAGCCAACAAATGGTTCCGTTGCCTAGTGACCAACAAATGGTTCCAAATGTGTTACTGGAACCCTACAACTAAGGAAATTGGAGACTGGTTTGATTTAAAGGCTAAAGAGTTTGCTGAACAAGAAAATAGAAGCCCTACGCTTCAAACAGAAGATTGGTTACAGAAGTATATTTATGCTGACCTTTACGAAATTTTCTTTGTTACGTTTGCATTGGAGTTACACGCTTGGATAGCCAAGTTAGCAGATTCTAGACCTACGCTGCATGTTGATCGACCCGTCACGTGGACGCCTGAGCTAGCTAGTATTGTGAAGCGGATAGACAATCCTGTGTCCCGCGCAGTAGACTTTTGGTTGAATAGTCTACTGGAAGGTTTTATTACCGAATTTGCAGTCGATACAAGAAAGAGTTTCAGTGAAGCTGAGAGGAGTTTCTTCCAAGTACACAGAGGTAAGTTCTTAAATTCTCTGAACTTATGGATTAAAATGCTTCTGTATGAAAAAGGAAAGCTATGTATTGCTTCTGATGAATAGCATAGTCAAGTAATGTCCGTAGATTCTGATAGTGATCCTGAAGTTATTGGTTGCACTCGTAGTGGAAAACGATATAAAGTAGGCCTTGACCAATATCCTTTTGAGTCTAGCCCAGACAATCGCCAAGTCCCTAGAGCAAGCCATATAGAAAGACAGGGGAGTGCTCATATCCCGTATTACCCCTTTACACCGCAAAAACCAGACGGAGCTCAGTATAATCCTACAGTAACACCTTCGAGTAGCCCACACGCTACTTCTAGTACCTCTGTACCACCTTTGTTTAACCATCCCGGAGGCACTGCTACAGTACCTCCACCTCAAACCCGCGCAAGAAGGATGGGTGATGACATGAAACTACCAACTTTTAGAGGAACAGGGATAGAGGACCCTGAGCAGCACTGGTTCTTATGTGAAGCCATTTGGACAATTAAGCAAATTAATGATGATGCTGTTAAACTGGTTCAGTTAGCAACCACACTAAGAGAAAGAGCCTTGACTTGGTTCATGAAATACTCAGCAGCACAGAATAGGACGCTTGCTGAGGTAAGAAATGCCATGATTAGAAAATTCAAGAAACCTAAGTCAGAATCACAGTGTATAACAGAGCTCAAAGACATCAAACAGTTACCTACAGAATCAGTATGGGATTTTGACCAGAAGTTCAAAGCTTTGATAGATCAAGTAAGCTTCGAGTTTGCACCACAGCAACATAAAGAATGGTTCATTGCTGCGCTGCTCCCACACATTAGACTTCCTCTTATGCAACAGAATCTCAATACTCAGGAACAAGCTCTAGAAATGGCTATGAAACTAGAAGCTTCGCCAATTGCAGGAACAAGCAACGATGTTGCGCATTTACAGAACCAATTAGCAAACTTAACCTTGCAAGTGCATGATATTAAGAAAGGCAAGGAGATTAAGGAAGAAATTTGGTGTACAAAATGTAAAGCCCAAGGTCATTCAAAGGACCATTGTCCTGTTTTCATAGACTACATTACAACTGGAGCACCTAATCCTTTACCACAGGCACAAGGGCCTTGGTGTGAAATCTGCAGAACTAGAGGTCATAGACCACAAGAATGCCACTTACTTCAGAAATATGTACAAACTCCAAAGAATCTATATTGTAATTTCTGTAAATCAGTAGGTCATGATGAGAACAATTGTAGAGCATATGATCTTATGATAGAAAGAAAGCATGATGTTTATAGGGTACAAGCAGAGACACAAGGACCCACAGCAGGTCCACCTTATGACCAATCTCGGGACGCCCGAGCAGCAAATTACAGAGGACGCGGACGCACAACAAATTTGGGTCGTGGAAGAGGACAGATCACTTGCTATAATTGCGGAGAACAAGGTCATTTTGCTAGGGATTGCCAAAATCCTACAACCCTCTGCAGATATTGTAAATCTTCTGACCATATCATCGAAGAATGCCCTCAGTTACAGGCTAAGATGCAAGCAAAGACACCACAGGTCAATCAGAATATCCAGTTGATTGGAGCCGAAAAAAGAGAACCAGACCCTACAGTTAATATAGTGACACGCAGTGGAGCTACAACTGGTGCACAAGAGATGGGAACGGGAAAGCAAGCGACGCAATGGGTGCGCCGCGCTAACATTAAACCAGCCCCACTTAACCTACAGAAGAAAAAAGAAGCATTTAAGCAAGCTCAAGAGTATTTCTCAGATCCGAGAGCTTCAAGTTCTACCGCAATTCCGCAGAACAATAGTAGATCGCAAGTGCTAAGACAAGACAACTTGGTACAAGAACAGGCCACTACAGCTGGAAGACCTGACGACGATAAGGAGCATGCCCTAGGCAGTGTTCATGCGTTTCTGCGACAATGTTTAAAATTGTTGCGCAATGAACAAGCAACTCTAGAACTCCAACACCTGTTGGATCGGTGCCAACACTCTGCTTCGACGAACACACCACAGCGTGCTGTTCACCAGATTAGGAGTCACATTAGAACAGGAAAAGAGATGAGGCTCACAGCGCAGATTGGAGCATTTGAAATGGACGAAGTCATGTTAGATTTGGGCTCAGAAGCCAATGTTCTCACTATGCAGACATGGGAACAGATGGGAAGCCCTCAGCTTACAAGATCCCCTATCCAGCTAAGACTCGCAAATCAGCAACGAGTCTCTCCATTGGGCAGATTACCCAATGTACCTATTGATATTGAAGGAGTAAGAAGCTCTGCAGATTTTGAAGTAATCAAAATTATGGATGATAGTAGACCATACCCAGCGCTGTTAGGAATAGACTGGGCACTTGATAATTTGGCTGTCATTAACCTGAAGAAAAGACAGATGACCTTTGAGGATGACCAGATCAGGGTCATCGCACCTCTTGATCCTATTCAAGGACCAAGATATATAGAACCTATTCGCGCAGAAGAGGAAGCGCGCCACATGGAAAGCCTGTATCAGATGACCACTAACCACAGTGACTATGTCAACCCCACAGCAGACGGCCATATCAGCTGGCGATGTGATAGCTCGTGCACATCAGATTCAGATGCAGGATTGGAAAATTGGCAGAATCGTCTACATGAGGTTTCTGCAAGACGTTGCGCCATGATGACTAAATCCATTCGATGGATTGGCACAGAATTAACTGACACTCCAACTTTTGATGGTCTAACCAAAGTAACTAAATTCATACAGGAATATGAACAAAAGCTTCCAGAACCACAGCGCATCCAGGCACTGGATATAGCATTGCGCGCTACACCCGCAAGATGGTGGATTGCGCACAAGGAGAATATTCATACATGGAAAGACTGTCGCAGATTGATACTGCGCAGATTTCAGGACACCACAGCCGAAGCGCTACGCAAATATGAAGGACAGAGTGACCCCAGGTCACACATTGAAGCATGTATTCAGCAATGGTCAGATATTCCGGAAGATGAATGGGTTCACCAATTCATCCACACATTAGATACAATTCCAAGGAATTGGTATACTGAAATAGAATTGCGCAAAGGCACTCTTACTTGGGCTCTTATGATAGAAAGTTTTCAACTTACATTCAGCTTTGAGTCAGAGCATCCAAGCATTGATCAGGCTCTGAAGTGTATTAAAAAGAAGGTATTTGAACCAGGTCTAGTAACAGAATATTCCCAACCAGATTGGGCTGTTCAGATGGAGCATGCCCTGGAATGTTATAACTTTACCGCCGAAGATGAGGAGGACGATCCTCGCAACCTCAATATCCCAGAATCAGAAGGGACACGCAATATTGAAGGTCCTGAGCTTGATATTCCTGCCATCGCAGAACACGTCAAGCTCAAGAAAGTTAACATTGGCACAGAAGCTGACCCAAAGTTTGCTTCTATAGGAGATTATTGGGATGATGAAACCGTTGCGCATGTTTCAGATTTATTACGTGATTACCAGGATATCTTTCCTACCAAGTTCACAGAAATGAAAGGCATCCTAGGAGACTTAGGAGTGATGCGCATACCTCTGAAACCAGACGCCAAGCCAGTAAAGCAGCGCCCATACAGGTTGAACCCGCGTTACAAAGAAAAAGTCAAAGAAGAAATTGATAAGATGCTTGCAGCAGGTATTATTGAGCCAGTAGAGGAAAGCGATTGGATTAGTCCTATGGTGGTCCAAGAAAAGAAAACGAAAGGTGAAATAAGAATTTGTGTCGACTTGCGCAAACTCAATGATGCATCAGCGCACGACCCATTTCCCACTCCTTTCACAGATGAAGTACTTGATAATGTTGGAGGACAAGAAGCAGTTATGCCCATGGAATACATTGTTCCCAGTCTCCGAATTGCGCAAATTACAGAAATGGCAGATCCTGACACTATGAATGAAAGACTTTCGCAACTGCTTTCTTTAGAAGAAGACAGACTTATGGCCGGATTTCATCAACAGGTACAGAAGGCAAGACAGAAAGCTTGGCATGACAGGCACATTCGGCATAAGCACTTTGAAGAAGGAGACTTGGTACTCCTTTATGATAGTAAATTCATCAAGTTTCCAGGCAAGTTTCGTGTGCATTGGTTAGGTCCTTTTCAGGTAATAAAAATAACAGACGGAGGCGCAGTTCAGCTTGCGAAGCTGAATGGAGAACTACTACCTACAATGATAAACGGGAGTCGGCTTAAGCTTTATTGCGACGGCCACTCCGCCCTGTCGACATAATATAGTACTCAGGAATGCAGATGCCCAGTGTAGTTGAAAGAGACATCGCATTTAGTCTACACGGAAGCTGCGACACACCCTCAGTTTCCAGCTTCCTGCGCAGTTCCTTGAAATATCCGCGCATCCTGAATAAAAATTGCTTGAACAAAGCTTAGCGGTCCGCTCTGGCGAAGTTTTGCTTTATGGACCATTGGACTATCGCTCTTGCGAAGTCCCCTTTCATAATTTGCCGCTGAAAAGAGTTTTGTTGTGGACCCCTAGAGGCACAGTTTCCTAAGTTGAAATGACCCGCCGGAAAATTTTGAATTACAGCAGTTATGTAGCCGCGTTTGAATAAATGAAGGATAAGGCCGCTATTTAATTCTACCCGTTCTGACGGATTCGGCTTAATCTCCGAAAGATTTGCATTTAACTCAGGCGCCGAAACCATTAGCTTCTCCCGGAAGGCTGTCAGAACCCGTCAATCACACTAAATGCACCGCTACGGCAAGGAGGATAGCGTGTTGTCAACTCATCTGTAGCCGCCTATAGCTACGTAACCCCACTTGGTCGCATTTACTAACCCCGCTGGCTATAAATACCTCACACTTGTATCAATTTTGGGTTACTGTCTCGAGTTGCATAAGTTGTCTTTGAAGATCTGCACTATTGTTTTCAGAGCCGAGTGTGCAGACTATTTTCCCTTGTTTTCAGAGTCTATACCCTACGCAGTTCCGCCATTTGCTGTCCAGAGTCTTGTTATTTACATTGGTTCACAACGGAGAATTTATCGACTGAAGAAGTTATTCGTCAATTTCTACGCCGAGGCTTAGATTTCGGCATGGCCACTCCGGTGACGCCGTCGGCCTACGTACACCCTGGTGCTACTGATCCCAGAACATCTCCAGGCACAAGAGCATCTCAGCAGCAGCCGGAGGAACCTGTTCCAGAACCGCTCGCGTCTATGGTGAACTACCTTCCGCCGCGTCCAGACGATGCGCCGGATGTCCAGATTCCGAAGAATGCAAAGTATCCAATTCCGCTACCGCCACTACCGGCTAGTGTGCGGGTAGAAGGCCAACTATTGGGAAACATTCCACTGGTTAAATTCTCTGATTTTAACCTTGGAGACTATAAGACATATCCTCAGTTTCAGTTGGACCGATATTTGGATATCGTCCATAATCCCACCAGAAACGTTGATGAGTTTATCCCGAAGGGATTTGCAGCAAATCTTGAGCGCCCTGGACTCTTGAATTTGTTGAAGCTACCGCACTTTGGGCGTAGCAATGAAGTGAACGCAGTCGTTAAAACACTGCTATCCTGCGTTCATGGAGGTTACCTTTGGCTCGGGAGGCCAATTGATCTAAATGTTGACTTGATACACCGTATCACCGGCCTATCTAAGGTTGGTAAGGATCCCAATATCCATTTTGCGGGAAAAGAGAAGGACCGAAAATTAGCTGCAAAGCTGGTCCAGAAATATAACTTGACAAGAGGAGGTCGGGCTTATGACCTCACGACCGTAGAAGATGAGGCACTTCGCTTCACAGGAAGTCTGCTTGCAGGCAGACTTCTCACCAAGTGCCGACCAAAAGAAGTTACTGGAGCTGTCGTAGAGCTCGCTATCGCAGCTGCGGAGGGAGAACAGTACAACTGGTCTCTCTTCCTGCTGAATTCTTTTTTGGCTGATTGCCTGAATGTGCAGGACAATGCAGGCCAATCATTCCATTTTTCATGGCTTTTAATTCTATGTGCTCTCGTCGGGTGGAAGGAGCCCCCGAATACTCAGTTCCGTCCACGCCGCGCAGGAGAGGTTGCCGGCATGCGCTACATCAACCTCTGGGATTCCCCTAATCCCGCGAAGCGCAAGATGAATCGCGATGTTTTTTGTGAGTATTACTATCTCCTCCGCGATACCATACAAGATATGCCAAGGCTGAGCGCGGAGACAGCCACATTGTATGACGGGAAGTTGGCTTTTACTGCCGACATCCATCAACTCTACCTTCGGCCTTGCGACATTCCAGGTGACTGGGCGCTAGGTCTTTACAGGATGACCACAGAAGATGTCGAAGAAACCATTAAGTCTTGGTCGGACGAATGGAGAGCAGCAGCTGACATCGCACCTGCGATGCCACCCGCCGCTGCGCAAGAAAAAGATAAGGGCAAGGAAGCCCCTGAGCAAAGAAGCGACGAAGGCTCAACAGAACCAGCCACAAAGAAGCAGAAAGTGTCGCATCCCACTGAGGCCATTCCCTCGGAGGTCGACAAATATTTGAAAGAGCAATTTCGTGAGATGCGGAACATGCATGCTCACATCCGAGGTGCTCTAGACTTACAATTTGTAGAACTAAAAGGTCTCGCAGGAAGGATTGCGCAGACCCATGCGCCAGCATCTACTTCGCAGGTGCCACAAGAAATCCCAACTGGCGAGCGAGTTGAAGAACTCACAGAAAGGCACACTGTCGTGCATATTCCGCCTACCAGCATGACACTTCCAGATCTCCTAGCTGAACTGCAGGTAAGCACAGTTGGACCTGTAGAAATTAATTTGTCTATGATTCCTATAGAAACTCTACAGCTAGTACAGGAGAAAGTTTCTCTTGAGTTGAGAGCTAGAGAGCTCTCTACTTTCCAGGCAAACCAACGACTGCAATCGCAGGAGATAGAGCTGAAGGAAAGTCATAAGAATATCTCTGCGAAGCTTGCACTCTATGAGGCGCAAGACACCGGCATCAGAAACGCAATAGAAGAGATTGCTCAGGAACTGCCGGCTTGCGAGATTCAACCAGACCTCCCTCTGGTTGCAAAAGTTCAAATTATTGGCGAAAGGGCGAAAACCCTGGAGCAAGAAATAGCTGCTATGGCAGAAGGCCATAAAACCCAGATCGCCGAGCTAGAAGCTCGCGTTGCTGCGCATCTTACAGATGATGCGCAGGTACAGTTTGAAGCATTGAGCAGAGCTTCCACACGAATGAAAGGTCGAGTACAGGAAGCCAAGAACCTGATGAACCAGGCTATGGAAGCTTGGACAGAGCTTGTGAACCTCCCTTTTAAAGTGGGACTATCAGAACAGGTGCAAGCTGCAGAACAGTCCCTCACTGTTCTGAATGAAGAAGCCAAGTCCTTAACAGGCTTGCCAAAGATGAAGAAAATGGGCGAAGTGCGCAAAATGCAGCAGCAACTGCACAAGCTCAGAACTGAAGATGAGAAGCTCACCAACAGCATTCAGCCATTCATGGATGAGTATGCTGAAATTGTTGGCCAGATTGAGACAAAAATCAAAGAAATTGCCGAGTCTCAAGAGATCATTGATACACTCACTAAAGAAGAAACAACCGCAGAAACAGTACAAACAGCCGATCAGTGTATTGAGGAATTGGACTCCGCTATTGTGAAATGGCAGAAAACATTCGCGGAGACTCAAGCAAACGCAGATGCGCAAATTCAAAGACCACGCGCTAGTGCGAGTGGCTCGAGGGCGAGCCACAAGTGAGTGTTGGGGGCCTGTTGGGGCCAAGGTCGCAGCTATAGTAAAAGCTGCGAATTTTGGGAAAAAGCACGAGTATGGAAGGAAAGTGCTAATTTTGGGACAAGCACTAAGTTTTGGGTAAGAAGGAGACGGTGCGCAGTACGGTGCCAGATGGATGATCTCAGCGCAGATCACGGACCGGAAATTGCGGAGCTCGCGCGCACGTCATCGAAGAATGAAGGTGGCTCAGCTACCATAATAAATAAGGTGATGGAGTAGAGGTCTTAGCTACCCTCATTTAAAGGCTTAGTACAGAAGTTATGGTTGCTCGGATCAAGGAGGAGCAACGGACCAGAGCATTGAAGGCGAAGGACGATCGCCCATACCCACAATCTGCGCCGGAATTCATGGAGCCTGCAGGAAGCGGCGACGTGACTGCAAGCGGCGCCTACAGTACACCTAGCCATGTGCGTGGTTAGGGTTTTTGGGAATCACTGTTGGGAAAGGCCCACAGTTTTGTAAAGGTGTGACCGTCATGGCTACCTATATAGATGAATCACTGTAATGGGTAGAGGGTTCTTCCTCCCTTCCTTCAGTTCCTCCCTTTTTGGAGAGTTAGAGAGTTAGATGCTAGACTGTTAGAGAGCCAGTCTAAAGGGATAGATCATGTGTTGATTATCCTTCACTGTAATTTCTACCTGGTGTGTAGAACTAGAGAGAGGAAATCGGATAGCCGAGGAGCTAATCCCTGAGTTGCCAGACAGTCTGAGTCGACGTCTGTGCCTTTGTAATCTCCATAGAGAGGAGACAAGCTTGAGAAAAGGGCTCCCAGCTGTGTGCGTGGAGTTTCCTGTAAGTTCTAAGGCTGCAGCTGTGTGCGCAGCATATTGTATAACTCTATCATTTTCTGGTTAATATAAAACTGCTGAGGACGTGGTTTTCCTCGAGGAGATGAGCTTCACTTATATCTTCTTGTTATAATGTTTGTGTGAATGATAACTATTTCGAGTTCAGTATTTGTGTATGCAAGACTTCTGTCTTATCTTTGTGACTGTTTGAGCGAGTTGGAAAGATCCCTTGATAACTATAGTATCTTAAGTACTAAAGAGGTAGTAACGCACAGTCGCTGCGGCGAGAGCAGACTGCGTTACTGCGCTAGATGCGAAGGGCGAGAAAGTGTTTCGCGCGTCGACCCAAGAAATAGTTGCCTGCTGCGTTGGAAAGGAGAAACTGCACAGTAGACCTGCCAAGGAAGGGACCCGCGCAGCTGCGCCGAGCGGCCTGCGGGAAGGTCCGACCGCCGATTTTGCAGGAACCATTCAAGGAAAAGCTATCTCCGCGTCACCCCGGTTAAGGAAACCTGATTCCTTAACCCCCCCATAGCCACTTCGGGTGAGACCTCGAGCTGCCGCGCAGCTCGTTGCCGAGAGGGCCAGTGCGCCAAGGGGTTTTGTTGCTGCGCTTCATTAAAACCCGGGTCTGCCCAAGAAAGCAGCCAACAGAAACATAATGCAAGCCCTAGCTACATGCACGAAATGATCTTTTCTTTCGATGAATTCTACCTATGGTAAGGAGAAATTTTTTCCCAATGATTTTGCCAAAACAAACTCAATGCAACACAATCTCAATTCATACAAATTTGACAATGAAAGTGCTCTTTTCTTTTTTCAAGGAAACTCACAAAAACGACACAGCACTACTATCCAAATCAAAGTATTTTCTCTTTTCTTTTCTTTTGCTTTTCAAATCAAAACAATGCTAAGTAATGAAATGAAAGAATTCTAAAATGGAATATGCAAGCTTTTCACTTTCTCTTTTCAATGACCTAAAGGCAACAAGAAACAAAAATGCATCTACCTTTCTTTAACATGGAACACCTTTTGCAAAAATTGAAAGTACTTGAGTTTTTCAAGAAAATGAATGATTCATAATTCAGGAAAAACACAACCAATCATATTTCCATTCAAATTTTCCAAAAACATTCCAATGCACAACAATCTTTCTTCCACAATTTTCTTGAGAAACAATGGGAAAGAAGCACTTTTGATCTTTCAATGAGCGTATCAAAGTAATGAACCTTAAAACAACTTTTGCTTTCAGATCTAAACAACTGAAAAGAAAATGCTACTTGCAGTACTCATACACTCAGAAAATCTAAGAAAAGACAAGCACTCAAACCAAGCAAAAAGACACACTTGACTCAAAATCAAACAGAAGCAAGCAAAGCTCAAAACAAAAGCAAATGAGGTCTAGAAGCTGATCTAATGTATTGATCAGATCAGGGATGGAAGGACGGGAATGCAAGAGTGAAAAGGATGAAGTGGAGGGGACAAAGATGCCCAACACTACCGGTTTCAGACTTGTCCAAAACGGAACCCAAACAGACCAAACAAAGCACAAATGGGATCTCTGGCTGAATGATGCAGCACAGAAGAGAGTTTATACACCAAACCAAGGCTCATACTGTCAAACAAGGGAATGGATGCTTGTATGCCAAGCATTGACTGATCGACACAATCTGTCTTTGCAGACAGTGCGACTTTGCAGTCTACATATATGGAAGGTGCGACATCGTTGCAGTTCACTAATGCACAGGTCGTGACGAGAAAGCTACAGTCACAAGAAGAAGCTCAGGAAAACACAGTGTCACTCTATTTTCACTACCCAGGTGCGACAGGCGAGTTCTATATTCAAAAATTAATCATATCTCTCAAGGATGAACCACAAACAGGTTTGAAACTAGGTTATACAAACTCAAAGGAAGAAGATCAGGATCTTCAATGTGAAGATCTGACAATGGAATCACTCCAAAGAAGGGAAAATGACAAAAATGATAACAAGGCTTGTGTCAAGCAATCAACTGAAAATGACTCAGATTAACGACTACTAGACAAGGATACTCCCCAGTATGGTCGCCAGATTTGTTGACGGAAAATCCACTCGGCTGGAGGCGAGCCGGATCTCCCTAGCTCAATGCGAGTCTAGAACAAATAAAACAGACTACAAATGTGTTTCCTAGATCTACTTAAGGATCAAGTGCTAGATGTCTTACCTCTCTGATTCACTATCCTTTCTCCCGCTATGTTGCTCCACGTCCCACGGTCATCAGATCCAAGTTGCAAGACCTGTCAAGACACAGAAAAGAGAAACAAGTAAAGAGCATCTACACAATAAGAGATCTATGTAAATAGTTAAGTAGGTAAACAACACAACATCATCATACATTAGAGACAATATTGGTGGAAAGCATTTGTATTACTGCAAATAGAGGAGTACATGATAGAGATATAGAACTACAACCAACGACTTAACGTAGCAGCCCTTCTCCACACAAGCCAATTTCCAAGCCCTTCCAAGGAAGCATGAGAGTCTCCAAGAGGTGAGTGAAAGTATCCAAGAGAGATTTCACCAGCATGAAGATACCATAGTCTTCCTCCCTTTGGTATGGGAGTGAGCCTCACATATATAGGACTAAGTGGATGACATTATGGATAGGATAGGATGAGAGATGGTAGGAGAGAGATAGGGGATCTTCCCAATAGGTTAGGGGTCGAGTACCAACTCTCCAAGAGATCAGGGATAAGCCCCCACATAGGCAAGTTTCGAGAAGGATCTTGAAATGGCTATTTTTTCCCATTAACAAATCTCGTCGCACCTTGCTAAAGAGCAACCTGCGACGTCGCATATTGCTAGTGTGCAACCTGCGACGACCTCTCAAAAGGTTGTGCAAACTGAGCACCAATCCTCCCAAATGATCAATCAGTCCAAGTGACTTTAGGGATGTACACACTAAATCAGGATGATGAGTAGATTTTAGGTGTAACAATAACAATACAAAATTTTAAATAAAATTTGATTTATTTTTAATTGAAAAAATAATAGAAAATATTCAAACCTAAAAAATATTAATAGCTAAAAAATAATAATAGTTAAAAATTAATTAAAAAACATTAAAATTAACAATAAAATAAGATGATCAATAATATTTTTTTTTGTTCGATTGCTCATTACTTTGGGCTGGTAACAATGAACCATTGGTTAAGAACCACAACCCAGGGGCATCTAAGTCGTGAAAGTCACTCGAGGATCGCACCTAGCTTGGGCCACACCAACCCTTATGATGGTTGGAGTTTTGGGTGTCTCCTCCCAATTAGCTCATCCCTAAGGGGAATTGAACTAGAGTCTCCATGTTGACGAGACCCACACCTTAAGCTAGTGAGAATTGGTAATCAATAATAATATTATTATTATTATCTCGGTGGGGACATCAAGTGAGGCCCTGCATAGCCACCCGGGGATTAACCCTGAGACCTTTTGCTTGCGATTACAACACTCAACCACTTGAGCTAACCCATTGGGATAAATAGTGTGTTTATATTACAAGTATCCTTGTTGAATTCATTTTCACCGGGATGCCTTGTATATATTTACATTTCAAAGAAGCAAAAATTAAGAACATTAACAAGTTTTTGAAAAGATTATGCCTTATATTACAAAAAAAATAGACAATACTATATTTAATGGCTACTCTAAAGTATCCAAAATGACCTGTATTGAAAACAATGACATTAGATGCTTCCATGTACTTGGTAGCAAAGTTATTCATCACATCCAACCTAAGGGTCTCTTTCATGTTCCTAGTATGGATTTGTCCTTCTTAATCTAAGAAAGGTGCCATAACAAATTTCACAATGAAATTGTACTCCTGCAACAATCACCATAAGCTCCCAATGTAATCTCTTGCCTCTCAATCTTTCAAACATTGAGTTGCATTCAACTTGCACAAATCCTTCCACAAAATTTTCATAAAAAAATATTTCCAGCTTAAGAGTTGTAAAAAAGTGAATGATACTTTGGACATAACCCTTTGAAAAATGAACAAAAATAATAAAAATAAGACTATCAAAAACAGTTAAGATAAATTTAAGCATACACTAGGTATCAATATCATCCAAACCAAGCACATGAGACATATGCTAACCAGATATACTCCAATCATGTGGTTGCAGATCACTCCATCGACTCCAAATTTTTCACTCAATTGGAATCAATCCAGGTAATAATGCCTCATTTGAAATGACTCCATGGTTATAATGCCTCCAGTAAGAGGATTGAGATTGTGGCTATATTGCATACCTTGAATGATCTCTAATTTCCATGCATGTAACTATTGAGATTATAGCTATATTGTATTCCTTGAATGAGTCATGCATGATCGAATGTGAAAAGGTGCATAAATTGATGGAGATGGTGGCTATATTACAAGCCTTGAATGATCTCCTACTGCCACCATATAATTATTGCCTGCATTGAATGAAGTCCAATTACCACACATGTAATTATTGGAATGTGAAAAGGTGCATATATGAATCTTGATAAAGGTTAAAAATCATTGCTTTACCTGCTTTATGATAATGTGTCACAATAAAACATTTATGAATATACATTTTAACTAGTCATTTGCTAAGTTGGATGTCTTTTGTTTTTCCGACAATCTGCCTTATAAAAATATGAACTGTGCAGTTCAACGCATTCTCTACAGCCTTTATCACAGTTCCCCTTAACTATGTGATATTTTGTTTATCCAAAAATCATTTCAATACATACAGCCCAACGGCATAGTGTAAAAGTACAAAGAACGATTATATATATCTATATATATATAACATAGTAAAAGTCCAGCAATAAATATATATATATATATATATATATGATTTTTATTAATTGGTTAACATGTTTCATCTGGCCAAATTTCCAATTTCCTGTCTTCTTCCAAAGTTTAGGTGTTATCACCGTTGCCCTCTCCTTTATGACTGAACAACGCCTTAAAAGTAGACTCTAGGTTTGTTGCAAATTCAACCAATTTCATGTCTTCTTCCAAAGTTTAGGTGTTATCACTGTTGCCCTTTCCTTTATGACTGAACAACGCCTTAAAGGTAGACTCTAGGTTTGTTGCAAATTGAATTTCTCATCATGATGTGCATTCCAAAAGAACTCATGAATCTAGTTCATAGTGGTTCCTATAAGTTTTTCAGACTGAATCAGACTGGCTGGCGTCTCCTTATGAAAAGGATAGTGTCGAACAACCTTTCATGAATTGTCTACTTCAGTGTAATTTGGAGAAGTTTCAATTAATAAATTGGAGTTGGCTAGGTAGATCTCAACTATGTTTGACAGTTGCAGGGATGTTGTAGATACTCTTGATATCAAATACAAAGTGAACCTATGTGACTATCATTTGGCTTCATGACGTATCATTCTTGATCTGCATTTTTATTGTTTAGTAGTGAAATTTATCAAATGTATTTTTCCAAAACAAAGGATAGAAGGATCAAGAGTGGGAGCTTCCCTTTGAGATTGATATTTTCTGAATGGATAGCAAACTCTGCATTTATAACAACATTAAAGTCTTTAGATCGCCTACCAAGGGTCATCATGACTTATTATATGCACCAAAACAAGCATAGAATAAGGAAATTGAACAACTCATAACAAAATGAGATTATTTCTTGATAGAAGAAAATTTTGGAGGAAAGTCTATTTTAGATTATGCTTACAAATATAAAGAAATATTATCGTGCATAATCAGAAAAATGTTGTGATACACAGTGAATAGAACTTCTCATGTATCTTCCCTACACTTTCACTTGGAAACTATTTCAATGTTTGTCAAAACTTCAAGTAGTGATTGCCCATGAAATTGAATAGACATTTTAATGATTCACAATCATCTTGTTATATTAATTATTTAAATAAAATTAATCATTTTTTAGCATCTTAAAAATCATAAAATAAGATATATATTTTATTTCCACCCCGCATAGAAGAGCATAGAACTTAAATTAGTTAACCTATCTACACAAAGATCAAAGATAATCTAAAAGACGCAAAATAATATCTACTTGATAATTATCATAATCTAAGTTTGGGATTTCAATGTTTGTGGAACTCTTGATATAGGAAAATAATGTGAATTTTTAATAATTTAAAAATTATATTGTTTTACAAATACAATTTTAGTTATAAAACAATTGTTTAAGGAAGAAGGACAATGTAAAGATTAAAAGAATACATGTGAATGTTTTATATTGTTTTGTTTGCAATCTGATCGCTCTAAACATTTACATTGGCTCTTTGTAAAAGTATATTGCCAGTTTTTTTTTCAAATTAAATATAGATCATTTACCTTTTATAATTAGGAAAATGATTTTTTTTTTCAAATTAAATCTAGATAATTGACCTTTTATAATTAGCAAAATGATTTTTTATTTTTTTTCTTGGAAGAAGAAAAACAATATATAGGTAGATAGGATATATATGAAGTATAATTTTACATTGTGTGCAATCTAATTGACCTTTTATAATTAGCAAAATGATTATTTTTTATTTTTGGAAGAATAAAAACAATATATAGGTAGATAGGATATATATGAAGTATAATTTTATATTCCACAGATATCTAGCGAAACCACATCAAATTCAACTTCATCTACAAAATTCGATGTAATTACAAACTTTAGATCGCATCGTCTTGTTACTTGTAATATTTTATCTTTGCATACCCAACCTAGTGGATAAGGTTTCTTGTGTGGTTTAGTTATTAATCCCAACTGCTTAACTAATTCTTCTTAAATAAGATTAGCTTGAGATCCACTATCTATGAGTGTGTCGATCTTAGTTTGTATAGTAATCAATAGATTCTGCCATTCCATCATTGCTTGTTGTATGTAACCCAATGGATAGAACTGCTTCTTTAATGCTGACTTGAATTCATGCCAAGAGGATATAATATTTCCTTTTGAGGCCAAATCCTTTTGAGTTCTGCTCTCCCACCATATGAGAGTGGTCCCTCCAAGCCTGAGAGAATCTAACTGATTTTTCAAGCTATCTTCATTAAACTTTTGAATCCTGCAATAGACTTCAATCTGATGGATCCAATTATCTAATGTTTCAGCATTAAGTTCTTGTGATGAACCTGCAATAATTAATTAATACAAATACATGAGATATCAAAAATAACAGAACTCATAATCACTTTTATATTGATCACAGGCCACTTCGAGGGGGCAACCTCCTTTGAGCAAGCTCAATACAATTAACTTCACGGTGCCTTCATAGACCTCAACACACACTTATATACTAAGTCTAGGCGCCAATACTATGAGTCAAAACCATGGGCCAATACAAACTATGGATCAACAAAACTATGGGTGACTTACAAAGCATATGCGCCAACAACAATAACACAAACTATGGATCAACAAATACTACGGGACGACTTACAAAGCATATGCGTCCAACAACAATATACTAACAAAGTAAAGACGTGGGTTCCTAACATCCCCTCTCCCTTAGAAAAATCTTTGTCCTCAAAGCTTTAGATGTGGAAATTGATGCAGAATCTAAAGGAGTGGGTCCCCTGTAGCATCCTCAGGTTGCATTCTGCACCACTGGCGCCTTTGGAGTTTCAGGGAGGATTGCGTGGAAGGTTGTAGACGAAGAAGAACCATATCAGCGACATCAAAAGTGCGCGCAGAACGCTGCTGATCGGCTTGTTGTTTCAGTTGAATTCTTGCCATGTGAAGATTGTCCTGCAAAATGAGAAGAAGCTGATCGTGGTTTCGAAGAATTGAGTCAATTGCCTGAACTGGGGAGCTATTGAAGGTGTATGGAAGAAGAACTAGTGGTGCCTGTCCAGAGACTGCTTCATATGGTGTCCTTTTAGATGTGGTACTATACCACTAGAGCGCTTCTAGGAAATCCATAGAAATAGTTGTCCAAATCTGTGGAGGGATGGGAAAGGGTTCGAGCAATCCTAAAAGGAGTGTCGTTTCACCCTTGTTGACCTGGAAAGTATCACAGTCAACCACCATCCGTTGAATTGTCATTTTGAGTCCCTGCCAAAAGAAGTTACATTGTTCCTGGTCATATGTTTTGAGGAACCCAGAGTGCCCTACTGATGAAGAAGCATGGAGTTCATAGAAGAGATAGCCTCATTGAACATATTGCAACCAATTTGGAACAAGCAGAGAAATAGCTGTAAGAGAAACTGGGTCGTCAAATGTGCGAGGAGGAGCATTTGCCACCATATTGTCCTTACCCTTATGGTAAGTGGTCGCATAGTCATAACCCATGAGTTGGATAACCCATTTTAGGTGTGCTAGGGAGGAGACTCGTTGTTCCAGAAAAGTTTCTAGACTCTAGAGATTAGTCTTGATGCAGAAATAATTCCCCAATAGAAATGGTTGCCACTTCTGTACTACATGCAAAATAGCCATCATGTCCTGCTGAGATGTAGATGCGGCTAAATGCTTACTGGAAAGGTCTCGTAAAGGCGGCAAGCCCACTGGTGCAACAAAGACACCTGCATATCTATCCAAGGAAGTAGTGGAGACCATTGGTGGGTGCATCTGAAGGGAATGGAGATGAGCAATGACACCATGTGAATTCTTCTTAAGGATATTTTCTAGGCGATGTGAATTGATGATGCGGAGAGACCCTGGTTGTAATCCCATAAATTTGTGTTGTGTCCCATTGACTGAAAACTGCATCCAAAGTTCAGCAAAATCCCATAAGATGGGGCCAAGTGTGCGTAACCATTGAACGCCCAAAACCACATCACATCCGCCTAAGGACAAGGTAAACATGTCAGAGCACAGGTTATAATCTTCCATAGAGATACGCACATTGTGACACTTCCCCTTGCAAGGTAAGGTGCCTCCATTGGCAACCATGACTTCAAAGTTGGAGCAAGGATGGACAAAACAATCAGCCTCTTTGGCAATCTGAGGGTCAATGAAGTTATGAGTGCTACCATAATCAATGAGTATGGTAATAGGGAGCTTCTTGAAGTATCCCCTGACCCACATTGTTTGTGGGGTGGTGACGGTGGTTACAGCATGGAGAGAGATCTCGGGTGAGTCATCCTGAGATGGGGTGTCAACAAGCGGGTGTTGAATGTCGACCTGATCATCTACTATATCTGGAGCTTCTTCACCAAGTTTCGAGGCAGGCGGAGAATCCACATCCAAGAGATAGATCTTTTGTTGAACACATCTATGTCCCCGAGTGAATTTCTCATCACAATTATAACAAAGCCCTTTTTCTCGGCGTGCCTGCATCTTTGTTTCACACAAATGCTTGATAGGAGTTGGTTGAGGAGTAGGCGTGATGGGAGGTCGTTGGGAACCCATATTTCTGAAGGGAACAAAGGTGGGTTTGGAGCGTTGTTGAGCTGCGATCTTGTCCTCTGCCAACTTAGCCAACCCTAGGACTTCCATCATTGTGTTGGGACAGAACATTTGGACCTCTAAGTGGATTTCATCCTTGAGACCATTGATAAAACAACTCCTGTAGAATTCATCAGACAATCCTTCTGTGTGATTGGCCAGTTTCTCAAATTTTGTCTGATACTCTCTCACTCTGCCAAATTGATGAAGTTTAGTGAGTGCTCCTGTGAAGTCATCAAAAGCACTAGGACCAAATCATGGCAAAAGGAGTTGGAAAAAATCTGTCCAGTTTGGCTCAGGATGAGCTTTGATGTACCAACGGTACCATTGAAGGGCTTCCTATTCCAAATGAAAGGATGCAAGTGGAACTTTATGGACATCAAAATTATTATGCAGACTGAAATATTGTTTTTCTGGGTATATACATCCAGTCGGATCAGTACCATTGAAGCGAGGAAAATCAAGCTTCAACCCACGAAAATTGCTAGAAGAAGAGAACCTGGTGGCTGCAAAAGATTCTGGCTGTCGGTTATTGTTCATGGCTGAATGCTGAAGATGGAGGCTAAGAAATTTTTCATCCAAATCTTGGAGTTTGGTTTGGATGGCTGCAAGTGCTTCCTCCATGGTGTGTGCTCCTGCGTGGGTGACAACCATAAACAGGTTTTTTTTTTTTTGGAATGGGTAGAAAAACACAAACAGAAGCTGATTTAGTAAAGGGAAATTTGGATTGGGTAAAAACTCTGATGGGTAATTGGGGTTTGACTAGATTTTGGACACTGTCGAAAGGACAGGAAAGTAGAAAAGGGCGATTTCAGAAGCAGGGTGAAAGAATGAGAAAATTTGGCAGAGAGGTACAAAGAAGCAGAATTAGAAAATGAACTCTGTTGTAAGATTTGAAGGCGATCAGGTGACAATCGAAGAAGTTATGGCAAACCCTAAAAATAGATAAATGTGAGATTTCGGGTGTTGGGAAGTGGAATGTGGGATACGGTCCTCGGGAATGAAATATGCAGAATGGGATTGCAGGGGTGTCAGAGAAGTTTCAAGGGAAACGGATTTAAAACAAGGGAGATATGGCAGAAAAACGAAATTTTATACGCCTTTTTTTTTTTTTAGAAATGGATCTGCAACAGTGCGGAAGGGATCGGCAACAGATAGATCTGAAACGACACCGAATGGATAAAAAACGACTAGATCTGGAATGGATTTCAGAATAGATTGGAATAACTTTCAGAATGGATTTGAAACGACTGGATATGAAACGGCTCGGAATGGATCTGAAACAGCACGGAAGTGATTGGCAACAGTTCAGCTGAAAATAGATATGGACCCCAAGTATGTTCGGCTTCCAAACAATTCAGGTGTTTCACTCGGCCACCAATGTTGTCTAACGGCTTGCGTATTGGGGCAGTACCCCTCACTCCACGGCTCAGGTAAAGCTGATAACTGCTTGGACACAAACTACAGCTCTTGGTTTACCTCACGGGTGGGAACTAGTCAATCAGGTAGGGGTCGTTGCCCTTTTCGCTAGTAGGTCCTCTCAATTGACCAGCTACTTTGGGGTTCCTGTGGTACTCCTCACAATGATTTTTAGGGCTTATGCCCAATTACTTCCCACAATTAAGCGAATAGGGATTATTCCCGGATCCGAACTTGCAACAGATGTGGAAAAAAAAAAAATTGGCAAAAATTCCACCCAACGAGCCCAAGAAAGTGCTATGATACCAGATGTGATGAACCTGCAATAATTAATTAATGCAAATACACGAGATATCAAAAATAATAGAACTCAGAATCACTTTTATATTGATTGCAGGCCACTTCGAGGGGGCAACCTCCTTTGAGCAAGCTCAATACAATTAACTTCATGGTGCCTTCATAGGCCTCAACACACACTTATATACTAAGTCTAGGCACCAATATTATGAGTCAAAACCATGGGCCAATACAAACTATGGATCAACAAAACTATGGGTGACTTACAAAGCATATGCGCCAACAACAATAACACAAACTATGGATCAACAAATACTACAGGACGACTTACAAAGCATATGCGTCCAACAACAATATACTAACAAAGTAAAGACATGGGTTCTTAACAGTTCTCCATTATAAACAGGTAACTCAAACTTAATATCAAGCTTTAATTGAGTCATATTGAGATCAATTTTCTTTGAGGTGAAGAATGTAAAGAACCATCAAGAAAAGATGGTGATGATGGAGGAGTTTTAGGAGGTTCCTCACCACCTCCTTCTTCTTTACCTTTTGCATGAGAAGAACCACATTGTTCGCCCTTCTTCCGATCTTGGTAAAGTTCTTCTACCATACTTTGCATCCTCATGAAAGTTTTAAGAAAATCCCCTTAAGAAAGAATTGAAGAAGTCCCATCATCTCCTTTTTTCTGAAGCCATTTTCCTTCTTCTTGATCCAATATCAGGATCAAACTCTTCAAGCTCTCCTTCACCTATCTAAAGCCTAGATCTTGTTAACATAAACAAACTCACAATGCAATTGTTAAGCTGCTCCGATACCAAACTTGATCTGAAAATTATCCAGGATCTTTATAACAAATATTTGCATGTGAATGTTTAAATGCTAAAATCCGTTAAAGAGGCTTAAATGAAAATTTTAAAGAGAATATTTGAAGCACATAAACACATAAAAGAGATATGCAAACCAGAAAATGAATACAAGAGCTAATAACAAAGTTCACCCTCCTTGGGCTACGTCTCTAGGCCACTTCTAATGGGAAGGTCGATCTTATTAAGTCTTCAAAGGTTACAAAATGAGTGTTCTGGAAACACTTCTGATTTCTAACTGTCAAACGCAGAAATAGACTGCACCACTGCATCTGTCTCGAAATTCTAAGAAAAATGAGTATAAACTCGAATACCTTTTCCTTAGATCTCCTATGGCACGCAAAACGAGACAATCTACCTGCAAATAAGACAAAACAGTACCATCTATATGGATTCCACCTTAGGATACATTCCCATTAATGTCCTGAGAGCCTCGATAATTATGCATGTACCTCTGTCTAGAAGTCTGTGCAACCCTGCTCCTGTATAACTCTGAACTTCTGACCTCATGGCTTGGAAACTCGTGGCTTTTTATAACTTCTGGCGCGTATAACTTAAAATACATTCACGTCCCTTATCACTCAGCGGTGGCGCGGTGCCTGAGTGTTGAGGCATGGCCCTAACGGGGGAGAGGTCCCGGGGTCAAACCCGCGAGCCTCTCCTCCTTGCTCGTCCTTTTGGAATGTTGGCGCATAACATATATTAACACGTTGCAATGGTTGTTATATGGTTAAAACTATGCAATATTTGTGATATGGTTTACATATTACATAGTCCACGTTGTAATATGGTTAAGGTTTTGGCGCTTTTGTTGGTTAGGATCCACGTAATACCATATGGTTATACCATATAGTTTATACAATATGGTTCCACCACTTTGGTTTATAGTTGGTTTATAATATAGTGTTATAACATATGATTTACATGGGGGACTCGGTGTTGGCATGGGGTCAAGGGATAATGCCCCCCCCATTTTACAACATTGTTATATAACCAAATGAAGCTTATGGTGGCCTAACCAAGGTTTTGGGTTCGATTCCCAAAGCTTCAACAAACCATATTTTTCAACCATTTTTCACCATTTTTAACCATTTTCAACCTTCCTTATCGAAACTTCAAATGCTGACAAATTCTTCATCTGGAGGTCATTTTGCACGAAACAAGCGTCGACGGAAAGCTGTCGAAGAGCTCTTTACCACTGTAACCTTTGAACTGATGTTTGAAGACTTTAAATTTGATCAACGATGAGATGATCCTCCTGGATCATGCAGACATGTTGACAAAGGTAGTAGCCAAAGAGAAACTGAGTTCCTGCTCAGTTTCAGTTGGCCTTCAAGAATGAAGGTGAAGATGAGAAATTTTCTAGGTCCAAGGTTTGGAGCATAGTCTAGCAGATGTAGCACCGATGGATTTTTTGTGATTAGTATCCAAGTGGGAGATTGTTGGTTGTGGAGCCTGATCTTCTAGATTCAGAGGTCATGTTTTCAGTTGTGTTTGGATCCTAGACCATGACGAGGGGGTGTGGGGGGATTCCCCCATACTACAGTCTCCATGGGGGTTCCAGGGGGGGAGGTGACTAATTTGGGATCCCCCCCCCTAGCGTGGGTTCGAGGGCAGCGCCCCTGTAGTGAAATTTTCAGAAGAAAAAAAATTCCTTGTAAATTGTTGTATTTTCATAGTCATGAATTGGTCAATAATGGGTCATTTATGGGCCCATGGTATTGGGTATACCGTGGTATTTTCCCATGGTAATCCCTCTTTAAAAGGAAGGCATTGTAATATGGATGTGTGTGGTAGTATTGTAGTATTATAAATATCTTTGTGATTGTGTGAGAGAGATTGTGAGAGATTGAAGAGGAAATTGCAGTGGATGTGATTTGGGTTGCATCCCTCCATTTTATGGACGGTATAATAAAATGATCGGCAATTTCTCCATCGATGTAGCCCATATTGGGTGAACCATGTATATTGGTGTCTCTCTTGTATTGCTTTTCTGTGTTTTATTTCTGCATCTTATTTTATGTTATTCTTTTGCGATCTTTTTTTCTAACAACTTTATTAATGCATGTCTAATATATAATTGACCACTATAACCTAAATTTACTTTAACACCCTCCCTTAATGGTAAATCTACTAACTACACCAATTTTATCCTGAAATCTTACATGTTTTTAAGGACCTAAATCCTTGGTGAAAATGTCTACAGTTTGGTCCTTTGTGGGACAGTAGTAACAACTAAACAAATCTATCTTTAACAAGTTTTTTGATGAAGGGGAAACGTATCTCAATATGATTGGTAAGCTTGTGGAAGACTAGATTTTTGGCTAGTTTGAGCACTCCCTGAATGTTGCAGAGTAGGGGTGTCAAATTTGTATGTTGCATCTTCATATTTGAAAGCATCCTACTAAGCTAAAATTCCTCACATGCTCCTTGATATTCTTATTTTGTCAATGAAAGGGATACTACCTATTTCCTTTTGTTGGTCCATGTGACTGCATCTATGCCAAGGCTGGATACATATCTAGAGTTTTATTTTCTATCATGGACACATCCTACCCAATCTAAATCTGTATACCCACACAAGCTAGAATATTTGGTTATATGGTATAGAATTCCAAAATCAAGTGTCCCTTTCGCATATCTCAACAACCTCTTCATTATAGTCCAATGCTCTACTTTTGGTGTTGTCATTAATCTGGAAATAAGTTCACAACGTAACTCAAATCATGCCTAGTGGTTGTAAGATATATCAAGCTATCCACTATATCCCTGTAGATTGCCTCATTAAATTCCTCAGATTTAGTCTTGGCTAAAATTATCATCCCTATCTCCATAGGCATAGAAGAGATCTTGCAATATGTCATTGTAAACTTTTCAAGCAAATTCCTAGCATATTTTGTTTGTGAGACAAAAATGTTGGTATCTATTTTCCAAACTTCTATTACAATATGCTTAAACCCGTAAATTCATAGAAACGATAGGAAGTACAAGGAAAAATAGATAACAATGTTCACTTGCCTCTTCAAGGGGGAAACCTCTAAGAGCACTAGCTCCAAATATAATGGAAATTCATGACTCCACATTACATATCTTACTATTCTATATATAATACTTCAATATCCCAAGTCCAAATACTTGTGGTTCTGCTATTAATGAATTCCAACCACCTAAGGGCCTTCACTCAATAAGGAAATCCCTTTTACATTAAAAAATTAACCACTAGCCCACTAATGGGATTTATGGCCTTGTGAATAGATAAAGTAGGGGGGTTAGGTTAGGACCCTAACATGTCCCCCCATTCAAAAGAAGCATCATCCTCAATGCTGAAGAAGGAGAAAATGTTGAAAAATTGTTGATGGTTCCCAAGTAGCATTTTTTGGTGAGGTATCCTTCCACTAAATCAAAACTTCACTGATAGTGAGATCACATAGTTCATGCTCCCTAGTGTCCAAAAATTCTTCTAATTGGAGCCAAATGGAGCCTTCTTCATCTAGTTTAGGTAAGGTAGTTTGAACTCGGTAATTCTAACCCACTACCTTCTTCAAACAAGAGACATGAAATACTAGGTGAATCTTGGAGTGTGATGGGAGTGCTAAATTGCTAATTTGTATCCCACCTGACCAATGCATTGAACAATCTGATATGGGACATAAAACTTTGGTGCAAGCTTCTAATGTCCTTTACCTGTGAGAGAGATTTTATTCTAAGGTTGGAGGTGAGGGAACACTTGGTCACCTTTTACAAATAAATGATGTGCTTGTTGCTTCATGCGATTTTGGGCCATTGCCAAATTTTCCTTAAGTGTGCAAAGAAATACATCATGTTATGAAGCAAATTATTGATTGTGTGTACTTTGGAATTACATGGTAGATAAGAAACCAAAGTACCTGGAATTACTTTGGTTGTTTGCCATAGACTGCTTCATATGGTGTCATTTTTGTAACCTCATGATAAGTGGTATTATACCACCATTCTACTAATGGTAACCGATGTGCCCATTGGTGCTACTTTTCGGATGTAAAACATCGCAAATAGGTTTCAAGACACTTGTTGGATGCTTTTGTCTGACCATCTGTTTGTAGATGATAAGATGTGCTCATTTGTAAATATGGGATCACGATTTGACACAATGGTTTACGGCATGCCATGAAGTTTCAAAATTTGGTCTTGAAAAATCTGGACCAAAATTTCCGAGGTAAATGGGTGTTGGAGAGCACAAAAGTGCGAATATTTGGAAATTCGATCCACTACCTCCATGATGACAGATTTGTTACCTGTTTTTGGAATTCTAACTATAAAATTAATGGAAATATTAGTCCAAATAGAAGTTGGTATTGGAAATGGTTGCAATTCTCTAAGGGTCTTCACTATCTCACCCTTGTTCCTTTTGCAAGTGTCACATTTTGCTACAAAAGTAAGGATATCCTTTTTCATGCCATCCCAAAAGAAGGAGCACCTAGCATGTGCATAATTTTTATAAAATCCTGAGTAACCCACAAGAGGAGATGAATGCAATTCAATTAATATTGTATGTTTCAAAGACGAGTTAGGTACTAGAAAAAGGTGGCCTTTATATCGCAAGGTATCTTGTTTCCAAGTGTAATCCTTGGGATGGTTGGGATCCTCTTGGAGTCTCATGATGAGCTGATATATAGTAGCATGGGTTAGCAATTATTGTCTTACTTATTCTAACCATTTAGGTGTTGGAGAGGAAAAGGAAAAGAAGAATCCATCTTCCTGATGTTTCCTTGACGATGCATCTGCCATGAGTTTTAGTAAAATTGGGAACAACTAAGACTAGCATGGTGCACATGGCTTTCTTAGAAATAAGAATGCTTGTTTTGTTGCTTATTTCCATGAAAATGCATTTTTCTTAAGTAGGTTTCTCAATGGCACTATAATTTTACCATAGTTATTCACAAAATTCCTATAGTAGCTCATAAGACCTAAAAACCCATGTAATATTTTCAAGGTTTTAGGGAGGGGCCATTCTTGCATTGCCTCAATTTTCTTGGGGTCCACTCTCACTCCATCTTATCCAACAATGTGACCCAATTATTCGACCTCTTAGAAACCAAAAGAACATTTGGTGTGTTTAATTTATAATGGATGGTCCTGAAGAAGTTGCAAGACTTTATCCACATGGTTTACATGGGCATCCCAAGATTTACTGTAAATCAAGATGTCATCAAAGAAAACCAACATAAAATCACGGAGATATGGCCTCAAAATTTTATTCATGAGGATTTAAAAGGTAGAAGGGGAATTACAAATTCCAAAGGACATTACTAAAAACTCATAATGTCCTTCACGTGTCCGAAAGTTGTCTACGGAATATCATCCTCTTTCATATTGATTTGGTAGTATCTAGAATGAAGGTCAAGTTTGGTGAAAAATTAGCACCATGGAGTTCATCTAGAAGATCATAAATGAATGGGATGGGAAATTTATCCTTTATGTTTAACTTGTTGAGCGATCAAAAATCAAGACACATGCACCATGTTCCTTCGTTTTTAAAACCATGACCATTGGGGATGAATATTGGTTGGTGTTGGGACCAGTGTCTCTTGCCTCCAATAGTTCCTGAATTATTTTTTTAATTTCATTATTTTATGCAAATGGGTTCCTATATGGTCATGCATTTGGTGGTTGAATTCCTAAAATAAAGAGAATACCGTGATCATGCTCGCCTCTAGATGGGGCCCGTAAACCTTTCGATGTCTCAAATACCTATTGATGTTTGTCCAAAACCATTTGTAAGTCAGGATGGATTTTTGGTGAAGTGTTATATAGAACCTAGATGGCATGGAATTGAGCAATAATTCTAGAGTGGCCTTTCTTCAATAATTTGTCCGTCTGATGAGAACTTATGATTACAGGAGATCCTACCTAGAGAACTTTAAGGGGGTGAGTATGAGAGTCTTGGGTAAAACTCAAGTATAATTCCTTGAATTCCATGGCCATTGGACCCAATGTGTGTAGCCATTATGCCCCTAAAACTATATCACAACCACTCATATCTATGGACAACATATGAGTTTTGATATTATAGTTACCCAATTGGAGTTTCACATTTTCACAACACCCCCCACATTTCATCATCCTGCCATCAGCTATCATAATTTGAAAGTTGGGAACTGGGTGGACATAACAGTGGAGTTCTTCATCCACTCTCCTACGAATAAAATTGTGGGTTCTTCCACTATCAACCAAAACTACCATTTTGCGGTGCTTGATGTAACCCAGGAGTTTCATTGTTTGTGGGGATGAAATACCAAATAAAGCATGGAGAGAGATGAGTGGTTTTTCTTGATTGAATTTGGGCTCCAATTCTTCTTGCATAGAAGGTGTTTCATCAACATCCTCAAACTTAGAAGTATCTTCCAAAATGATGTATTCAAAATGGGGAGCAACGATCACATCAATTTGAAATAACTTCTTTTTTTACATTTATGACTTGGAGAATACTTTTCATCACAATTATAGCAAAGTCTCCATTTTTTTTCATTCTACCTTTTCTACTAAAGATAACTTCTATACTTTCAAGGGAGAATAACAAATGGTGCTTAAGGAATTGAACTTCATAGGTCATGGGTGGGAAATGAATTTTGGTTTGTTGGTATGTGTATTGATCATCATCTTTTCTTCCAGAGTCCTCTGAGATGCCTCTAACAACGTAGTAGGCCACTGCATTATGACTAGTGATTGAATTTCCTAATTGAGGATACTAATGAAACATTCTTTATAGAAAGAATCTATTAAGTTCTATGTGTGGATGGTTAATTTCTTAAAGGAAGAGATCAAGTCTATGATTGAGCATGTTTGACGTAACTTAGTAAGCCATCCCAAATAGTGAGTATCTAGCTCATAACATTCATGGAGAGATTTAACAAATAAAATCCAAGGAATGAGGTGCCCATAGGATTTTTTGTGCCACTCCCATAATTTCCATCATTCTAGATCCAAATACAAAATCCCCACCCTAAATTTCATCATGTCATCAGTAATTCCATGAAGTGTGAAGTAGTGTTCCATCTGTGTAACCCATCCCAAAGGGTTAGAACCATCAAAATTGTTCAATCGTACCTTAGGAAAGCGATTTCAGGTGTTATTATCCATGGAGTGTGGGTTAGGGTTGTGAGGCCTCAAAGAGTGTTGATGGTGGCTAAATAGTCCCAAGTGAGATGTTCCTTCTTGGTATGGCTCACAATGGTTTGTATCACAAAGGACCACTTTGGACATGCGATGAGATGTCAACTGATTCAGGGATTTAGTTAGCTTTTCCAACTTCTCATCCAACTTCTGATATAGGTTTCTTACTTCATTCTGAAGTTCCTTCATCTTTCCTTGATTGTCCAGGATGTTTTCCTGAAGACTAGTGTATTTTTATTCAAGGCCATCAAACCTTTGGGTATTAGAGTGTGTGTTCATGTTTCTTGGGGTCTTGAAAGGTGGTATATAGGAAGTATTACCTTATACAATGGGATTGTTATGTGACATTAAGGTTTACACACTGAACTACAAATCTTTTTCAAAGTAATGTTTGAGGCCAAAAATTTGAAATAAGCACAACTCCTCATAAAACTCTGATTAGGAGATGATATGGAGACTTTTGTCATTTTTAAATTCCGGTGTCTTTGAGTATAATTTATTTTTACTCTATAGTATATTGATATGTCTACTCTATAATTCCACAAGTTTCACTAAATTATGATGTGCCAAGCAAAAACTAGGGTAGTTTTTGTCGATTTTGGCTTTCTTATAAGGGAGAACGTGTATGGACAGCCACGTGTCCAATTTTTCGTTCAAAAGTATGAGATTGATACCATACATACTATATTCTTTCTTACTTTCAATGAAACTAGTGGCACTCAATTTGGAGTTTTTGAAGCTTCAGATATAACCGTTTTACCCATAACAACGCTTTAGGGTAAATTTCAAATTTCCTGACTTACACCATGTGTATCTACGAATTGGTAGTGACACGGAATTTGAAACTTGGACACACATTTCTCATCAATGTCCTTTCTATTCCTTGTGAATTATGGGCCCTAAAACATCACAGAAAAAAATGGGAGCGAAAATTCCAAAATGACTCATTTGAAAGGGTCAAACACCATGCGAAATTCCCTTCACTTTGACAGAGTATAAAACCAAAAGTATAGATACCCGGGAGTTTAAAATCAGAAAAACATTCCCTTCATATGTATTTGATGTACCTTGAGATTTCTAGATCTTGAAATGAAACATAAAACAATTTGGAGAGAAAATGCCAAGGTAACTCATTTAAGAGAGCCAAACCCTAGAAAATTCTCCCCCTTTTCCCAAGAAAGAGCTTTAATACCACTTGTAATATGATTAAACCCATAAATTCATAAGGAAAAATAGATGAAATAGATAAAAATCTTCACTTTCCTCTTCAAGGGGGCAACCTCCAAGAGCACTAGCTCCAAATACAATGACAATTCTTGAGTCCATGTTACATATCTTACTACTCTATATATAGTACTTCAATAGCCCAAGTCCAACTACTTGTGATCCCGCTATTAATGAGGGATGACCACCTAAGGGGATTTACTCAATAAGGAAGGCCCTTTTACATTAAAAAAGTACCCACTAACTCACTAATGGGCCTTATGGCCTTGTACATAGATAAAGTAGAGGGATTAGGGTAGGACCTATTGAGGCCTCAGGGGTGCAAGGTAATTGCAAGGTGATGGAATGAGTTCCAAGGCTCCCAACAGAGGGTGAAAACCCAGACTGAAAGGCTTCGAAAGACCCTACGCAAGGGCAGTTCTATCCCCAGCCTGTTTGGTTAGGAAATCTCCCACGGATATTCGGCCTCCACTAGCACTCTATGAGTTGGTGTTTCTATCACTAAATCGGTTCTCCACTTAAGGAAAACAAAAGTAGGAAAACTTAGTACATTCTAACTCAACCTATTTAAGACAAAAGGGATCTACTCTAGGTTAGATCTATTCTAAGGAAAATCTTGTTGTTGTGCAGATCAATCTTGATGTAAGAGGGATAAGTATGTTTGCCAACTTCAACAGAAATGTAAAATATGCATTTACTTATTCACTTAGATCACAATCAATTAATAAAAATTAAGTGACAATAATTTAAGTATGTAACTTGTTCAAGATTAACCTGTAATCACTCTGTTAATTGAAAAATTAACAATGATTAAATTGAATGTTGATCATTTGCAGAAATCGATAAAGAAAACATCTTAATTGACAGAAATTCAATAAAATATTTTCACACACAGATCAACCATAAAGAGAAATCAATATAACAGATCCTTATGTAAATTAATTCTTTCAAAAGATCACACACTGTAGATGACAATTTGAAGTAACAAATCAGGCACTGTCAAATAAATTTGAACAATAAACAAGAGATGATACAAAGGGATTACTTTACTGTATTAATGAAGTTTGTAAACAAAACTACAAAGCTCTGCTAACACAGAGTATCTCCAGTCGTCTCCTACTGATTTCTAACCCAAAAATTATCCCTCCCTAACATCGAGAGGCATCCCTCCTTAAGTAAGAATTACAATAGAGTACAAAAGGAAATTCCCAAAAGATAGGGATTACAAAGTTCGGATTAGGCTGTTGATCCAGAAAATCCTGCCACAATAATCTGAACAATTTTAGCTCAAATGATTCCCTCAAGCCAATGATAAAGATTGAAATAAGGGTCATTTTTTTAATTTCAGGAAAATCCCGTAACAAAATTTTGGAGTTCAACAACGGCCCACTAGCTGTTGATAATAGGCAATGGATGGTCCAGCAAATCTTCCTATTGAATTGCCTTGGAATCTTCGTGCTGATCCAAACATTTTCGAAAACAGAAAAATCGGACAACAGGTCTTGCTTTGCGGGAGCTGGTGGAGTAGCAGGTTCCTCATTGATTATAAAATCGTGGATAATGGAGTCATCTCGATCACATGGTTGTTCATTGATTTTCTCGTCGTTCTTCCGAGGGAGTAATATGCAAATGGGCAGAATTTCAGAATCTTCCTCTTCGCTATCACTGTTGGTATCAGGAACACCCGCGTCAAAGGGTGGCAACATAGGTTCTTGAAATAGTAAAGGTTGAAGTTCTTCTTGCACGTAACATTGATCAAAGGATTCATAACATGTCTGCATGTTGCTCACACCAGATCATCAGAAAGGAAGCTTTCAAAATAAAATGCAAAACTTTTCTAACAAATACAGTCAACGAACTAACTGCTTCATATTTATGACAATATTTAAGAAGAGTTAAAGAAAATCATAATGATTGAATATGATGAGATGCTATGATTAAGATCATACGAATTCAGAACTGTAATCATTTGAACTGTAATGAAATGATGTCGCAGCATGTTAATCTGAAATGGATCATAACAAGTACAATTTTAACAAAATCATGCATGATTTGAAGTCACATCTGAAAACTGTCATTACAAGCCAATCTAATCAAGCAATCATATCTTCAGAGGTGATCATGAGGTGAGAATTACAGTCAGAAACCTGATCGTAAGAACAGCGAAAAACAAGGCATTAAAACGTAAGTTCGAACGATGGAATTTCATCCAACGGATCAAATGAATCGACAGCAAAGATTAACCAATGCAGGACACGGGATCAGGTTTTGGAAGTTTATTCATGCTTCATGAAAGTTGCAGGTTTCGGGACTGCAAACTGAACCTAAACGCATAAACGGGCCTCCGAAAGCCGCAACCCGAAACTTGCGGGTGGTGGGTTTCGCAAATAGAAACAATCTAAAAAAAATGAAAAAGCTTTTTCCTGCATCCCGCAATCCGACATTTCGGGTTGCGGGTTGTGGGGACACACAACGCAACTAAAAGGTAAAACGATTTCTCGAAATTCGAAAGCCGCGGTTGCGGGTTTCGGTTTTCGATTTTCGGGATGAAAAATTCCCAAAAATTATTAGCGAAGGGTTTCTGCAACCTGCACCTTTCGGGTTGCAGGTTTCGGATCGACCAAAATCCAAAGACCTAAAACTGAATTCCCACAACCCGCACTTGTAGGGTTGCGGATTTCGGATTGGCAAAAATAAATGACAAAATGATTAAAGATTAAGGCTTCCAGAAAACCAAAAACACTTGGAAAATATCCAAGAAAACAATGACAATCAAGCCAAACAAAAGTACAGGTACAAGATCTTTGAAACAAAGTTCAAAACCTCATGTTCACGAGAACACCTACCAAAATAACTTTGTGTTTATTTTAAAATTGGGGCTCCCATGCTTAGCTAAGCATGGGATCTGTTGTGGCCACAACAAGACCCTAACATCTACACCCAAATAATAACATAGGAGGCATAGCCTAGTCATGTCAAAAAAATTACTTATTTTTATTTTATCTATTCAATCATACTTTCCTCACAACTTGTAATGATGATTTCATCTACATAAATGGCCAATAAGATCGTAACATTACCAACACTTTTGACATATAGGTTGGAATATGAAGGACTCCATTGGAATGTCTGTTCAATCCAGTACATGTCAATCTTAATGTACCATGTTTTGGGTACCTTCTTTAGGCCATATAGGCCCTTCTTTAATGTGTGAACAAAACACTACCTACCTAAAACCTCAAACTCCTTTGGTTGATACATATAGACTTGTTCCTCCTAATATCCATTGAGGAAGGAACTCTTCACATCCATTTGATCAACCTTCCATCCTCGTTGTTCTTCCATGAATAAAACTCGTTAGATGGTACTCATATTTTATCTAGGAAAAAATGTATCCTCATAACCAATTCCTTCTCACTGAGATAACCCTTTTTCTACCACTTGTGCCTTGTACTTATCACG
Organism: Larix kaempferi; assembly: GCA_027924585.1. NCBI lineage: Eukaryota > Viridiplantae > Streptophyta > Pinopsida > Pinales > Pinaceae > Larix > Larix kaempferi. The sequence continues at coordinate 2,493,470 of BSBM01000182.1, read as the reverse complement.
TGTGTCATCTGCTTTGTACTTGACCTTGTACACCCATTTGTAGCCGATGGGATTTTTCCCTAGTGGAAGTGTTGTGAAATCCTAATTCTAATTTTTCATCAAACTTTCATGTTCAACAGTCATGTGATTATCCCTTTTAAGTATCCCTTTTTATTCTTCGAAGACCTAAATGGCTTGAATACTTATTGAACATTGACCATGAGAGAAAATTTAACCATGTTGGGTTCTTCCTTTCTCTTTCCTCTGTATGATCATACCTTGATCAATTTTGTTGCTTGAACATATCTAATATTTGTGTGCCACCACTTGGGTCTCTTCTTGGGAACCTCCTCATCTAAGTCAATATCATCATTGTGACTTGGGATACTTGTACTTGTTTCATTAGAATGTTGATTTGGGTTATTTTCGTTAATAATTACCGGATAGGGTCTGGGAGACTCCTCATAATGTTTAGAATATTTTCCCCTTCTAGGTGGAGCTAATTGAAGTTGAACACTTGAATTGTGAGCCATGATGGGTGACTCCATGGTAATTTTGAACTCTAAAGAAAATTGGAGAGGTCTAACTTCCTCATCAACTATGACATCTCTACTAAAACTCAACTCATTGGTTTACACAACAATTAACCTATAGGATTTATCAATGTTGTTGTACCTTACAAGCATCAATGTCTTTCTCTTAGGTTCTAGCTTGGTTCTCTTCTCATATGGAATCCATGCATACGTAGTAGAACCAAAAGCCATTAGATTATTGAGACTAGGATTCCTCCCAAACAATGCTTCCTCAGGGGTATTTTGCTTCATTGCCATTTTGGGGGATCTATTCCATAGATATACTATTGTGAACACTAACTCAACCCAAAATAGATTGGGAGCAAACTTTTTCTACAACATGCATCTAGCCATCTCTGTGATTGTGTGTTTTACCTCTCAATTGTGGTGTCTAAGGTGTAGTGTACTGAATTTGGATCCCATGTTTAGCACAAATATGTTTTAATCCTTTGGAGGAAAATTCCCCACCATTTTTTATAGCATTGTCATTGATGTCAACCTTAATGACAAAGGGGGAGATTGATAGCATTGTCATTGATGTCAACCTTAATGACAAAGGTGAAGCGTGTCGATGGATTGAACATTGGAAGACATGCATTGACAATGTGGTCATTTGGAAATGGCCTTAATAACCTATACTGAACAATGACTTGGACAAGACAAATGCCAAGCAAGTGTAAGCTTGCGGGCATGTAAATGACAAACTGGATTTGCAGAAAACCCTCATTACGAGCATCTTCTCCAGTTGTATGTGGAAATGAAAGACTCAAGGGGCACCATAAGGATGGCTTGCGAGCACATTGAAATAGGCATCTCCAGTGACTATTGCGAGCATGACAAGAGACCTGCTACAGGCGCATTTCTTGAAGGATTAAACCCACAATGCGGGCATGGGCTCATGCGGGCATCCCAAAGACACCAGTGCGGGCATCCTGGAGGGATGCCAAAAACCCCATGTGGATAGCTAAAGCGAAGTTGGAAGAAGATCATTTAATTTATCATTTGATACATTGTTGAACAAGTCGGCTTCCAGAAAACAAGCAAACATCATGTTTAACATTATTTGATTTGGAGTTCACAAGTCGGCCTCCTCAAAAAAAAAAACATGAATAAAATCCAATATAAATAAAAGGGTCAAACATTTGTTTTAGTATGAGATGAGATAAGAAGAGAATCTAGGAAGTGTGCGAGGGCAGGTCTGAACTCGGGAGGCATAAGAGTGGAATACATAATGTTGAAGAAGTCTGATTTCGAGCCTGTCAGGAAAAACTCATGAATGTCTGAAGGATTTTGGTGAAGCTGGAAGGAGAAGCTCAGGTGGATTAAAGGAGGAAATCTTGGGTGTTGTTGTTGAGAAAGACAATATCTAGGTCAATCCCTGACTGGGAGAAAGGGTGGTGCTTGGGACAATCTCTTGTCCACATACAGGTTGCATCCTGACTAAAAATTATCAGTTGAAGCTGAGTTATTAATGGAGGTTGGAGCCTCTGGGTGACCAGTTGAAGCTGGTGCATGTACTCTGTGTTGCAGCACAGAATTGTTGTATATAAATTACATATTTATACTAAGTGAAGAAGATTCATTATTTTAATGATTGTATTTTCTGAGTAAAGGTTACTAGATCATTATTTTGTTTTTTATTTTGAAATTGTAATTATTGAATTCACAACACCAATTCACCCCCCCCTCTTAGTGTTGTGTCTCTTTCAATTGGTATCGGAGCAAAGGTTCTTCACAAAAGGCTTGACGGCTTGAAGACGATCCTAAGTAACACACGATGGGTGGATCCAAGCTCAGGGACATTCCTAGATTTGATGGGAGCAGTTATATTTACTGGAGTAAGAGGATGAATGCCTACTTAATCTCTCTGGGGTTTGAGGTATGGAAAATAGTAAAAAATGGATATAAGGAACCAACAAATGGTCCTACTTCTGAAGATGAAATAGAGGATTGTGAAAACAATTCTAAGGCTATGAATGTTATTTTAGCTGGGCTGAGTGAGACTGAATTTTTCAAAGTCATGAATTATACCACAGCTAAGGAAATGTGGGACAAGCTAGCCACCATTTATCAGGGAGACTCTAAAGTTCAACAAGCTAAGCTCCAGACATACAGAAGTAAATTTGAAGGTCTAAAGATGACAGAGGAAGAAGATGTAGCAGCCTATTTTCAGAAGGTAGAAGAAGTTGTGAACACCATGAGAGGTCTCAGTGAAATAATGGAACCAAAGTTGGTGGTTCAAAAGGTTCTCAGAACCTTGACACCCAAATACAATCCCAAAGTATCTGCTATTGAAGAGAGGGAAAAATTGGATGAATTAAAAGTAGAATAACTTCAAGGAATTCTAACAGCATATGAAATGAGAATTCAAGAACCCAGGCAAAATGAAGTGGCATTCAAGGCTGTTAAAAACAAGGATCAACTTCGTGAACCCTGTCAACCAGACTCTGAAATATCCGATGAAGAGATAGCAAATTTTGTCAATAAGCTTCAAAGAGGGACTGGAAAATACAAAGGAAAACTCCCGCTGAAGTGTTTCAATTGTGGCAAAATTGGGCATTTTGCAGCCAAATGTCTATTAAAGGACAGGCAGAAACAATTAAACCCTAGAAGATCTTTTGGAGATAGAAGATTTGTAAACAAGCAAACTTTTTTCTCTAAGGTAGAAGATGAAGGAGTTTCAGATGGTGAAGAATAAGAAGAAATTTTTGAAAGAAATGAGATATTGTTTCTAGCACAAGAAAACAATGAGGATATTTCAAAACATGATGAGGGTGTAGTTGATCTTGAGGAAGAACTCATTGCTTCCTTGGAGGAAATCAAGAACCTAAAAAATACAAATGAACAGCTAAAACAGGAGCATCAAATTGCAAAAAATCAGTGGGTCGAAAGACTAGGTTTGGAATTACAAAGAAAAGAAGATGAAGTCAACTCTCTCAAAGAAAAACTTGAGAAATCAAAACCACTGTCTCAACAGAAAAATGTTGGCATCAAAAGTATGATTGAATACCCATCATTTAAGAAGCATGCAGCAGAGTGTCAAATTCTGGAAATCAGCAAAGCAATCTCCAAACTCAAGGACAATATTCAAAAAACTCAAGAACCTTTGGTTGAGGCACAAAGACAGCTAGCTCTAAGGAAGAAGGAATTTGAAATGTTGCAAAAGCAAGTAATCCATCTAAGAAAATCAGACGAAAATCATGTCAGCATGAGCCATGAAGACAAGCCAATGTCAGCCACAGCAAATCACTCATTTCAGGCATCAAGAAGACCATTTTTTTCCAGGTATCAAAATACATTTTTTGGGCATTGCTATAATTTTTATAAGTTTGGACACAAAGCCATCGATTGTAGGACACCCAAAAAGGATTTTACTAGCTCCACAAGATTACAACATGCTCAGAAGGCCTTCTTTCAAAACAACAACTCTTTTCTGTACTGTCCAAAGAATTCGAATGCACCAAGTGCAAAAACTTTGGTCACACGTCTGAAAATTGCAGGCTAGAAACTGTTGGTGAAAAGACCACAAGTGACATTTGTGGGATAGCTCTCTATGCTCAGAAGAATGAAAATAAATGGTATATTGATAGCGGGTGCACTAAGAACATGACTGGAGACAAAGGCAAATTTCTTACATTAAAAAGGGAAAAAGGTGGTGATGTAGCATTTGGAGATAATGGAACTGCAAAAATCTTGGGAAAAGGGACTCTGGCCCTCACAGAAAATGTGAAGGCACAGAATGTTCTTTATGTTGAGGGACTAAAACATGATCTAATAAGTGTTGGACAGTTATGTGATGCTAATCACAATGTCACCTTTTTTTCCCATCATTGTGAAATAAGACAAAATGGGCATAAACAAGTTATAGGAAGAGGAATCAGATTAGCAGGAAGTGTGTATGTATTAGAAGAAATAGACAGAGAAAGGTGCCTTGTCAGTCAACATGACAACAGCTGGTTGTGGCACAAGAGATTAGCACATCTAAACTTTGATAATATAGTAAAAATCAGTCAGCAAGATGCAGTCAGAGGGATGCCAAAAATTTCCAAACCTACAAACAAGTTATGTGGATCATGCCAACATGATAAGCAAACAAGAACAAATTTCAAGGCAAAAACTTATCAATCAACATCACATCCCTTGGAATTAGTCCACACAGACTTATGTGGACCAGCAAGAGTCCAAACCCTTCAAGGTGAGCTATACTTCATGTTTTTCATTGATGATTTCTCACGCATGACATGGGTCACATTCTTAAGAAATAAGTCCAAAGCTTTTGAAAAATTCAAGCTTTTTAAAGCCAAAACAGAAAATGAATGTGGACAAAAAATTAAGTGCCTACGTTCGGATAATGGAGGTGAATTCACCTCAAGTGATTTCAAATATTTCTGTCATTCAAATGGAATCAAAAGACAATATTGTGCAGCCCGAACTCCTCAACAAAATGGGGTGGTAGAAAGATAAAATCGAACTGTTCAAGAAGCTACAAGAACTATGTTGTTGGAAGCAAATCTGCCAGAGATTTTTTGGTGAGAAGCAGTGAGTACAGCAGTTTATGTTATCAACAGAGCACAACTGAGAGTCAATGATGACAAAACACCCTATGAGTTATGGACAAGAAGAAAAGCTATGGTAAATTACTTTAAAAATTTTGGGAGCAAATGTTACATAAAGGTTATTGATGACAGTCTTGGAAAATTCAATTCAAGGACTGATGAAGGAATATTCTTGGGATACTCAACAGAAAAGAAAGCATACAAATTCTACAACAAGAGATTGAAGCGAATAGTTGAAAGTATAGACGTAGTTGTTGATGAAGATCTAGCACGAAAATTGCCAGAATCCGAACCTGAGGACAGTGATGGTGATTCATCTGAAGATGAAGAAATATCACAAGAAATGGCAAAGGAACAAACAAATCAACCTGAACAATCTAAGGATGAACAACTCCCCTCAAATGGCATGAAACCTTCACTCAGATTTATAAAACAAGATCATCCAGAAAACCTTATCATTGGAAATCTAGATGAAGGAATTCAGCTAAGACAAACAAGAAGAAGAGATGTGGCTCTACTTTCCAAAATTGAACCAAAAAACTTCAGTGAGGCATATGAAGATTTACAGTGGAATAGAGCCATGCAAGAAGAGATAGAACAAATTGAAAAAAGTGGTACTTGGGAATTAGTCTCATGCCCAAAGGACAAGAATGTCATAGGAAGTAAATGGATTTTCAGAAATAAAATGAATGAAGAAGGAGAAATAGTGAGAAATAAGGCTAGACTTGTTTGCAAAGGTTATGCACAGGTTGAAGGAATTGACTTCGATGAAACCTTTGCTCCTGTTGCTCGAATGGAGGCAATCAAAATGTTCCTTGCTTACTCATGCTTCAAAAATTTCAAGGTTTACCAAATGGATGTAAAATCCACCTTCTTGAACGGAGATTTACATGAAGAAGTCTACACTGAACAACCTGAGGATTTCAAGCTACCTGAAATGGAGGACTATGTTTGGAAACTGAAAAAGGCTCTTTATGGGTTGAAAAAAGCCCCAAGGGCTTGGTATGAATGATTAGACAAGTATCTTTCTCAACAAGGCTTCAAAAAATGTACAACAAATAGCAATATCTACATCAAAACTGAGAAGAATGCATGTCTAATTACTGTAGTCTATGTTGATGATATTATTTTTGGATGTAATGACGACAAGTTAAGCCATGAATTTGCTAAGTCAATGGCACTAGAATTCGAGATGTCTATGATTGGGGAACTGTCCTTTTTCCTTGGCTTACAGATTTCTCAAAAAAGGTATTTTTATATCTCAATCTAAGTATCTAAAGGAGATGCTTAAAAGGTTTGGGATGGCTGATTGTGCTCCTGTAGGTACACCCATGACAACTAATTGCAAACTCAACAAAGATGACCAATTTCCACTAGTTGATGCCACTTTTTATAGATCAATGATTGGCAGCCTGTTGTATTTAACTGCCTCTAGGCCAGATATCATGCAAGCTGTTGGAATGGTGGCCAGGTTTCAATCATTTCCAAAGGAATCTCATGTAACAACTGTCAAAAGAATTTTCAGGTATCTCAAGGGTACCTCTGAATTTGGGCTCTGGTATCCCAAGAACCAAAAATTTGATCTTTCAGCCTACACAGATGCAGACTGGGTAGGTAGTCTAGATGATTGAAAAAGCACCAGTGGGAATGCATTCTTTTTAGGAGATTGCTTGGTGGCATGATCAAGCAGAAAGCAATCTTCCATATCACTATCTACTACTGAGGCTGAATATATTGCTGCAGCTGAGTGTTGCACTCAGATTCTATGGATAAGACAATCTTTGGAAGATATTCAAGTCAATAGCAGCCAGCCTACACCAATTTACTACGACAATACCAGTGCTATAAGTATCTCCAAAAATCCAATTATGAACTCAAAGACCAATCATATCCCAATTAAGTACCATTTTCTCTGAGAACAAGTCAGTGAACAAAACGTAAAGATGGAATATGTAAACACAAAGGAACAAGTTGCTGATATTTTTACCAAACCCTTGCCCAAGGATACATTTGTGTATCTTCGACAAAGGTTGGGAGTTCTCTCCCTTCAGGATTAATTTCACCTAATACATAAGGGTGTCCTATCAGAATGACACCCTTTCTAAGATCTGTTTGAGATGAGGAAGACAGAATGTAAGGGGGAGTAAGGCAGACTGTCAGGGGGAGCATGCTGAGTAGCCAAAGAAGAAGTATGTGAGTTTGAAGAAACATATCAGATCAGGGAATCTTTTTCATCTATGTTGACTTGAAGTTACAAGCTGATGATGATAAGAGACATTTTAACTTGAATTCATCATCTTCACGCAATATTTCCAGTCTTCCACAGTCCGATTTTGAACATAATGCATACAGTTGTGTGTGAGAAATGATGAAGCTCACATGGAAGAACTTAAGAAATTTTTTTAGGGGTCTGCACACTTCTTAAAAATTGAAAATGGCAATTGTAAATGTTAGATCATTGAAACATCTGGTCACGATGAAAGCAGCAGCATAAACTCAGTTTGAAAGGGGAAGCAGGAAGTAGGAAATCAAGCATCCAAGGAAGAAATGAAGTTGAAGATTGAGTAGCTGAAGCAGTTTGTGAATGATGAGCAGATTCTGGTGATGGCATGATGTGCATAAGCTGATTCCTTGTTGCCTTGAGCAGACTCCTTTTTAGCATGCATTCCAAGGACTTTAGGTGCTAACCTTATGACTGTTGAGAGCTGGTTTTGGACAAGTTTTGAAGGGTATTTGCTACAGCTAGAAGACAGTTATTGTGACTGATTTGGAACAGATCTGAGGACAATTTTGTGACAGCTCTAGGATGAGATATTAAGGACAGACTTGTTTGAGTACTGAGCTGGATGATGAATTTATGCATGCTTACCTTTTATGAACTTACTACAGTTGGACAGATTGTAGGATAGAGTCAAGTGGAACAAACTTTATTTCTATGGTCTGACAACATAAGAAGTATGATGTGATACAAAATTCCCTTGCATCTTGGCAGCCAGAAAGGGGGAGTATATACACAAATTGAAGATGGCAAATGATCAAACTCAACATATCACTAAGGAGGGAGCAACTTGGTATGAAATACAACAACAAATTTTGTACCAGACTAGAAGAAAAAAGTTCATCTCGAGCCTGCTATTACTGAAGTAGACAAATTGAAGAACTCTTCAAGGAGAGTATGTATATATATCTTATGAAAAATTTGCAAATGGGAAGTGATGGAAAATTCATAGATACAATCTTTTGAGCACAGTCGGTGTATAAGTTCTTTGAGAAAGAGGTTGATGATGGAATTATAACATACTCATGTACTATGATCATTTTTGGTATCCAAAAGACACACTCAGTTTGACAAAGTTTTTGATAATGACAACTTGTCTTGACAATAGATCAGATTGTCATACCGGGAAGGGAGAGTATGGTGATGCATGCATACCACTTTTATGAAAGTATGAGATGCAAATCTTGGAGCAGAAAAATCAGCAAATCAATCATCCTTCATCCTAATGATCTTATGAAAGCATTCACGATACAATTTTTTTGGGCATTGTGAATCCATTCATGGCTCCTTGGCCCCCTTGTCATTAATGTCAAAGGGGGAGAAAGAACAGGTTGGATTGGTTTGGTTGCCATCAATGACAAAGGGGGAGATTGATAGCATTGTCATTGATGTCAACCTTAATGACAAAGGGGGAGATTGATAGCATTGTCATTGATGTCAACCTTAATAACAAAGGTGAAGCGTGTGGATGGATTGAACATTGGAAGACATGCATTGACAATGTGGTCATTTGGAAATGGCCTTAATAACCTATACTGAACAATGACTTGGACAAGACAAATGCCAAGCAAGCGTAAGCTTGCGGTCATGTAAATGACAAACTGGATTTGCATAAAACCCTCATTACAGGCATCTTCTCCATCTGTATGTGGAAATGAAAGACTCAAGGGGCACCATAAGGATGGCTTGTGAGCACATTTAAACAGGCATCTCCAGTGACTATTGAGGGCATGACAAGAGACTTGCTACAAGCGCATTTCTTGAAGGATTAAACCCACATTGCGGGCATGGGCTCACGCGGGCATCCCAAAGACACCAGCGCGGGCATCCTGCAAAGATGCCAAAAACCCCATGCGGATAGCTGAAGCGAAGTTGGAAGAAGATCATTTAATTTATCATTTGATACATTGTTGAACAAGTCGGATTCCAGAAAACAAGCAAACATCGTGTTTAACATTATTTGATTTGGATTTTACAAGTTGGCCTCCTCAAAAAAAAAAAAACATGAATAAAATCCAGTATAAATAAAAGGGTCAATCATTTGTTTTAGTGTGAGATGAGATAAGAAGAGAATCTGGGAAGTGTGCAAGGGCAAGTATGAACTTGGGAGGCATAAGAGTGGAATACATAATGTTGAAGAAGTCTGATTTTGGGCCTGTCAGGAAAACCTCATGAATGTCTGAAGGATTTTGGTGAAGCTGGAAGGAGAAGCTCGGGTGGATTAAAGGAGGAAATCTTGGGTGCTGTTGTTTAGAAAGACAGGATCTAGGTCAATCCCTGACTAGGAGAAAGGGTGGTGCTTGGGACAATCTCTTGTCCACATACAGGCTGTTGCTTGACTAAAACTTCTCAGTTGAAGCTGAGTTATTAATGGAGGTTGGAGCCTCTGGGTGACCAGTTGAAGCTGGTGCATCTACTCTGTGTTGCAACACAGACTTGTTGTATATAAATTACATATTTATACTAAGTGAAGAAGATTCATTATTTTAATTATTGTATTTTCTGAGTAAAGGTTTGTAATGTCCCCATTTTGACTCCCTTCGCATTAAATCGTAAATGATGTAAATATTGTTATTGAATCATGGTGAGGAGCTCAAGGCCAAGGCCCCACCATTGATTTAGCGTTTTATGTATCGGCAGTTAAAGAAATAGATGGCTATGGTTCTTGTGCTAGATAGGCACAATGTAATTAAGACATCATGTAAATACGAATTTCAAGGAAAATACCCACAACTAGCTATGCAATGCAACAAAGAGATGGGGGCATGATTCTACGAGGAATAGGGAGGGAAATTATTCAAACCCCTGAGCCAATGGTGTTAATCCATGTGTCATGAGAAAACCCATAAACCACCAACTACCCATTTTGGGTTATGGACCCAATCATTTAATTCTTCTAGAAATTGGTTGAGGTAGTTAATGCCTTGGGAATGAAGAGGTATGGCAGCCAATTTCGTGTATGGGAAAGCCATCAACCTGGGAAATCGTATTTTGTCTCCTTGGGCAAGAAAACACCCACGAAATGGTGCCCAAAGCCATTCTAAACCCATAGTCTTTCCTCTCTCACGTAGTGAGAGCCAGCTGGGTCTTTCCCTACACGTTTTTCATCCATTTTTCTGCATTTTTCCATCCCTGGGAGCTCGTTTTTGCATTGTACAGCAGCTGGGAGAGAAGGGGCACGATTTGGGACTGTTATGGAGGTCGTTTTTGCCCCAGAATGTCCATGGACGTTTTCCTGAAAATGGATTTGGCTTCCCAGGGTTGTTCCCCATCTTCCAATTTCGTTTTTAGGTTTCCCACGTTTTTCTGAAGCTAATGAAAACCCCATCTTTGGGCATCTCACTATAAAAACGTTTTATCATGCCCAATAAGTGTGGCTCTGTTGTTATGTGCATCCCGGTTTTGATTTGAATCCGTGACCAAGAAACTTGGACTGGTAGTGGACAGAATTGGCTTGATAAACCTAGTGGAGGGAGTAACCTCCCAAGAAGATCAAGAGGGCTTTGGCTACTTTTCTATGCACACCCTGAGAGCACTAGAAAGGAAGGTATGGCTTGAGGGACTGTGTGGCAGTGAAGAGAATACTTCCTTGTGTTGGGTGTGTAGGCATTGTGAGTGCCAAGCTGAATAGATCTGGGAGGGGTATCCATAGCTCTGTGGTTGAGCTCACTAGCTTAGTAATTCTTCCTTTCCATGTCCTAGCAGCCTGATAAACCCAATTGCAGATTGGCTTGGCTCATCTTGGTGTATGCTTGGCTATGTGTGAGTCTGTTGTTCCCTGATTCCTTGTAGAGATCATGCCCAGCTCGGGGGTGGCAGTGTGTTGAGTTATTGATGATCACAACTGCCCTATGGTTGGGTGGAACGTTGCAGTTGCATAGCCAGTTGCTTGGGACTACTTTGTTAAGATAAGTATTCTCTTGTGTAAACTTTGCAATTATTTATCTTATGAATATCTTAAATGTACGATGGATGTGTTATTGAAATTACTTCTGCTGTGTTTTCTTATCATTATACATTTCCATATGATCTTTTATATTATGTGAATGCTTATTTAGTAAGTTCATGGGGCTAGATGCCCGGTTTTAGCATCACGTCCTCTCTATCATGCTGGTATGGTAGGAGGGGACATTACAAGGTTACTAGATCATTATTTTGTTTTTGATTTTGAAATTGTAATTATTGAATTCACAACACCAATTCACCCCCCCCCTCTTAGTGTTGTGTCTCTTTCAATTTTCATATCTAAGAGTGGTTATAGTACAACCAAAATCCTATTCTACTAATGCATTAAAATTTTGAAATTCATTAAACACTTTGGATTTTATATTCAAACATTACAAGGAGAACACCTTGTAGCAGAGGTTTTTGTGAAGGTTTTTAATGTTACAAGATTGGGAAAATGTTATAAAAAAAACCCTTCTATAACCTCTGCCATTTGTAGCAAAAGTTTTAGCGGAGGTTTTAATGGATGTCTTATATAACGTAAAACATTTGGGAGGGAAGAGGTTCCAGTGGAGGTTTTTTTTCCTTGTTTTTTCATATAATATGCATTAGTGCACTAACAGACAAATGCATTGGTGCTTATTTAATTATTGATCACCGATGCATTTTGCTTATTTCAACAATAAAATGCATTGGTACAGATATATACACGTGCACTGAGAGGATGAAATTTATTAAAAAAATTGGTGGAGAGATGTCAGTGCTTAGATAAAAACCAACATACAAGTGCATGTATTGCATAGAAAGCACCGATGCAATTACATATTACTCCTTGGTTCCTATATTACCATAGGCCAAGGTCTAACGTCCTAATCAACTATGACATCTCTACTAAAACTCAACTCATTGGTTTACACAACAATTAACCTATAGGATTTATCAATGTTGTTGTACCCTAAAAGAATCAATGTCTTTCTCTTAGGTTCTAGCTTGGTTCTCTTCTCATCTGGAATCCATGCATATGTAGTAGAACCAAAAGCCATTAGATTATTGAGACTAGGATTCCTCCCAAACAATGCTTCCTCAGGGGTATTTTGCTTCATTGCCATTTTTGGGGATCTATTCCATAGATATACTATTGTGAACACTAACTCAACCCAAAATAGATTGGGAGCAAACTTTTTCTACAACATGCATCTAGCCATCTCTGTGATTGTGTGTTTTACCTCTCAACTGTGGTGTGTAAGGTGCAGTGTACTGAATTTGGATCCCATGTTTAGCTTGAATCCTTTGGAGGAAAATTCCCCACCATTTTCATATCTAAGAGTGGTTATAGGACAACCAAAATCCTTTTCTACTAATGCATTAAAATTTTGAAATTCATTAAACACTTTGGATTTTATCTTCAAACATTACAAAGAGAACACCTTGTAGCAGAGGTTTTTGTGGAGGTTTTTAATGTTACAAGATTGGGAAAAAGTTATAAAAAAAAAACCTTCTATAACCTTTGTCATTCGTAGCAAAAGTTTTAGTGGAGGTTTTAATGGATGTCTTATATAACGTAAAACGTTTAGGAGGGAAGAGGTTCCAATGGAAGTTTTTTTTCAGTGTTTTTTCATATAATATGCATCAGTGCACTAATAGACAAACACACTGGTGCTTATTTAATTATTGATCATCGATGCATTCTGCTTATTTCAACAACAAAATGCACTGGTACAGATATATACATGTGCACCGAGAGGATGAAATTTATTAAAAAAAAATGGTGGAGAGATGCCAGTGCTTAGATAAATAACCAACGCACAAGTGCATGTATTACATAGAAAGGACCGATGCAATTACATATTACTCCTCGGTTCCTATATTACCATAGGCCAAGGAAAATTTTAAGGATCCATAATTTTCTTAAAGTGTAGAAACCTAGGAGAATCTTATTAACTCTTAAATTTCTAACCATAAAATGTTTGGTGATATTTCTATCAAAATAATTAAATTTCTAAGAATTCTATGTAGCATCTGGACACTTTTGGCAATAATTAGAGTAAAAAAAAATTATCATGTGGAATTTGGGTGAATCATCTTAGAAAAAATGGAAATGGACAAATTGTTTTTTTGAAGAAACCATAAAAAATTATCCCATGGGCTAAATTTTGCCCCTAAAATTTTCCCCGCCATGGGAACTGGATGGATGTAAATTTTAATTTTTTTTGGATGAAATGACGGTGTGCATATTATATATTGCACTAATGCATTCTTTAAATGAAAATCACTAGTACAACAAATATAATCGCACAGTGCGTTGTTTATAGTGCTAATGAAAATTTTGAACTATGCTGCACCGGTGTGGTAGTGTTTGTAACAAGCACCAATGCGCGTTATCTATAAAGTGCGTAGGTGTATAGTTTTCGCATGAACCATTTAGTGGGTTCAAAAGAATATAATGCACTAATATGTATATATTTTAATTAATTATTTTTTAAACGAAATTTCAATTAGTCAACCCTAAATGAAATATTTTTTTTAATAATATTGATTTGTATATTTTAATTATTGCTTTTTGATATTTATACATTATTCAATGGATTACACCTTTGTTTTTGTAACAATGTAAATCATCCATATATTAATAAATCAACAACGCAACATTTTACAACATTAGACAATGCAATAAAATAAGAAATTCATTTTATCATATATGAGTAAGAAACCTATCTTCGTACAAAATGGGACAACGTAAAGGTCCACAATAATCAAAATGTTGGCATTTCGGCCTCTGAACTAGAGCAGATGAAGATGGTCTTTCTTTTAAGAAGCCAACACTCTGAAATTGGATTGGCTTGGAGAAATCGGGGATGTGAACGGTCACTTCCTTGTCGAATCCAAGACCGGTTATGTTCTTGTTGTGTACAATTTCTTCCCATGGTCTCATGATGGGCTTGGAAAGAACAATCAGAACCTCTGTATGCATAACGTCATCTTCATTTTCTTTTTCTTTTGAAGTGGAAGCCTTATGTGTAGGTTGTTGAAAGCAATCATAAAGATGGATTTTCTGAATAAGAACAAGTTCTTAATGTGTTTCTTCTTGTAGGAGTTGCAACTCAAGATGTAGAAACTCAAGTGTATCTTGTGATTCTTATACATAATCTTGAATGTGAGTAGTGTTGTCTTGTCAACCATGACAATGTTGTCGATAGAAGAGAGAAGTAGAAAGTTTAGTAACTCTACCAAACCATTTATTTGCACCATTAATGAACTAAAGATTCACTCATATAGTGAAGGGATTCATTGAAACTCTGACCTTTTACAAACACTCAACAAACTCAACTCGGAAAATGAAAGGGTGTCGATCTCAATCGAGAATGCACCCGATTAAAATTCAGCTCAACTTTATTATGAAATATACAAAAGACTGGTAACATGTTACAATTTGATGGTGATCCTTAAGTAGAATTAAAATTCAGAAATTGAATGCTTTACCTCTTCTGTGGTGTCAAGGCTACGCAACAACCTATGTAAAACTTCAAAATTAACTCAATAGTCACCTTGTGGCTCTATTATGTGTTGAAGAGTGGTGCAATCTCTTTGGTAATATTTATGACACCCATTTTGAAAAATAACTCATTGAGAAATGAAAAATCTTACTGCTTCTGCAATACAACTTTTCTCTACAATAACTTACAGTCTTACAAACCTATTTTAATCATATACAATAGATCTTTACCATACAAAACCAACCCATTTCAGCCATTAATGATGGTAATATCAAATGCTTTACTACTAATGCAACATGGAAAATACTACTTCAACAAGTCGTGTCAACATTAATAGCTTCTTGCTTTTGATCCTATTTGGGAGAGTCAAGAAATAAAACATTAACAGCCCATCTCAATGCACATTTTCAAATCAATTGTTGTTATCTTTTTTTAAATATTTATACCATGTTATTGGGAGCACTCCTCAAGCACATAGTTATCTTACATCATTCAAAAAATTGGTGCCATGCACGCTTCTATTCAAACTAAGTCAAACCCTTCACTACATATGACCATTCCCATACTTCAAAAGAAAAAAAGAGAATATCGAGCACAATGGCTGGCATTGTATTAAACACCATATAACAACGAAATATAGTTGTTGTTTTTTCAATGGAAACAAGCTAGAGGCCCATTCAAAGCGGCCTCACTCTATCGACGCTTCAAATCAAAAAAACCTAGCCTTAATGCCCAAGAAGACCTCTAGACTAGAGCGACTTGTCAATTAAGGCTCAACCAATTAAGCTAATTGTTGGGTTAGCAACAAAATAGAGCTTAAAAACATGATAATGGAGAATGGAGGCATAAGGGTATCTCTTGTAAATCTTAGTGGCAGGGAATGGGAGTTCTTGGAAATCCAACTGTATTGAATTTCATCAAATACTTGGCTTGTGATAACTGGCACTCAAATTGTTTTGGAAAGGCACAGTTCTATCTCTTTTCATTATTTTTTTGGAATTTCGACGATCTGAGTCGTTTTAAAATAAACCAAAACCCTAAGTACACAGTTCCATAGCATAATTTCGCAATAAATAAAGTGAAACTATAATTACATCGGTTTTTATAACCAGATCCACGGAACAAATCACCAGAAAAACGAGGCCATTTGACTGCAAGTTATCCCACGCCCACGACTTCCAATAATAAGTCTAAGGCAGGCTCAACCTGCTCGACATGACGACGCAGAGGGATCGATGTACTGGAGAGGGATTGGCGACATGGTAAAGAATAGGTTCACACAGTTGGAAAACACAGTCTAATTTACCAGCGATGAGAAGGCGGTGTGGTGAATGAGTTTACTTGGACCACTGGAAGCTCACGAGCAGCTCCTTCACCCAAGTTCCTTCACACATTCAACAGTCACCAGTCTTCAACAGCTAGTGCGGCCTCATCTCCAGTTGTACGCTGCCTCAACTTTTCAATGAATCTGCACATTTTCTTCAACTAGAACTGATAGTTGCGCCTCGATGTGTGCGCCTCGATGTGTGTATTGATATCATGGGCGCTAATCAATGATTATGGTCAGGAGGACCGCAATGACCCTTTCAGTTTATGTGCAGAGCTTAAAACCTCCAAGGTTCAAAATGAACAGAGCTTCAAACAACACCCACGAACTTCAGCTTAGAATTCACCACCACCACCGTGAGTGAGTATTAATCCTCGAAAAAATATATGAACAGCCATGACGACCACCTATCATATTAAAATATTATGACAACACAAAAATAAAAAATAAAAATTATTGAATCCACTGGAAGCCATGACAGCAAAGTGAGTTTTTCTCGCCACAAGTCACAAGAACAGCTGCAATTTCCCCCTCTCGATGGCTACCCTGGATTTCGATCATATGTAAATACAACTTCGGGGGGCAAGCGTTGTTGCCTTCTCCTGAGACCTACGCAGTAAGCAAACGTTGAGACAAGATCCGAACCATAAACTCAGTTTACCATGAAGCCTAGGGAGGAAAGAGAGTACACTTTAAACGCAGAGTATTTAAGTTGCAATGGAGCTGGAGACAAATATAAAGGTGTACAGGTCTAGAGAAATTGGCAGGCAGAAGGAAAACTTCTTAGCACAGACCTAGGGCTCATAAAGACTAGGATGTCCAACCATGCCCAATAGAGCATACACTCAAATGACTAACACAAAGCCAAACAAATAGATAAGCCTGATATACATTTATCATTAAAGTAAGTACATGTTAGTACACATAAATACATGAGAATGACCCTCGGTTTCCAAATTCCAAGGTGTTTCTTGGACTCCCAATGACTGGTCACATTTTCTTTCATAAATATGAATAATATTACAATAATATTCCTCACCCTAAGGATTAGGTTTCCAATAGACCATGATGAGAATTGATATTTATTTTTTGATGATTTATTTAGCATTTAGCATTGGTGTTCTTGATAATGGTTATGTAATATCGATGATCTTTGGAGATGATTTAGCATGGTTATTCCTTGTAACAATGTGGTTGGTATTATATATGCTTGTTGAAAAATATGTCTATCGATGTACATCCTTGTTATGATGCTCTTGATCTATGATGATGATATTGTGTATACATTATTATTATTGTAAGGAATAATTTATTAAAGGTTGAGAAACATGGGGAAACACACTCAAGGAAAATGGCTCATGAATCAATGAGGATGACCACCATATCATAGAGTTGAGGAAGCCTTATAGAAAGGGAAAACTTGAGAAAATGACCTCTAAAGTTAATTAGGGTAAAAGAAGAGTTGTAACTTACTTTTACTGTAATCTTGACACTTGTAATTTCACTCTCAAGCGCACTTTCTCCCTTGAATGAGTAGGGAGAAGGCCAAGAGCCAAATATTGGAAAGATCTTACACTTGGGAAAGATTACAAAAGGATACCATGACTTTGGGAGGTTGACTTGCCTAAGAGGGAAAGTATTGATCTTTTACCATGTTTGGATAAGATATCTATGATTTTGAATTTTGTATGTGATTTCTCTAACCTAGTCTAAGTGGACTAAGAGGTTGGGAGTATACTACCCATTAATGGGTTAATAAGGATAATGTTTTGTATGGATACTTGTAATATTCATTTTAGGCCCTTGGGGCACCATTGTCAAGTGTGACTATGTGCATTAGGGACGAGGGTGGTAGTAAGATCCTTGAAAAGGGTGTTGTACGGAAATTGATTCTATGACTAGGGCGAGGTCACCAACATACTAGGATGAGTATAGATTGGTCTAATAAAAAGTTCTACAATCTTTACTAGACTCATATAAAGGAAATTCAACCACACTTCAAGGCTTGTAGCAAGCAAACTGAGATAGAGAAGAGAGAGATAGAGAGAGAAGAGGTGCACCTTATTTATGAAGGTTAATCCTCGCTGCTCCTCTTGACCTTTTCCAATCTTCTCCTTAAAGATGATGTCCAACCTGCAAAACCTAAACCATACACCCTTCCTCAAATATTTTGGTCACAAAGAAAAGAACTAATGATCATAAAAACGTATGCATAATATCATTAACTTCAACAATGCTTGTATGACATGTAAATAATCTTCAATGTTGATAAACCATAAATAGCACACTTTAATTCGGGGGAGGGAAAGATATCAAATCTCTATTAACAATGGAATGATACAATATAATTACCTCTTCTAATGTTCGGCGCCTTTCGAACCAAAGACTAGGTTCCTTGCTTTTGTACACCAACAATCCCACTCCCACTCTTCTAAATGTATACAAGGGAGAAATCAATTGGAGATGGTGACTTTAACACATAGGGAGATAATGATCAGGCACAGGGGTCACTGATATGGAAAAAGGGATGGATGTAATGTGATGCAAGGTTCCTCCAACGTGATGATGCAACATGGGTGTCCCCCTCCTTGGTCCATCTCTTCTCCTTTTATGATTGATCGAGATAGTTTCAAATGGTTACCAATTGGTTTAGAGAGTTACAACCAAGCCCCAAACTATCTAAAACTTCCATAACTTCTCAAATTTTCGAAATATTATATTTTTTCAGGATTTTTTTATGCACTCACACCTTATTCAAGGGAAACCTACGTGGCTTGATTGTTGATTGTTCAGAAAGCACGTGTGAGCATATTTCTAGTTGCAACTTCATGGAATCAAGGGAGTATGAACTGGGATCTTGCTTTAAAGATGCGGGCCATCATCTGGGGTCAAATCAAGGGCTCTTTAGTTCATTTTTGCGAACGAACAAGAATAGTTGGGATATGTTGTAAAAAATAAAGAAGTGTCAACTTGTACTATAACAAAGGGGTGCCACCATTAAGTTTAGTTATGATAACTAGGGGTGGGTGTGGTAGTAAGACTCTCACACACCATACCTTGAGGCTTTTGGGGGGTGTTGTAGACTAGTATCCTCTCTACCAAACTGAGGTTGATCAACCAAGAGTCTAATCTATGATGATCCTTCGGAATTGTGATTAATTATAGCAAGTTCCTTTGTTGTATAAATTCTTCACCTAATTGAGATTGAACCCTGCTTGGTGGGAAATACATGTGGAGGTAGTTTCATTGGTTGGGTGGAAAATTGACCCTTGGGTGTGATTTCCCCCTCTTGATTGACAATTGGATGATGGAATTTTGGAGCACTTATTGGATTGGCATTTGGACTTTAGCAAGCTAAGGATTGCATATACTTGTTGTCATGTTTAAGTTGTTTATTGGTGGTTGTAGTGATTAAATTTTGAACTGGTTATATTTATTACGGAATCTTGTCATGCCTCCCTTACCTTATGTATTTAGTAGGTTTATAATTTGATTTAGATTTGGTTTACCTTGTTGTGTTATATTATTAAAGAAAGAGAAAAAACCTTGTTTAAGTAGCATCTTGATGGGTCATTACACTCAAGAGGTCAATAACCCCCTGTCCATGACTTGGGAACAATCATTTTGGTGGCCAATCATAGGTTTATCATATGAGTGGCTTTCTTGTTGGATTGTGAGGGCACTTGAGATAGACAGTAAGAGCCCCCATGGATCTTGTCACCTTAGATGTAGATTACTATAATTGTTCATGCATACCTTCTCTTGGGTTTCCCCAAAGAGCAAATTCATCGCCCCCAAAGGAGGGTCAAATGGAAGAACCCTTTCAACTCTTATGGATTGTTTTTACATTCTTATGATGTCTTAGGGGCCTGCCTTTTGTGTTTGTAATTATTTTAATTTGAAATATTTCGAAATGACTATCAACACAGGTTAATCTAAATTATCGATGGATGGAGTATAGGTACAAATAGGTATCTTCCATATCTATCTTCATAGAGTGATGGTGGTTCAAGAGGAATAGGGGTAAGTGAGATGTCAACTAACTATAACATGGTGAGATCAACTAGAAGTGAAAAGTTCAAAAGAAAATTTTGAAGTCATATCAAATCTCATTGTGTTGGAGGGACATGATATTATGATGATAAGACAAATGATAACCTCGAGGTACAAGTATCTTGTGAAAAAGGTGGGAATCTGAACAATTTCATAAGTTGGACATTGATTTTTGTCTCAACGAGAGAATTTATCAAAGTTTTTTATCATCTATACATGGTCTGGGATTATTTTCCATGGATGGAATAAAGGTCCAATATGACAAATTAACTAAATTGATGGAATATGTCAATTCATGTTATAATTATGGATTTTGGTTGAGACAGCTACAATATATGCAAAGTATGCAAAGATATGTAGTTTCTGCAAATTATATCCAACTAAAACATACAAATCAAAATAGAGGAGCTTCCATATATATTGATGGAAGGCCAAACTATATAAGAAATGTTACGGGGTTTACAAACAGTAGATGACCCATGACAACAAAAAAGCCTCCAATTGTGTATTCGATGGATGTGATGGAAATTAGGTAGTGGTATGTGCAATAAAAACAATAGATACAAGGAGTTGTTGATAAATTACATGCAAATTTACTATATACTTAGGTACGACCACTTAAAAGTCACAAGTGAGAAAATTAGGGTGATAACAAACTTGTTTGATTTTGCAAGTCATAGCTAAAAGAGTTGATCTTCAATTGAAATTAATGCAACATGAACTAAATGATGGATGAGATATATTGGAAAAATATTTCAAAACTAAAAATATCAAAAAATAAATTGTTAAAGTAACAATTGTTAAAATTGAAGATAGTTTGATGGTCACAAGGTTGAAGTTAGGGTGGCTTGATTTATAGAAGCAATTTTTACAAACATTACTAGTCATAGATAAATTGAAGAACATAATTTTTAACAAATTAAGTGAATTGTCAACCATTCACGAGAATTTTTGGAAAGAAGAAACAATAAAAGGAGAATCTCTTAGTTGCATGCACAAGCAATAACACCAATGACGTATCAAAAGGAAGAGGTGTTTTAATTGACAAGAGAAATGTTAATCAATTATATCAAAATTGTTATTCTAGTAGAGGAAGGGTTTGAGGAAGTGAAAGAGGCAGAGGAAGAGGACTATGAAATGTGAAATGGAATTAAAGGGTCCACCAAAAGGAGAAGAAAATCAAAATTCACAATCTAATGGAAGAGGGCGGGGGGTTATTTACTTGTTTTTAGTGAAATAGAGTTTGAAGCAACTTTTAAGAAAGATTTATTTTGGACTTATTTTGGATTTATTTATGACATCATATATAATTTGAGTGAAAAAAGTTCGATGAAGGTATTTCTTCTAGGGATTGGAGAAATAAAGATTTAAATTTTTTGGTATGTTTTCCCATTGGATAAAAAAATATTGTTTTTGGTATCGATTTACCAAAATCATAGTTACCGATTTGACAAGAACTTTACTCTCAAAACGAAAAAGATTTATCCCTAAAAACCTATGTTTGTGCATCAAAAACCTTAAAAGCAACCCTTGAATCGAAAAGTGGTGTTATTAGTCACATTTTTTCTCTAGGGTTAAAATTACAATGTTTTGCATCATTGGCCTTAAAAACTCATATTGGCACTAAAAAAAACCTTAAAATCAACTCCAAAATAAAATAAAATAAAAAGTCACTACTACATTTGGGGTGGAATTTCAAAACTTGGATTAACGTTTGAAGAAAAAAAATCAATTTTGCTACCAAAAATTAATTAAAATTCTCTAGATTAAAACCAATGAGCATTTACATTTTGACATTTATAATACATATTTTTCTGTATTTAAAGTTGTAGCAAAAATGCAACATAATTTTTGTCTAAAGAATTGGATTAAATAAAATATTTGGTGATAAATTTTCTCTATTTACTACATTGTTTAGCTCATTATTCTTCCAATAATCGATTTCTTTCGAGCAAAATTTGTAAATATCATTGAATTTCAATGTGATATTATTTGAAAATTGAATGTATGATTGTTCTACTAATATCTTGGTTGAATATTTTGTTGAAATAGAAAACAATGTCAAATAACACTTATGTGGTGTTGAAGCATGGAGATGGGTGGTTTATATCAAGGAATTAACCCAAGAAGCTCTAGCTCTTGATGAATGTGGTTATTTTGAATAAAAGCAATCATAAAAAACTATTTAAGAATGATCCTAAACTCTGAAATTGGTGATGGGAAATGTTATTGCCCTTGCACGAAATGCAAGAAATTACAGAGAAGAAAAATTAACAAGTCAAGAGCACAAACAACATTGTTTAGAAAATGGTCACCTAAAAGGAGGAATAAAATATTGTTGCTTAGTAAAATAAACAAAACATGTTTTATTCTTTTTTTGAAAGTTACAAATGTTTTAGTATTTTGATACTAACTATATTTCTTTGTTTGCAATTACCAAGACAAAAACACCTAGGCTTGAAAGTCCTAAGAGAAGCAATGATGAAAGTGATAAGAGTTGATGCTGAAAATCCTAAGGGTAGCAATGGTTAAAGTGATAAGAGTTGCTGCTGATCTTAAAGAAGAAAAATATATTAATATTATTTAGAATGAATGGATAAATAGGTTGATCCATGACACATTTGTTCCCTGCATGGATAAGACCCACGTGTGGATGATTTTCACAATGCTAACTCTTAGTGACAAGGCGCAAAACCCCTGTACAAAAACTCAAAAACAAATCTTCTTTCTGCGATCTTCATGTTGGTCAACTTGATTCTCCAATTTGTTTCTTAACCCTGTCAAGGTGTCGGGAATATGCAATTGGAACAAAACTTGTGGATTACCATAATTCAACCATATATTCATCGTAACAGTGTTGAATAGTACACAAAGGTGAAGAATCTCTGGGATGAATATTAAATAATTAAAACTCATGATTAGGATGTAGATGAACATTGTAATGGTGGGAAGTACTCAAAATCAATTTGTGGAGGGAAAGACATGATTAAGAACTACATTTCATTCATCAATGCTAGTTCTACGCAATTACATAAAATATGAAGAAGAAAAGATTGGGTAAGCCAGAAAACAGAAATTTCTGAAATGCTCGTTAGTTTGACTTCCTAGATATGAGAACAAATCTGACTTGACTAGGAACAGAAACAAATAACAAATATGACTTTACTAGGAATCAGAAACAAATAGGAACAGCCGCCCAACAAAAAAAGGGGGAATATTTTAAGAAACCTGGCTCATAGTTAAAACTAAAGCTGCATCTACCAAGAAAATATTTACAGTCAATTGTATTTGCAGTAACCAACTGAAAATGAGATCTTTCTATCTCGCCATGGTCTTTCAGTTTAGTAGTAGAAGTAGCATGATATCTTGCTTTAGATAAGTATGTTGAAGGGATCCCAAGTGCATTAGCTATTTTGCATTTTGATAAATGTATGAATAGTTCTTAGGCACTGAAGCATTATAAATTATAACAATCCTATTCAAATGTGGAAGGACTGAGTAGCAGATTTTTTAGAACATTCCATCTTACATGGCCCACAATGAACAGCTTGCGAGTACTATAAAATTCAATTAGCATTCAACTTGATGCATGAAATGGCATCTCACTAGCATTGAAATAATTTTACACTACAAATGCTCTTTGGTACATAGAATGGCAATCTTATTAGCAATGAAATAATTTATAGATTACAAATGCTCTATCTTATTCGAGTTCCATAGCACACAAAAGTAGCATGACCCTAACCCTAATACATAGTACAAGTTCAGTGGCAACTGAGTATATTACACCAATCAAAATATGTATATGAATAAATGATGAGTTTTTTCTTGAGAACCAGACCTGAATTCAGAATCCAGATCAACACAACAAACACTGCCAAACCTGTTCTTAAATGAAAAGACTAAGAGACTCCTAAGTGGACTACAAAATACATATTCTTCTAATCCAGACTTGTACAACTTGGTGCTATCAATGTGTTTGAGAAATATGGTTAAATGACCACAATCATTCTGATCAATATTCTACATATCCAAAAAAACAAGATATTCACACAATTGTGGCGAAAAACTTGCTAGCCCCCAAAGCAGAGCAAGAACTTTTTTGGCACCTGGCCTGTTGCATTATATTTGGCACTTGACTCCTCTGCCTTGAGCATTTCCTCTCCTCGTTTAGCCTCAGCCATGGCCTTATTTTCCTCTGCCTTCTTGTGGATAATAGCAATCTCATTTTTCATTTTCTCAACATATGCTGCTTTCTTCTTCTCCAATTTCTCCTGCAGACATAGAAAGGAAGTCAGATACAAGCAAGTAGCCAGAAGGAGGAAGGAGAGTATTAATGTGGAACAAAATCCATCATAAGGATATGGCACTATAGTAAGATAGCTTATAATTTCAAATATCACATAGATAACAACCACAAGGTAAAGAGGGCCCACAAGGCACTACACTGAAACATCCAGTGATGTTAGTACAAGAGAGAGTGAGGATGCTAACACATCAACCTGGGGACTTGCACCCCAAAGTCTATTTCCAGATTGGCAAAGCTTTTGGCACCAGTAATGCCTCATAAACCATCTCTATCTCACAACTATTATACATGTGGGTAATGAGGGTAATGCCACATCCACCAGAGGACCTCAAATGAAAGGGTGGTTTTGCAAATTTTTCTCTCTATTCATTAGTTCTGTAAACATCAGAATGCACAAAAATTATCTAGGGAGGAGAAATATTTTACCTCAGCTCTTTTCATCCGAGTTTCTGCAGATGACTTTTTCGTATTTTCCCATGCTGTAATGCTTGACACTGACTTGTAGTACCTAAACCATACAACCCACAATTGAAAATCCTTGTAAGTAAGATGTATGGAATCTGTCTATTTCACATGTATCTCTGAAAAATAGGCTGTTTCAGTGTTTTCTATAGGGTTGAATTGTTTATCCAATTGAAGTTGAGAGCGTTCAACTACACTCTATTATGAATTAAAGGAGGATAATAGAAGCACCAAATCATATCTGTGTTCAAATTCAAGGCTTTGAGAAATCCTTCTGCTACAACCTCTGAAAATGCATATCGGAAATAACATGGAACAGTATTCCAAAAAGTAGAGATGTTTTGCAATTGCCTGAATTGTTCATGAAGAATGTATAGAGTTAGCTTACTTGTTATCAGCTTTTGCCTTTTCATTTTCTTCCCATGCTTTGATGAGAGCCAATCTCTTCTCTGTATTAACCTTTACTAAAACAGCATCTAGACATACAAAAGGAGAAATATCAGTAGATGAATCAATAGTGTTCTGTCTGGACTCTATCAATCATTGTTTATCGTAGAAGCGATTGTGGACATCTTTTGCAATCCCTATTGTATTTCCCAGATCATTTGGAAAGCTTACTAGATGTATAAGACCACCTCATAAAGATTTGGTGAATGTTTTGGGTGTAACTTCAATACTAATTTAAAAAAATAAATGAATACATACCTCTGTCTAAAGATCCTCCTTCTGAGCTTTTCGATATAAGAGGCTCAACAGCTGCTTCCTTTTTCTCCGCTGACCAAAAGAGAAATCAAGTATCAATTCTATAAACAGACATCGGTTCTTTTCTGGATAAGATCTAGTAATAGGGATCAGGGCACCACCGAAATTTAGAACATGCAAGCAACCTCCAAATCTTCTTTTCAGCACACTGACAAGATAAGAATACATGGACGTTGATATGAAGGCAATGCATTATGAGAGGAAACCCAATATAATGAAATTTAGAAATATATTGCTAGTAAATGTACATATAATGCTAGTAAATGTACAGACAAAATATGTAGCATGCAACAACAATCTAATTTACTTAACAATTTCTTAAATGTGCTTGTTTGCAAAGTCAATCTAAGGGACAAGACAACAAACTGCACCATACAGAATAAACTCAATACTCGAGTCACTTGCTAATATTTGGACCAAAAAACAAGGCAAAACAGTCTGCAGGGCTGTACCTTAGAATAAGTTAGCCCCAACTCATGGAAGGTAAAGTCTCCAATTGTGGCAGGCATGCTAATTATAAAAACAAAATGAAGAATAGAGAAGTAATGATAATTAGATAAATGGCTTAGGACCAGCATGGCCGACTTTCAACTTTGTTGAGTCTCACCATCTTCCTAATGACCAAGCCCTATCTCTTCATTGAGAAAGGGTCCTAGACATTGAGACACTGAGACAGCAAGAGCATGTCTTAGCAACACGAAGCGAGGATATTGCTCATTGTAGGACTAAACTAAATATCTTCCGACATGAGCTGACAACATGCAGCACCTGTATGAATTTTCAAACCACCTGGTTTAGGCAGGCACACTTGTTCATGTCACCTGCTGGTAAGGATGTGCACATCACATGTGCTCCACTGCTTCTGCAGGCCCCTGTCAATTCCTTTGACTTCCAATCTAGCGATCAAACTCCCCAAGCAGAGCGTTTAATGTGTTAACTGGGTTCTTGAACCTTGTAGGCAGACCAAGGACAAACACTAAAGCAGGTTTGATCCTAGGAATGTGAGAACTGGAGGATGGTATTTGCCAAGAGCACATCATAACTTCAATCCAATAGATTAGTATTCATGTGCATACAATATAGGCCCCTACTGCAAATGCAGACTCTTCCAGGATATGGGTAAAGGGAGCCTAGCACCTAAGGTTCTCGTAGTACTAAGGTGGAAAAAAGACTTTAAAAACATAAACTGAGGTGTGAATCACCTGGGAAGCTTAGCTTACAAGTTACAGGGTTACCTTTAACAGATACAGAATACAAGTGTTTTTAACAGAAAATCATCATGAACGTTATCAATCCCATTTTTCTTGTTGAATATTCTGATTTGTGTAGGATAAAGGGAAGGACCAATTCTTACTTACTTTCAACAATCGCCAAAGCCTTAGATTCATCACTGGTGGCATGCTTTTCATCAGCAACCATCGGAGGCTGGTCATTTACAGGCTTTTCTTCCAGGACATCCTTAGTGACAATATTAGCCGCAGGATTCTCTGATGGAGCTTGCTGTTCAGCCATGTCTGAGATCCTCCTTGTGATATATTATTTCTTCTATAGCAACACAACTCTGAGAACAAAAAAAAGACCGTCAAGTCACAACAGCAGAAGACACTATTGTTGCAGAATTTTCTATATATCAAAAGATGCAGCATATAAGAGAATTGCAAAGGTTCTGAAACATGGGTAACTCCCCACATATTGCTCAATCATGTCAGGTCCTGATTGGAAAGTCTTGACTTCCTTCTAATGAAGGTAATGGTAAAGTCCTGAGCATACCGAAGGTAAGTGATAAACTACCATTCACAGAGCTTAGGTAAGTGACCCTTCACAGACCTTGCGCAAGAAAGGGTTGCCTATCTTCGCATAGTGAGTGCTGTAAGGTCACTTAACTGAGCATAACTCAGGTCTATGTTAACAGAAACAGGACACAGGAATGGAACAATAAACAGGGCTAGAGGATTTTGGAGGATAAGAAACCTGAACCCACCCTGTCTTCCCAGTATATATTATGCAAATTGATTAGAAATGTGCTAATATAGTCTCAAAAGAGGCATGGGAATGAGAATGGGGTAACAGAACAAGAAACTGATCTTCTGGTCAGGTTTCTGGGAATGCGTGGCAAAGGTAAGTGATAATCAACCTTTCGCAAAGCTCAGGTGAGTGGCCCTTCACAGAGCGTGTGCAGTTAAGATTGCCTATCTTCACATGGTGAGTGTCCTAAGGTAACTTGCCTGAAACCGCAGAGGCAAGGTCCTGAACTTACCTGAGCATAGCCCAGGTATGGAATCTCGATAACCTGGCCTCCCTGAGCTAATAGGTGGTTATCTTCGTTACAGGGTTGGGCTTGAAAGGTAATCCCTGAGGTCTGCTCATGTTATCAGAAATTAGTCAACTAGTTACCAATTCACCACTAAACCAGTATTGAGATATACATAACATACAAGTCCACCTCCGTAACTGTCATTGGGATCCATCATAATATAGTATTTTACATTCCCGACTGTAATTGGGATTCATCTTAACATAACAGACCATGGATATTGCCCTTACCTACTGTGAAAAGGGTGTGGGAATTACCTCTAACACAATAATCTGTCAGACACTCATAACTTCGATAAAAATTGATATATGCCCAACAAAACCAGAATACAACTTCTGCATAATATTGACATAAAAAACGAAAAAAACACCAGACTTTCATGATTTCACTCAAAAGGATACATACCGAACAAATCCGAATTACAGGTTTTACACAGTACTGAGCTGAAAACAGAAGATCTGGCCAGATTTGACCTGGCGTATGCACTGCAGTCCCTGTTTTCTTCTGAATTCTCAAGTGGGTTTCTAGAATACAGGCACCGTGTACATTATGTGTTTCTTCCGAGTACGCTATGTGTATATTCTTTAGAAGATAGATGGGGGTTAAGAGGCGGCCATCACGAGACGTGATGTCGAAATAAAAGGAAATGAATTAGGTTGGCCAATGGTCATTCCCCATTTGTATAGTATATTTCATGCTGGAGTAAGTTGGAGGGGTATGACAGTTGTTGTAGATGACAAGGCATTTCTGTCATAACACTCTGCCTGTCCCCCTTTCTCTTTCCAGACAAGACAACCAGTAATGACTCTGTGACCTCACATGGCAAAGCAATGGCCAAGCAAATTTGGTAGGAGGATGTGGGCCGGGCAAACAGGATAGGAGAATGTGGGCCGAGAGTCATTATATCTGGTAGTACCGAAACAAAGATCAAAACTGTAGAAATCCCGGTAGATATTTGTCATCATTTTCAGATATCTCAGAGAAATAATTTACGTTGCACAGAATGGCCTCTCCTTGCACCTTTTTCTGAACAGATTACAGTTACGTGACAGAATGGGTTTTTTCCTAAAACCACTGAAATAATCTCATCATTAATGGTTTGAAGGCGCTATTGAGATTATTATCTCTCATTAGAGGTCTATATTCATATGATGAGTTTCATTTTAATATTAAAAAAAGTAAATTTCGAAATAATAAAAATAATTTTATTCTTTTGAACGATGATGATGTTATTATTTATTAAAATCGATATTAATTTTTTCACACCAAAATCAATATTACTTTATTTATTAAAGTGGAGTATAGAAAAGTTAATTTAAGTGTTTAAGTTTAAAATTTATTATATAAAAAATACAAATTAAAAATTAACATATTTATATATAAAATAAAAATATTATTATTTAAAAAAAAATATAAAGTTTACATTGGTGTGGAGTTTACAAAGTGTATGGTTATTTTTACAATATAATTTGGTTAGAGAATAAAATTTTATGGAGTTTTGTATCTCTCACTCAGCTAAATTTAAGAGAAATGCATATTAAGCTTCTAAATATAGCACATTCTAAGTACAAGAATTTATAGTTGCCCTCATTATCATTAAGGTTATGTGAAGAAAGCTCAAGAGTGGAGTTATTATTACTTTTAGAAAGAGATCTCCAACTAACCAAGAGGATGCAAAGATTGGTTGAAAGTGATCGATTCAGTTCTTTTTTAGCAATGAAGAGAAATAAATTCCGAGAGGTCAAACATCTTTCCTCACATACATACAAAAGACTCTTACCAATTCACCAAAGTCTAACCCATAGTTGTTTGCATGGTACTACCCACCCCAAGTGTTCCCTTTTAATTATCATGATATAGTTTGTTTTTTCCAGCTAAAAAAGTCATAATATTGATATTCATAAATAGAATCAAATAGTACATAGATCTCAATCTTAACACTAGACTAAAACCATATCAAATATCAGTCTAAACAGACTTTTACAAAAACTCATAAAAAATCATAAAACTAATTTTTTTTTAAAATATACATAACAAATAATAATCACAATATAATTAATTGTAATTTTCTTAACTATAAGTATATCATACTTTTATTTAATTATTATTTTAAAATCATTAAAATTATTTTGAAATTTAAATATTTGAAAAGAAATAATAACATTAAGCATTTAAAATGAATTATTCATTATATTATTTTTATATTATTTTGATGTTTCATACTTTTATTTAATTATTATTTTTTAAATTATTAAAATTAAAATTCTAAAAAGGAATGATAAAATTCACTATATTAAAAGCCTTGTATTATTTACAAATATTATTTATAATATTTATTTATATGTAGAACTTTGCTTGATACATAGTGAGAATATTTTAAATGAATTTTTATTATATTATTTATTTATATGTAGAATTTTGCTTGAGACAAAGTGAGAATATTGCTTGAGATGTAGTGAGATTGGGAAATGGCCCATGAGTGGGTCGCGCTAGAAATTACAGGTTATTTGAGTCAGTAATCAACTCTTTAAAAATGTAAGATATTCATTATTTGGAAAACACAACATTCTAAAGATTTCTTCCATTTAGAATCAAGGTTGAAAAATTGCATAGAATATGGTCATACAAGGGGAGAACATTGTGGAATGAAACTAAATTGTGCAAAGATTACAACAAAGTGTTATATGTCGTAGGGAGGAGGAGGATGAAATAATATTATCTGAAAACAACTCCCCATGAAGATTCATTACACAATTACAAAGCAAATTTTGGGAAAGAGAAAGAAGGTGAATAGAAGTGGTGATGAAAGCCAATCTGGAAAGTAAAAGAATCTGTAAAAACAAGATTGTTTCTATGGTTGGCATTATCAAACAAAGATTTGAAATGGGATAATGACAAGAAAATGAGCCTAGCAAGGGCTAGGTGGATTTATTCTATGTAAAAAGATGAGGAAGAATTGATCATCTACTACCTCATTATCATTTTACTAAACAAGTCAAGTGTTGAAAAGTTACCAAGGAAGTGTTATTCACCTAGTGTTTCCTTGGGGTGGACAAAAACACTTTAAAAAGTGATCCCTAGTCAATTTTTTATAAAGTGTGAAGTACTTTATTTTTATAAAGTCACTTTATTAAATTTTAAGTCATGGTTTATTTCCTAAGTTCATTTAAGTGATTATTTCAAGTGAGTGATAAATTAAAAGGTTCTCACTTAATTAAATGATATATGTGCACTAAATATCATTTAATTATTATTTTAATGAGCATTTACTGAGAGCCTTTGCTCTAGTCTAATATTGGCCATTGGATGAAGAGGAGGAAGTTGCCATGAACAAAAAGGTCTGGGAAGACAAACCTAATTTATTATTCATTCACCCAAAAGAGATTTTTGGAGAGGAAGAGAAAGAGAAGAGAGAAGAGAATAAACCCTTGGAATTTCTGAAGTCTGAGTTACAGGCTGAAGATAAAAATGAAGGGCACGAATTTCTAGGAAAATCCGTACGGCACAAGAGTTAAGGAATATGTACAGCATCGTACAGGCACATAAATCGAGCAGGTCATATTGCATTTAATGAGGTCGTACAACACAGATTTTGAGATAGATATCTAACAAGTCCATACAACATTTAATGAGGACGTACATCACAGATTTCAAGGCAAAAATCTGACAGGTTTGTACAACAATTAATGTGACCGTACAACACAAATTTCGAGGCAGAAATATGATAGTCTGTATAGCAGTATTTGGAACGATTTTCAAGGCAGAGTTTTGGCACGATTTTCGAGGTCGTACTGTAATTAATGTAGACCGTACAACTGTGATTTCTGGGCACATTTACTGAGGAGGTCGACTATGGTTGAGATAAGTACTGCTGTTGTATTTTTAATAATTTGTCTGAAGAAATAAAAATCTTTCTTGAACAGGTTTTCCCTTAAGGGTTTTATCCTAGACCATTTTGGTCAAAAATACTGGGTCAAATTTTTATGTACATGGCTGATATAATTTTATGAGTTTGAAAAGTTAGGTTGAAAGTTAATTTTCTGAGTTAGTTAATTTGAAAGAATCTCATGTGTTTCAAGTAAAACAATATTTTTATATGAGAAATATATGCATGATTGGGTTTGGGCATTAAACTACATGCAAAGAAGTTGGAAAAATTGAAATTGGGTTGGGTTTATAAAAATTTCATGGTATCGAAGTGTTGGTAAAGAGCATAAATTAAACACTTAGAAAATTTTCAGATTTGAGAAAGAAGAGGGTTTGTGAAGAACAAGTTCTTGAACAATTTTTCTTTTGAGAAGAACAGGTACAGGTTGTACTCATGGTCGTTGGACTAAGATTAGAAGACAGGTTGGATGGGGCTGCAAATTTTAGTCATGGAAGGATAGGATTATGTTGGTACTGGAGGAGAATGAACTATGGGAAATAGTTTATAGTACAACAAAAAACCCAGTCATTGTTCCTACCGATGCTACAGATAGGGCATCCTTTATGAAAAAGGATGTAAAGGCAAGAAGGATCATTCTTGATTCCGTGAAGGATCATTCTTGATTCCGTGAAGGATCATGTGATCCCACATATTTCAGCAAAGGCTCATGCCTTTCAGATGTGGACAGCTTTAACTAGTCTTCACCAAAGTTCGAATGAAAACAAGAAGATGACGTTGAGGGAAAAGTTGAAGGATGTTCACATGGGTAAGGATGAAGGCATGTCTTCCTACCTTACCAGGATTACACAGGTGAGGGATGAAATTGTAGTTGTTGGGGAGGTTGTGCAGGGCAGTGAGTTGGTGCGGACAGCCTTAAAAGGTGTGACATAGCCATGGGGTGTTTTCGTACAGACTGTGGTTGCTCGTGAGAATATGCCTTCTT
This sequence comes from Larix kaempferi, assembly GCA_027924585.1. Taxonomy (NCBI): domain Eukaryota; kingdom Viridiplantae; phylum Streptophyta; class Pinopsida; order Pinales; family Pinaceae; genus Larix; species Larix kaempferi. The sequence continues at coordinate 2,460,548 of BSBM01000182.1, read as the reverse complement.
TGGATCGTCTTTGGGACGACATCATACAGGAGGAGACTCAGAGAGGATATATATAGGGAAGTCCATCACATAACAGGGAGGATGAGGACAATGTAGCATTGGAAGCAAAGGGAAAGAAGAAGAAGTTCAAGAAGGGTCCTAAGGGTGGGGCCAAGCAGCACACTGGTGAGAAAAAGAAAGACATGAGCAAAGTCAAATGCTTTGCTTGCCAGAAGTTTAGACACTATGTTGGACAGTGTCCAAACAAGAAGAAGAAAGGATAGTAGATATGGATGATTTTGCTTCACGTTTTGAGGGAGTTTTCTCTCTATGTTGGGTATACAGAGATGACATCTATCACCAGCAGTGATATCGAGGATCAAGTTCAGTATTCTTTATTGGTTGGCCATTCTTTGAGTGCTTCCACCACTACTTCCACTTGGTACATTGATAATGGGGCTTCGAGCCATATGACAGGTGTTTGAGACGTGTTCACCGAGATGACCGAGACAAGATTGAGTCTAGAGGTAGTGTTGGGTGATGACATGATTGTAAGAGAAGTTGGGAGAGGGATTGTTACCTTTCAGAGGGATTCTATGTAGTCCGTGACATTGAGGGATGTCTTGTATGTCCTCGGGCTGAAGAAGAACCTTGTTTCAGTTTCCACTATTGAGGACAGGGGTTTTGGAGTATGTGTCCTAGATGGGAAAGTGTATATTTTTCCCAGAGCACTAGGACCATCTACTTCATATGCCATTGGAGTTAGATGTGGGAAATTCTACAAGCTTCTCTTCCAACCTCATCATGCATTGGCCCATACTAGCAATAGCAGTGAGATGTGTGAGTTGTGGCACAGGAAGATGGGCCACCTTCATCATTCAACTTTGAGATTGTTGAGGGAGATGTCTACAGGTTTACCACAGTTCAACACAGAGCAGGGTGGTGTATGTAGAGGGTGTGCTTTAGGAAAGTACACCAAGAATGCTTTTTCGAGCAATGATACTAGATAAGTTGGAGTATTGTACTTGATACATTTTGATTTATGTGGACCCATGTCTTCTACTTCATTGAAAAGATTTGAGTATTATATCAGTTTCATTGATGACCACTCCAGGAAGACCTGGATCTACTTTCTATGGAAGAAACAGTCTCAAGAGGTCTTGAATAGGTTCCAAGAGTTCAAAGCTCTTGTGGAGAACCAAATAGGGAGGAATGTCCGGGCACTCAGTTCAGAAAATGGGGGTGAGTATACCTCCAAGGATTTTGATGAGTTTTGTAGACAGGAGGGAATTAGGAGGCAGTTGACAGTTCCATATATACTCCACAACAGAATGGAGTTTCTGAAAGGAAGACCAGATCTATAGTGGGAGTAGCTAGAGCCATGTTGTGTGATCAGAGTCTTCCTTTCTTTCTATGGGAAGAGGCCTGTAGTACTGTTGTTTATGTGCAAAACAGGAGTCCACACCGTGCATTAGGGTGTAAAACTCTTGAGGAGATGTTCACCAGGAAGAGACCTGAGATAGGTCACTTCCATATATTTGGATACCTTACATATTCTCATGTCCCTTCTAAGAAGAGGAAAAATTTAGAGCCCACGACAGAGAAAGGCATCTTTATTGGTTATGATGAGACTTCAAAGGGTTTTCGCTTATACCTTCCTGCACAGAGGAAAGTTGTGGTGAGAAGGGAAGTGAGATTTGAGGAGGAGAAGGCCTTCAGGAAGTCTTATGATTCATAGATGGTGGAGCAGCAGGTTGTGACTCCACAGGTGACATCATCACAGATTTCAGCGAGTCAGGGCACAAGGTCATAGGTATTAGGGGTGACTGGGTCACAGGTTACAGGTTCATCAGTTTCATTTACCTAGTCCACAAGGACTTCTGGTACAGGGACAGGTTCACGGATCACAAGTTCACGGGTTTCACCTTCATGTGATTCAGACACACATGTTACAGGTTCAGGTTCACCAGGTACAAAATCTCAGGCCACAGGTACTTCTTCAGGGAGATAGTTGTCAAATGAGGAGGTTCAAGAGGAGGGCATACCACAGGAAGCTACTTCTAATAAAGGTAAGTCAAGTTGGCTTAAGGAGCTTGTGAAGGAAGTTGACGATTCTGTGGGGCCACCCATGAGGGAGGTCAGAGAGAGAAGGGCACCATAGAGGTTTTCCAGTTACATGTCAGTGGTGACCAGTTTGTGTGAGTCCGAGCCTACTACTTATGAGGAGGCATCCACACACTAGGTTTGGAGAGATTCCATAATGGAAGAGTACAATTCCATCATGAAGAATGGTGTGTAGGAGATTGTCCTGAGACCGGAGGAGAAGTCAGTTGTGACTTCCAAGTGGCTCTATAAGATCAAGCATGTTGCAGATGGAAACATCGAGAAGTACAAAGCTTGATTTGTGGCGTGAGTATTCTCACAAGTTGAGGGAGCTGATTATGACGATACATTTGTGCCAATTGCTAGATTTTCTTCGATCAGATCAATGATCTCCATTATTGCAGAGATGGGTTGGAGGATTCATCAGATGGATGTGAAAACCGCTTTTCTGAACGGTTTTCTGCGGGAGGAGGTATATTTGGAGCAACCACAGGGATTTGGGATTCATGAGAGAAACTCTCGTGTGTGTAGGATGAAAAAGGCCTTGTATGGTCTGAAGCAAGCCCCTCGGGCTTGGTACTCGAGGATTGATTCATATTTGATTTTGATTGGGTTTCAGAAGAGTGAGGTTGATCCCAACCTATACTTCATTGTGGTTGGAGGTGATCCACTCATTCTTCTGCTGTATGTTGATGATTTGTTCATTACAGGAGTAGGGCACCTGATTGAAGCATGTAAGAAAGATCTTTCTTTAGAGTTTGAGATGACTGGAATTGGGCTTATGCATTACTATTTGGGGATGGAGATTTGGTAGGAGGATGGACATGTTTTCCAGGGGCAAGGAAAATATGCTGCAAATGTTTTGAAGATATTTTAGATGGAGGAGTGCAGACCCATGTCCACACTCATGATCACCAACTAGATGAAACTTCATGCTTCTGAGGGAGATTTGGTGGCTCCTACTTTGTACCATCAACTTAGTGTTTCATTGATGTATTTGGTCAACACCAGACCAGATTTAAGTTTTGCGGTGAACACTCTCAGTCAGTTCATGGTGGAGCCCAAGAGAGTGCATTGGATTGCCACAAAACACATTTTGATATATCTTACAGGGACAATAGATTATGGTCTGGACTACAGGAGGTCCAATGGAGTGGGATTGGTTGTTTTCACGGATTCAGATTGGGTAGGCAATGCTTCTGACTGGAAGAGCACTTCTGGTTGTTGTTTTAGTTTGGGCTTGGCAGTTGTGTCATCGTTCAGTCGGAAACAAAAGTATGTTACTTTGAGTTCTGCAGAGGCTGAGTACATGGAATCCAATCAGGCTAGTTGCGAAGCATTGTGGCTTTGCAAGTTGATGGTAGACTTATTTGGTCAGGAGCTGAGACCTACAGTTATACATTGTGACAACCAGAGTTGCATCAGACTCTATGAGAATCCAATATTTCATGATAGGTCAAAGCATATTGAGATCATATATCATTTCATCAAGGACTATGTTCAGAGAGGAGTTGTTGAGTTACAATACATTTCTAATGATGACCAGGTGGCAGACATTCTCACAAAGTCTTTGGGAAGAGGAAAGCATATTTATCTTAGGTAGAAGATGGGAGTGATGAAGAACACCTTCCTCGGTAAGAGGGAGTGTTGAAAAGTTACCAAGTAAGTGTTGTTCACCTAGTGTTGCCTTGGGGTGGACAAGAACACTTTAAAAAGTGATCCCTAGTCAATTTTTAATAAAGTGTGAAGTACTTTATTTTTATAAAGTCACTTTATTAAATTTTAAGTCATGGTTTATTTCCTAAGTTCATTTAAGTGATTATTTCAAGTGAGTAATAAATTAAAAGGTTCTTACTTAATTAAATGATACATGTGCACTAAATATCATTTAATTATTATTTTAATGAGCATTTATTGAGAGCCTTTGATCTAATCTAATATTGGCCATTGGATGAAGAAGAGGAAGTTGCCATGAACAAAAAGGCTTGGGAAGACAAACCTAATTTATTATTCATTCACCCAAAAGATATTTTTGGAGAGAAAGAGAAAGAGAAGAGAGAAGAGAAGAAACCCTTGGAATTTCTGAAGGCTGAGTTACAGGCTAAAGATAAAAATGAAGGGCACAGATTTCTAGGCAAATCCATACAACACCGTAGAGGCACATAAATAAAGGATGTCGTACTGCATTTAATGAGTCCGTACAACACGGATTTTGAGATAGATATCTGACAAGTCTGTGCAACATTTAATGAGGCCGTACAACACGGATTTTGAGGTAGAAATCTGATAGGTTCGTACAACAATTAATGTGACCGTACAACACAGATTTCAAGGCAGAGATCTGACATTTAGTACATCAGTATTTGGCATGATTTTCAAGGCATAGTTTTGGCATCAGTTTCGAGGAGGTCGTACTGTAATTAATGCAGACCGTACAACTGTGATTTTTGGGCACATTTACCAAGGAGGTTGACTATGGTTGAGATAAGTACTACTGTTGTATTTTTAATAATTTGTCTGAAGAAATAAAAATCTCTCTTGAACATGTTTTCCCTTAGGGGTTTTATCCTGGACCATTTTGGTAAAAAATACTGGGTCAAATTTTTATGTGCATGGCTGATATAATTTTATGAGTTTGAAAAGTCAGGCTGAAAGGTAATTTTCTGAGTTAGTTAATTTGAAAGAATCTCGTGTTTTTCAAGTAAAACAATATTTTTATATGAGAAATATATGCATGATTGGGTTTGGGCATTAAACTACATGCAGAGAAGTTGGAAAACTTGAAAACGGGTTGGGGTTGTAAAACTTTCATCAAGGACAAAGCTTTGAAACTAACAAATGGAAAAGGAAACTTGCAAGGAAGCTCTGTAGTTATTTGTTTGAAGAATTGGTTAAAGTATAAAGTGTTAGCATATCACAAGGCCTTACCATGTATAGTTTCATGGGCCCTTTAACTATCCATAAATGAGATGATTTTTCAAAATAAGGTGATCCTACACATTCAAGTCATTCAAGTCGTTCACTGAATTAGAGATATGCTATGGAAGGGTTTGGAAACTATGAAAGGTAAATGCTCCAAAAACACTAATAATTCCATGTATTGATCAAACATGTGCTTAGGGATATTTTGATGGAGCATGTCAAGGGACCCATGAATGTGTGAGGTTGAAGGTGTTTTATTTCTAAAGAAAAATCATTGTATTGATTGCAAAGCTACTTTGGCGGAAGGTACAAACAAGAGGGTGGATTTTTATGCTCTCTAGTTGTTGATGAGAATAACAATTGCAAGAGATGTTGACCAAAAGACTGGGAGAATGCAAGCTAGTCATTGACTAGGAAAATGGTAAAAATAATATGCAAAATTTGTCCCTATCTCCAAGTATGGACATAATTAGAGAGATAAAATAAAACTTCTCAAATTTTTATTTTCATCATACTTATAGGGAATTAAATGTCAAGGTAGGAGAACTTTCAAAACAAACCCTCACTCCCTAGTTTGGTATTTCCAAAGCATAGTAAGGATAGGATAACAATTTGCATCTGGTCTTCAAGAGGTATATCTATGATTAATTTCCCAGTCCAAGGAGATCAATTCCAAATCCCGAATGAAGAGTTAATTAAATTTGTTTTTACAATGGTGCTTAAGTAGATTATAGATTTCTAATATAGTTTGTAGTTTTTTTAAAAAGAGCCTAAAGGGTGTTGAGTAATAGAACAAGAAACCATGAGACAAGCACTTGGAAAAAAAGGATTAAGCCATATTCAACACAATATATTTATTCATTGATATCAATATATAGTACATTAATATGACCACCTCTAGATATAGATCTCGCTAACAACTCATTAGTGGATAAGGATGACACTTAATAAATAGATAAGGATAACAACCCATGAGGAGGTGATCTTCGACTTTGTGATTGTTTAGGGACCCATAATCTAACATTCCCTCCTTCAATCATTGGTTTGAATAATTATACTATTAAGCCAACAAGAACTAGTGCATAAACTAGTATCATCTTCAATCTTCAACCTTCAATTTGAAACTTTTGAATTGAGCTCCGATGAAGTTATACCTAAAAAACCACCAAATTTGGATGTTGAATGGTTCATTTGAAATGAACTTTGAAAGAGAGAAAAAATTCTAGCAGTGAATGGCTGCCATATTTAAACATTTCCTAATTAATTACTTGACAAGTTGATCATTTTCCAAGTAATGTATCTAGAAGGATATGGTGTCTTCTGCTAATTGGTGAACATATAGGATCATCATTTTCATACTAGTGAACAAATCGGATGATTGAAGCACTATCTTAATTTAGACACAATTAGGCGTCGAACAACATCCCTTAATTGGAAAAATAATCATGTACTTGATGTTCATCCATATTGTTTTCTTTTGTAGATTCAATTTTGCATTAATTTATATTGCTTTTGGTATCATTCCTTGCTTCTTCTTGTGTCTCATCTTTAAAACTTGCCTTCATCAATTCACTATTTATGAATGATTCCTTTTCGTGACCAATTAAGGGATCAACAATCATATTGTTTGTTGTATTAGTATCACCTAATTGTACTACATTATTTGTGTCACGAGGAGCATTGACCTTTTGCATTAGGTCATTTGTGTCATGAGTTGCATCAACCATGTTTTCAATTTATTTCTTATTTTCAATTAATTTTAGTTGAAGTGCTTCAATCAATTTGTCTTTCAGAACAATTTGCTTGTGAAGAACAATAACCCATTTATCCAATTCATGTAAAGAGTCTCGTAGTTCTTTAATTTGTTTTTAGTGTTTTGTGTAAATACTTTCCTCATTTACCCATTTTAAATTTGTAATCATCACACTTGCTTATACTCATTCACTTGCACTTTTATAAAAAAATACTTTAAGGTGCCATGTACTATTGATCATGCACCCCAAACTTTTTGATTTTACAATGAATTGATGTCCTCCTTATTCAAATTTTAGACAAGTCTTTTTTATTTGTAGTTTCTAAATTTTTTATAGCTCCACTCTTTTTACAAATGAATGAATTAGATTCAGTGATTCAACCAACTTTTGATTCAAATAAATATTTGTTCTTTATAGATTTACATTTTGTCATTGAGTATTGGTCACACAATCCTTTTATTATACTTGCCGAAGGCAAGGTATATAGCAATGGGTTTGCAATCAATTTTTAATTAATTTGTTGTTTCCAAAATTATTTTTTCTATAGTTTTATAAACTTTTATAAATATTTATATATTAAATTGAATATTTTAAAAAATAAAAATCAATTTCTAAATTTAATAAATTTAAATTTCTAATTTCTAATTTCTAATTGGTTTAAAGCTTTGAATTGACTATTTTCCCCTGCTTCTAAATCTAATTGTCAGAAGAAGAAAAAAAAATCACTTATTTGACATATGTCTCTCTTCATTATGGGGTAAACTGTTTATCTACTTTTTCATTGGACAAATGTGTGATATGATTGCGATTTAACAGTTATTGATTTTTGGGCTTATTCGTAACGTCTGCAGTCCTACTATAAACATTTGTTCTTGTTTGGATATGAGTATTTCTATCGTTGTTGGGTTATATATTATCCTCTAGCTCCTTACCTCCCGCAATATATTCTTTTGTTTTGCTTATCGTCTGCCCCCACATCCATTATTATGAACGAGAGCATGTGCAGCCATGTGAAAGGATAGTTGAACTTGCAATTATTGTCATGGATAAACTTCACCCTTTAATTAAATTGTAGCGACAACTGTTTCGATGGTCAAGCCCTTATATACATAATAATTATAAAATCCGTAATATTCATAGTCATACTAATTATGTATAACACATGAACCGGTGTAGTTGATATCACATTAGTAGCATTTCATTTTATTTTATTTGTTCTATCTATCCTACGAATCACTGCGTAAAAGCCATTGTAGATACATTTCTAAATAAGCATTCTTATATTACGAGCTTCATTGATTACTAGATATGACCGGAATAGTTCGACGAATTGGGTGACTCGAACGTTAGCTCCTCGTTCCAATGAGAGTATTCCTTTTTAAATAAATTAGTATCGCCCGGAAGTTATTTTCGTTTCTATTTGGATTATGCTGAAGAAACTATTTCCCCGTAACTTAATTAATAAATATATTTATCGATCCCATGGAAGGGATTGATCCGTCTATTAAAGACAAAAAGTGCTAAGGGTGGGTTATTTCCTTTATGATCTTACTTTTGATTTATGGCTTGACTTTTGATTTAGGATAAATACTTTACTAAATCTTCCCATCCAGAACCCTTGAAAAAATCTAATAATTGACCTTTTCTTACTATAATTTTTTATTCATATAATAGGGGAGAGAGTTCTATAGTTGAACGGGAACCGGTAGTGGTGATAGAACCGGTGACTGTTACACCCCAAAAAGTGATCAAGAAAATGCCAACTGTCAAACACATATAATTATATAAATATATAAAAAGTTTCCTATTTAAGTTCATTAAGTGTCATTCTGTACAGTAGGCTCATAGCTGTCAACTATAGGACAAAAGGTTGACAACTGGGCAGTCTTGATAGAACCAAAATCAAATCCATCATGTCCCTTCCAAATCCCAACATGCACTGACACAAACATCTAATTGGACCTCATCACTCCCCAGGCAGCCCAATCTACAAGGACGGATTTCCCATCACATGGACCCCATTGAACAAGCTTCAGTGTACACCCAGACCAACATCGAGAATCACACTTAACTACCAAGGCATCCCACCTGCACATTTATCGAATGTCACCTACATAATAAATGGAGAATGAGTGTCAGCTCCAGGTGCATTGTTGTTCAACAAAGTAGCCCAATCAATGCAATTAATGCTACCAACTCCATTAAAATCATCAAATCAACCATAAAACCAAACAGAAATCATCAAATCAACCATAAAACCAAGCAGAAGCATGTTCATAGGCATTTCGAATAGCACCTGGATTGACAAAGCCCCATTGATGGCCATTGGATCGAGGCCAAACTCAATCTTGATCCACTCATCCAACTCCAACCAGTTGCAATCCATGCCTTCTCAAAGTTGCCAATCAAATCAAACACCAAAATGCTATAAAGACACTACAACCTTCAGACAAACTCCATTTTTTCTGCCATTCGAAATTCCCAAACCTTGTTAAACTCACCTCTATTTCCAAGCATCAAATTTCAGAGTCCAGGCATTGTATTCAAGCAAAACACAGTTGCATATTGATTTCCAGGTGCAGAGTTAATTCAAGACAGCATTCAGAGTTCAGGTATTGCATTCAAGATAAACTTGTCTTTCAATAATGTTTTCAAGTAGCCAGACTATATCTAGTTTTATGCAAGAACCTGCATTGAACATGCAAATCACATCAAGAGATCCTTTTGAATACTCCAGATCCTAGGGTCGTTTTAACACAGCTATTTTAATATTCTAGATCCCTGTGAAGATACACAGCTAGTTCTAATTCCGTGGGTGGGAGCACTGTTATGGTTTTTGGTTTTTAATGGAGCACTGTCCCTAGCCCTGTCCTTGGCCCTGTTTGTTCTAATTCTGTGGGTGATTGCAGTCATGGCAAGAGTCAACACTACTCGTGCAAGGAGGTCAAGTAGGAGACTCAACAAGGGTGCCCACCTATGATGCACCTCGTCCGATGAGGACATAGCACATGATGTTGATAATAACAATGCACACAGAGATGTTGAAGAGGCAAATGATGCAGAGCGTAGTGGTGTTATTCCACCATCAACCACAGTTGAAGAGGAAAATGATGCAGATCCTGGAGGTGTTATTCCACAATCAACCACAGTTCAAGGTGCAACTGCCATTAAGAAGATTAGTGCCATCAGAGGATGGACACAATAAGACATGAAGGCTACCATAGATGATATAGAGTTCAATGGTTTTTCTATCAGAGCAACTGCTAAAAAACATGGGATTCCACCAACATCAATCCATTACTGGATAAATGGCCTGACCCATACCAAGCGAAAAGGACCTCTTACAGTGTTGAGTGCAGAAGAGGAAGAAGAAATTGTGGTTTGGTGTGAAGAGATGGCTCAACTAGGCCATGGTCTGGAGTTGGTTCAACTCAAATCCATTGTTGCCCAAATTTGTCAAGGGAGGCCAAACCCCTTCAAAGATGGATTTCTAGGGAAATCATGGTGGAGAGGATTTAAACAAAGGCATCCAGAACTTGTGTTACACACAGCAGAGGGGCTTGACAAGGATAGGGCTTTCAATCTACGCCCTACAGTTGTGACCAAGTTCTATTAGACACTCTCTGATGCATATGAGAAACACTCATATAGAGGAGACCATATATGGAACTGTGACGAGACTGGATTGCAGGCAGGGATGAATTGTGGCATGCGGGTAATTGCCAAGAGAGGGAGCAAGAATGTGCCCAAAATTCTGCCAAAAAGTAGGGAGTGGATAACTATTCTTTGTTGTGTCAACGCAGTTGGAGCATCAATTCCAGGTTTTGATATGTTCAAGGGAAAGAATCAACTCACAAATTACATTAAAAACTATGAACCTAGTGCATGCATGGCTGAACACCCCCATGCTTAGATGACAAAAGAACTGTTCTTGAGCTGGCTTTGCCACTTTGCTTCCTCTGTCCCTGGTGGTGTTTCACCTGAAAACATACACCTGTTGATTTTTTATGGCCATGGCAGCCACGTTTCTATACAACCATTGAGGAGGCAAACAGGCTAGGCATTGATCTGTTGACACTGCCTGCACATACCACCCACAGGCTGCAACCTCTAGATGTGAGTGTGTTTGGGCCTTTCAAGTGTTACTTCAGGTCTGAGAGAGCATCCTGGATGGCAAAGAACCCGAGGGTAGAGGTGAAGAGGTTTGAATTATCATATCTTGCAAGCAAAGCTTTTGCTAGGGCGCTCACAGCATCAAATATCAGGGTTGGTTTTAGGCAGACAGGAATATGGCCTTTCAATTCTGATGCTCTTCAACATGACACGGGATGTAGTTAGGATTTTGATGTTCAGGGGCAAGAGGATGCAGATGCTGTAGATAACATCATATCACTCTCTCAAGGTCATTGCCAACCATTGGATGACGACAATGAACATGTAAGTGAAAGTCCGTATGGCACCGAACCTATTGGGGAGAATATAGAAGCTGTTGGAAGGACATAAACAGAATTAGATGGCCAAGGGATTGTTCATAACAACGTTGCCAATTTGAGTGTGAATGGAGGTGACCAAGCAGTGGTAAAAAACAGCGAGGAGTTGACATTTCCAAGCCAGCTAGAACAACCCGAGTGGTTGGCAGAGGCGATGACAAATATGAACAGACACATTGTCACCCCCACCAATGATGAAAGCCTTAACCTGCCTTCGATGCCAGCATTCCTTAACAATGAAGCTGTACATTATTATGTGCCACTTGGTGGTGTTGGAGATGAGATTGAACAAAATGAAGATATAGTGGACCAAGAAAATGATGATGAGGCACTCCCACCAAATGAGCCACTACTTGGCCAGTTCCTTAAGTTTCCAGTGGAGAAAGTTGCAGCTCAACTATCTAATCCCACTGCTGAGCATCTTAGATTAAGCAGGAGCTCACAACTACTAACATCAGAGGACTACATCACCCTACTGATTGAGGTTGAGCACAAGAAAAAGGATATGCAAGAATTAAAAGAGAAGAAGAAGGCCTTGGCAAAGGAGAAGAAGGAAGCAAAGATTGTTGCAGCAGAAAATCGAAGGAAGGAAAGGTTTGTAAGAGTGAAACAAAGGGAGGAAAGAGAGCGACGAAAACAATTGACAATGGAGGAAAGGGAGCAAAGAAAGGAAAATCAAAGGAATCCAAATGGTCTGGAGAGGACAGAGGTGGTTGAAAACCCATTGGATCAGTTTTCAGAGAACAGAAGATTATTCCAGGACCTTATTAACATACAGATACCCCAATACCACCAGGCAGGGGGAAATACTGTGTATGCCTTCCAAACACCTCCAGTGAACCCAGGGCAATTAGGCTCAAGTCATAACTATGGTTACTCAATTCCTCCTTGGCTACAAGGAGCAACCTGGCCTGCACCAAATGTTTGCAGCTCAACACAACCAGGTCAAGCATCAGTATCTAACCCAACTAGTTTGGGTAATGAAGGCAGTCAACCTCCTCACACATAAGGTTTTTTGTTTGGCGAATGATAGATGTTTTGTGTTTGGCATACACAGATGAAAGGAATATTTTGTTGCTGGGGGGAATTTTGGGTGGTTCCAAAGTTTTTGTTTGACAGATGGAAGATGTGTTTTCTTTGGCATACACATGTGAAAGCTAGATTAATATATATTTTGTTGCAGGAGGAATTTTGGGTGGTTTCCTAAGGTTTTGTTGCAGGAGGAATTTTGGGTGGTTTCCTAAGTTTTTGTTTGATTCCAATCTGACAGTCGATATATGTTAGGCATAACCATAGTAAATGTATAAAGTCCCAACCCACCAGGGACCAACCATATGTATAAATCTCGAATTGCTACTACGTTGAACAAGAATATGCCCTTTATGTCAAGTATTGTTTTCTTCATGGCTCTGTCTATTTACTGGACTACATTCCTTACTAAAACTGATTGCTAGATTTCTTGGTTGGAAAACTAATTTGAATGTTAAACTAAATTGGATGGTAGACCAACCTGATTGAAAATTTAAATTGAATGCAAGTTTTTCCTGAATGCAATACTGACTTGAATGCAAATCAACTTGAACTGGATTGATAGTAAGCATTGCAAACAACCGCCGAGCACACAGTTAAAGATTATTTAGGTTAGATCACACAGCAAGAATGAAAGCAGGTGGTATCACTATTTCCATGTTGCATATTGCATTACTGTTGGAAGAGTAATGACAATTTTTTAAATGAGAACCAAAATTCTAGAAAAATACAAAATGAGGGATAACTGTAGATGGGACAAACACATATGCACGTCCAACATTCAAATACTCTTTCATATTCTCTCATACTCTCATTAGAAATCAATGCTTATTTCACATATTCATCCAATAAAGGGATACTAGAATTGTAAAAGGTTTCATGCCTCCAATTCACAGTCCAAATTATTCATCTAATTGGCATGCCCAAATCCATTTCAGAGCGTCATCTTTCATCTCAAGCATGCATCAATCCTATAATCAACTCCAATAAGAAATTAACAACCATTCCTTAAGAATTCAAGCAATCACTGAAAGAAATATAATCACTGAAGGGTTTAATGGAGCACTGTTATGGTGTTTTTTTATGTCAGAATTTCCTGTAACCTTCATACCATTAAACCATATCTGAATTTTCCATAACCATGAAGCCTTCTCTCAATTTTAAAATATACTAATTTACCAACCAATGAAACAATGAAACCATATCAAACCCTAATCCTATAATCAACTCCATTAACAAATTAACAACCATTCATTGGGAATTCATACAATCACTGAAACAATCACTGAACCATAGCAAACCCTAAATAGCATGAATGGTTGTTAATTTCTTAAAAGGTTTCATGCCTCCAAACACTAATTGCAAATTCATACAATCATTGAAACAATCAATGAACCATAGAAAACCCTAATTTGTTAAAAGGTTTCATGCCTTCAATTCACAGTCCAAATTATTCATCTAATTGGCATGCCCAAATGATTTGAGATCGCCATCTTGCATCTCAAACATGCATCAATCCTATAATCAACTCCAATAAGAAATTAACAACCATTCCTTAAGAATTCAAGCAATCAATGAAAGCAATATAATCACTGAAGGGTTTAATGGAGCACTGTTATGGTGTTCTTTTTATGTCAGAATTTCCCATAACCTTCATACCATTAAACCATATCTGAATTTTCCATAACCATGAAACATTCTCTCAATTTTAAAATATTATAAGTTATCAACCAATGAAACAATGAAACCATATCAAACCCTAATCCTATAATGAACTCCATTAACAAATTAACAACCATTCATTGCGAATTCATACAATCACTGAAATAGTCACTGAACCATAGCAAACCCTAATTAGCATGAATGGTTGTTAATTTCTTAAAGGGTTTCATGCCTCCAAACCCTAATTGCAAATTCATACAATCACTGAAACAATCAATGAACCATAACAAACCCTAATTTGTTAAAAGGTTTCATGCCTTCAATTCACAGTCCAAATTATTCATCTAATTGGCATGCCCAAATTATTTGAGAGCGTCATATTGCATCTCAAGCATGCATCAATCCTATAATCAACTCCAATAAGAAATTAACAACCATTCCTTACGAATTCAAGCAATCACTGAAAGCAATATAATCACTGAAGGGTTTAATGGAGCGTTGTTATGGTGTTTTTTTTTATGTGAGAATTTCCTGTAACCTTCAAACCCTAATCCTATAATCAACTCCATTAACAAATTAACAACCATTCATTGCTAATTCATACAATCATTAATAATAAATTTCGACCCTAACAGTGTGCCATTAATAATCAATTTCGACCATAACAGTGCTCCATTAAAAACCAAAAACCATAACAGTGCTCCACTAAAAACCAAAAACCATAACAGTGCTCCACTAAAAACCAAATACCATTACAGTGCTCCATTAAAAACCAAATACCATAACAGTGCTCCATTAAAAACCAAAAACCATTACAGTGCTCCATTAAAAACCAAATACCATAACAGTGCTCCATTAAAAACCAAATACCCTAACAATGCTCCATTAAAAACCAAAAACCATTACAGTGCTCCATTAAAAACCAAATACCATAACAGTGCTCCATTAAAAACCAAATACCCCAACAATGCTCCATTAAAAACCAAAAACCATTACAGTGCTCCATTAAAAACCAAATACCATAACAGTGCTCCATTAAAAACCAAAAACCATTATAGTGCTCCATTAAAAACCAATTACCATAACAGTGCTCCATTAAAAACCAAAAACCATTACAGTGCTCCATTAAAAACCAAATACCATAACAGTGTTCCATTAAAAACCAAATACCCTAACAGTGCTCCATTAAAAACAAAAAACCATTACAATGCTCCATTAAAAACCAAATACCATAATAGTGCTCCATTAAAAACCAAAAACCATTACAGTGCTCCATTAAAAACCAATTACCATAACAGTGCTCCATTAAAAACCAAAAACCATTACAATGCTCCATTAAAAACCCAATACCATAATAGTGCTCCATTAAAAACCAATTACCATAACAGTGCTCCATTAACAGCGCTCCATTAAAAACCAAAACGTCTTATCCTAAAGCCGAAACCATGAAACCCTAGAAACCATAGCCTTGAAACAAAGGCAGTGCTCCATTAAAACCCCAAAACCATACTAGTGCTCCATTAAAACCCCAAAACCATAATAGTGCTCCATTAAAAACCATAACAGTGCTCCATTGAGAACCAAAAACCACAATAGTGCTCCATTAAAAAACAAAAACCATTACAGTGCTCCATTAAAAACCAAATACCATAACACTGTTCCATTCGTAAACGAATTCAACCCTAAAAATGCTCCATTAAAAACCAAAAACCATAATAGTGCTCCATTAAAAACCAAAAACCATAACCTACGACATCGTTTGGATTCAACCAAGAACACAGACGCAACCGGACCCAACCAGACCGAACACAGACAGAGAAAGCAAGCAAATCACACCGAGAGAGTGGTTGTGTTGAAAAACACAATGCAAGAGAAGCTGGTAGGATCGAAATCCTACCATGTTTTCTGGACAGATGGCCACCGCCGAGCACGAACCAGGAGCGGAGCAGGAACTAGGAGCCGAAGACGAAGCAGGAGTCGAGGACGAACCAGGAGCCGAGGACGAAGCAGGAACACCAGCACCAGGAGCAGCCCGCAAACAAGCAGGAACAGAAGATTCCCACCGGGGGACCCGCGCCACGGACCACGAACACAAGAACAACAACACAACATTTCTCCAACCCACGACGACAACCATGGAGGCGGGCCGCTCCACCATGAACTCCAACCAGGTTAACAGCAGCAAACACCTCCGCTCGAACAACAACCAGACGTGGACCACAACACGACGACGGAGCCTCCAAGCAGCGGCAGGTTCGAACAGGAGCAGGAGGCGGCATCAGAGCAGCAATGGCGTCATGGCAGACAGGAAATGGGGTGGCCAGATGTTCACACTCCGGCCCCGAGCAAGAATACACAGGCGTCTGGAGCAGTTGCGGGGAAATGGCCACCTGGCACGATTCCTGAGGTGTAATAAAGTGCATTAAAGCGCTATCTACCCGGGATGATGTGGAGCAGCCACCTAGACACCTCTGGACCTCACTGGGTGGCGTCCACATGGCGTCCCAGGTGTTCAAAGTGGCCTCGCACCACTTTTGGCCTCCCTCCCCTATTCATATTATTTTTGTTTGAGAAATAATGACATATTTTTAAAAAATAATATAATTATAATGTACTTTTCTTACTATAATTTTTTATTCAGATTCTAGAAACTTTATATTTTTACATGGAAAAGAACAATAAGAATATAATCTCTTGATTCTCCATATTATTTATTCAAGTGAAAGCTTACGCTAACATTTCTTTTTCAAGTGGCCCTCGAAAAACTAATAAATGCAACAATATTTCTTCTGCTAAAGCCTAATGCCAATGGCAACATAGAAGCTCTTTTATTCAGTCCCCGAATTTTCGTTCCTATATACATGCATGTACAAAACCAATATTGATAGTAACCATACACTTATATATAGAAAGTTATAGAAATAAGATGATTTTACTCATTATAAAAATTAAAATAATTTTAATTTATATATATATATATATATTTTATTTTTGAGTTGATTTTATTTATTAGAAAAATCAAATTGATTTAATATATTAAATTCACACATAACCTAAAAACAAAGAAAAATAAGGAATAACCCATGCTTAGTTATTAGCTTCCTACTTTTTGGGTTAGGAGTTAGCTATTACTATTAATAAACTTTTTTGGCTTATTACTATTAATGATCTTTATGGCATAAAAGTTAGCTATTATTATTAAAGTATAATTATTAATTAAATTATTTATAAACTATTTTCAAATGGCAGGTATAAGCAGCTTTGCTGTTATTTTTATTACTTGTTAATTTATAAAAATAATAAGTTTAAAAAGAATTCAAAAATACAATCCTTCAACTAATTTATACTAATTTATAAAGATGGTAAGTTGAAAAAGATTTCAAAAATACTTTATTGCTGCAATCATTATTGCACTTTATGAGCACATGACTGTGATTGTTTTATTTATTAAATTAAATATGTCAAACTAGGCACAGAAATTCATCAAATATAAATTATTGCAGCAAATTCAATGTGGTCCCCCAATTCTAATTCCATCTAAAACATGGAACACATATAATGAATAGTTTTATTAAAAAATTGATACATGATGAAGCTTTCAAGTTTCTTTTGTTCGTACTTTCATCCCTTTCAATTGTTCGTACTTTCATCCCTTTCAATGAAAACATATTCTCTTTTCTAACGAGGTTTCAATAAGCCTCTCTTGTTCTATGGAAAACAAATGCCTCTCTTGTTCTTCTTTTTCCTTCTAAAATATTAGAAATAATAAATTTCGATTTACAAAAGAGAAACATGGTGTCTCTTCAAGCTCATTTAACAGAATGAATATCTGCTTTACCTCTTTTAAAGACAGTGCACATTATCCAAACTAAATATTTTGGACTTTGGAGTTTACATTTTCTAAGGTGGCAGCCCTTTTTTTTGGAGATTAGTATAGAAAACCTTGATGCGATTTTTGTACTTATATTTTTTGGATTTTGTATTTAGTTTGACACATTTAATTTGTCAAACAAAATAAGCATACAATGATCGTGCTAATGAAGTGCAATGGTGGTGATTAAAACAATTAAGTATTTAAGAAGTTTTCTTAAACTTGTCATCTTTGATAAAGTCCCAAACATACTTGGAATACAAAAATTGCATACGAGACGTGTTTTTTAGACTTTGTGTTTAATTTGACACATTTAATTTGGCAAACAAGACCAACACACAATGATCATGTGCTAATGAAGTATAGTGGTGATTGAAACAATTAAGTATTTATGAAGTCCTCTTAAACTTGCCATCTTTGTAAATCAGTAAAGTCGTAAACGTACTCCGAGTACAAAAAATCATATGATTTTTGTACTTGACGTATTTTTTGGACTTTGTGTTTAGTTTGACACATTTAATTTGGTAAACAAAACACGCACACAATGATCACGTGCTAATAAAATGCAATGGTGATTGGAACAATTAAGTATTTATGAAGTTAGGTGCTCTACAACCCAGTATGAGGGAGATGTTGTAACACCTAAAGTTGTGTAACATGTCATTTCTATTTTTTTAAAATGCAATTGATGTGAGCTCAAACACAATATATATATATATATATATATATATATTGAGCTCATATATTATGCTTGATCCGGATCTATTATAGTTGTCCAAAAAAAAATTCAGTAAATTAAAAAAATGAGGTAGATCTGGCAAATGCCAATTTCCTCCCTTAAACATTTCAAATTGATGGAAATAGGAGGCAAATCCTTGTGATGATGTAGCTTTGCTGAAGGTATGGCCAGATTACATAATCCAATCAATCATTACATAGGGGCTCAACAAGAGCATCATGTCACTTATAAGAAATGAACCTAGATGGGAATGGTAACAATCATTCCTCCCAACCACCCAAACTACATCCAATAGACTGCTCATGTATATGCTTTGCTCTATGGTGTAGGTTACACATCTCATAAATCACTGCCATTAGTAGCTACAATACCCCATCTTTCATGGATCACTACCATCTAATTATCTCTCCTTCCATGGATCACCAACAATTAGGGTCTTTAAGACCAAAAGCTCTTTGATATGCATAATCATTTTTTTCATGACTCAAATAATAGAGCAAGGAAACATGACAAAAACTTAGTAGAAAAGGCTTCGAATATATTTAATCAAATATACAAATTTGACCATATATTCATCTAATAATATCAATATACATAGTATGTATTTAACCATCTCTAGATTTATATTTTATTGACAACCCACCATTGGCATTCACAATCTAACAAAGAGGTAGTTACACTTAAGAATGTTTAATAACAAAACAATATAGAAACTAGTTTTCATATTTTTTTTAACCATTAATAAGCCTCGTGAAGATCTCTCAATGTGCTTTAGGGCACATACAACTGAAATATAAAATATGCTATTTTTTTCTTTAAAAAATACATCTTTGCTTAATATATTTATATCAATCCAATTACTATCTACAATTTAAACTAAACTTTGTGCATGTTTTTTTTCAATTTTTCAATAGTAAGTATTAGATTTTATGAAAGTAAAGAGTATACTTCTTATTTGAACATTTAGAATTGACTTCATATTAGTTTATTTTTAGTTTTTGTCAAAGTAAGAAGTATACTTTTCATTTGAAAGTATAGAATTAACTTTATATTATAGTTTAGTTTGTTTTTAGTTAAAAAGTATACTTATACTTTTCATTTGAAAGTCTAGAATTAACTTTATATTATAGTTTAGTTTGTTTTTAGTCCTTGTCAAAGTAAAAAGTATACTTTTTATTTGAAAATTTAGAATTGACTTCATACTAATTTGTTTTTGTTGTTATAAATCTTTAAAAATATGGAATGTTTTTGGAAAATAAAAATTAAATAGAATACTTAAAAAGTAAAAATCAATTTAACAATTATTAAATTTTATTAATTTTAGTTTTTTATTAATCAAGCACAATATTGATAGAACATAAACCCTTGGAGAAGAGGTATTAATTGTCAGAGTAAAATACATAAATCAAAATCAAATAATGACAATGATGGTGATGATTCTCGCTATTAAATGAGATCAACTTTGGTCTATCAACCCTTTAAGAAAAAATCCAAGGAATTAATTGGTTTTCTTTAGAATTTTATTTCTATACTTGAAAAATTTGATGGAATCTTTCCTAAATCTAAAGTTGTCATGGAATCTATAACCTTTAATGTAAGCATATGACAGCATGTGCCCTCTCATGAGGTCTAAGTCCAGGTACGGTGCCGACGTGGCCATCTGACTATAGGCATGGTGTTGTCATGGTCATCTAACTACTTGCATAGTGTGTATGTTAGCAGTGACGAGACAAGTTGAATTGGTTATTTTGTTAAGAAATTATTCTTCCTCCAACCTCCTTCCGACCAACATTGCATATCCAAGAATTTTATTAGAAGTTGTTGGATAAACGGAGATGGAAAGCTCAGAAGCACAATGGAAGTCAGTGTGGTTTGTAGGCTTCCGACCAGTACAAGTACATGATATTTTGAGATATTGGATAAGGAGTTTTGGTGTTTTGGGTGGAGAGAACATGCTCACGAAATATCATTGTGTGACTAATGTGGTAATGTATTTTTATTGTTTGGTCATTATCCTTTTGTTGTGGTTCAATCCTAAAGGATACAAAATTTGAAAAATTTTAAAGTGCAGATGTAAGGTGGCAACAAGGTATGAAAGGATTGTAGATACATTGGATAAATGAAACATAATAATAGATGTCCAATGTATCTTTGCGGGATACATAGTATTGCAAAACCATTGGGCGAAGAATGTGATCTATTAGAATTATCCTTTGATATGTGAAGTGTTTATGTATTCGCTTTGATAAATTGCTGAGGGGTGATTCCATGAAGATGGGTAACTCTTTTTGGCCAAATATGGGGATGAGAAATGGAAATTTTACCCATGTATTAAATTGAAGCCCTAAAAACTCATATTTTCCATATGAATTTCGACATGCGGTTAAAAAACAAAATGTAGAGAATTATGTTGGCTTTCCAATGATATATTTTTAAAAATATACGAATGTCATTTATTGTGTCAAATGTCATTTAATGAAGTTTGTGTCCTTAAAAATTTGAAGAGCAATTAACAAGTGGCTTGTGTGTGTGCAAAAAAAATTAATTTTAAATTAATAATTAAAAAAAATGAAATATGTGAACATGATCTAGACAGAATACACTAGTGCATATATATTTTTCTTTTAATTTTTCTCGAAAAATTATATTTATTATTATTTTTTGAAACTAACTAGTGAATATTTCAGTCGCATTTTGCACACATGTGCATGTGCGCACCAAATCTTTTGATCGTTTACATAAATTGCAAAATTAAAAATACCTTTTTGAAGAGGACACATTGATGTAGCGCTTGTATATTTTTCAATTAATGTTGTTGATTTATCTTTGAGCTCATTCGAAGTTGTCGACAAGGTTTTTCAAGGTAAGCTTTAGCATAAATTTAAAAAAGAATGACATACAGAGATAAAAATTCGTCAATTATATGTCCATGGATAGAGGATCCGTTGATGAATCCAACGGTATCAAGTCCTCCCATTAATGTGCATTTAATGACATAGTTTAAGCCCCTGAAAGGCACACAAAATTTTCTTTTTGTAGAGAAAAGGGCTATAGGCCTGTTTTTAAGGCCCTCGATTGAGGTTTTTAAAATACCTCGATTGAAGGCTTGAAGAGACCTCGATTGAGGGTTTTACGTAAACCTCGATCGAGGTCTCTTCAAGCCCTCAATCGAGGTTCTTTTCTCGATCGATGGTTTGTCTGTGTAAACAAAAAAATAAAAAAGAGCCTGCGAGTTGGACAATTAATGTTGTCCAACCACCATTCCCACGCAAACAACAACCAACCTCTATATAACCACTAAACAATTGCCCAACAACACTTGTTTAAATCATTGTTAGTTTAATTTCAATTAGATCTACGTGAATTTCATGTTGTTCAATTAGAGTTCATTACACATGTAGAAAATTCTTTGTAGATCTACTGCAAATTCCATATTGACATATTGTTGTTTGTTATAACAATTGGAAGAAATCTTTGTTTGTTGTCATTCAAACTTGATGGGGAGTAAAAGAAAACGACAAAGGAAGCATGCTCGTGAACAAAACACCAATGAAGAGTGTGAAAAGAATAGAGAAATGATGAGGCAACAAAGAGAAAGGTTGAGAGAAGAAGAAGATGCACATTTGGTGCAACAAATTCCAATGGAGGACAACCAAGGTAAAATTTTGAATTACATACTAAATTTAAATTTCATATTTTATATTTCTCTAATAATTAGTTATATACTAACTATTTTTTTTCATCTTAGCCTTACTATAGTTTGTTTGTAATAAGATTTTTAACAACTTGTTATTTAAATTACAAAATTAGTAACAATTTTCAAAACAATTTAACTATTTCCTAATATAATTTCTTCATTATTTGTTTTGTAATGTGACTCTTATTTATTTCTTAACTTTGTTATTTATATTTCAAAATTTGTAACAACTTTCAAGTTAAATGGATAATTTTCAAGTGACTAAGAATTTTCAATGTTAATGGAACAATTTTCAAATTAAATGTACACTCGAAGCCAATTTTCAAGTTATTAAAATTTTTCAAGTAAAATGTACAATTTTCAAACTTCAATATAACAATTTTCAAATTAAATGTACACTTTTCAAGTTACTAGTTCAATTTTCAAGTTAAAATGTACATATTTAACTATTTTCAATTTTCTAAGTTATTAACAATTTCAAGTTAAATATAATTTCAATTCTTGTTTTGTTATTTGTTAAAAAATTATTTGTATAGCCTTGTGAGCTCCAAGTCTCAACATTTGTTGATTGAAATAACTATTAATGTCTAATTTTATAACCCTCATTTTATTTGAAATGAACATTGTGATAATTATGTATTAGTTGGAAAATTCAATTTGAAAACAAATGAAATGAACATTTTGATAGTTATGTAGTAGTTGTAAAATTCAATGACAATAAATAAAATGAACATTGTGATAATTATGTAGTAGATGGAATATTCAATGACATGATCAAATAAAATGAACATTGTGATAGTTGTGTAGTAGTTGGAAAATACAATGACAACAATAAAAATGAACATTGTGATAGTTATGTAATAGTTTGAAGATTCAATGACAATACAAGGGTTGTAGATTTTGTCAAATCTCAAATTCTTCCTATCATTGATCTAATTAGATTTGGCATGTGCTATGTGGTATGTGTATATCATAATATCTTAAACATGCACTAAAAAAATCAAATCTTGTTCTTATAAATATACATAACAATGTGTAATAATTTGTAACAATTTTCAAGTCACAAGCAATTTTCAATTTGTTAATTTCCACAACAAATTTCAAGTTACTAGCAATTTTAAAGTTATTTGTACAACTATCAAATTATTAACAATTATCAACTTAAATACATACTCAATTTTCAAACTTTACTAACAATTCTCAAGCTAAATGTACAATCAATTTCAAGTTAAATATATATTTAGTTATTTTCAATTCAAGTTACAAACAATTTTCTTGTTTTTAAAGCATTTTCAATTCTTGTACCAAATTTTTCTATGCATGAATGTAGGGATAAGTTCTATTTTTTCCTTATAGTGCCATGATAAGGAATTACAAAAAATTATTTGTATAGCTTCATATGAGCTCGAAGTCTCAAGTCACTAGCAATTTTCGATTTGTCAATTTCCATGTAACAAATTTCAAGTTACTAGCAATTTTAAAGTTAAATGTACAACTATCAAGTTATTAAAAATTATCAAGTTAAATACATACACATGATTTTTCAAACTTTACTATCAATTTTCAAGCTAAATGTACAATTTCAAGTTAAATACATATTTAGTTATTTTGAATTCAAATTACAAACAATTTTCTTGTTTTTAATGTATTTTCAATTCTTGTACCAACTTTTTCTATGCATGAATGTAGGGATAAGTTATATTTTTTCCTTATAGTACCATAATAAGGAATTATAATCAATTCAATAATCAAATCTAGGAGCTTACAAATCAAAGAATAATGAGTGTGTGTATGTTATGCATATGAGTTAGTGCAATATTAATATAATAATACTAATTTTATCACATTAATGCCATGAAATTCTACAATGACAATCAAATTTAAATATTATGATGATGGACAAATTAAATTTTTGAGTTGCATTTGTGTCTTTCGCATTTCAAAACACTTCAATTTTGTGCTTTAAAATTAACCGCCTTGCATAGTGCATTTCTGATTGAAATTCCCTTCACATGAATTTTGATTATGTGGGGATAGATTATGGTAAGCCATCACATCATTATGATCAAGAATCACATGACCCTGTTCCCCCTCATGATCATGATCAGCCATCACATGACACTTTTCCCTCTCACATTTCAAGTATAAATGGGAGTTGCAGTGGGGTTGGAAGGGGTGGAAATTATCTAGAGGATTGTGAAGTTGTTGTTGGACGAGAAGAGCTCGGGAACCCGGTCCCTAGTCGGACAGTTAGAGAGCATGTCAGTAACATAATCAAGTCATATTTTGAACAACATTCAGCGATGACACAAGCTAAAATCCTACATGGGTTGATAAAACACACAAAAATGAAACATGCCACAAAGTTGTTGGGTTTTTGTAATGCTCGCCTTAATATAGTTGATTTACTAGACTATTGAGGGAACTGATATTGAAGTGACCCGGTTAAATAAACTTGAACAATGTGTTATGCTTTATTATTATTGAATGAAAATTGTTGATTGACAAGCAAATGATGATTATGCTTGATTGATTGAAAAATATGATGATGTTATGAATGAATTAAAGTAATGATAGTTTTGATTCCAAAGATGTGAATAAATGCCATTTGTTTAAATAGAATTGTATAAAGATGAAAATGCATGATGATATACTTTATATGGTGCAACGCTACTAATGTGCGCTTTGAGTGTGTGCAGTAGCAGGTAAAATGAATTACCGGTTGATTCTCAATGGAATAAAAGGGGGTCGTAAATAACGGGAAATATACATAGGGGTACAACGGCGAACTGTTGACCCTAAAATAGCATTCCACGCATGAGTCAGAAGCCCTATCAACTCACCTGGGGAAGCGTGTGCTGCACAGGTGAGGCCACAACTATTTGGTCACGTATGATGTGTTGAGGGGCGCGCAATAAGGAAGATCTTATTCCTCAATTTCCATTAGTCTCCATGGAAATGTAGTCAAAATATTACGGTAACGATTCCTAATCGCTACATAGTGCTCCCCACACAAGGACAACGAATTTTTCAGAAGGACCCATAGAAGTGGTACCTAGACAACGACAAGAAATAGGAATATTTGCACTATTGCACTAAAACGTTTAGGCACACATTGAATTTTGCATATGTAAATGTTAATTTGAGAATAATTAAATGAAAAAGTATTTAAATTGAGAAATTATTGAAATGGATTATTTGGGGTAGAAATTATGTACATCCATTGATTAAGGAAGACATGCATTAAATGAAAATAAAAAATAAATGAATTAGAGATATTTGATTTTGGAGCAAATCTCGATTAGAAAATATCTAGAGTTTAACTCCACATGCACCCACTGATCTAGGGATTGAGATTTTAGACTAGGGAGACAATTAAGAGAGAATTGAGGAACTTATGTGCACTAGTATGTGAGAGTGACACATGGTTGCATGAGAATGAATATTAGAAAATTAATAAATTAAATTAATTTTGCATGAAACAACACATGTCGTCTGAGACTTTTCTATTTAAGCAAGGGAGAATGAAGAGAAAAGGATCTCTTGCTCCCTAATGTTGGATGGATTTTGTAATGGAAGTTTGAGATTGAGTTTGGTCCATGTGAGTTTGGTTGATAACTGCTCTCGAGATTGGGAGATCTCATCTAAGGGTTTAGGCTTGTATGTTCTTTGCGACCCCCAAATTGCTCGGGGGTCTAGGAGGAAGAATATCACTCTCACTATGGTAGGGAGGTCAACCGAGGAGTCTTTTGGTGGTTGCGTCAAGAGATGATTGGATTGAAGCGGCATTGAATCTCAACATCTTCGTCAACTACTGGATCAACCATCATAGAACAGGTTAATTTCAAACTTTTGTTATAAGTTTTATATGAATTTTTAATAAAGATTTTATTGTAGTGATTTATTTGACGATGCAATTTACATTTCAATTACGGTAAACTATATATTTGTTTTAAGTTAAGCTAGGGTCCCAAGGAGGGCCCGACAGTTTTCAAGATGCTAAAATAAAAAAGACATGCGAGAATGCAATAGAAAATGTAGAACTTCATTATCTTCGTTTGGAAAATCAAGAAATGATGGTACCCGAGCTGCTCGTAGGGAAATTACAATGGTTGTTGTGGCACCAAACACCTCAAGAAATCGAATGGTAGCAATAATGGCATCATTGCTAAAATTTTCAAAAAGAACATTGTTCAAATATACTAAATTCAGGGTCCGGATAGATGAAAATGATGAAGTTGCTTGTCGGTATCTTATTTGTAGGGAACCCTATCAAGGCAGGATGGTAGAGGGAATTAGAGAGAAGGTGATAGAGTTTTGGGATAGCCATTCTCGTGCTATTCCAGATTGAAAGCATGTACTGCGACAATGTTTATCTAGAGGCATTTATCAGGAGCATTGTAAGCATGTGATGGAGATGATGACAGTTGCACTTTACGAGGAATTCCAAGAAACCAATCCTAGTGTTCAGATATCATTTAGAATGTTTAACAAATTGAAACCGTGGTATATTAGGATGAATACAATTCGCGACACTTGTTTTTGTCGATACCATGTTGAATTCCAACTATACCATGACACATTTTTGGATTTTTGCAAAAGGCACTATAATGGTGATGCAGATCCTCACATAGTGCGAGATTTTATTTATATGATACTATGTAATAGGAATCATGAACAAGTGTTTTTCAATAATAGGTGTGTAGGTGGGAGAAGATTCCCTGAATGCGGTGATTTTACATTGTTTCATAGGAAATTTCCTATCGATCCAACACACCCTGGATTTTCATATATCACAATTATGTGGAGCAGGTACGAGTATGTCTCCTTGAATCCATCCTTTTCTTCATCCATGCCATCTAAGAGGATCGGATTTCTTGAGGATGAGATTCCCGTTTCAGATTTAATGGAGAAGTAATTTCAAATTCAGATTTATAAATACATAAAGAACTCCCATAGGTCAAGGTGGAAAGCTTCATAGTTCAAACATTCTCGTGAGGTATTTGAGTCATGCACAATCTTATTAGTGGTAGAATTTGCTGAGAAATACACATTTTCTCCTCAAAGAGAGATACAGAATGAGTACTATCACTCTGACCAGGTGTCTATCTTCGTACATGTATTGTACATACATGCTCAGGAAAACATTGATGGTAGGGATAGAACTCCTCAGTCACGCGAAGTGATCAAGGAGTACCATTTTTATGTCAGTGATGATTGTGAGCATGACACATTGTTCGTTCAACACTGCTTTGTGCTTATTTATGATTCATTTGAGAGAGAGGTGTATCATTTACTGAACACTAGATTTGGTCAAACGGGTGTGCAGGGAATTTCAAATAAGAACGCTCTTTTTACTGGTTGAGTCACCTTCACAAAGAGACAAGATACTGACACACCTGGAGATTTTTTGAAACAAGGCATGGAAAGGGTGAACATGATGGCGCAGGTGCATGTGTGAAATGAGCACTTCGGAGGTACCAGATGAGTCATGGTGCAACCCAAATCAAATGCTCCACAGAAGTAGTTGATTGGTGCACATGGCATTTGGGACATCAAGGTCGCGAACAAGTAAGGCCAGTGCGTAGGTAATAAAATCCAAACTCAATTAATAAGCTAATAACATTATATCATCATTTCCAAAAAACACTTGCTCAGTAGGAATTTATATGACAAATTGAATTCCATGCAGGTTCTTTTGGGATGTTCCCCTTGGTGATGTGAATAGATCCATGTCGTGGTATTGTGAGACCATACCTGGTACGAGGGAATTACATTATGTTCGGATTAAAGACATGGGTGACATATTCACCATTGAAACAAGGAAGTATGCTTGTTTTTTTTATTTTTGCATTGATGCAAATGGATACGGGCTTCATCACTGTGAAAATGATGTATATGTGAAACCATGGAAATAAGTCCCTCTTAATATAAAGGGCCCACATCCAATTCCAACATGGAAAGAGATGTACACTAACGAGGAAATGGTCTCACTAAGTCTTGATCGAATTTATGATGTGGTTAGGGAAGGTACAAGACTTCATTATTAATTAGTTCATTATATATTACACGTATACAAATCCCGTAGAAATGCACGTAGGACACTTGAATAATAATTGTAATTTCTCTTGCAGGTGATGTATTTGTTGTCATTGCACCCCCCCACAATCAAGAAGATGTGGCTTATTATTTGATGCGGTGCACACAAACTAAAAGTAGGTTGGTGCGACCCTATCAAGATGGAGAGTTCACATACCAAATTGGAGACCTGGTTCTAATGGGCCACTTTTTTCAAAGAGTAAAAAAACAAGGTGCTTATATTATTTACAGATATTTTATGCCTGAATATATATCATGCCAATACAGTCATTTGGTGGTGGTAGCTCGGATACATCTAACAGAAAACAAGGTGAAGAGAGGTGAGCCAAAGAGATGGAAGATGGTAGTAGCTGACCATGGTCGTATTATGGAGACTTGCATTTCTATAACCAATTGGCCAGATGAATGAATTACATGTATGACACTTGCAACATTGACATAGCTGTCATGCCGACTTGTTAAAGATTTTATTGGATATTTTTCTGGAAGTTGTTTTTTCCTCGTTTATATAGGTTATTTTTGCAAGGTGACCAATAGTTTTTAAAATGCTTTAATACCAAGATTAAAAATACTAGATGGGAGGTTTTTGTGAAAATTGGGTCATGGTGCTCCAATGTGACAAGCACATTGATACTTTGAATACACTTGAATATACTAGTGCTCCATGAACTTCCTCCATAATAGTTTTATAAATATTTTTTTAGATGCTTTAAAATCAAGATTAAAGATACTAGATGGTTGAAGAGTCATAATCTCTAAAAACCAAGTAATATTAAAATACAACCACCTAACCTTATAAAAAGGGTAAATTTGATTTGATAGTAGTTCTAGGAAACAATTTTTATTGAAAGTTTATGTGGATGGACAAAAACTAAATCCTCCAAGAAAGATCTCTAAGTTGCATGTATCCATTAATGGAGTCACTTAAGGGAGGGTCATATGTCCTTAACTCTTCATATAATTTTTTTAGAGTTGTAATGGAGGAGGTCGTTTCAATCTTGAGAGATCCACCATGAAGATGAAGCAATAATGAAAGGGTTGAGTCCTTCAGTATGTTATACACAACCAAAGTAGCCATATTCCATATGCTTACCAGTGAATATCAATCCTCACTAACGCATGGTTATTCCACCTTAACTTGAATTAAAATCTTTATAGTAACAAAACCATAATAATGTAATAAAAATTGCATGTATGTATCACTTCAATGCCTTGTCTACACTCCTAACAATTAAGAATGCTTTGTAGCCATCTCAACTTTATGAAATATGTTGAATGGTAGATGTTCCCACTTCTATAGAATGTTCCATACACACCACAAACTTCCATTTAATAGAAATAAGGAGATGTAACACCTATACAACCTTAATATAATTGTAATTTAAAATACACCTATACAATGTAAAATTGTAATTTTAATTTTAAAATGTAATGTATTCGAATTTTAAATTTTGATTTCAAATGCAATTGTAATGCAATTGAAAATGAACTTTTAAATTGTAACTACACATTGAATTTTCAAATGAAATTACACATTAAATTTTAAATTTTAATTTTAAATTGTAATTGAATTGCAATGTGTAAATTGTAATTGAATTGTAACGTGTAGGCTGTAATGTAATTGTAATTTAAATTTTAAATTGTAATGTAATTGAATTTTAAATTTTGACTTTGCAATTGTAATGTAATTGAAATTGAACTTTTAAATTGTAACTACACATTGAATTTTCAATTGAAATTACACATTAAATTTGAAATTGTAATGTAATTGAATTTTAAACTTTGAATTTGCAATTGTAATGTAATTGAATTTTAAATTTTGAATTTGCAATTGTAATGTAATTGAGATTGAACTTTTATATTGTAATCACTGTAGATTAAATTTGCAATTGAACCGATAAAACATTTGTAACTGTAATAACTATATCTAGATGTAATATAAAAGACGATCGATTTCAAATCAAGATACAAAATACACATGAAGACCTCAATACGATAAAATATACAAAAGATATAACAAAATATCCAAAAGTCCAAATCCAAAGTCCATATATGATAAAAGTCCATATATATGATAAAATTCCATGTCCAAAATGTATGAAAATGTATACATGATCCAAAACATGAAAATGTATACATCATTAAGTCATTGGCCGCTACCACCACCAGGCCCTTGATCGGCCCTGTGACTTCCTTCACTTTTCAGTAGACCTAGGATGGCCTTGAGGCGGTAAACTATCAGAAAGAAGGCCTCGATATCAACATACTGTAAAAGTTAAAATTGTGAACTCTGTAAGCTAGTTAGATTTTGACCAATGTACATAATATTCAACAAGAAGTGAAAAATTTTAATGGATGGATGTGAAACTCACCTAACTTGAGTCAATGGTGATATCTTGCATCTGGGTCGGAATATGGGTAGATGGTGTTAGGATAATTAATACTCCATCCTTGTCCTACGTAGCATTATTTTCTTTTTCATAGTAGTTGATGATGTAATTTTCCCTCTACTGGTGTGAAGATGTCATCTAGGACCCATTAGCCACCTAATGCGTCCAACATGAATCATTTCAGGACCACCAGAGTCAGTTCCCTACATTTTAGGATCCAACTCAGTGATCCGGTTCAGTCCACCTGAGTTAGCTGACTCTTGTGGGGGGTTTGTGCTCTGATTGCCACTGTTTGTGATCTAATGCACCCTTTTCTGAGTGATTTGCATGAAAAACTCACTAATGCGCCCTTCTTGGTCAATTAATTGACAGTATCTCCAGTTAACTAAGATTTGGTTGATTTGAGTTGAGTTTGGGTCTTTTGAAGCACTCCAATGGTGACAATTCCTATGCTAGACAGACTGAGACTCGAATTCTAGGATATTCGAATTCTCTCCATTGTAACATATTTTTGGATTATACTGATTAATGGAAAATGTTACACATTTATGCTTCCATCTGAGTTCCAATGAATGATTAATTTTACTTCTCTTTTGACTGCAATTTTCACTGTAATTCACCTTTTTTGCTCATTCTTTCACTGTTAGGTTTCTCAGTTCTATGATCCTGCTGTGTTCTAGAATTTCACATGGTATCATAGCCTTGTAGGTTGATCAATTGCATCCAGTATCGCACTAGAAGTAGAGGAGTTTCCACAGAAGTCTGTAGGAAAGGCATCTTGATAGCCTTAGTTCTGCCAAGGAAATCTTCCTCGATGTGATGTACTCCCGAAGGTGTCTATTGTCATATTGCAGAGCTCTGTAGAGTCAATAGCTGAGTTTGTTTCCAAAATTGAGAGTTTTTTGCAGGATATTAAAGGTTTTTCAATGTATTAGTAGCAACAGTTTTCAGTTTGTATTCACTCCAGCAGTTTCAATGGATGTAATGCCCCTAGAATGACTGTGGACCTTAAGGGAACCTGTCAAGGAATCCGACTGAACAACTTCGATATATTGGTCTCTTGAGCCTTGTTTTATATGTGTGAGTGGTATAATTGATTGATTACATCATGCTTAATGATTAGACCTGATTGATCAAGTCAAAGTGTAGTAGGACAGTTACAGTCCTAGCTCTGCGACTTGGGAGGACGCAACTGAGATGCATCGTAGCTTTCCATTTTTATTCTGAACTTCGGGATGAAGTTCTAAATAAGTAGGGGTGTATGTAGTGCCCCTAGACTTGTGTAAACATTGAGGGCACCTGCTTTTTATTCTGAACTTCGGGACGAAGTTCTAAATAAGTAGGGGTGTATGTAGTGCCCCTAGACTTGTGTAAACATTGAGGGCACCTGCTGAGTGACCCGGCTGATTGAAACATTAATTAAATAACTGTTTGACCTTATTTTTTGAGTATGTGTATCTGAACTGTTGAGGTAAATGAATAATTGCATATGTTAAACGATTAGCTATGACTATGGAAAATTATGTTGATGGATAATGCTTAAGGACTAGCTGTATGGTGATTATGTATTTGGCGACGAAATGTATATTTGATAAGATGAATGAGCAGTTTGAATAAATCATAAATGTTTAACAATGCTAGAGTTAGAAACCAGATGATGATTGTTGAGAACAGTGCTACTAATAAATTGTTGTGAGAAGTGTGTGTAGAAACAAGTGAGACGGTTCACCAACGGACACACAAAGGAACATGGAGGGTCGTAGAGTACGGGTAAATCACACACAGGGGAAGCGACGACGATGTCGACTTCCGACAAGAATACCACGCATGAGTAGATAAGCATTGATCCGCTTGCTCAAGAGGAATGCGTGAGGGCGTACGAGGTGGGCCACGACGGAGCTGGTCACATACGAGTTGAGGGGCGCGCAGTGAGAACGGACTCACTCCTCAGCGCCATTAGTCCCTAGATAGCATGTAGACGTAGGATGGATGGTAACGATTCCTAAAATCCCTACAAGAGTTTCCGCAAGTCAAAACGGAAAGATGGTGGCAGAAGGGCCCAACGATGCGGTACCCTGTCGAGAACGGAAAGAATGGACGCAAGGACCCAACGAGGTGGTACCATGCCAAGGAATGGAAACCATGGATGATTGGACCCGACGGAGTGGTGCCATGTCAGGGGATAAAAAAAATTAAGGAACCAGGAGCCCAACGACGCGGCACCGTGATCCTAGTGAGTTTGATTGTTAAATTAAACTGCATAAAAAATTAGGAGAATAACTCTAGATTATTACTTAGCAAATGCATAACAATAGCTTAGACATTTGCACATGAATAGTTATTTTGTTGAGCATTTAAAATAATAGAAATTATTATTTAGGAGAAAAATAGATTAGACACCTAGTCAACTAAAAGCTAGGAGTTGATTAAAATATCTGGGGGACAAACTAGAGAAAACTTAGGGATGTAGGTGCACTTCCCAGAGAAACTGACACTTGGATGGGTGAGTGTTTTAATTAAATAAATAATTAAAAATATTTATTTATGCATGAAGCGACATGTGTCGCAGGAGATTTCCCTTTATAAGGAAGGCTTAAGGAATGGGTAAGGGGCCCATAATTTGGACGATTGTCATAATTTTCGAATGCCTCAAAGACTTGCTGCTATCTAAGGGTTTGGCATAGAAATCCTGGTGGGAAGGGAAGCCCAAGCTGAATTTCTGAAATACTTGTGTGAGCTCTACGACCCAAAGCTCGGGGGAGGCCATGCGACTGAAAGCATGAGCCTATGGTTGGGTGGCGAAGCTAACGGTTGCTTCGCCTATGGTAAAACGAGCTTTGCTGGAGGGATCCTACGGAAGATGCAGACAACAATGGACCAGCTGGATCGGGTTGACAGGTTAAGGTTTTGCTTATTTTTGTTAAGTTATTCACTCTTTTATTTTATTTTTTTCCAATAACTATAATGGCTAATTTGTTTGTATGAAGTTGTTAAAGTTTCAGGTTCAGTTCAAGGGGACCCTAAAGGAGGGGAACTACATTTGGTATCAGAGCTGGTCGAGCCTTGAGAGCACCGGACTGATATTATTCAAGGGTTGTCGATAACTTCGTCGAATTCGATCGGACTGGAATGCCGAATCAACCGCAACCACAACGACCATCATGTCAGTCAGGTTCAGTAAATTGTTTTATTTATTTTCTTTTGTATATGAGATTGATGTTTTAGTTTTAGTTCAAAAAAAAAACTGGGGGTGAATCGATCTATTTTTCTGAGATTTTTATAAACTCTGTTTGTATTCTGATTTCGTTTCCAGAATTTATTGTTTGCAGTCGAATGAATTCTCAGATTTATTTAAAAGATTTATCATATTCCTAGTTGGCGTTCTCTAAATCTTATCAGAAATCAGTTTGAAGGGTGAAAGAATTATCTAAAACTCTGCTTGTAATCCGATTTCGTTTCCAGAATTCATTGTTGCAGTCGATCTACCTTCTGAGATTTAAAACTCTGTTTGTATCATGATTTCATTTCCTGAATTCTTTTAAATTAGATTTTCCCTTATTCGTTGTGGATCAAATACCCTGCATATCGATTTCTTGGCATCTCTGATCTAATAATTGGTTTTACTTCTGATCTTAAAGGGACTGCGTTGATCCCAATATTTTGATGTTTCCAAATCTAAGTATTTGAGTTACTTCGGCTCCTTAAAGGACTGCCTTGATCCCAATATTTGACGTTTCCATATTTTATTTTCTTTTTCCTTATCAAAAACTATTTTTAAACCCTGTGGTTTTCCGTTCGCACTCCAGATTTGTTCTTGTTGGAGTTTAAATTTATTGAAACTTTGGTTTACGATCCATCGGTGTTCTCAGATTAATTTATCAGAATTCAATCGAGATAAAACTATTTAAACCCTATGGTTTCTAATTGCATTCCATATTTATTTCTCGTTTGGGGTTTCAGATTTATTTTGGGTTTACAATCTATCTGCCGTCTCCATATTCCTTTATCAGAGATCGATTTGGGTTCCCGAAATTTTCAACTCTGTTCTCAATAGTATACAATAGTATACCAGCTTCGCTCGATTAGCAGACGAACTGGGTTAAGTTATTTTAAAATCTTGTGGGTTCCCAAGTCCCGTAGAATAATTTGTAATTCACTTTTAAAGTTATGTTGATTCCATAACCATGGCATATCCAGGGGCGTTTTTTTTCGATTTCAAGTTTGATTGTGATCTTTATTTTAAAGACCGTATGGATCCAGTCCCAGATGCGTTTTCCGATTTCCGGTTTGATTGTGATCTTCTCCTTAAAGACTGTCTGGATCCAGTTCCAGTTTTCTGATAAGTGAATGTGAAACATGACCCGATTCTCACCTCAAAGACTGTTAGGCGTTTCCAGTTTTCGTATTATGAATTACAACTAGCACTGCAATTCTCTGTGCACCGATTTCTCATTTGGCATATCCCGAATTCTCGATTCGCCTCTCCATTCCCTGGGTATCAATTTCTTACTTAAGCGTTCCTAGGATTCATAAATATCGAATGAGTTTTCCATTTATACTCTGTGTGTCGATCTCTTGATCAACGTTTTCAAAATTTGTAGAAACAAATTAAATTTGCTCTTTCTCATTTTTGTGCTTGAATTACTGTGTGTGTATCATTTATTTTGAAAATCTCTGTAATCTAAATTTCAGGTTGAAAAGAACGTTTCAAGAATCCCTAAATATAATTGCAACCTAGATCTTTAAGGTTCTCTGAGCTTTACTTCAGGAATTTATTTGTAACCTGGAATTCTTGATGCGAATTGAAGTTTGCTTACTAAATATCTCTGCGTATTGAATTCGAATGGCAACTCCAGAATTCGTGCCAAAATGTATGCTAATCCTTTTAAAAATCCTGTGTATCCATTCGAAACCGAATGGCATATTGATCCTTTAATTTCTTTGCGTTTCCTACTTTCAAAGTGGGAAGGCGTTAAAGGGGATTTCCTATGTTGAATTTTTAGATCTGAATGGATGTTTCCAGATCTATCGATTAATGGCATAGTATTTAATTCAATTCCTCTGCGTCTCCTGCAGATTAAATGGCGTCTCCCAGATCTTGAATTGTAAACCGTAATGATCCAGTCATATGATATTTCCAGATCTTTTAATCCGATTTACAAAATGTTCATTATAACAACTCTGTGTTCCCATCTCAAGCCACAGAACGTTTTCCCAGAGTCCATTAAATGAATGTAACTCCGATTCTTATAAACCCTGCGTATCTATTTTGAGGGTCGAATAGCACTTCCAGAAATTATGCCACCTGTTATGTTTCCCTTATATTTGTTTAAATGTTTTGTAATGACCATATAAACCACACCTACAAGTGCGTCCAGGTGGTGGACGATGGCGTGTAACTAAGGTTATGCGGTGAACATACTTGTGGCTGTAGTTATGTTTTGTTTCCACTCCGATTAAATTACATCCTGATTGTTAAGCCTTTTCGTTGCTACAAAATACTTTATGGAAATGCTTTTAAACTCATCTTTGATTGCCATAGAAAATATAAGGTAAAACGCATATCTTAGGTATGATTGAATGTTAGCAAAAGTTAAGGATATATCGACATGGCGTTAATTGAATTGAAATTTACTTAATTGTTTCCATTAGTGAATGGAGTAAAATTTTATACGCAGACCATACCCCTTTTCGATGACAAACTTATTAGTCATACCGACACACAGAACTTGTGGAATGGCAGTCAATGCATTTACATGATAAAAAAAAAGAAGTAAATTTTAAACATAGCCAAGATATGACTAAAGTGCATCCTCATCTCGATGCGTAGACGAATAGATTCTATTTCGTTTATAATTCACACTTCATTTTAACAAGTGTAGATGAAAGGATGCGATATTGTTTATAACTCACACTTCTACATTCATAAAATGGCATGGGTTGGCGTTAGAATAGTTTGTTGACTTAATTAGTATATAACATGCTTAGGTATAATGTAACACAATCTTCTAATTGGTTAGTGATTGTTTATATGTTATGAAATGTAGTTACTATTGTATTCAAAATGTAATTAATGATATGCGGTATTGTTTGGTTGGTTATCGTTGAATATTTAATGAAAGAGAAATGCGGTATTGTTTGGGTGTTTATCGTTGAATATTTAATGAAAGAAGAAATTGATATTTTCCTCGGATTTCCTTGGAAAAAGTCCGTAATTTTATTTCAAAAAGTTGATTAAAATTACATATTGCACATGTAGTAGAATCAACAAGGATCCCTACATTTTCACATATTTCTGTCCCATATAAGCAAAAACTAGCTTAGAATGAGCTGAACCAAAAAAGAAATGAGCTCGGGAACAAACCCTCATTGCACATAAAAATGGAGAAAGAAAATACTACAGAATCCGTCAAAACCAAAACCCTCATCGGAGGAAGCAGAAGATCCATGTCTGTGGACAGAGCAGCAGACACGGTAGACCTCCCAAACCGGCGAAAAAGCTAGCAAGCTAACCCCTGATGAAGAAGCAGCCAAGACAAACCCCAACCTCTCGGCTCGGCTCCTTCCGTGCGACTCTGGCGGCAAGCGGCTGGCCCCCATCTTGTTGTTGAAGATCTGATTGCAGAGGTGTGCTTGACCTTGATCCTGATTTATGCATTGAAGCTGAATGCTTCGTCGCGAGCACTCATCTAGCCGACGCATTTGAAACCCTATCCAAGACGCCCAACCAGTTCTTATATCTCCCGCTCGCATACATAGACGGCTGGATCTCATGATTGGCCGCAGAAGGAGGTGCATCGCGTGATTGAGGCGCTGTGCGAGAGAAATGATCTCCAGAGCTACACCGCCGCTACAGGTCTGCGAGCTGTTCTCGCTCCTATCCTTGAAGTGTATAATAATAGATCTGCAATACGCGCCCTTCAAGAAGGAGCTCCACTCCATGGAGGCCGTTGTTGCAACGACAAGAAAATCCGTAGGGCTCGCTGAGACAGCGCCATCGCATGAGGCCAGAAGCCCACTACCACGGGCATCACGCGAACAGGGCTGCCACCACTGAAGCCACCGTTGTAGATCTCTCCGCCAGGAGAACCGCTGAAGCCGCAGTCAAGAGAGCCATCGATGGACGCCACCGAAGGGAGATGCTGTTGGAAGTTGCTCCGCACAGCAAGGAAGGGCCGCCATTCACCACAACGCCGCCATGAATCAAGATCTCCCCTCCGTACTCGCCGCCGCTGATGCAGGATGAATGGGTCGCCGCAAAGGTCACCGTCGATTGCAGTGAGCTTCAGGGGAGTCTGGCGACCAGGGACGGATCCCTGGCCGCCACTAAACCCTAGCTTCACCCCGCTCGGCCCACCTCTTGCTTAAAAGAAGAAATTGATATATAGTTGAATCGATTTTGTTTACTATTTGATTCTGTAATTTATATTTTAAATTGGATTGAAACCCTAGTGCAGACTTTGAGTGAGATCTGCATCTTAGGAATATTACAGTTTGCAATTCCCATTAAGTACAGAAAGAAGTACTTGACTTAGATTTGTCTCAATCTGATTTACTAATTGACCCTATATTATAATGATTTATTGTTAATTGCATTTTGATTCTGTGCTGTTAAATTTTAGATCGATTTCCCTAAATCGATTGACCCCGTGATATAATGATTCATTCTTATTCGAATATCGATTCTGATCTTCTCTTTTAGATCAACTTTCCCCAATTTGATTCGACTCTGTATTACAACGAATCTGCCTTAATTGATTCTGCTCTTCTCTTTTTAGATCGACTTTTCCCAAATCGATTGACCCTGCATTACCATGAGAAATTTCATTCTCAGTCGAGGGATTTTGTATTCTAATGGTTGAAGCTCTTTCTCAAATCAATATCCATATTGTATATTAATGTTGTATGTCATTTCGGATCTATACACACTAATTGATTCTTTAGAATACGATCAGTACACCGTTTGGTTGACAGAGATCTTATCACTCTCTATTATATTATCTGCATATGAGGTATTGATATAGGTGATAATACTCCCGGAGACACGTTCTATGCACAGAGTTAACGAAGCTCAATCCTATGTTACAAGTTATATGGGATCGTTGTAGTCCATCGACTCTCCCCTGGCTTAATAATTACTATGCTACCAGTCACTGCAGGTCGCTTAAGGGTTGACAGAGTTGATCTCTGTAACCCATCGACTTTTCTTGGCTTAGGTTAATTTAAGATCTTTACATTTTTTTTAATCGCACTTCCAGATCTGTATTACTTACCAAAAATCGAGATCCATTCATTTCTTGGTTTAAGTTAATCTAAGATCTTTAAATTTTTTTTAATCGCACTTCTAGATCTGTATTGCTTACCAAAAATTGAGATCCATTCATTTCTTGGCTTAGGTTAATTTAAGATCTTTAAATTTTTTTTTGTCGCACTTCCAGATCTGTATTGCTTACCAAAAATCGAGATCCATTCATTGTCTATACATGGAAGAAGCTATGACGGTGCTATCCTCAATATCGAATAGAAGTCTTCCTTTAAACCTCTGCAACTTTCAAGTTCAGAGTTTCTTTATTTTTTTTTAATCTCTGATAACCAAGGGTATAGATTTGCTTCTGCTTGCCTAAGGAGTCGATTTTTCTTTATGGGAAATAAAGGACAATTCGGTAAATGGATTAATGTATGTATTATAGATAAAGAGTAGTTGTTTTTACTACCTCTGACGGTCTAAGGGATCGATCTTTGATTTTGACCTTATTCGGCGTGTTTCCAGAATTATGAATGCACAGTTAGTTATTGAGTCCTTGGTGTTCTCCCCAATCTTACTATTTAAGATTGACTACTATTATTATCACTATTATGAGGATTGAAGGAATACTGTTGGATTCCTAAATAATTTAAGTTTTACGATGTCAGTTCCCTTGCAAGACAAGCCAAGACACCATACCTGATCATGTCGATTTGTAGTGCTACCTATTCACCACCTGTTCACTTACAGTACAATTTAAGGAGTATTATATGTTGTGTTCTTAATTAAGTAAATGATGATGTAATTGTTCCATATATATTTTCTTTTATTAAAAACAAATGTTGAGGTATCATGGCTGGATGTAGTTGATATTCATTCTATTTAAGTTCTTTTTAGAAATAGAAAGCCGAAACTATAGAGTGAATGTTTACATTACTTGTAAAGAAATATCAATTTACAGAGTAACATATAATGTGGTTGTATTAGTGGTCTAGTTAGTCAAATAAGATCTCTTTAGTTGAATTACACGGTGGCATAATTAGTGTAATCACTAAGTTATAAAGTTTATGTGAAACTTAGAGATGTCGTATATAAGTCATAATTATACGAATGTAATTCATACTAATGATATTGGGTGGACACTTTTCATAAATTATATTAAGGCGTAGAGTATGAAAAAGAAAAGGTAAATATAAGTGATGATGAGATTTTCATTATGTTATCTTAATTTGTCATTATGTAATTATGATCAATTATGATGAAAATAAAGGATACATAGGAATGTAGTAAAATGCTTATTGGAATGCTAATACTTTTCCTTATGTAGATTTATGAATTTATGAAATAGTGAATCATTCATGTTAGTATAGCTATACCTTGGATACATAATGTATGCTCACACTTACTTCACTATGAAGAGTACATGAATCAATGAATTAGCAAGGTGTTATATTAGCATAATCATATTAAATTAAAATATAATGGAATTGATATAGAAGGTATTTATCATAAGAAATGCATGAAATTACATTTCTTATTTGTAATGGAATCTGTCTTGGAAATACATAAAATGGTTTAGTCGAATGTTTTCATACACATATTTAATTAGAGAATATCAATTTATTTTAATATTCACTTGATGATATAGTTAGATTAGAACAAGAGAAATAACGTTTACTTGAATTGCAATTAATACATCACCTTCATTACTTCTAGTTACATTAGAATGCATAAGTCGATGCATATAATTATCTATATCTAAGATACTAGAGTCTCTATATTATGAAAGAGAGTTATTATAATAATGCATAGAGAAAGAAAGATGTCAGTAGATTTGTAATACGATAGAATGGTGTTCAATTCTTGCCTTGATTAAATATGTTAATTAATTATTAGGAGTTCAGAATGAGATGATGTTAGACATGCTATGTACTTATATAAATTCTAAACGTTTTGTAGAAAATACTTTCATTGTAGTTTTAAAAAAAAAAAAAGACCCCGATGGGTCTCAGGACATATGTATATTCAAGAGTAAGTGGTATTTAATATTATAGAAGTGGGTAATATATTTAGTCAGTCTTATCGTAGTTATACGAAGTATAGTGGAATAGAAGGATGTTTTCATATAACTATTCCTACAGATTAGGCAGGAGATTGAAATGAACACCTAGGTAATTTAAGTACTAGAAAGACCCTCTTATACATGTATTCGAATTATGAATTTCCTAGATTATACTTATAAAAAGGGTTTAAAGCCTCTATGAATGTGTAGGAATGTTGGATTATTTAAATTGGTACATAGTTAGAAGCTTAAGTCTCAGCTTTTATAAACTGTGACGATGCAAAATATTGGGTCACATGTTTATTAAAATAATAGTGGTTGATTTTAGGATTTATAATAAATTACAGTGATTATGTTTTGTAGCAAATTATACGATGATGAAATCATGTTAGAAGTAGTCAACGTTTGAATTGTATGCATCTATATAGACACGATTATAGTCACAACTATAAGGGACTATGTGATAGTGCAACCCACTAGGAACTTTCGATCATTGAAGTTAGTATACACAACGGAATCAATAACATCTTGGGTTTCTATTGATGAAATGAGGTAAGGATGTGATAATCTCGTTAACCTCGAGTAATGATACTAATGATTAGAACCACGAGTTCTATGGCCATGACTATTGGAGAAAAATAGAATAGAATGACCTCGAGATGAGAATAGAAATTAAGTAAAGCCTAGCATCGGAAGCACGAGAACAAAAATTAACTTCGGGACGAAGTTCTATTTAAGGGGGGGTGTGTGTAATGCCCCTAGAATGACTGTGGACCTTAAGGGAACCTGTCAAGGAATCCGACTGAACAACTTCGATATATTGGTCTCTTGAGCCTTGTTTTATATGTGTGAGTGGTATAATTGATTGATTACATCATGCTTAATGATTAGCCCTGATTGATCAAGTCAAAGTGCAGTAGGATAGTTACAGTCCTAGCTCTGCGACTTGGGAGGACGCAACTGAGATGCATCATAGCTTTCCATTTTTATTCTGAACTTCGGGACGAAGTTCTAAATAAGTAGGGGTGTATGTAGTGCCCCTAGACTTGTGTAAACATTGAGGGCACCTACTTTTTATTCTGAACTTCGGGATGAAGTTCTAAATAAGTAGGGGTGTATGTAGTGCCCCTAGACTTGTGTAAACATTGAGGGCACCTGCTGAGTGACCCGGCTGATTGAAACATTAATTAAATAACTGTTTGACCTTATTTTTTGAGTATGTGTATCTGAACTGTTGAGGTAAATGAATAATTGCATATGTTAAACGATTAGATATGACTATGGAAAATTATGTTGATGGATAATGCTTAAGGACTAGCTGTATGGTGATTATGTATTTGGCGACGAAATGTATATTTGATAAGATGAATGAGCAGTTTGAATAAATCATAAATGTTTAACAATGCTAGAGTTAGAAACCAGATGATGATTGTTGAGAACAGTGCTACTAATAAATTGTTGTGAGAAGTGTGTGTAGAAACAAGTGAGACGGTTCACCAACGGACACATAAAGGAACATGGAGGGTCGTAGAGTACGGGTAAATCACACACAGGGGAAGCGACGACGATGTCGACTTCCGACAAGAATACCACGCATGAGCAGATAAGCATTGATCCGCTTGCTCAAGAGGAATGCATGAGGGCGTACGAGGTGGGCCACGACGGAGCTGGTCACATACGAGTTGAGGGGCGCGCAGTGAGAACGGACTCACTCCTCAGCGCCATTAGTCCCTAGATAGCATGTAGACGGAGGATGGATGGTAACGATTCCTAAAATCCCTACAAGAGTTCCCGCAAGTCAAAACGGAAAGATGGTGGCAGAAGGGCCCAACGATGCGGTACCCTGTCGAGAACGGAAAGAATGGACGCAAGGACCCAACGAGGTGGTACCATGCCAAGGAATGGAAACCATGGATGATTGGACCCGACGGAGTGGTGCCATGTCAGGGGATAAAAAAAAATTAAGGAACCAGGAGCCCAACGACGCGGCACTGTGATCCTAGTGAGTTTGATTGTTAAATTAAACTGCATAAAAACTTAGGAGAATAACTCTAGATTATTACTTAGCAAATGCATAACAATAGCTTAGACATTTGCACATGAATAGTTATTTTGTTGAGCATTTAAAATAATCAAAATTATTATTTAGGAGAAAAATAGATTAGACACCTAGTCAACTAAAAGCTAGGAGTTGATTAAAATATCTGGGGGACAAACAAGAGCAAACTTAGGGATGTAGGTGCACTTCCCAGAGAAACTGACACTTGGATGGGTGAGTGTTTTAATTAAATAAATAATTAAAAATA
Source organism: Larix kaempferi (assembly GCA_027924585.1). Classification (NCBI taxonomy): domain Eukaryota; kingdom Viridiplantae; phylum Streptophyta; class Pinopsida; order Pinales; family Pinaceae; genus Larix; species Larix kaempferi. The sequence continues at coordinate 2,417,200 of BSBM01000182.1, read as the reverse complement.
TTTATTTATGCATGAAGCGACATGTGTCGCAGGAGATTTCCCTTTATAAGGAAGGCTTAAGGAATGGGTAAGGGGCCCATAATTTGGGCGATTGTCGTAATTTTCGAATGCCTCAAAGACTTGCTGCTATCTAAGGGTTTGGCTTAGAAATCCTGGTGGGAAGGGAAGCCCAAGCTGAATTTCTGAAATACTTGTGTGAGCTCTACGACCCAAAGCTCGGGGGAGGCCATGCGACTGAAAGCATGAGCCTATGGTTGGGTGGCGAAGCTAACGGTTGCTTCGCCTATGGTAAAACGAGCTTTTCTGGAGGGATCCTACGGAAGACGCAGAAAACAATGGACCAGCTGGATCGGGTTGACAGGTTAAGGTTTTGCTTATTTTTGTTAAGTTATTCACTCTTTTATTTTATTTTTTTCCAATAACTATAATGGCTAATTTGTTTGTATGAAGTTGTTAAAGTTTCAGGTTCAGTTCAAGGGGACCCTAAAGGAGGGGAACTACAATGGAGAATTCGAATGTCCCTCTGTCTCCAAGGATCTTGACACCCTTCAATTATCTTGATTGGAGGGCTCATATGCAGATGGTGTTGCACAACAAAAATCTATACAGTGTCACAATGGGTAAGGAGGTCGAACCTCAGGCAGTTGTTGAGAAGGCCAATTATCTAAACAGATTAGGTGAAGCGTTTGGTTTCTTGTGTATTCATATTTCCATAGATTTTCTCTTCCACCTTGATGGATTGAAGACTCCAAGAGAGATTTGGTTGAAGTTTGATACCCTCTTCAACAAGCAATATGATTTGAGGGGCCATATTATGGAGAATGAGTTAATTGCTCTTCAACCCATCAATTTCAAAACCATACAACAATTCTTCTCTAAATTCAAATCCTTGGTCATGCAATGCAAACAATGTGGCATTGAGAACAAGGATGAGCAGTTGGTGCTATCCATTCTAAGCAATCTTGGTCCAAAGTTTTCAATATTTGTTTCTACCTTCCATTCTGGGAGATTATCAATCTCTAACTAGAAAATTCCATCTTTAGATGCATTCATTAAATCTCTCATCCACGAACAAGACAAATTGATTCAGATGGGCACCTTGAAGGCCTCCAAAAATAAAGCTCTTATGGCTGGAGAGTCAAAAAGTGCAAATGCTAAAGGGAAGAAGAGAGGTAAATAAAAGAAGCAATTTGAATCCAAGCCTAAGGAGAAGCCTAATCCATAAGAAGGAGCCTCTAGCTCCAAGAAGGATAAGCAACTGAGGTTTGAGAAGACCAGTGTACCTATTGCAAGAAAGGAAATCATCCATAGATTTCATGCATGGAGAAGAAGATAGATCAACTGACCAAACTTCTTGAACAGTTCACAACATTTCCCTCTAAGGAGGTTCAAGGGAGTCTGATTTTGGAAGCAAGAGTGAGGATCATGAGAGATGTCATGTAATGAAGGCTGGATTCTCACAATCATAATCCTTCCTCATAGATTATGGAGCCTCCAACCACATGGTTGCCTACATAGAGTCTTTCTCTTCTTTATATCTCACTGATGGTCCTAGTATTCACATGGGATATGATTCACAGCTCTTTGCTGAACGGAAGGGTACAATACAACTAGAGCATGGAAAGTTCAAAAATGTTCTGTATGTGCCTTCCTTGGCAGAAAACTTGTTATATGTTTATTAGATGACTCACACAGGTTAACCGAAGAAATTCATTTTTGGACCTGACACAGTTGAGATTGCGGAGATCTCTTTTGGGAAGCTAATAGCGAAAGGTGGTGCAAACCATGCCTCCAAGGCATATGAATTATCTCACTTTTTTCCATATTCTCTTCCTACTCCATTGGCATCTGATGAAGATCAGAATGATGTCTCTTCTAATGATCCACTTTTAGATTCTGAAGATGAGGACCAAGATCTTGATGTTGAGTATGAAGTTCAAGCAGTTCCAGATCCATATCCAACCATTGCTCCCAATCCATGGCCAAGGCCAATATGGGCTCACAGATTCCTTGAAGATACTAGGAACATAGCTGGAGAGCCATCTGACCATAGAAGAACTAAATATCAGTATCGAGATGAAAAACTTGCACTGTGTCATACAGATCTACTTCTCTCAGAGAGGTGTTACATGATGGTGGGGTCTAATCCACAATCCTTCAAAGGGACTTGCCATGATGGATCTGCAACCAAGTATAAGGATCATTTGGTTGACAAAGGGTACTCAAAGTTTAATGGTTTGGACTACAATGATTCATTCACCCTAGTAGCAAGAAAGAATTCTGAAAGGCTTATTTTGGCAAATGCAACTTCAAAACAATGGGAGGTACATCAGAGGAGCAGATATAGATCCAAATCCAGATCTAACACATGCATTACTATCCTATTTAGGAGCATATTACCTACATTTTTACAAAGTCTTTCACTCATAAGAGTTTTTCCTTCTCTGCTTGGTGTGAAGGTTGTTTGAGTTTCCTACTGTCCTATTTTTGAGTGGGGGGGGTTTTCCATGAGGTTTCCCCCATTTCCTTGTTTTATGGACAATTATTTTTTTTATCATTTATTTGATTGTATGGACGATATTTGGTCTCAGTAACAAGGGCCCAAGGTGTCCAAGTTTGGATTAAAGGGGGGTGTTAGGATAATTAATACTCCATCCTTGTCCTAAGCATTATTTTCTTTTTCCTAGTAGTTGATGATGTAATTTTACCCCTAGTGGTGTGCAGATGTAATCTAGGACCCATTAGCCACCTAATGCGCCCTACATGCATCATTTTAGGACATGTTATCACAAAACTCGTAATTTCCCCAAATGGATGATCCTATGCAGGACGACAGAGGGGGCGGAAAACCAAAGAGGTGACACAAGAGGGCCTTGATCCCCAAGATGGATTGGTTGTCACACCAATCGAGGAACTGTTCACTTTATGCTATCCAAGCCCTAGATAGCAATGGGGGAGACCCAGATCAACTCCCGATAGGAGAGATCTAACCAAGACACCAGATCAAATCATATGAATGAGGTACGTAAGGTGTAAGGTATGATGAATCCTAGATCTATGGATGAAGTCACAAAATGAGTTAAGGTTGGATCAAGAGGATTAAAGGATGTAAATTTGAACCAATGTTAAAGTACAAGGTACTTATAAGTATGGAGGCTAGATCTAGGATCAAGGTATTAGCAAATGAGAAATATTTCTCCCTCCTTGGGAAACGTGTCCAAATTAGAAGGGTTAAGATCAAGATGAGGTTGTCTAGTACCTGTAAATGAGACTTGATAATGGGTATGATAGTTTTTAATATCACATTCCCGAAATATGCTCACACAGTCCAAAAAAAGGCAAAAAACAAGAGGGCGCAAGGGTTTGATGATCAATGCCTAGGGATTTGGACCACAAGGAGTCCCTCAAGGGTGACTCCCTTGAGAACCAAATTTGGGTTAGGCCTAAAGTGAAATACCCATAAATATTTCGCCAAGATTCCAAATTAAATGAGCCAGGGAATTTTCAGAAGAAAAAAGCAGCTTAGGGTTTGTAAAAGAAATAATAGTAGACAGGTGGACTAAATGAATAACTAAAGAAAAACAAAGGTAATTACCTCCTGTGACTTTCATATGCCAGTTGAAATGATGTTCCAAATCCCTCGAAGCAACTCCAACTTGATTTGACAGCTCCCAAGATGAAATCAATTTTCCTCCAATTGCAAGTGCGCCCCCCTTCCTTGTAATGCTTCCATTGGCATTATAAATTTTAATCTAATTAAGCATAGATTTTATGACTAAGCAGCATATAATCAATGTGTAACCATAACAATATATAAACAACATGCAATAACATCAAATAACTTAGAATTTTTTTAAAACTTTATTGGTGATTCACACAACATAAATTAACATCATAAATCATGTAGCAATAGCATCATATGAGAAGTTTACAACAACATATAAACAATTTAAAATCACAAGAAAAATACCTCGTTATAAGAATGGTGACAGAGTCCAAACTGAGCAAGCTTCCCTCTTCTTCTCCTCGAGTTGCTTCCATCTTTATTGCCCAAAGCGGGACCACGGTTTTACCTCCCAGCCAATTAGGGGCCTAGCCGGCTCCCTAGCCCCAGGAAACCATTGAATGGTCCCATCCAAATGGCCTCCTGGCCCTCCGTGCCCGAGACCCTTAAAGAACAGAACAGTGATGCACTAGTAGGCTATGTATCAAATCTTCCAAGAGTTCTCAAACTCTTCCAACTCTTCCAAACTTCTCATACCCCAAATTATCCAAAATACCTCTTCCTATCAAAATTCTTACCAAATATCCTTCAAGAGAAAAGACTCCCCTCCTTGCAATCTCAAGTCTCATATTTATATCAAAACTCCTCCTCATCCATCAATCAATTCCAAAAATAATAGTCAACATTCAATAAATTCATTTTCTAAAAAAAATAGCAATTTAATCTAAATTAACAAAATATTATTACACATGGTTGCAAAGTCTCACTTGTCATACTTCTACATTAAATGCAACTATGACAACTCTTTTCTAAAAACTTGTGCAATCCTATCTATTCATTTATTTATATTATCCTCTCATACATAAGTCAAATAAGATATTTTCATATACTATATTATACTATGAAATAATTTATATTATTTGTATATAATATTATATGTATTTCAATAATCCAATCAATTTATATAAATCTAAAACATATTAAACAAGTCAACAAACTCATACTTTCAACTCACAAGTGATACTTTCAACAATTCATCAACCAAGCTACTATTAGATAATATAACCATATTAATTTATTCATCGATCGACCAATCATAGTATTGTACTCACGAGTTGGCGTATGCATGGCTAGTGCACACGTCGTAAGCGTGGGTACTAATAATCACATTTAATGCTCCTAATAGATCATTATTACATGATCACAAACAACACATAGAAGAACAATTAAACAATGCATCATTCATCATTCATACAGAAGCAATAAGACATTTAATTAAATAAACATAGTGATGAAATCCAGCATATAATCACGATAGTTAATAAAAATCAATGCTACTTTACACATCTTAAAATTTTAATTTCCATTATCCTCGTTTAAGTTATAGGAATATTGCATGGATGGTATTTCTTTATTTATCAATATTTTCATATATTACTTTGTTTTGATTATCACTTGAAATTTTAAGTACCATTTATCAATGTTTGTCACACCTTCTCTTTCTCTCTCTCTTCTTTTGTTTTGTTTTGTTAGGTTTAACGCATGTATTAAAAATTAATTACATGCTTCTATAATTTTATTTTATTTCATAATTGATCATTTCTCACTTTTTTTACTATACATATATTGTACCATTATTTACATTATTTTGTTTCAAAATAATGTTATTTTATACATTTTCCCTACTATAATTATAAAGCCATCCCAATTATACTAATTTGCCTTACTATTTTATTATACTTTTCCAATGTATATCATATTATTTGTTGTTTGACAATCATATCTTAATGGTGGTATCTCTTTTGACCTTTTTTTTTCTTTTTTCTTTTTTCACCGATTCCTTTTTGGCTCTTCAAAATTTTCAATTGTATAATAAATTTTTGTTTTCCAGTTTTGGAAACCATGACTTAATACTTACATTGTATTAATATATTTACATTAGTCATTCACTAGAAATGGTTTAGTACAAATTTTCTTAATTTTGGAAACATTGTTATATGATTATAAGTTTGTTATCTAATTATGAGTTGTGATTTAATTACACTACCATAGATCCATCCCAAATGTGGATCAATCAAGCCTAAAGGCATTCATCAAGGGTCTAAGCTTACACTGATACCTTCTCACATAGATATATAACCATGACCTCCTTGAGAATCCACATTTATAACACCTATGTCAAGGTTCATTGTGCCTTACTAGACTGGTATCCACAACAATTTAGATACTTTGAAACATTTTATAGTCCTTCCTTTTGGTGTTACGGTTCATAAGAAGATGTTATTTTCCATATAACATTTATTTTGGTTCATGGGGTATTATTATGACTTTTTATTAATCGTCCACTTTATTGATTTTCTCTCAAATTTACACCACTTACTTTCTCATTAGAAATTTTAATTAAGATCCATCTTGACAGTTTCTTGATTGGTCTACTGTATATAATAACATGAACAACACCATGTTTATTATTCAAGTACCCTTTATCACTCAAAACTCATTAAAATTAGCTCTTACCCATTGAATTGCACATTATACATGTAGAATACTTACAACTGCATTTTTTCTTTCTTTCTTTTGTTTTTACACATAGGTAGAGCCTAGCGTACCACTTCTAGATAGGTGCTTGATACAACTATACATTATGACTAGGCGTGAAATACACAAACTCATGCTTTTATTTCTAAAATTTCATCAATGTCCTCATTCAAACCTTTGAGTACCATATATATGTTAGGTCAACTCCAAAGCTATCTTACACTTCTTATAATTACTTAATAGTTGTTAATATTGAGGTAATAGTACATATTTGTGATCGTTATCTTGTCTTCAACATGATGATCTCTTTATATATATAGATAAGAGGGAGACAAATTCTTTCGAGAAAATATAAAATACATTCCTAGTATTTATTAAAAGTAGAAAATAGTTACATATTGTGATATTTGATCCGATGTAAATTTTAAGACCATGACATTTCATCATTTAATTTTGACATCTCATCGTTTATATATGAGCGTTTATTAGAACATTCCATCTGCAAATTCTAAAATTTAAACATAAAAACAATAACCCTATATTCTTAGTCTAATTCAAAGTCAACTCAGTGAGATGGATTACAAACTTAATCTAACATAATTATTAAGAATTAATTAAAATGTAATCTCCCTTATATATATAAGATATTATTTTCCTTCTTTATTCACTGCGTTCCTTAACTTCGGAGATTAGATGAGTTGGTAGTGAGAAAGCAAGCACTCTAATCATATGGCGCCTATTCATATTACTTCTGCCTACTTACGTTACTGCTACACCCCTTTGGGATCTCTAAGTTGTGCAAGTCGATCGCAAATCAGAGATTTGATTGGACAACCATCTTCTCACAGTATCCCAGACAAGGAGGACATTATGAGAGCTACAAGTCTCACTCGTTTTAAATTCCAACACGGTAATCAAAATTCAGAATGCAGCAGTAGAAGTGCATTCACAATATGGTCACTTCACACCAATAAAATAAAAAGGGAAAATCATGCATTCCAATGCGTATCTTCAACCATTAATGCAACTGCAGCCCAATCAACGAATTAACAATGAGATGAAGTGAGTTGTAAACTCCTCGACCCGAAAAATTATGCTTTTCATCCCATCAAGATCATATATGAAATCTTGTAGCAAAGCAGTGTTTTCGTGCAAGATAACGGGCCTGATGATAATAGAAAATATGGTCTACCCATATCTATTGGATTGTCTTTTTTTATTTACTTTGATTGTAGTTCCACAATGAATTTTATTATTATATTTTTATTTTTTCATAAATGATTTGACTTGGATAGTGAAATGTCGATGAGTCTCGCCTTCTCTCATTAATACCATGGTTGGGGCTCGAGGGCTCTTGCTCCTTCCCATTCAACATTGAATAGATGAAGGTTCCACGGAGAGAATTAACACAGAAACAACTTTAATAAGTTTGATCCTTAGAGCCATCTTTTGTACTGTACCTTGACTTTTTCTTTATTTTACAAAGTGATATTTAAGTGTTATCTTAATATCATTGTAATAACATTTAAATATAATAATATATATTTGTACATAAATACCTAATTAATTAATCGATTAATAAATGTTATAGATTAAATATATGTGAGTAAATGACACATTTTAAATAATTATGAATACCAGGTTCTTACAAATTCCTTACTATGCAACTTATATATTTTATTTGTAAAGTTTTTATGCCTAAAATATAAAAGTGGTAATAATATTGATGGAAAGTTCTTTTGGTGTTTGAATGCTAAGCCTCATAGTAACTATTACCTAAGATATATAATTATTTTCTAATTTTGCATGAGGTTGCAACTTTATTATCAAACATTCTCTAATTTTACTTGGAGTTGGAACCTTATTATTCTATAGAAGATAATGAAATCAAATCTATTATAAAAGAATTTATTTTAGTAAAAGTAATTACATAATTCTCTCTTATAAACAATTTTTTTTTTCTTCTTCTTCTTGATTTTAAGGAATTTCCATTTATTTCAGATGAAGGGTACCTTATATATATATAATTTGATTTTTTTTCTATCCATCATAATTATAGCTTTAGTCCACAAGTATAACACTATATCCATTCATTTGCCCCACCATAATAAAATAAAGATGCAAACTATTTCATCTTTTAACTTTAATTTTTTTTGTCAAATATACTTTAATAAATTCTCTTTTCAAATATTTTTTTTTCTAACTCGCCTTCCCTCCCATACCAACGTGAGGGAGGGCCCTCCTTTCTCATTGGATATTAGACCACCAAGAGTCGAGTTCATCTTAAGTTGTGAACAATCAAATGTTTTATTTTTTTTCAAATCATTATCGAAGGTGATAACTTTATATCCTTACTATATTTATATTAATCACACTTGCATATTTACAAGTAATGCTTGTTTACTTTGATATCACGATTTAATGTATAGATGTTATCTTTTATTATTTTCTTCCTTAAGATTGATTTGATATGGACACTTTAATGTGCGGCCTGGAACTATCACTTACATCATCAATGGACTTGTCATTCACGGACATCAAGAAGTTCAACTATCACTTCCATCATAAATGGACTTGTCATTCATGGACATCAAGAAGTTCAACTCAAACGTAACTAGTATCCACATACTTAGAACTACAAGGATCACCTCATTTATGGAATAACCTCACAAAAGAATCATGAAGAATCATCGTGCAAGAGGGAGACAACATATAGTTCACCCTTAGCACAGTAATCTTCAACTAACATTACTAGACTCCAACAAAGACTCGAGAGTATCTATTCTAATCTATATAGCCAAAAATAAGTTTCATTTTTTTTTTAAACAAAAGAATGACAGATTAATTTAAGCCATCAAATAATGCTAAAAGGCCATTAATTTACATTCATTGTGTTTCGGCCAGCCTCCTCAGCACCAACATCTAGGTATCAATCAAAATTAAACTTTTAAATATAGATCATTTACATGGCTACATTACCAATTTTAAGATATTTATGAAAATGAAATTTGAAAAACCGTAATGGATCGCATTGAATTTGAAAAACCGTATTGCATCACATTGAATGGATATCACCAACATGCTACACTATATTCTGAAAGTTTACGGTGTAAGAACACATTATTTGCTTACCATATCATGTGTCACCGTAATTTTGTCATCATGCATAAAGTTTTTATTTTTAATTTTTGTGTTGTTCATGCCGAGTGTCGTGTCAGGGTGAGGAATGGTATTGAGTGTAAGATTTACAAAATTGATAAGCATTGAAGGGAAGATACGGGAATATGCAGCTGTCACTTGCTCACTATCAATCAGGTGTTATGAGGTTTCCTCACTGTCCATACAGGTCGAATGCAAGTATCAACCTCTTCCAGTTCAACGGCCTAACCATTTTTTTTTCATCCCTCATCGGATTGAGAAACAGGGTAAGATGATGAAAATAAAAGGGTTTCTAAGAAGCCCGTTTTAAAGTATAAGCCCGTTTTAAAGTATAGTGCATTGAAATGATTCTAGGAAAGGATATTCAGATGTGAGTAATTTGGAGTGTGAAGAGAAACCTAGTTTTCAGAAAATATTTTGACTAGAACCATTCCCAACGTATGAACTTCATTACAATCATCAATCCAGTTCCTTATGAGATGAAACCAGGCATTAAGCAACTGACAAACACCAGAAATCTCATTGATTCTTTACATTTATTAACAATGTGACGGGTTTTACGAGGGTTTAATAGTAGAGTGTTATCTACTTGAATACGACTGGGTTTTATGAGGGTTTAATAGTAGAGTGTTATCTACTTGACTACGACTGCTATCTATGCCAGAATCCAGGTGATTAATGCCATTAATAACTCTTGCGTGGAGCCCTACCAAATAGTTATGACAACTATCTCTAATAATTATGATCCTCAATGACTTCCATGGCGGTTCGGTTCATCCTCGACCTACCTTGGAACTCACTTCAAATCTGTCATTCCAAAGATAAATATCCATTGCTTTATGATGGACTCATATGAGTGGAAAAGAGCGCCTTATTATATATTTATTAGGTAACTTGACTAGCTAAATTCGTAGGTGAGGTGCCCTGCTCAACAATTATATATTTATTAGGTGACTTGACCAGCTAAATTCGTAGTTGAGGCGACAAGCTCAAGAGTCAAGCTAATGCGAATGTAAAATACATCCGTGAGATAACTTAAATATATGAAATACCAGCGGTTCCAATGAATGGAACAACTGCAGTATGCACATGGCCTCTCCTTTCTTTCACTTGAATATGGGCAACAGTTTTGTTTGGAAGCTTCTTATTATTATCCTTTTTTTTCTATTCACCGGGCTAGGCTTCTGGTGTAAATCTATTCAAAGAGATGCAAAGTATGGAAACAAACGCCCTGTGGTCGCCCTAGGCGTGACCTTATGCAGAGAAGACATTGGGCGACATCCTGTTGTATTTAAGTTTACATCTACATTTACAATGGAAATTCAGATTTCACGTGTATTCCTTTTCAGGTTTATGCAAATGAAATCTACTTTCATGGTTAATATTAATAGGGGAACATGGTCGGGAAACTAGTTCTCCCAATTACCGATCGTACTCTTTCTTCAAAGCCTGAGTACAAGTATTGCAAGTAGTATTACTGGTTGACGTCTACTGATTTGTGATTAGCAAAGCAGCTATCAGCAGCAAGATATGGATCATCTCGGGCTCACTCTGTACCATCTTGTCCAAATTCTCATTGTGTAGAGAATAGTAGGATATGTCTAACCTATTTACTACCTAGTGGGCTGAGTACGATAAGTAACTTCACAAGTAGTAAACTGGTTCACATCGCCACAGAGCACATAATCTGTACAAAACAATTTATTTATTTTTTCTTCATATCAAACTATCTTTTGCAAAGGAAGCTAAGATTCAATTTAAAACCATGGCATATATTAATAAGAGTGCTTATGATAGAAAACATTTAATATATTGTACTTCTTCATTATATACTTGGGGATTTCTAAGAGCAAGAATGAGAGATCATGGGTGCAGCTCTGGTTGCATGGTAGACAGAACTACGGGGACTAGGGCATATCGTTAAATTGAATTGTTCTCCTCGAACAATCACCAACATCATTCTCACCTCCTTGGGAATAAAAGACGTACAATGAAAGGGCTTACTATAGATACCCTCAACCAGATTTCATTTTTATTCATTAGTAGGCAAATTACAAATTCACTGAAGGAGAGTTTTATGGTTCTATTCCGTTACGCTGCATATGGATACTTCTTTTCTTTCTCCTCTTTTGGAACGAGCTCTAAGTTTTACTTCCTTTTTCACTTTTAAATATGCAACATGCACTCATTCAAGTATTAAATATTAATGGCTTGTAAGTATACTCAATGGCGATTCTGCTTTTTCCTGTGTTGTTGCTTTTTTGGTTCTTTTGTTTATGTAAAGCCATTGGAAATAAAATATATGAGTTCCTTAATAAGGAACAATGAAAATTACAGCAAACACCATCATTATTGAAAACTCAGAATTCTTGGTCATTATTTCCTAATGTCATGTAGACCCTTAAGGTTCCTAGTTTTGAACCTAGGGCTCTGATACCATATGTAATGCTTCCATTGGAATTATAAATTTTAATCTAATTAAGCATAGATTTTGTGACTAAGCAGCATATAATCAATGTGTAACCATAACAATATATAAACAACATGCAATAGCATCAAATAACTTAGAATTTTTTTAAAACTTTATTGGTGATTCACACAACATAAATTAACATCATAAATCATGTAGCAATAGCATCATATGAGAAGTTTACAACAACATATAAACAATTTAAAATCACAAGAAAAATACCTCGTTATAAGAATGGTGACGGAGTCCAAACTGAGCAAGCTTCCCTCTTCTTCTCCTCAAGTTGCTTCCATCTTTATTGCCCAAAGTGGGACCACGGTTTTACCTCCCAGCCAACTAGGGGCCTAACCGGCTCCCTACCCCCAAGAAACCATTGAACGGTCCCATCCAAATGGTCTCCTGGCCCTCCGTGCCCGAGACCCTCAAAGAACAGAACAATGATGCACTAGTAGGCTATGTATCAAATCTTCCAAGAGTTCTCAAACTCTTCCAACTCTTCCAAACTTCTCATACCCCAAATTATCCAAAATACCTCTTCCTATCAAAATTCTTACCAAATATCCTTCAAGAGAAAAGACTCCCCTCCTTCCAATCTCAAGTCTCATATTTATATCAAAACTCCTCCTCATCCATCAATCAATTCCAAAAATAATAGTCAACATTCAATAAATTCATTTTCTAAAATAAATAGCAATTTAATCTAAATTAATAAAATATTATTACACATGGTTGCAAAGTCTCACTTGTCATACTTCTACATTAAATGCAACTATGACAACTCTTTTCTAAAAACGTGTGCAATCCTATCTATTCATTTATTTATATTATCCTCTCATACATAAGTCAAATAAGATATTTTCATATACTATATTATACTATGAAATAATTTATATTATTTGTATATAATATTATATGTATTTCAATAATCCAATCAATTTATATAAATCTAAAACATATTAAACAAGTCAACAAACTCATACTTTCAACTCACAAGTGATACTCTCAACAATTCATCAACCAAGCTACTATTAGATAATATAACCATATTAATTTATTCATCGATCGACCAATCATAGTATTGTACTCACGAATTGGCGTATGCATGGCCAGTGCACACGTCGTAAGCGTGGGTACTAATAATCACATTTAATGCTCCTAATAGATCATTATTAGATGCTCACAAACAACACATAGAAGAACAATTAAACAATGCATCATTCATCATTCATACAGAAGCAATAAGACATTTAATTAAAAAAACATAGTGATGAAATCCAGCATATAATCACGATAGTTAATAAAAATCAAGAACACCATCCCATCAGTTCTCCAACCGCCTAATCACCACTACTTCCATCTCCTGACCTCACCATCCCGTTCTCTATTGGAATATACCATGGAATCTCGACTACGCGTATGACCATGTATATAACCCGTAAGTGGAAGTGTCAATCGACCACATCGACCAAGCTTCCCCAGCAGGCACCCACTAGTCGTCATCACACATCCACGAGAGCGTGCTCAGCACAGCCCTCCCACGACTCTGGGTTTCGGAGGTTTGATGGTGGGAAATGCCTCCACCCCTACTAATAGTACTAGGGTCAACGCCCTACATAAACCATACTATGCCATCACTGATCTAAGGGGTCCTGTCATTGAGAAACCACTTTGGGCAAGTCACAATTCCTGTCAAAACTCACACTCACCCACAAGTCATAGAAATATTGGAATTCACAATTAAATAGCATGAAATTTGATATAACATCATTATACTCATGATGTTCAATACATCTCATGGGCCTTGGCAATATAGGAATCTGCCTATTTCATAGCCAATCAACATGTGAATAGTTCATCATTAACATGAAACATATATATAGCCATAACCAACTCTTTCAAGTGCCAATCCATATCACTAATACGACATTTACAAATAGTCATGTAAGTTATTTTTGCAAACAACTAAATTAGCATTCTACATATGGATATTCTATATTCAATTTTGCATGTTCAAATGAAATAACATATTCATTGTCATTAATAAATTAAACAATATTTCGAATTACCATACATGCCTCAAGGGAGTCCACATGTCCACATTACAATCATCTTGATCAATCTATCTTAGTAAAACAGATAATAAGCAAATGCATTGCTAAGCTAATTCACATTAGAGTTTTTAATTAAAGACTATCAAAATATGGGGCGTTACATACACCCACCCTTCAAGAAACTTCGTCCCGAAGTTATGGTCATTTTCAATCTTAAGGGAATTTTGTTTTGATGCGATATCCCTATTCCTTCATCACAGAAGATATTAACCACTCTGGTCCCACTTGACCATCACATGATGCACATGTCGATACTATCTAATTTAACTTCTTTTATCACATGGGATGTGTTATCATATTACATATTACATGTTGTAGACACAATTGGGCTAACTTTATCATGTTTATCAATTCATTTATTCCCAGTTAGTTAACATACAATCATAATTTGTTGTTGTTTTCTATATCATAGTTCATAGGAAGACCTTGTATCCCATATAGCATTTCCTTAGGTTCAAGATGTATTGTTATGATCATTTATCGATTATTAGTTTTACTAATCTTTTTTTTCTTCTAATAAACCCCAATTACTTTTTCATTAGTATATTTAATTGGATAAAATCTTAATAGTAGATTGAATGGTGTGCTATATAATAATTTGATTGTCACCATGCCTATCAATTGAGTACGCATAATCAATTAACACTTATCAAAGGATAATTCTGGCACATGAATCTCATTTTATGCACAAAATACTTATGGTTTCAATTTTAACACATCGATCGCTGATGAGTACGTTTGCTCTCCAAGAAGCGCTTAGAAGGAGTACGTTTGAATAATGGATGGCGATTACTGGAGGCAGATTTGAGGGTGAATTCTGGAAGGAAATGTGAATGCTGGTAGCTGAGTACATCGCAGGATCAATCTGGATAGGATTTGGAGGATCACATTACTGAAGAGATTACTGAGGACCGTGCCTATTGATCTGTGCGCTACAATGGGCAGCAGTATGAGGGATCTGCGGAGATTCTACCCTGTATGGGGATCCTGTGCATGATGAGAACCTTTGCGACTGGAGCAGAGCTACTTGACACCATCGCGGAGTAGCTAGAGTCCGGGCATGATGCAGGTTGTTTTCTTTAATGGAAGATGAGTTCAGGTGGATTCGAGCGGTAGCTGATCGAGGTTTTTACTTTATTGTTTCTTTGCCCAATGTCGGGGTCCATATCGCTTGCTTGCAGGCCGTGAGCTGCTTTCCTGGGGAATACAACTCTGGACAAGATTCTGGAAGGGATTACTCCATCTTCAATATTCTTGCACATTTTCCAATTGGATTCTGCCTCTTTATCTGTATCACTGTCATTGTGTAATTCGATTGGATCTATTCGCTGGCAGCAGTGTGGTGCATTGATGGAGGACCAGGGGAGAGAGGTTTTATCGACTAATGACGATTCACAGCCACGAACAGGGAGGTCTGTCAAGGATGACTCTATTAAAATCCCTGTTAAGAAGGTCAAAGAACGTAAGAGACTGGATCTTTTAGTGCTGGGGGTCGATGTTACGATGGCAGAGGCCGTGGATTACTCACATACTGCTGTGGTAGGACATGTTCGAGGCAGGAGATTAGGTAGATGCTTCCTTCAGCGTTGGGTGGCAGAGCAGTGGCTTAACATCGCGCCATCTGTCCCTGAGGTCCGTGTTTTGTCGAAAGGTTGGTTCTCCTTCATATTCTTGAACAGCGGGGAGGTCGATGCTGTTCTGAGTAAACATTGGTCGATGCTGGGAGTCCCACTTGTTCTGAAAAGATGGACTCCCTTCTTCGACGCTAAAACGGAAAGAGTAGCTAAAGAACCGCTGTGGGTTAAGCTTCCAGGACTTCCCATGCATATGTGGAACGAGACTAGGTTTGCTGAGATCGGGAACTATCTTGGTGATTACGTGTGCTCTGATTCCTCCCATCTTAAGACTGGCATATACTCGGTTGCTAAGATATTAGTCAACCTCGACATTCGAATGGGACTTTCTGCTGAGATAAAAGTTCATTCTAAGGATGGGGATTATGTTCAAACACTGGATTATGTGGGCGTGCCATTTAGGTGTCATCGCTGCCATGCTCTTGGACATCTTGTAGCCTGTTGTCCCTTATCGTTTCGGAAAAGTATGCCTCTGAATGATCATGCTGCAGATGATGTAGCTGTCCCAGTGTTGAAAGTGGACTCTCAGGTGGTGGTGGAGGGTGGGAGTGGACCAGCTACTGACGGGGGGGGGATTCTTGATTCTGTGGAACATTCAGTTAATTATGGGAGGCTCGAATCAGAGGATCGATTGCCATCCTTGGTGAACACTGGACAGGAGAAGCATGGGCGTGAGCCTCCTGTTGTTGCGGGGGATTCTTTGTTTTCTGTTTCTCCAAATTCTCAGGCCACATTACAGCAGCGGGAGATGCCCTCTAATCGTAGGGGTCAACCTGAGATACACACGGGTATGTCTCCTTTTCTTTCTCCTTCCGTATCCTTACTAGATGACCCATTTGTATTGGGGGGGGGCAGCCATGGGTCTCCTCCTCGACAGGATGAACATCATCTTCGGCCTGTTATGGGTAATGTCACGCCATCTATTGTTTCCACCTCACACTCTACATGCTCCGAGGGTAGGCATATTCGATATGCACTTCGTAGTAGGGAGATTACTGCAGATGGATCGGGGGGCAAGGGACTACCGGAATTGGCCTCTAGTGTTGAGGGGAAAGGCAGGGGACGTAAATCCCATATGACTAAAGCTAAAGAATGGGCTAAAGTGGATTTAGTGATGGGAACACAATCATCTATTGAGTGGGCACTTAGAGCAGTGAAAGCCCAGGATGGGGATTGTTTATGAAAATTATGTCATTCAATTGTCGTGGGTTGGCGAGCCCCATAAAAAAATCATCGCTTCGTAGGTTGGTTGACCTAAATCAACCGGATGTAATAATGCTGCAAGAAACTTTGGGTGGCTGTGAGGATGTTGTTCGGGCATTAGAATCTTTGTTCCCTGGATGGAAGTTTGTAGGAGTGGATGCCAGGGGGCGCTCTGGCGGGGTGGCATCGGGGTGGAAGGTCACGAGCTGCAGATGTGATTGTACTTGGGGGATATCCTCTGGTCTTGGTTTGGAAGTTTGGGATACGGAGATAGGTCGGATGATCACGGTACTCAATATTTATGGGCCCTACTTAAATAGGGTGGGCTACTGGGACACCTTGTTAAGTATGGATATATTTG